>OZ010736.1:157676187-158876187 GCA_963932295.1 Tipula lateralis | reverse complement strand
GTTTTTAATTTTCAAAATTGTTTTTATTTTTATATATACATTTTCTATTTGTTGTGTTCATGCATTGCCGTTTTTCCTCATTATTTGGCAAGCACTTGAAAAACCTCTAAGAGATGCGACAAATGTTTATCGGAAAAAAAAGTTTATTTTAAAACAAAGTGTTTTGATATAAAAGAAATCTCTAGAGGACACTTCTATACACTGTACGAATAGATAGACGAAAAAATTGTTTGGGTAAATAACAACAATATTGGAAATGGACGTGCCAATTTGGAGATCGACGCACATCAAAGGGAAACAATTATAAATTTTTTTTCCAAATTTAGAATTTAATTCTCAAAATAAAAATTAATTTCAGTTTTGACAGCTTAATACCGCACAAAAAGCCGGATATGTTCAAACAGAATTTTAAATTATATTGGATGTATTATTATTTTTCATTTGCTCGCTAATCTTTACATTTTTCGGTAAAGGAATAAAATGTGCACAGTTGTTGATATAGCTTTCCAAATCCGATGCTCATTGAATCCAAATAGTTTTGCATTCAAAAACTCAAAAAAGTGTAGAAAAAGTAATAAGTGTAAAAAACGCACACTTTACTGACACTTTTTGAAAATAACTGACACTTTTCAACATTATTGGTTAATTTAAAATATTAATTTGTGAGTTCATGATTAATCAACTGTAGTTTATTTTTAACTCATAGTAAGTGAGACCTTTCTAGTCGGAGGATATATATCACATCTAAAAATGTCATTCAATGGAGACCCCTAACGAGACTCAATGATCTGGACTACGTAAATGGCAGTTACAATAAAAAGTACAGAGGTTGTTAAACCTCGCAAAGGAAGTTGGTTTCAAAATTAACACCAACAAAACTAAAATTATGAGACTAAAAAGCAATTATAGTACGCCAATTACTATCACTAACAAAGAAATGCGCTTAACATGCTTTACAACATAAGACATATAATGCATCCATCCTGATGATAAAACACCAGATAAAAACAAAAATGAAGAGATCCTGCGACAAACAAACCAAACATACTTTGAAACCGAAATCAAGGAGATGGATTACACTGATCCCGAATGATATAACACGAATATCATTGGAATGGAATCCACAAGGAAAGAGGAAAGTCAAAAGGCGACCAATGATCTTTGGAAGAGGGCACGTTAGTCGAAGAGAAGGAACTTGGTAAAACATGGGGAGAACTAAAAACATTAGCTCTCATAGAGTCAGATGTTTCAGTCTAAAGGATGACGTATGCCTCTTAATTGGCGATAAATGAAAAAAATGTGGCCAAGATAATTAAGTCATATTTTCATGGAATTAGTGAGGGTTATGATCCTGCTGCAGTCATTTTCAGTTTTAATCTTAATGTAAGTGTTCATTGAGTACCCAAATGATATTGTATATCCGTTGACGTATTTAAACGAAATACATTTTCAAACAGTTAGTCTTCAAATATAGTTCTGTGTGCGTTTAATAAAAATGTTGATAAAAATTAAAGAAGGCGGAAATAATGCGAGAACTCAATGCCACCACTGGGGCTCATGGTCCAACCCACATACACTTACACATTAAAAACACCCAGTCGTGATTTGGGGTCACCATCGAGAGTCGAAACCGAGTCCACCGAAATACAGAGCAGGCACGCTCCTTTCTTTGCCACGAGGGTGGAAAATGTCAGTAAATGTGAAAACCTCTTTAAACTGTTGTGCATAAAATCTTATGTGATGAGAGAACCCGGAACAGACATCTTGAATAAAATTTAGTATATTCAATAAATACTCGTGGAGTAAACATTTCGAGATTAATTAAAAATTGCTTAAGGTACGAACACAAAAGTTGACATTCTAAAAGCATCACTGCAGCGCGCACATCTCAAAGATTGTACGAACATCAATTTCAGCAACGTTTATTCGAAGTATAAAACTTGATATAGTAAATCCATTCGCTTAGTCGAGGCTAAATGCTAGCGGGGAGAATCTTTGCGAATAGAAGTCTTATTTTTTAAGAGACTTCTTCACATTTTAAACATCAACTGTGTGAAAGTCAATTTGGAAACAAACTACGTCCATTTTTCAGATTACAACAGCACTTATCATCAGAGTACTCATCAATGATAGACAATATATGTGAGGTGAACATGTTCGAACACAGACAACTTTATCATAGCCGCGATATTGAAATTCATTTGGGCTAGATATTGCAAATTATCAATAGTTCTACAATAAGTGATAAGGAGTAACCCAGTCCAGTTAAAACGACGTCTAAATTAAATTTTGCATTTACTTCGACTATTCATGCAAATCGCATCTTCATTGATGCATAGATTAATATAACAAAGATACATATATCAAAGAAAGATACAAGGCAATTGGAAAGATTGATTAACAAAAAATGGAGCTACCATTGAAATGCCAACAGAAACCGCCATGACATTTATCAGTACAGCATATCTTATCGGAACTGCACGAAAATAGTAGAAATAATTATAAAGTTCTTAATATGTAGGAAGAAATAGAGAAGTCACTAACTCACAGAACCAAGAGTGCAATGCATTAACAATATATAAATACAAATCGCAATAGAAGCAGGATGCAAAAAGGGGGTTTCTTCCATCAGATTTACGACCAGTAGTGTGAATGAAAACATCTATGACTCCCTATTGGATGAAGTTGGAGAATTCATGGCCCGATGGTTCAGCGTACCTTGGACCTACAGCAGTACGACCTCAATTTGGCTACAAAAGTAGAAACAGGCAGTACTAATTACTTCAAGCTTATTATATTTTAACGACTATCCCCAAATTGCTTTAAGGTTCCTAAGCGGATCCCGTTTTTTCATCACAGTACATATCATCTACTTCATCTTCATTTCATACAGTCAAAAATAACAAAAAGTGTTAAAAGTGTAGTAGGTAAAAAAAATTTACACTTTTTTGCACTTTATTGACACTTTTGCACAAAAGCTGACACTTTCTCATAGATTTCCATTTTTGTATCTATTCCCTACACAATATGATCATTTTAGTGCCACACAATCTTGTATAAAATTTAATTAATCAAAATTCTATTTCCCCTTTAAAAAACCATTTAACCTGAAATTTTATATTTCAACACCGATAACACCACGTCTTTAAAATTTCATCTGTTCAAGAATAGATACATATATACACACACACACCACACACGCATGTCACACACACATGACAGTTTTGTGTTTTAACTTAAAAATTATACATTACAAAAGGTTTTACGTTTTTTAATTAAAATATGATTTTGTGTCTAATCCACGGCATCATTCAAATAGAATTAATCAGGAAAATTGTGTATCATGTTGAGTTTGTTTTTAGCGTTTCGGGTTTTTTGGTGGTGGAAATTGTGTCGGGTGTGCGTGGGATGGAAATGTTGCGGTCGCTTAATTAAACAAAGCTTTTATGAATTTTAATCATAGTTTTTCTCGTATCTCTCCTAGACTAATTGCTTCGTGTAACAGGATCTTCATTATATATTATCTTTTCCAAAATATTAAATATCTCGTAACAGTAAGTTGAGTTCTTTTTCAGTTTCCATTTCCGTACCAAAATATAAAAATTATTATCATTAAAGTTTTTCGAGATAATATTATTACATACGAGTTACATATACATACATACATACTCGTACCTATATAGCAAGTAGTTTTTCATATACCGAGCGAACTTATCATAAAGAAGGATTAAATAGTAACAATAGTACATAACAATAGCATAAAAATGTGTATATGTGCACACGAGCACATACATATATATGTTGTGTATGTTTAATAATAAATTTTTCGTTTTTGTGTTCCAGGATACATACAACATAAACTAGAGATGGGGAAATCTAATAACTAACAACAATAACAAAAAAAAATTAAATTATATAATAATAGAATGAAAAGTATAATCATTAGGATATCATTAGAAGGAAAATTTAATTTAAAATTACAAATAAAAAACAGGCATTATTATGGAAACAATAGAATTTTTGTTTTGTTATGATTATTTTCATGTTTTGAGCTTTTTTTAATGTTTGTGTGTATACATACTATACATATTTTTTGGAAAACTTTTTTTTATTGTAAACTTTTTTGGAAAAATATTAAACTTTGTTTTTATACGTTATGTGCATATAATGTGCTCTGGAATCTACGTATAAAACAAAAAAACAACTTCGGTGGAATTTATACATATATGTATATAATACACAAAAGCTCTGATTGTGTTGCACGAACGGAAATTGAATGTTAACATGAATATGTTTTTTGTTTCTTTAGATTATATTTTCTACCTTAACTGATCACTTTTAACTCGATTTTATAACTGTAACGAGGCAAATAATTGCCGATGGCAATGAACTGTTTATATACGATTTGAAGATAGATAAAGCTTTTAAGATGAATTACCATTTCCTAAATTTATAACCTTTTGTAATTATTTACTTCAATTCATTGAAAATCTGTTGAGCTGAACCCATCGCTTTCCACAGCTCAACCATGAAAACAGTTAGCTCAGTAGTGTTAGGGGACATATCTATGTTTAAATGTTATCAGAGTAGTTATAAATTAGGATGTATAATTGTTAAAGTTGGTTTGAACCATTTAAGGTTCCGCACTCAGTGCCACAAAGGATCCATGGTGCAAACCTAGGATTTCATCAAAGCGAACAGACGCGATCTGCAACTTTATCAAACTGCGCAGTTTGAACCAGTGCAGAGAAGACAAAAAATTTACAAGAATATTTCTAAAGTTGAACACAAGGGATCAAAAGCCAGACAACTGCTGTTGAAGTGTAAGCTATCATAAACATCCTCAAGACATTCGTCGCATACAGGATCACATGGCAAGACTGCCATGTGATGAAGGTGACTTTTAAAACAGCCATGACCAGTAACTAAAGAAACCAATACTAGCAAGTTATCTGTTTTCAATGAAAGAACGCAATTGGTCAGCTTGGGATTAAGCCCTCTAACAACGTATTTCGACAAGAAGATTTATATTCGATAGGGCAACAGTTTTAATTGATTTTTCGACTAAATGTGAAGAGGAAAGGCGCAGTTGGTTCAGGACCTACGAAATAACAGCGATTACCATTTTTTGCCAAACAGTCTGCAATTTCGTTGCTTGAAGGAGATTCAGAAATTAAGAGGGTTGTTCAGGAGTTAAGGACAGTTTTATTATCCGTACAAAATATAATCTCTGCGTTGGCAACGATATTAAAAGTCACTTGATTAATAGTACAATAGGTTTCCAAAATGCCAGAGATTCTCAGATCATGCGATGGACATTAATAACCCAGCACCCTTTTCAGAGAGAGAGAGAGAGATCTCAAACAAATGCAAGCAATTCAGATATCCGTTTAAGCAAGTCTGGAGAGAACCACTGGATGAAAAAACTACCTTAAATGGTCTTTGGAAATTAACAGAAGTAAGCCTATCAATAACCATGTCGATTTAGGTTTATCAATTAAAGGTTTAACTTTAACCACTGACCACAAAACAATTTTTAGATAAAATAAAGCGTTTTTGGGGGATAATCCCAAAAATTACCAAAAGCTCTACGGGATTGCCAAAAATAGCAATAGCTTTTTGTATCCAGATGATATTCCAAAAAAGTTGAATATCCACGTAGGCTGAGCTTTTAACCTTACATCAGTAACTTAATGTTAATCCGTAATAAACCTATCAACAATCCTTCCTTTTCAAAATGTTGATGACAGGTATATAGGCCGAAACGATTTGGGATCGGTGTAGTCCGATTTGCCAATTTTTGAAATAAAAATTACTTTACTACTGCTCCAAGATTGTGAAACAAAACTCAAATCGATACATGACTGGAACAGCTACAGTAAATGTTCCTTATAATGAGAGGATATTTGTGCTGTAATACAGAAGAAAATATACCATCAGGACCGACAGATTGAAGGGTTCAAAAGAGAACAAGGTCCAACGTAGGGCCTCATAATTAATTAATCTGCAGGCTAAGTCCCAATTAGGAATAACCTCCAAATCGTTGGTGACGACACCAGTATTGTCGGTTGGAATGGTTTTACAGCCCGAAAAATGGGTAGTCAGAAGAAGGTCGCCTATACTTCCTTTTCAGAGGAAGTAAGCTTGCCATTAGGTAGACAAAGTGAATCAAGTCTACAGGTATTATTCCTGCTCAGCGCCTTGTTAAATCTATCAACTGGAGATAAGCTATTATTTCCTCACAGAAGATTACCCAGAAAATTCTGTGATGTTCTTAATATTTTTATAGCAGAGCATCTAAGGGTTTGTTCCGAGTTATTTGTTTAGAGAAAAGTAAATACGAAATCTGAAACGCAGTTATTATGTCTTTAGACTGTGCAGAAGCGTGCTGATATACCTGTTCACAGATCACCGAATCTTCATATGTGATTCGAGTAAGGAAACAAGTTCAACAGCGGATGTTTCCCAGTTGATAATCTTCCTATTATGGTTAGGCTTATACAGGGTTCTTTTGAGACTGTGATTGAAGGTGAGAACACGATTCTCACCTCCGAATATCATTAGGATAAAAGTTTTGGAATTTGTTGTTATATATACATATAAGATCGCCAAAAATTGTTGTGTACATACAAACAGGCAAATGAAACTTTATACTGTGCTATCCATTTTATCAACTTATACTGAGCTTTTATAAACTTGTGGACTACACTGTCAATGACACAAATAAATAAATGTAATTTTAATAGACACATTTTGTATTTCGAATTACATTCAGGCTGAAAACAATCAATTTCATTTTGAATTAGCATTTCTATATCGGAAAGGATAAAACCCTAAAAATTATCAATTCCAAAAATCTCGACCCAAAATATTGAATTTGAAAAAGCTTAGCGTTTATGAATGAGATTATTGCGGTTTAAGAGATCTTCTAAATCCTTTTCCAATTTGTACATTGTTACCAAATATAGGCAATGGGGCAAACCAAAATTTAGTAGTATCATTTAGTTTAGTCTGATTGGAATAGCGACCGTTCGTTTATGCTTGGAAACTAATATTAGTATATGAAAATCGAGATCTCCAATAAGCCAAATAAAATGCCTAATGCCTTAGACAAACTTAAAGACTGAATTCACTTGGACTCAGAATAGCTAATTTTCCGTCTTTCTATAGATTAGACTACCTGACTTCTTGATAGTTCTCCTACTGCAGGTTCCCACTCTTTGCCTTTAAAGAAACTAACCCAGAAATATATTTTTCATGTTTGTGATGTAAATCTTGTTCGCCACTGAACGAAATTATTTAATCCTACGAATGTAGGACAAGTCAACTAGTCCTTGCCTTTTCAAAAGCCATATTAATTCGGATATAGCATAAAAACGGTTATCCATATCATCAGATTATCCAGAACACTTTAAGGTAACTCAAAGATATAGATAGCATTTACAGGACAGTACAATAATCTCATCGTGGGAAACTGATCTTTTGGACATGTAAAAGACGACGCCTTTAGCTGAGGCTTAAGAAACAATTGCACCGAGACATCAAAATTAATTGCAAGAAGGTACTAAACTATAAATGCTTGGTATTTGTGAAAGTGACCATAGATCAGTTGACTAACTGTTTACTTAAGAAAAGTTATTTATTTATTTCATGAATTACCATATCCAAATCGAGTTTATTCTAAATTTTTAACTGAACTCAACAAATCAAAATTCAAACCTATAACTCAGATTCAACTCATATATATATACTAATTAAGGTTGAACCTTTCTTTGGCTAGAATTTTGTAATAGATTTTAAGCCCACTTATGAAACCCTTCATAACTTGGCATGAAATAATTTAAACAAGTATTACTACTTGAGGTGACGGATCCCGCCTTATTAAAGTAGAGTGCTGAACAATTCAAAAAAAACCGAAATTGAAAGATAATGAGATCAATGACTCTGAAAGAGGCAACAAAATTCACGAATTACACAGTTCAGAAGGAATATGTCACAACTACGGGGTGAGGAAACAAATGAGCAGCATCTAGTGCCAATAGTGTTCGTGTTTGTAACTAAAATCTAGAGCTTTGGTAACACGTAACCAACAACTATAATACGGTTTGAACGTCTATTTAGTCCGAAAGAGATAATAGAGCTCATACACTGAGATAATTGATTGCTAAAAACTCGAACTTCAAAGAGGTGATTATTAACTATAACACCAAATCTATAACAACACAGACTTGGTTCATTTCACATGTTCACCACAGAAACTAGACAACACCCAACATATATGTGCAGAAATACCGATTTGCGAACATACACGATGTTGGTTACAGTTGTCGCCTCAATTATTGTCAAGACTAACTAGTATTTTTCAAAATACCTCAAATACTCAAATGTTTATTGATCCTTCATTAGTGATGAACTAAATAAATGAACTTCTATGAAAATATAGGAATAAGTCACAACTAAATTTTTAACGCGTTTGCCCATTGCAGACTACTATCGATGCCAAGGCAAAACACTCCCTTCCTGTAACTATTAACTATATATAGTCTCGCAACGTGTCGGTTATAACTTTCCAATAATAATTTCATTGTGATTGAGCGGCTCCCAATTAAAAATATTCAGCAGGTTCCTCCATGTAGAAAGCATTTGCTTTGGTCATAGTTATTCGACTTCGGCACCAATATTGAAGCCTGTTCGGATATATGTCAATATGTCTTACACTTAGAATTATTGTAGTTTACCTAATTTTCAACGACGGTAACGATTCGAATCGTAAACACCTATCCGGTTCTGCTGTTCAACATCTCTAGACTTTATAACTTATTAGTCGTTGTTTCTCGATCGTTTCAAGACGGAAATGTTTGGAATCCCTGTCGGATATGAAAATACTAACTATGACGTCATTGAGAACACACAACGTAAATTAAAGCGCGGCAAAAATCAAGGTAGGGGAAAGTAATCGGCCATTCCGTATTTTAGTGGCGAAATTGAATGGTATTTGGGAGAGGGAAAATTAGCAAACATTCGATAGACAGCGGTTTTTTGGGGAGTTGGGTCGGTAAATTAGATGATAAAAGACCGAAAAAAAACTTAATAAAAGAATAGTTTTGCAAATAAAAAAAATAAAGGTTGAAGTATAACTTAATTAATTTAGAAATTTACACTCTAAGATAATATTTTTTACGTCCTTTCTCTTTTCGTTCTCTATTTGGTTGCATTTCACTTTATGGGGGGCTGAAAGCTTTTATTTAAGGATGAGACCAAGGTAAGCTTTTTCCATGTTCCCCCTTTCCTTCTTCTGCGGTCTAGCACGTCTTACTTTTTGGGAACCCCACGCCATTACCCTGAGCCTTAGCCGGCCAAAGATCACCGTCCCGAAGCCTCTGAGTAAGAAAATTTTTTGTTAACAAGAGGGAGCTAACTCAATCATGTTACAACTTTATACATATGGAATCCCGTTCTTTGCTTTTAAATTATTCAAAGTTCTAGCAACCAAGTTGTTAGTTGTAGCTAAGTAGTTTCCCATCACGCCACTGGCTCGTATAAAGTCTTAGTTGAAATGTATAGTAAGGGCTTTTTAAGCCATAGATTATGCAACCAAGTGCAGATATGAGAGTCCTTTACTATCGATAGTTTATTGTAAAAATTTATAAGCGCAATGTTGGTACACATGCCAATATTTAGCCAAATTATGTAGGATCACCATTGGTCGACACACGGCTACACGATTTGAGGTCAAATATTTCTCACTGTCCACAACTTCTTTTAAATTCACAATTTTTGAAACCAATGTACTTCTTTCAGTCATATATTATCTGGCAACCCCCGATCTCAAACAATCTCTGTGAATTGAATCACAAAATGGCATTCGGTGTACTAATGAAGTATGTGAACTTAAAGCTGCGGCAGGAAGGCGCCGATCTCAAATCTTGAATTTTCACCATCTTATTACATTTTTGACCTCCCGTTTAGTTTAGAATCTATGTTCTGACCCATCTTCTATGTCAGTATTATAGGCTGATATAGAACTATGCAATGTGCAGATGGTTTTACGTAAATCGGACCTATCGCCGCACGTCGAGAGGGAGTCAAATTGAGCCTGAGTGATGGAGACACAAACAAAAGTTATTCCACGATTCCATAGCAGAAAAACTGAAATGTTCATCAGGTAATACTAATTTCATCCCACTCCAGAAAACTGTGTTATTTTTTGAAGTTGGCAAATGAGTACAAAATATCGAATTGATTTCTAACGTCAATAATAAAAGAGTGAGAATCTACAATGCAATAAGATACAGGTATTTGTGGAATACAATTTTATACATCAAAATGAAATGATTATTAATTGTACTCATATAAACCATTTAAGTTATGAACAATCTGATTTGATCTCGATTTACCAAGATGTATATGGCCCAACTTGTTCAGTTTATGTAGTAAAGATATTAATATTGTTGCCAGGAACCACGAGTGTCGTGTTCAATCTCATCATTTCGAATTTATATCATGTCCACTATAACAATGGATGGAATAATGCAATAACTTCACACACTATATTAGTATCACCTGGCCAGCTTCGAGTAAGAATCTCATTAAAATTTCCCCTTCAACCGCCGACAAATAATGTCACCAATATAAACAACCATTTATCGATGATATATTGTTTATAAACATTTAAATTTTAATTGAGATTCGTTATTGCGTGAAATTGCCATTTCGAATCAGCTCTTGACGGCAAAATATCAAGATACGCGCACAGTAAAAATATAATATTGTCAAAATATATGCAAAGTCACGTCATTACATCCAACGCTAATAATCTGATATACAATGATTAATAGTTAATTTATTTCATATCTATAATTAATCGAACATAAAAAAAATTAATTAACGTCCAATTAATCATATTTTGTTTATATAAAATACCTTGTTGTAAACAACCCATCCCTAAATACGGATTTGGCGTCCTCATTCTGCAGGAGGGCCAAAACACAATCATGTCTTACCTGAAACGAAACATATAATAAAAAAAAACATTAATATCAACATAAATCATAAATAAACTAACAATGTGACGATGTTGTAACAATTTTTTAGCAGCCACATGCACAACATCATCATCATTCTCGAATACATAAATTCATACGCTATGTATACACTCGTAGATAGACAGACGAGATACACAAAAGGGATAACGTATTTTCTAATTGATTTATCAATTTTCATCACCCGAAAGCAAAAATGAAAATTGATTTAATTAAATTATCAATTTCAGCAATATAAATTTAACAACAAAAATTAACAATTTTCATATATCCATTATGTCGTTTCACAAAACGATATTGTGTCGCATATGACAGGCAGCAATACTAAAATTTGTTCACATGATTGAACTCAAAACTTATACACAAATGACTGAATAAATCTTTAGAATATATTTCAACGGTATACGTACAATATATACAGAGATTTTCTCGTACATCATAAAACGACGTATACACAAGATGAACATTTATATGAGCAAGGGGATCGGCAAACTACTCGTATATATTATATAAAAAAAATCATTTATATAATTTAATAAAATTTTTTGATTGCCATTTCAATAAATAGCAATTGGATTTCATTTTTGGAAAAATCGTATTCTCTCAATATTCAGGCGAAATGAACAAAGGAATGAATACAATTGACTTTTATTCATTTCATTGCTTCCGCATTGATATGCATAATGTGAATCAAAATATACGTATTAATGTAAATTAACATTATATGGCTTAATTTGACATTTGAATATACTAATATATATATATATATATATATATATATATATATATATATATATATATATATATATATATATATATATATATATATATACAGTGAAATTCGCTTATAACGACATTGAAAATGTCAGTAGAATCCGTCGTTATAACCAAACGTCGCAATAAACGAAATTCGATTAAAACCCTTTAAAAAAATCTTGTCTTACCTTAGTAGTACATATCATATGTATGTAAGATTTTGTTAAGATATTAAAAGAGGAATATTGTTGACTTTGTTGTATTTTTGTAAAATATTCAGACATGGTTGATTGCTTCATACATTTGTTCCATATATTCCTGCTCCAATTTTCTGACGAAAAGCACACTTTTAGCGAGCTTGCGACAAGAATTGCACATAACGTTTGATAGTGGATAGTGCTTCGCATGCTTCAGTAATGGAATAAAGAGAGGAATAAGAGGGAAGAATAGACCTAGTACTATTATCAGGGTCATCATCATTTTCCTTGTTAGTGTCATTGATGGATATTTTAATCACCTCGCCTACAATATCTTCTAATGTTACTTCTTCATCGGTTAATATAATTTATCAACGGTCACAAAATGATCCCAATTTTTTTTATCTTAAACATATACTCCTATGAGAGCAGGCAATTGGGTTAGTTCATTTAGTGGAATTTCATCATCTTCGTCATGATCCGGCATGTCAAAAGCAGTTAGCTACTCTGTAGCTATTAATTCGATTACACGCTGTAGCAGCCATTTCAACCGCATCTATCAATGTTACGAACGTATTGTTACGACAATGTTTTGACCGCTATCTAAATTTCTGCCCAATTTTAATAAGAGACTACGTCTGTAATGGCCTTTAAAGCAATTTTTTGTTACTACCAGGACCAGCTATGTTAGCTTCTACTAACAAAGTTATTCTCTCCTTAGACATTTTGCCGCCTACACACTTTCACCTCTGAACTTAAATGTTTTTTCTGGTGTCATTTTATAAAACAAACCGTTTCCATCGATGTTTTAAATTTCACTTGCTGTGTATCCAACTCGAAGTTTTGGCCACACAAATGCTATCCATCTTGCTGACTCGCCAGAAATTTTGCCTAAAACCATTTTGTTTCGCTGTTGCTGTCGAAATCGAAAAGCTCAACTTTCTGTACATTTGAATTCCTTATTCATTATTCTTTCTAATTCTTCTGCCTCGGTTTTTTAAGGATTGGACCAATATACATTTTTAATGTTGTATAAACCATTTTAATAATGATTCTTCAATGTCGAAATTTTTCAGTCGTAATAAACGAAAAATATTTACAATTGTAGTGCAAAATAGGTCGTTATATCCAAATTGTCGTAATACCCGAAGTCGTTTTAAGTGAATGTTGTTAAATAGGAAAACTGAACAAATCATTCATTATTTTGAATTTCCGACGTTATAAACGATATATCGTTATAACCGATGTCGTTATAAGCGAAAACTACTGCACATATATATATATATATATATATATATATATATATATATATATATATATATATATATATATATATATATATATATATATATATATATAGATATATATATATATATATATATATATATATATATATTTATATATATAAATATATATATATATATATATATATATATATATATATATATATATATATATATACAAAGGGTCCGCCATCTTAAGTTTTTTTTTTCAACTAGTGCTTATTTCGTGAATGGTTACACTTAGCTCAAGTCTGATTTGACAGATAATTAGTTTTGTCCTTCCGCTATACGAATATGGTTGTCTATACGCTTGAACAACGCTGGGAAATATTGCGACATTACTTTGAAAATCATGGTAATGTTGCAGAATGTGTGCGAAAATTGCGTACGGATTTTGGAAGAAGAGAAGCACCGTCAGCTCCGTATGTTCGTTATCTTGTGAAAAAAGTGAAAGAAACTGGCATCCTCATCGATAAACCAAAGCGCGAAAAGCCAAAAACAGTGCGTACACCCGAGAATATTGATACTGTGGCAGAAAGTGTGCGTGATGCGCCATCAACATCAATTCACCGTCGTTCTCAACAATTGTACATTTCGGAAGCATCATTGAGACGAATTTTCCATAAAGACCTTGGTATGACGCCATACAAAATCCAATTGGTTCAGGAATTGAGGCCAACTGACCATCCAATGCGTTTTAGCTTCGCTGGGTGGGCCTGCGATCGACTTACAGAAGATGCCGATTTTGCCAAAAAAATCATATTTTCGGATGAAGCTCATTTTGATCTTGGCGGGTATGTAAACAATCAAAATTGTCGCATTTGGGGCACGGAAAACCCGCACGCATACATTGAAAAGCCGGTACACCCAAAACGAGACACTGGTTGGTGCGGATTTTGGTCCAGAGGCATAATTAGGCCATTTTTCTTCGAAAATGAGCAAGGAGTGGCCGTTACAGTCAATGGAGAACGTTATCGGGCCATGTTGAACGAATTTTTGTTCACAAAAATTGAAGAGGAGGATATTGGCAACATTTGGTTTCAACAGGACGGCGCTACGTGCCACATAGCTGAAGCTACACTCGATGTTTTGCGCCCTGTTTTTGAAGATCGCATTATCAACCGCAGAGCTGATGTCGTTTGGCCACCTTGGAGCTGCGATTTGACACCGTTGGACTATTATTTGTGGGGTGCCCTCAAAGATAAGTGTTACGTCGACAAGCCAGAGACAATTGACGCTTTAAAGGACAATATTCGTGAAGCCATTGGTGAAATACAGCTGCAAACAATCGATAATGTGCTGAAAAATTGGACAGATCGTGTAGGCTACTGCATGGCCAGCAGAGGCAGCCATTTGAATGAAATTATTTTCCATTATTAACTGGAAGGATTGTACTTTTAAATAAAGAAAGAAATTTGAGAAAGTAGTTTTTTTTATAGCATTTTCAAAAAAAAAAAGTTATTTGGTGGACCATCTATATATATATATATATATATATATATATATATATATATATATATATATATATATATATATATATATATATATATATATATATATATATATATATATATATATATATATAATATATATATATATATATATATAATATATATATATATATATATATATATATATATATATATATATATATATATATATATAATATATATATATATATATATATATATATATATATATGTATATATATATATATATATATATATATATATATATATATATATATATTAATATATATATATATATATATATATATATATATATATATATATATATATATATATATATATATACATATATATATGGGTCAATTAAGTATTTGAACATCTTTATTTCTCTTAAATTAAAAAGGCTGTCAAAGTCAATTAAAAATGTTTTCGTGTTCCATATGTTTAGTAAAAACTTATAAGTAATTTAGATTGACTTTTTGCATTATAAAGTATGTGTACACCTTGCAATATAAACAAATCTTAAAAATTATATCCAATAAAGTATTTGTACACATTGGGGCTTTCCGTTTCTATCTATGAATACTAAATATAATACTGTTTGTTTTTGTCTCTTTTCAGTAAATATGCATTCAGTAAAGTTAAAACCTCTGTAAAGTGTAGACGTAACGCCGAAGTGTTTAAAATTGTCGCCTAAAAAGCGGAGTTAAGCGAGAGTGTAAAGGAAATAATAATTTATCATTATAAAGAAGGAAAAAGTTTGAGACAAATTGGAGATTTGGTAAAAAAGATTCACACTATAGTACGATATATTATTAAGAAATATGAAGAATGCAATAATCTTAAAAATAAGCAACGAACAGAAACACCAAAAGTGCCTAGCGTGCGTCAAGAAAGAGACATATTAAGGGCAGTCAGAGGGAATCCCCATATTAGTGCACAAAGTTTGGCGGCAAAAAAAGGCAAGATTTTTCTAAAAATTATATTGATCACTTTTTGAAGAAATGTAATTTTTTCTGATGAAAGTAAGTTTAATTTATTTGGTTCAGATGGACGACGAAGCGTTTGGCGAAAAAAACATACTGCGTTAGCTAAAGAAAATATAAGCCAAACCATAAAGCACGGAGGAGGCAATGTAATGGTTTGGGGTTGTTTTTCTCACAATGGTAGGAAAGTTACATTTTATAGATGGTAAGATGCACGCACGTATGTATTTGGAAATATTGCGGGATAATTTAAGAGCTAGTGCTCAGCAGCTTGGGATCGACGATAGATTTCTGTTTCAACAGGATAACGAACCAAAGCATACAGCGCGGATTGTTAAGGAATATATCCTGTACAATGTACGGGAAACCCTACCAACACCACCTCAATCACCGGATCTTAACCTGATTGAGAATCTGTGGGCTCATTTAGACGAATCAGAAAATACAACATAAAAAACAAAGCGGATCTGATCAAAGCCCTCAAAACGGAGTGGGCCAACATTTCTGTCGATATAACAAAAAATTTAGAGGAATCCATGCCTAGGCGATTGCGGGCTGTAATAGAAGCAAAATGAATGCATATAAAATATTAAACGGGGAAGTATAAAAGAGAATTAAAAAACTACAAATAATAATTAGATTTAAAATCATGTATTCAAATACTTTATGGGGCTATATATAATGTCATGCGCAAGCTATATGTCACATCACCAAACGGAATTCAGTAAGATCCAATTCGAAAACTCAATGATCTCAACTACGCCTGCTAACACAAGGGTAAACGCAGACATGCTGCAAAAGCTACAAAAGTTATCAGAAATAGCACGAGATGTCGGGCTTAAGATAAACATAAAAAAGACAAAGACCCTGAGACTGAACAGAAGCATTTCGAATCAACCAGGACACCACGTAGAAGATGTCGAAACATTCGTATACCTTGGCAGTACCGTATCAAGAACAGGTGGAACGAAAGATGGCCTTAATCAACACACCAACAAAGCGAGAAACACTTTTAACATGCTCCATAAGATCTGGAATGCATCGGTCCTGTCAAGAAACACCAAGATGCGAATGTTCAATACCTGTGTAAAATCAGTACTGCTGAATGGCTGTTAAACGTGCAAACATACGCAGAAAATCACAAGACTTGAAGTGTTTGTGAATAAATGTCTTAGGCGATTGATCAAATGATTCTGGCCGAATAAGATCACAAATGACGAAACCAGGAAGCAGGAAATGGAGATGGATAGGACATACGCTGTGAAAGACACCAAATGACATAACCAGGATGTCATTAGAATGGAATCCGCAAGGAAAAAGAAAAGTTGGAAGGCCAGCAGTGACTTAGAAAAAGACAGTGCCTTCTGAAACAAAACATCTTGGGAAAACATGGAGTGAACTAAGGAGAATAGGTCCAAATAAAGTTCGATGGCCCAGTCTAGTAGACGCCCTATGCTCCTAAAGAATGGAGACAAAGGAAAAATATTTATAGAGAAGACGGGTCAAAACTTTGTGTAAGAAACTATTAACGAATATACCTATATCAACACGTATGAACATTATAGCAGTTAATAGTAGCAATCAAATAAGAGGCCAAAACTGTGTAATAGGTACACGAGCAACTACTCAACATCAGCATAGTGTTTATGCTTTCTAGTACAACACTAAGAACTCTATCTATATCTGTACAGATCATTCCAGATTTAAAACTCACGTTTCCGTTTTTGTTACACTTTGGTGCCTTTCCTTCATAAGATGTCTGTTTCGTACCTATATATGATCCCACTGCATTAGTGGATCTGAAAGCACTAACGGTCGCAAGCTATTATTTGCAACCATTTATTGTTCTAGCTGGTTTCATTATGTTACATAGATAAGATCGTTATTTTAAAATGTTAAGCGAACTACTAGAGCGACTGGATAATGGTAAAAAAATTCGACATAGAAGATTTCATACCACCGATCCTAATCAAAATCTATGGCTTGAAGGCCGCAAACAGCCGTAACCGCATCTTAAGTGAAACCTTAAAAAATATTTATACGCATTTGTCCACATTATCGGTGGTACGCTGGGTTTTATATCATCCGGATCATCGGCGAGAATTGAACTTGAAAACTCGGTTTAATGAGAAACTCTCGTAACCATGCCGCTACAACATTTTTGGCAGAATTGTGCAACTGCTCCTTTATATCACAACCAACCAGTAGAACTTTTTACGATCGGGTTCCAGGTTTTTTCTCATTTCTATATTTGGATGCCATTTGCTCCTTTAAAGTACTCGCGCATACCTCTGCTATATTAGACCCCTTGGTATCAGCACCAACGACCGGTTCATCTTTAAATATCTACTTTGAACTGTTAAGTCATTGAACACTGTACGCCTTAAAAGTTGGACTCTTGTCAGCGTTTAATCGCACAAGTTAACCTTAAACGTGATCAGTATAAACCATTACTGAAAGGGCTCAAAACAAGAAACTTTAACACGGATACTGATTAAGATCCCACTTCCTGGTTCATAAAATATGATGGTTATTCTTCAAAAACAAGCGACAGAAACTGCTGGTTAAAAACTTACCTCCTAGAGAAATCGGAAATCCATTGACGCGAAGAAGGCATCCTGGACACACGACCTGTACTTTTACTTGCATCTGATTTAAAAATAAGATCGTAACCAAATTGCTTACAAATTTTTGGCTCTACGATAGTAATTTTGGCCCGTCAGTCGAAATAGGAAATTTAGGTTTATCAGTTGATACCAGCTTGTGCAGTTTAAAGACCCTGTTAATTTTTCATTATCGTCTTCATCTTTACATAGTGCGCAGATATTAACAGATGTTAGGTCGTGAAACCGATACAGGTCGAATTAAATTAAAGTGTCGTTTGCATTGGTCCCTGAACAGTGTGGGGGGAGAAGAAACTGTTGAACACTTCGTGTATTCCTGTTATTTCTATACTCTTCCCATAGACCGCAATACTTTGGATTTCAATTCCTATTTGCAGATAAACTGACGACCTTGAGGATACCAGATATCTAAGACTTGATAAGAAGAACAAACAGATTTCGAGACTGAGTGTGTAGGTCTTTAGACCAATAGAGCCTGAGTGACTTGTAAAGTAAATAAAGATAAGATGTTGAACAATATTGTCTTTGTTTGCAAAAAGATTATGGATTAGTGATTTGATGCCGTTTATGACGACTATGTACCTAAATATTAATTCAATGAATCCAATTAGTGTAGCGTCACCGGGTGGGCTCGGTCGAGCAAACTTAGCCACCACGGGAAATCGATTGGTGGCATCCGTTGTTGATATCCGCGTTCCAATATTTTACCTTACCCAAATACGAAGCTCACCTGTATAAAAACAACAAAAAAAACAGAACCATACAAATGTTGTCGATTAGCAGTCAAAGTAATCTCGTATATTTATTTATTTCATGTGATATTCTGCGCGAGACCACGAGAGGTGCCCGTAGCTGCGAGGAGATGGTCGAGATTTAGGCGGAGTCTTAATTAAGCTAGAGAAGGCTAGATGGCGGAACAGATGGATGAGAGAAACGTCGTCCGAGAGTTTCGAAGTTCGCGAAATCTCGATCCGCTGAATTGGAAACTTCTCGGGTTACCAACCGGAGCTACAAGAAAACGAAGAAGGTGACGAGGCAAAAAAAAATAGGAGAATAATTTGGACCATCAAGAGTGACGGGCGAAAATAAATAAAATAAAAGAAAGGAGAACGATCTTGCATAATTGGATGACGGTGGAATAAGTTATAACCGCATCCACACTTGAATCAAGAATCGTGTAATTAAACTAGATGTAAATGTTATATTCATAATATACATAATATATTTGTAATGTTTCCGGTGTTTTTTTTTTGTTTCTTTTGTTTTCTGATGGAATTTTGAGTTTTCGCATTTGTTTTGGAACGCTAAGTGATGGTGAAAAATAATAAAATAGACGATAATCTTAACCTCTGCAATCTTTGAAAGTGATTGAAAATAAAATAAGGTGGTGTGAGAGTGCAAGGTGATATTGGACTTTACTATGAACCGTGAGCAACATTGTTGTTGGTGTAATTATATAATAAAAAAATTAAAAAAAAACAAATAAGAAGAAACGTTTATGTCGATGGTGATACGTGGAGCAAGTGAAACAGTTTACAATTGCATCAAATAGTTCGTCGTCGCAGACACGTAAATGATCTTTGTTGATGGGCGGCAGCGGATAAACGACAGTGATACAGGTGAGTTTTCCGTGTATATCCCACTTCCCGTTATTCTCTTTTTCATTCACTATTATCCGATCCTACACTTTCCCTCTGTCCCACATCGGATTGATTACCTACGAGTTGCGTGGTGGTTTTTTTTTGTGGTATCAGCAGGTATACCCCGTCCGAGTCCACTCGCTCATATACGGAGCAAAGCCGGACACACGTGCTGGTAGACTGGCGCCCAACGGTAATTATCGAATTGTTTTTGTTGTCTACCCAAGCCACAACCGCGACACAGTGAGCACGTTACATTAGTTCAATGGATGTTTTTAAAAAGTTCGAATATCTCTCCAACTCGGATAATGTAATCAAACAGCACCTGTACCAGCAATAATGTGTTAAATCAATTGAAAAATGTTGCTACAAAATATTTAGAAATATTGTAAACTATTAAGTAGTTGGAAATATTTAATTACTCACGTACCTAACCGAACACCATATATACCTAGTATACATAATCCATTTCAATGTTGGGCGATACATGTATGTACATACTACCTGTGATGAACCCAAAACTAATTGACAAAACCAAATTTATTAATTTAATTAAAATAAATTTATTAGAATTATTTTTGTATAATGACACAAGTGAAAACTCAATTTTCCAATTTATGTACATCATATATGTATGTATTTATATGCCTAAGTGTGGGTGTGTATATTGTATGTATTATTTCAATTGCAATGAAACTCATGTACGAACGCATTATCATTTGTGTAAATTTTATCTCCAACCAGAAAAAAAAATTATCATTTGGAAAAATTAAAAATGAAAATTGCAAAAATATTATTTTCTAATTAATTAAAAAATAATAATATTTTAATAATAATTAAATAAATAGATTTTATTGATAATTTGTGTAAATTATTTTATTTTTATTGAACTTTTTTTTTGTGTTGTTGCATCTGTGTAGCAGTACATGCATCTCTATACATACTCGTAATTGGAAAAGTTAAATGGAAAATTTGTGAAGTAAATGTATAATCAATGGATGGGTGGTGGTAAATCATTTCGATATATTTTATATTGGAATTTGCAACTAATGATTATACATTTTTTTCTTAGTTTCGAGTAACGAGCTTTTTTCAAAAAAGCTTTTTAATTAATTTATACACCAGACGATTATTAACTTAACATACAGTAAGTGCAATGACTAAAATATACCACTGATAAAACAATATCAGCCAAATGGGAGCCACGGCCTCGCTTATATTTTTTTTCGGTTTTTACAGGCCATTTTTGGCCCATACCGTGTCAACAATTTGACTCCAACGGTTTCGATCACGAGCCAGATCTTCATACTGTTGCAAGCAGTTGGAAGATGCCAGATCACTTTCTACGCCGTGGAGCCATCGTCGCCGACAGCGACCTCTTCGCCTACCGAAAGGCGGTTCTCCCTTTAAAGATCGCTGTATCATTCGTTTCGGATCAGCACGCAGAACGTGACCGAGCCAGCGTATTCGCTGTCCTTTGATTTCATGCACAGTATCAGGCATTTGCATTAAATTCCTGATCTCGTGATTGAATAGAACTCGGTATGTGCCATCAACGTCGCGTTTTGGACCATATATCACACGCATGCTTCTTCTCTCGAATGTTAGAAGCCATCTTTCGTACTCATCCGTCAAGGTCCAACTCTCACATCCATACATGACAACGGGTCTGATCAACACTCTGTACAGCTTCAGCTTATCCGCATTTGCAAGATATTTTGATTTCAGCAGTGGACGTAGAGGATACAAAGCCCGATTGTCAGCAGCAAGGCGAACCTTGATATCCTCTCCCACACTATTATCGTGAGTAATGAGAGATCCAAGATACTTGAATCTCATCACTCCTTCAAACGTGTGGTTACCACTACTGAAATCAATTGCGTCTTGGTCTCGAAAACCAGATATCAGATATTTGGTTTTCAACTCATTGATTTTGAGACCAACGGAAGCTGAAAACCGTTCCAGTGGATCAAGTATCTCTTTCACTCCGTTGCAATTTAATCCAATCACACAGATATCATCTGCATATGCAAGAAGTTGATTGGATTGTCGGAATAAGATATTGTCCTGAAGTGTTTCACTTTTACGAAGGATGTATTCCAACATGAGATTAAAAAGTATCGGGGACAGCGCATCTCCTTGTCGAACACCAGAAGTAATTGCAAAAATTCTCGATAGTCTGTTCTCAACTTTGACCCAGCATTGTGACTGCGTTACTGTCATTTTACACAGATGTACATTTTTTTTTGGTATTCCTAAATATTCAAACGCATACCATAGCCTCTCTCGATTGATCGAGTCATAGGCTTGCTTGAAATCTAGGAATACCTGGTGTACATCGCGAGATGTTTCGTAGTACTTGGAAAGAATCATCCGCTTACGGCAGCAATATTCTCAGTTGTTCTTATGCGATGCAAGCGGTTTGGATTCTTGACATCACTAACTTGCCCCAACAGCTTAAATTTTTAACCAGTTTGTTCACTATTGCCAATTGAGAAGATGCTTCACGACGGCCAAATAATGCTTAGTTTTGGGGCCTGTGACCAAATTTTTTTTTGTGAATTTTAACAATTTCAATGTGTTGTTGAAGCGTGTACTTCATACCATCGGAAAATCCTTTATATATAGACCTGATTATGGGTATTAATACTTATATCGTTTCGTAATATTTTCAAATATCATCGAAATTATAATCTGATTATAAAACTATAATACTTGTATCGTAGCTGTTTTTAAAATTGTCTAAGGAATTTTAGCAGATGGTATAAACACAAACATTACCCCAACCAATTATTGATTAGGATATTGCAATAATCTACCAGTAACAACAAACTTTTCAAACTCAATCTCTTCGATGTACATATGGTTACTCGTGATTCTTATACCATTGTATACATTAAACTTCAACCTAAAAGACATTTTCAATTTCAACAATAAAAAGACGATTTACTCGTATCTGTGTGCTTCTTATTGTTATACAAAAATGACACAACAATACAAAAACCTGTACAAGGTATACTCATGTAGCTCTATATATAAACATACATAAACCAAAATAGATACTACATATATATACAATAGGAAGCTACAGCTTCAGTACATTAAACTTCTCCTTAAGTACTTTTCAATTATCGTTAATACAATTTTTCAGTCTTTCATCGAGTTATAATTTTTTTAATGATTTCATTTTTCTTCTAAAGATAGATACATACATACATATGAAAACACCCATTTTCCAAGAAATACAAGAAGAAAAAAATAAAAGTTCTGCATGAGCTTATATGTTTGCTTCTTTATATAATATATCCGATAGATACGAGATACAATCTAATAAAAGCTTTTAATTAAATCCAATTATCATCATATTTTTAAACGTCTATGCTATATTAATCCGCCTGCTTCAAATATTTATGATTTTTATATATTTTTCCAATCGAGTGACAAAAAAAATCTGTCATCTAAAAATATTATCTATTTAACTATTGTTATTCGATTAATATTCTACAGGAATAGCTCGTTGAACGTTGGAGATATCGAACACGAGTGATCAAATTAAATTTTTACCATATTATATAAAGTATAAACACAAGCAAAAAGTTTACTTAAATTTTTGGCAAAACAAGTTCCACACTTATATGTTCCACAATGGGTTCCACAAACTATATTCAAATACTTAATGAATTACTTATAAAATAAAAGTCGCCATCACAATGGTTTACTTATATTGAAAGGTCAACATATAGTATCTGTAATATTAAATAGGTTCCACTCATTTACTTGGCTCTGTGATCCTACAACTGATTGGCCTTATTCTTATCCCGATTCAACTTTAAATCAAAAATAATAGTACTGGTAATTATAAGATTGGGACTTATTTAGCCTAATAGGAACTTATTGAGTTTTTCGGGATACAACTCTTGAATTTTGAATGAGAAAAGTTCATGCTTCGATTTGACTTCACGTTAGCATTTTAACTAGTACACACTGATAATTCCTAATGCTGTGACTTTTCTTGAATAATCTTGTCGTCATATAAAAGTAGGAATAACTCGTTGTGCATTGGAGACATCAACCACGAGAGACCGAACTAAAGTTTTACAATATTATATAACGACAAACAGAAAGTTTTATTTAATTGTGGGTACAAAAAGTCTCCGTATATGTTCCACAATAGGTTCCACAAGCAATATTCAACTACCAAGTTTTTCAAATGTTTATTGAACCATAGCAATGTTTTACTTATATTGAAAGGACTTAACGCCATATTTGTAAAATTAAATAGTTTCCACACATTAACTTGCCTTTTACAATTATATGCCACCAAATAGTAAAAACTACCCATACTATTTTTAAAAGCCAAAATTAGGTTGGTAAAGAATAATATCAGAAGAACCTGACTAACCTTATTCTAATCCCGATTCAACTTTAAATTAAATACTGATAGTGTTTCCCCTTGTGGGAACTTATTGATGTTTACGGTGTTTCCACTATACAACTCTTAAATCAAGAAAGATAAAAACTAGTATACAACAATCATGATATAAAAGGATTGCAGAATAGCTACATGCAGAATATACTTTCCTGCCAATCTGATTACGTGCTTGTAAATTGACTTCCAAAATTGTAACTTCAGTTCCGGAATCTGAACTCATACCGAATTTATACAATATATCTGGAATCGTAACATGACTTCTGGAATCGTAACATAAGTTCTGGAACCAGAACATGAATTCTCGAATCGGAATTTGATTTCCGGAATCGTTAGGTTTTCCGGAATCATTTTTGGAACTCATGGCATATTATTACGTCCTACATTACGCCAATCAAAGATCACAACTTAGGTCCAAATTATAGGATTTTATCTTTTCATAATTTATATTATCAAGGTGCTAATTTAGTTTTTATCAATAATTGATGTATAAGAACCAATTATTGAAAGCGAATTCATTAATTTACTTAATTAAAATACTAATCCATTTCGAGAGCATCGATAATCTTCGACTATTTTAAATTGTTAAACCGATATTGCCGACTTATTAACTTATTTACGACCATCTTAAATAAGTAAGCAAATACATTTAAATTGATTGTTTGCAAGAACGGGATAGAAAAAATGTCGGCTCGCCGGAATACTAATTTGAATAAGTTAGATTCTACAAATAAGTATTCATTTCGAAAACAGCCTTGATTCTAATAGAAATGCGCATATACAAAAGCAGCATCGCCAGAATACTTAATTTACAAAATTAGGTTCCAAAAATAAGTTCATTAAGAAAACAGCTTTAGTCTATTTAAGAAACCACCATCTAAATTAAGTAAGCAGATCCATCCGAAATGAGTTCTCTTTGACAAAAGTCTATTATGACATATACAATTGTCAAATAATTATGACAATCAATTTATATTGGATACAGTCACAAAAACAACTTGTATAAGTTAGGTTCTACAAATAAGCATTCGTTTCGGAAAAGGACTAACGATCGATTTGTTAAACAATCATAAATTAGGTTCCACAAATAAGTATCCCTTTGGAAACTCACTTTAAGGTTACAGACAAAATATTTGTGGAACTTAACTTACTACTGATTTACTCACCATATCGAACACAATAATAGTTTAATTTTAACCGAATCGTAAATTAAGTAGGTTTCAGAGAAAACTACTATATTTTGTTGAACTGTGGAACACCGATACTCATTTGAATCCCATTTACTTATTTGCCGCCATCTTAAATAAATGAGCAAAACCATTCAAATTGGTTTCACTTACTTATTTTGACGAATTATTACTATCAAAGTGTTACTTTGATGTAATAATTCTCAAGAAATTATGACAAACGATTAAGATTGGCTGCAGTCGAAAGTACGACTAGAACAAAAATAATTTATTCGTAAATCTTGACAATCAATTTAGTATTGTTTGCAAGAAAGAGATAAAATCAGTCATTGATAAATTAGGTTCCACAAATATGTATTCGTATATTTTAGGACTGTGGAACTTATACACTTAATTAACATACATTAGATTCAACAATATTTCTTATTCCCTTTCCGACTTGAAGTTGTGAATACTTATTTGTGGAACCTAACTTATTCACATAAGCGTCTTTCTTGCAAAAGATTCTAAATTATTTAATAAAATATTATATGATCTAGTCATATTTGCGACTGTAGCCAATCATAATTGTCATGTTAAATTTTTTGACAACTATACCTGTCAGAAGAAAACTTCTGTCAAAATAAGTAAGTGAAATCAATTTGATTGGTTTACTTATTTGAGATGGCGGTAAATAAGTAAATAAGTTTCGAATAAGTATCGGTCTCGAAAATAACCTTATTTGATTAAGTTAGGTTCCACATATAAGTACTTGATATTTCAATTAAAACTACTACATTTTAACTGTGGAACTTAAGCTTGATTTGAATTATTATTTACTACAGTATTCCTTTGGAAAAAACTCGTATGCGCTTTCGAATCGTATTATTATTTGTGGAACCTAACTTATTCAAATAAGTATCATGACGAAGTGACTTAGTTTTGTTATCTCTTTCTTAAAAACTACATTTATGAATAAAACGATATTTAATAGGTTTTTGACCAATTAAATCTCTCAAGTCAAATAAGGACACGAACAAGGCTTTTGTATATATAAGATGGCGCTATACAAAGTACACTTGTATTATATATTAATTATTTATTTATTAGATTTAATTTATTTCATATAATTAATTATTAAATAATATTATTATTGATTTCTTATTTTATTCATTTTAATTCGTTCTTTTTTCCGACAATAAAGAAAATTTATTTGTGAAAATCTATTTTGAATTCACACACATACACACACATCGTAGAGTAGAAATGGTAATATTTGGGTTTTGATTTAATGATTTGATAAATAATAGATTTGATTCATTGCAGTTGTTGTTGTTGCTTTTTGAGCTTTTTGGTGGAATATATAAATAAATTAAAATATATTAAGTAGATATGGATTGGTGTTCAATGGAAAGCATAATCTTTATACATATATACGGAAAAACCAAAATATTAAAACTAAATTTTATGAAAATTCATCAATTCGACAGATATAATAAATTTCATTGCATGATTGAAAAACTAAAATGAAAAACACAAAACGAATTGAGATTGGTTTGTTCGAAACTTACAAAATTTTTGTGTATACAAAGTTCGTGTTCGAATTCAATTGGTATAATGTATATATAAGAAGAACAACGAAAAATTATGGTTGAGTCGCATATAAGGAAAAATTTGCATAAAAAATTTTTAACGGATATTATTTTGAAAACAAGTAGTTTTTTTTGCTTATTTATATATGTATGTACATAGAGAAAGAAAATAGAATTTTCCTAGGAAATATTTATTCGTAATAGAATCTAATAATTTTAGCTTGTACGTACGAATAGCAAAAATAGAAAATCTAATGCAAGTCGTTTTATAAAATCATAGCATGGGTGCTATACGTGTTTGTTGAATATAAATTTCGAACATGTACACGACTTTTGAAAATGGATAGTAATTAATTTGAATCGTTGTCATCAAAATGTATTTGTATATAACATGGTTTGCATTATTTAGTGTAAGTGCAAAATGCAATTTGCATCCATGTATATACTGAAAAATTGTCATTTGAAATGAATCGAAAAAATTTAATCTTTTTTAGCAATGATCGCCTTATATAGAGTATACTGAATTGAAATTCATATTTAAAACTCTAATGAAAGATTTGGGACTAGAGTTCGCAATTTAGGCAAAAAATTCAGGTAGACTACATCTAAAACACTCTGGTGGCCGCTTAAAACAAATATCGAAACTGCTCGTGATAGTGGTTTTTGAGAATCTAGAACGGCACCAGATATTTTGGCACCGTATTATAAAAAATTGTATATTTAGACCAACTAAGTATACTGGCGACGCATACCGAAGGCAGTTCGATGAATGGATTATATAATCAGAAATGGATGCTGATTTTTTTAACAAAATAATTTTTCGTTTCAGTAATAAGAGTTGATCGGGTTTATGAAGTCTAGGCTGTATGCCAACCTATTCAATTATTCCTTGAAACATTAACTCAGCTACTACTTTATAAGCTCAAACTTTTAAATGATATTTAAGCCTAGACAACTTAAGCCTAGAAAATTCTATTGTAGTTGTGAGTACCAAAAGTAATATTTTAAATTTATTTCAAATGTATAAGGAAGTTACCCGAAAATCTTGACAGCATTTTGGAGGCGACCAAGATCGAACAATTGAATATTTTTATCGCAAATTGAAAATCGCTCAATACGATTAAAAGCAAATCGTAATCTCATAGCGATAAATTAATCCCTCATCATTTTCAGTATTACATCAAAACCGATTGCGTCAATCTTATAAAACTGATTAGATATCGATCATATTGCGCGGCATCAGAATCGTTCAAACTGTATTCTGAGCTTAAGAGAAATCATTAACTTGCTAAACGAATGACTGATACTCGGTGTTATATGGTTTAATCTAACAATTCAAGCAATTCAGCGATTTGATTTGCACACTCAACAGGTCCTTTGAAATATTTGATTTATATTGCATTTATAACACGAGTGAATATCCAACTCCGTTGTTAAAGGAATCACAACTTATGGTTATGAGTGTATGTGAATTTTGATCTGATTCGACGTGGTCTATAATTTTTGGAAATCGCGAATCATAAAAGACGGAATTCTTCAGGTTTTATCCGACAAACTTTGCATTCAGATTGTAGCCATACAGATACTTTTATTCCCGAATTCTCACGCACACTCGTATAAGTATATATAGAGAACTGAAAATTGACGTCAAATAAGGTTACCATCGATGCAAATGGGGCAAATAAGGACTAAATCTGTTAAATTGTTCGGCACGCAGTTTCTGTACAATTGACTTATATATTATAGTATATATGCGACACCGTTTATACTGGGGGTTTTGAATTCTGAACAAAAAGCTAAGATGCCAAGTAAAATATCATATTCATCTTTTTTATTCCTAATAGCCACAACTTCTGGGGTAGTATTTAATTTTAATTTAACTGTTGTGAGGATCATTTTAACTCTTGAGTTGAGCCAAAAATCAACCCGTTTCACTCAAACAAAGAAATCTTTAAAAAAGTTCTCTAAACATCTAGTCTAGTGCTGTATATGACGGTTCGTCTTGTTGCTTTGATTATGTTTAATTAAAAAAGTAAGACTAGAGAACCGTCTAACTGTTAACTGAAAATTAAGTGAATAACCCGATGACCAGAAAATAATATAATCGTCTGCTTTCAGCACTAAAATTTGTTCAAAGCAATTTTACACCAGCTCACGATAAAACTCGAGACAATTGCATCAATTATCCCATTCGAAAGCTTTACGTTGTGTCTTGAACAAAACACTAACATGATGGTGTTAACTATTTGACGTTCTTTAGAGTTGAAGTTACCAAATTCGAATTACAATATAGGCAAAAGGTATTTTTCGTCGTCTGATTACGGCTGGCCGGTCGCCAGTCGTAGCTTAATGGTTAAGAGAGTTTCTCATCACGCTCATCACGACCAAAAAATTAACTGGATGACATAGAAACGCGTTTGTGTGTAAAAACATTCGTTGGGCTGACCACCTATACAATGTGCACTAATACGTTGAAATGGTTCGTAAGGCCTCAATTGAGACGCGGTAAGTGCCGTTTACTCCCTCTAAGCCATAGATTATTATTTTATTACGACTGGCAATGTGGATGGGCATATTTATGAGCGTCTGTTGGAGTTCTGAATTTGTGGTAAGGGCAATCTTGGTAGTATAGATTGACATCAACCAATGAAGATGATGAACATAAGTCGAACATATCATTCATACGCCCTCAATTTGGATGGCAATGAAGTAAAGTTATGCGTGTATTTTCTACTTTCTTTTATGTCCGTAATAACGGCATTATTTAAGACGAATCGAGATTTTAAAGTCAGTATATACAACACGTAATAGTAAGGATTCGTGGAAAAATGCAATCTTTAAAATGAATATCTCAAAATCAGGGCATAACCACAGTTAGGGACAGCACAATGGATAATGGAGAAAGTTTGTTCACTAGCTTTTGAACTTAATAGATTTGACAGCTCCAACGATTAAACAGGTTTGCCGATGATGAAATTGCTATAAAGAACTAAGCCAACCGGAACATATCAGTCCAAAGTGATTATGATCAAATTTGACATACCACTAAACAGTCAAGATAAGGCAAATCGTTTAACTTGCGATATTGCAAAAACTACTACTTAAAATCCCTCCAAAATCTGATAATGGCACAGAAATATTAAATAAACCTAAAACTATACTTTATAGGATAGTGAAAAATTGTACAGTACAGTATAGAAGTCAAATTTGCTACGAATCTATAAAGACTATAATTGCAACTCGTCCGACTGGCAAAGGATCGAGCCTGACATTTTCGGTGTCAGAACAACCAGGCTATTTGTTGTTGAAAAGCATTGGGAGCCCAATTGTCCTCGGTTTAAAAAATGAATCTTCTTTTTACTTAAATTTTACTCCACGGTTGTCTCGTCATTATACATTCGGCATCGAACTTTGATTCCCATCAAGCTAATCATCGAATGCTGTCATATATCGATGAGAACAAAACCAAACTGGGATTTATCTTCGGTTGACTAAATGTCAAATAAATGGATTACAAAATATCAAACATAAGTCTATAATAAAATTCTAAGCATTTACAATGAACCGCATCCTAAACTATATAAATATATTATTGAATAGAAACCGGCCGGCACAAATCACCACTCGTAAAATCGTATTTCGAACAATTGCACCAAAAAAATAAGCAAACAATACCCAACGATAGAAATAGATTAGATATGTACTTTTGTTGTTTGTTTAGAAAATTATTACAACGAACAAAAATATGATTACCCCATGGTGACTATAAATAGGAAACCCATAAATCGGATCCTTTTTTAAACACAACAATAATAGTATATGTTTCCTTATGGTTGTGTATGTGTGTGTATATAATGAAAATGTCCATAAAACCAAATCATCTGTCATAATTCATTTTTGAATCATTTACTTTTATGTGTAACGCATCGTAACCTTTCCATTTCTATACACATATCAGCTCTCGGTCGTATCTCTGATTATTATGGCAATTTCGGGACGATTATCATCCAATGATTGGATAGACATTATTTTATACTCTCAACGATATAGTACATTAATTATAGGTTTTTATTTTATTTACCTTCAATTTTCCGAATTTCAAATGTTAAATGAAACAGAATAACCAATAAAATCCATTTTCCCATTTTCCATTTAGTTTTCTTCATTATATCGTAAACAACTATAATTTTTATACACTTATACACTCACACTCACAACCACTATATATATACGTGTAAACTGTTTTAATTTTAATTAACTTTTTATAAATTTTCTTCGGAAAAATTATTTAACTTAATTTTAATTTAATTTCTTTTCCTCTTTCATTTTCCACCAATTTTCGACACTTCATTGCATATAATATTAGACACCGACAAATTTTTCACTTCATCATCATTAACGTAAAATAATATTTGTAAATAAAAAACACTTTTCATTTGTGTCACTTCGAATACCCGATTTTGTTGCTAACCTGAATCGTATTAACGCGAGACGAGATGTGGAAAACGGATTTTCATTTTACAACAAAAATAAAAAATTTATATTTTTGTTTCCTAGTACCATAATAATAAATAATCCCGAACTCTTATACGAGAGTAAAAATCCAACCGTCCTTGTTGATAGTCAAGGCTCAACTGAATTCGAGAAATTCGATCGAATATAAAAATCAAAACCCAAAAAGGATTTCGTGAAAACAAAATACAAAAAAAAACAAGAGAATAAAAGAAAAATCTGCACGAAAAAGGAAAACTCTCGTTTCACCTTGTGTCGGATTTTGCGTACAATTTTGTTTTTCGTTTCTATTTTGATTATCAGTTTGGTGTTTCGGATCGTGATTTCTCCTCATTTTTGCCTTTTTTGTCTGAACAATGCGAGTCCGCGGGAAATGACAGTCGCATTCAAGAAATTTGAAACGCTTTACAATATGTATATAACAAAAAGGGGAATTGTTTTGTTTTTATTTTTTTACAATCGAAAAGGGGAATTCATTTACAATACATGACAGGCATAATTTATAGATGTTATTATTGTTATACATGCTAGAGGGGTGCAAGGATAGTTTTGAACCCCTTTAGGTACTTGAATTCTATTCATGTAAACTTATATCAATAAAAATATTGACACATGTGAGGTTTCGAATGGCATAGATGATCGTATTGCAATTCTGCCAAAATTTTAATGATCATCTCGATCTCACGAATATTTCAAAATATGATAAGCTCATGGCAGCATCCTTGCTAAACGGTAATCTTTACGGATCCTTCAGTACGAGCAGCACTCATACTAATGCAATACACTCCAACGAATCAACAATTCCATTAAATCGACTTAGCAATCTGCCTGAAGTCAGCCGTACAATTCTGTAAAAACAAGATAATGTGTAAAAACGAAATATTGAAAAAGTTTACACAAAAAAAATTTACACAATTTCTATCTTATTTCACCTAAATGGTATTCTATAAAACATAATAGTCAGCGTGTAAACTTTTTCTTGCTGAATATTTTTTTCTTGTCTAAAACCACTTTGACGTTTTGTGAGTTTCAATTTGTGTATGTCTTTTAATGTATGTAATTATATTTAAACGTGAAATACAAAATTGAAAATAAAATAATGCTTCGAATCATCATAATCGATGAGATACGTCGCCGAATACAAAGGCTTCGATTGTTGCGATAGAGACTAAGGGACGCGCATAACCCATTTATGATTCCGGAAAATACATTTCAACGATATTATAGGCTACCAAAAAGTTTGGTACATGAATTGGTCAATAATTTACTACCATTAATGTGTGAAGTTCAAAGATGCACAGCAATACCCGAACACATTCAAATTTTGGCATTTTTGAGTGTTGTTGCAAATGGTAAGTTAATGAGTATAAAATTTATGGTGTTACAAGAAACTTGATTTTTTTTGTGTGTTTTAGGTGGATATCAGCAAAATGTCGGCCACGATTTTCTGCTTGGAATATCCCAAACCATGGTTTCAAGGTATGTTCATTTGGTTGGCAAAGCAATAGAAGACAGCCAAAGTTCGAGCATAATTGTGTTTTCTCAAACAGAGATTCAAATGAATTCTGTCAAATCTACGTACGCAATAAATTATCATTTAACTAAATTCATTTGATAACTTAAATTTATTTTCCAGATTCTATGAAAAATTTGGATTTCCGGGCATAATAGGCGCTATTGACGGCACTCATATTAACATTCAAAAACCAAATGCAGCTGTGGAACATGCTTATTATAATGGGAGAAAAAGGGCGCATACTAAAAATGTTCAAATAGTGAGTTGAGTGTATTTATTTAATTATTTATCCATTAAGTATATATTTATGTACGTTTAATTTAAACAAAATATTTTTTCTAATATTTTAGATTAATCACAAATCTAAAATATTAGAAAAAATATTTTATTAAAATATATTAAATTAAAAATGTTTAATATAAACCCAAGATATGGAGGAACAGCACATGATTCCTACATTTTCTCAAACTCCCAAGTCAAGTCATTTATGGTAAATTTAAACCGAAATGGCAATAATAATACATGGCTTATCGGTAAATAAACTAAATCCAAAGATAAATTTGGAAAATGTAATAGTAATTTTTCAAACAATTTTTAGGTGATAGTGGTTACCAGCAGCGCCCCTGGATGATGACTGCCATAAGAAATGCCAATAGCACTTCGCAAAATGCGTACAATATCGCCCATCGAAAGGCACGCAATTGTGTAGAGCGATGCATTGGTGTTTTTAAAGGGAGATTTCGTATTTTAGGAAAAGATAGGTTATTGAGATATTCGCCGCAGAAAACAGGCACCATCATCAACGCATGTGCTGTTTTACACAATTTGATGGTGCAAGCAAATGTTCCATACGATGAAGATGATGTAGAATTTGATGAATTAGATGAAGATGAGTTCATCGCGGATGACAACAGCGATTCATACCTTCAAAGAGGACTTGCCACCAGAGACCTACTTACACAAGAATTTTTTAATAATTAGCCTACAGCATTATTTATTTCAAAATTCATTTTTTATTTTTTATTAACTAATAATATAAATAATAACAATTCATACTAAAATAAAAATTAATACAAAAATTTAAAATTAATTATGATTAATTCTCAATATATTTTTTAAATCTATCAAGCTTTCGCTTATCGATGCTAGTGCATCGGCTTTTTTGGTTTTTATTTTTAATTTTCTTTTTTCATTTTCTTTTTGGAATTCAAATATTTCTCTTTTTAAAGCAATTTTTTCTTTCTCCAGCTCCAAATATTGCCTGATTTCACTGTCGTCGTTATTTGTTCTGCGGCGTCGTTGATTCATTCTTATCCTTCGTGGCCTTTCCGTATTATTCACATATACAATATTTGGTGAAGGTGAATCATCAACAATTATATCTTGGGTTGGCTGAATGACACTTTCAACTGGTATTGTGCTATTTAGTTCTACAACCTCTTGGTACGAAACTGTCTAAACAGATTATTCGTAAAGATTTTACGTAAAGCTTAACATCAAGGCCAAGTACATAAAAAAAAAATACTCACTCTTAAATTGCTGAACCCTCTTCTTGGCTGACGCCGTCACCATCAATAACATCAATAGTCATAATTGATATTGCCCGTCGTTCGTAATCGTCCAGCGATTTGATTTTTCTGATACCGTTTATACCGGACGCCTCTATTTGCTGTTTTTCTTCAGCTGCTTTAGCTTTCACGTTTCGTCTTAAAATTGCAACAATTTCTAATTTATTTAAAGTTTCTAAAAACTAAAAAAAAAAAAAGCATACTTAAAGTCCCTCCAATACTGTTTCCATTGTTCAGCATTTTTCAGTGCACCCCCCATTGCATTCAACTTTACTGATAAATCTTTACATTTTTGAAAGTTCGTGTTAGCACCCGCATCACATTCGAATCTAAACGGTTAAATTATAATTTCAGTTAGTTTATAACTTAATATCAATAAAAATGTATAGCTATTTAACCTTTCATGGGCAAAATTTATATTTTCTTCTAAATAGGATAGAAGAGCCCTTTTTTGCTCAGCACTGGCACGTCTTCCTCGTGAAATAATGACCCTTTAAATTATTTATTAGTTTTCTATTTTTCATAAAAACACATTTTTAACATTTCTACTTACTTCTCGATATTCATTTTATTATAATTATAATTCAAATCATTTCAATTGTTTTTTAATTATTTTATTTATGTAAATTATTCAAATATATGTATATTTATTTATTTTCACCAGACGATAACTCTCTACACAAGATAAATTGAGCGTGTAAATTTTTGACGTTTATTATCTTACGAATTTTCAAATTTATCTTGCTGTAAAGTTATAGAATACCGATTAGGCGGGTAAACGTGTAAAAAGCCCGTTTACGCATTTTCACATTATCTTATTCGTTACAGAATTAGGCTCCAGGTCTTACTGGATAAACATTTACGTGGATATCAAAGAAACCGTATATGCCTTATCCTAAATATACCTTGGATTGACAAACCTTTAAAGATCCCATTTTTAATCATTCACACTCGACACTGATCTTTAAATAATAATACATCTTTCAAATGCAGATTGGGAACAATGAACACCGCAAACAATGTTTGGGGCAAGAGCAACAGAAACGCTTCAGCACTTCCTGACGGGATTCACACGAATACTGCATTCATATTTGAAGATTAAGTAATATCGTTGAAAATACTGAATATTTTGGGCTTCCTCCTTCAACTACTGTTGGAGTGCAGAAATAATAAACCGTTCAAATAGTAAGGCAAACTTCATTTGGTAATAGAAATGTCAATGAGTTCAACCTTTACACCAACTAGACAGTATTGAAGGAAATGAATTTGCTGACACGGGGTTGATTTAAAACCATTGATCAAATTCAGTTCAAATCGAATGTCAATTTTTGGAAATATGAACTAAGTAACAATTGTAATTCAATATCAACACTAACAGCCGTATCTAATGTGCAAGAATAACAAACTAGCTTCCACGACTCTTTTCGGTTTTCCATCATAAAATTGTGACTAGAAGGTCTATACCACTACAAATTGAGCTGGATACTCCAGTAGAGATATTTAACCCGCGATTCCATTTGTGATTATGATGTGCTAAAAAGCTAACATTATGTACTAATAGCCTCCTAAAATGATTTCTTCCATCCTAGATGTCATATATCGGTAATGCCAAAATGAATTTATAAGACAATGGACTAATAAAATTTGTTATTAACGAACATTGTTAATGGAACATTTGGAATAAGTTTTAGTGGAACTTACCAAATGCACATTTGGCTTTAATATAGCCAAAAGTACGAGAGAGGCTCGAGACTCCTATTAGGAGGACCTCAAAATATACAAAAACGAATTTGAGGAAGGCACAAAAGAGATCATAGAGACTATTCTGCGAGAAAATGGAAAGATTCTCCGAGACCTCTCGACTTAGAAAGATACTGTCTACTAATCGTTTCAGGTCCAGTTATTTAATTAAACCGGATAGATCCTGGACTGCTTCGACGCGAATAGTGGATATCGTCACCAAATAAACGGATCCTAGGGGCCCTTGAAGGTTTCAAACCTTATAAATTGGCTGGCCCTGACAGAATTATTCCAGCGGAGATTCAGAACAACTCGAAGATTACTCTCCCTGGGCTGTAAGTAATATTCAAAGGGTGTTTAAAACCGGTCTGTATTCCGCGGGAGTGGGCAGAGGTCAGAGTGATTTTTATTCCGAAAGCGAGTAAATGCTCACATGGCTTCCCAAAGGACTTAAGATCCATTACTCCATCATCCTTTCTACTGAAAACCTTGGAAAGGCTGATGGACATCTATATACGTTCAAAACAAATCCTGATGGCAGGGCCCAGTCTCAGCTTGCTTACTGTAAAGGAAAATCGGTGGACTCAGCTCTGCACGCCCTGATAAGTACAATTGAGAAATCAATATTCTTGCAAGAGTTTTGCATGTTGGCGTTCCTTGATATTGAGTGCGACTTGAACAATGTAAAGACGGAGGTAATTCTGGAGGAATTGTCGTTCCTAGGGATGAATTGATCTGTAACTGGGTTAATCAATCATATGCTTGGATGCAGGATGGTTAACTCGGATCTGGGGTAATCCACCATCAGGAGACGGGTGGCTAAGGGAATATCGCAGAGAGGTTTCCTTCTCTGGATCAAGCAATCATTGGTTTGCTGATAGAGCTGGAGAGAGAGGAGATCGGAGTGTCTCTGGCGTAGCGATAGCTTTCCTGGAAAATATTTAAGCACGGTGAAGGAGTAAATCCAAAATGCCAGCCTAATCATTTCAAGGTGGGCCATCAGATGTGGACTGGCAATTATCTCGTCCAAAACTGAACTGGTAATATTTACAAGGAAATCGCGGTAGTAGATCCACCTCTCTTAAATGGCAGGAGACTGGCTTTTACTGACAAGGCAAATTTTCTAGGCGTAACCTTGGACAGTAAGCTTAGCTGGAAGCCCAACATTTTGGAAAGAATAAAAAAGGCTAATATAGCCTTGTATTCATGCAGGAACGCCATCGGAAATGGATGGGGCCTGAACCCCGAGCTAGTACACTGGCTATTCACTTCAGTTGTAAGACCTGTACTTATGTATAGGGTGAGCGTGAGGTGGCCAGCTCTTGATAAAGTAACGTACAAACAGGGGATCGAGAAGGTGCAAAAAACGGCCAACATGCTTATAAGCGGGCGCTGAGGACAACACCTACACGTGCCTTGAAGGTCATGTTTCACCTTCTTCCTGCCCGTCCATATTTATAGTACGCAGATGGCGGCGAATACTGCCACTCGTCTATCAGCCATATCTCAGTCGAAATGTCTTCAGACAGGACACTCGACAGTTATTAGATCGCTAAGGAAGGAACTGGTGAATCTAGACTACATTACACCGTCTTTGTGCTTCGAGAAAAGATTTCGAACTGCCTGCCCCTCAAGGGAATCTTGGAGAAGCGGTTCGGTTTCGGAAAAGGAAGCACTGTAGTTCTTTAAAATGGCTCCAACTTACACGGTAAAGTACGAGCTGGAGTCTTCGGTGAAAACTTGAAAATAAATATATCAGTTCATCTCCCTGATCGCTGCAGCGTGTACCAGGCATAGGTGATACCGAGTGACGAGGTCCTGAATTGGTTGAGACATAATGTGGTATGCTCGACTGATATCGCAATCTATGTGTGTATGCCATGAGTCATCAACCGGCACAACTGGTACTCGGAAGAAGTAATCTCTGGAGAACACTGGGGGTGCGGAAGGGCATCTCATTGAAGCGCCACCAAAATTTCCTTGACGACAATTGCAACATGTAGTTCAACGCTTAAATGTCACATGCGACTTGTGTTTTGTTATATTTTGGGCATTTGAGCTTATATAATTGACTTATTGAGGGCACATCATTAACTTCTGACCATAAATATTATGTTTAAGCATTGAACTTGATGAATAATCTGGCTTACACATAGTGAATTCACTTTTCGTCCCACTTCACCATTCTCGATTGTGACTTTAGGAATATTTATTCGGTAGTAAAAAATCTGCATTCGACGTCTCTTGGCCTGAGTTCAGAAACCAATTTTCTTGTTCTTGCAACATAAATAACCATGGCTTTAAGGCGGTTTGCGATCGCTTGTTGAGTTGAGAGTTCCTTACGTCTCAGAGAGCTCTTCTTCTGTTTGGGTGAATCTTGTTTCAATAACGACTTCAACTCGGCGTCTTCAAACTGTATTGGTCTCCCTCCGCGTTCTTTGTCACTAGTGTCAAAATTTCCGTAACCAGTACTCACATGTTTTTACTAATAGAGCTTATTCCTCATATGCAATGAGTGTCTAATTAGACAATTCTTCCTAGTTGCAGATCCCAAAAATCCTTTTAGATGAGTGGTTGGATAGTGTATGTAGTCGTTTCTATGATATATGTAGACATTGTTTTCATATCATTAATGTGTATCATAAATAAATATTGAGATTGCCGCGAACATAGTTCTCAAATATAATTAACAAACTGCAATTTGTATTTGATTAAGATCTATTTCTGCATATGCACTGAAACATACAAGTGCACTCAACTGTATAATAGTCGTACTGCACAGGACTTAAAAGTATATGATCATTATTCCCATATTCCACTTTCACCGCCACCCTACGATGCACATACGACCATATACTGTTTATCTAAGCGATCACCAAATCAAACATCCCATATATGAGCGTACCCACTGCGAGATAATACATCATCTGAAATACTTTTACCATCCACGACCTACATATTGTATATAATAAACACACATGGAAGATTCCCCTTTCTAATCAATCCAACAAACAAACCTAAATACAAACAGATTAGAATCACACAATCACAATTTTGATTGCAATTAGAAACATGCGCAACATCGATATAAATCGACATATAAAAACCGACCACCTCCCCTATATATGTATAATATTGAATTCGAATCGAATTCGAAATTTAGGGGAAAATTTCAGCCAGCCCAGCAACAACTCTATATACAACGCCAATGAAATTGAATGGCTATGATAATAAACGACGAGACATTTATAACATAAAAAAGGAATTCAACGAGAGGAAGAATAACAATAAGGATATAACTGTTAAGTCATTTACTATATTAGTACATTTATTCAATTGTACATTGTTTGCCACGACGACGACGATGTTGATGTGATGATGCTGATGGTTTTCCTACATAAAATACAGGATGAGGGTTGATTACTATTGTTACAGTCGCTTTCCTCTATTATTACAGTGCTTTGTGTAATCCGTAATATTTTCGACACAATGTTAAATTAAAAATAAATTATTACTTACGCATATTGTACGAAGGATCAACACATTCGCTGCCGAGTCTCGGAATTCGTGTCGTGTGCCTTGATCCGGTCTCATATTTGGTTTTACGACTACTTTTGACGATATAGCACATCTTATTAGATTTGGTCTAAAATGTTGTTGGTAGCAACATGACATGTTTTAAAGTTCATCACAGCAGCATATCATAAGCCCACTCAACCATAGGTTTATTCACCTTTTAATACACCTATTATTTAATGTGGTAGAGTTACAATCTGTTTCGGGGCTCGGGCATTTTCAACTCTTTCGCGGTTCGCTTATTTATGTCCTTACCTTACGCCATTACAGCCAAATCGAGGACGTACGGATATAGGTCCGATTTACGTAGAACCATCTGCACATTGCATAGCTCCATGACAGCCTATAGTACTGACATGGAAGATGGGTTAGCCCATGACCCAACAGGGGGTCACAGATGTGTTCATTCACACCACCTATCGTATGGTGAAAAATCCCTTTTGCATACTGCCCCTATCGGGATTCGAACCCGGTACATCCCGCTCCAACTGCCTCAGCTTTAACCACTGCGCCACCTGGGCGGTGTTATAAACTATTTCTCTGGAAAGCTCAAAAGACACAAAGTACATTTCATTACATTGTGCCTATACACTTAATTTTTCGCATGACCTACATTTATGTAAGAGTAATTTCAATACGAATTTTTTCAAAACATTTGGTCATTGTCTATTTTCTTTAATGCTTGGTATAGCCAAAATATTTAAGACTATCCTCCCTTTCCCCTCAGTCACTCGGGCTCGATTGGTACATTGTGACGTACAATGGACCAATGTCCCTTCCCAGACGTACACTCTCAGACCCAAAATTTGTTTGCTATTTTAATGAAGTCCAAGATATCTGGTATCCTCAAGGTCGTATGAAGAACGGAAGCACCAGAAGTGCTCAACAGTTTCAATTTAAGACTATAGCTATTCAGGATGAATTAATGATCTTAAAATATCTCCCTGATCTTAAATTATTCAATCAAAGTCGACCTTAGATACTAACTAAGACCTGTTGTGGAAAGTAGTCCATATGTACAAACAGTAGGTTTTCAAAGCTATCTTGGCGCTGTTTACACATGATTTTGTCGTCCTTAGATGTGCATACTTTAGTGTAACGAAATTCGCCCTACTGAAATTACCAAAGAGATATATGATGACGACACGTCTTTTGATAAGCTCTAAATTCTCATGCTGCTAATAAACCTCGTAAGACTCCGAAAGCTTTCCGTTCTTTTACCTTGTAATTAAGAGGAAATAGCGGTAAATGTGAGAAAAGCTACAAAAATTAAGAAAAGCTAAAGTTTCGATTGATTTTAATCTAATAAAAGCACACGTTGCTTAGGTATCGATTAATTGGTTCATATCTTAACGTCGGCAACACTGTATTGGCAGCTGAACATTTGCGTCGTCAACGCTTGGAAATTGATAAAAAACTTTATTAAAATAATGGTTTTGTTCGCCAAGCTCATCGTTCATTACGCCCATTTTACGGTCATCAAAATCGTCCATCAAATATCGGTTAACTGTGAATCGTTTAAGCACGAAGCATACTCTTAATGAAATTACGTATCCAGTAAGACATCGAACACTATGTACCGAACTAGCGATGATGTGTCCATCCACTTTATGGAATATATTTTATCTACCGATCTTGGTTTACGCGATTACAAACTTCATCTGGTACAGTAATTAAAGCCACCTGACCATCGCATACGCCCTTAATTCGGACAATGTGCTAAAGCACAAATTGATATTCATGGTGATGAAGCTCACTTTTGATTAAATGGGTATGTTAATAAACAGAATTGTCGAATTTGGAGTGAAGATAATTCACAAGCATTTGCAGAACTCAGAGTAGACAAAACTCATCACAATTGTCATGTTGAAGATGATCAACTCTCTTTCTGTATACAAATTTCCTCACAATAACTTGACCCTCCTAATTATATATATTGATCCTCCTTATTTTATAATCACTGTCCGGAAAGACAGTATCTTTCTGTTTTAAGCACTGGAATCATCTTCACTCTCACACAATCGTGTTCATATGAATTTAAAGCTTTATCGAAGTAACAAAGTGGCTTAAGAGTAAAGTCCTGAAAAATATCGAAAAGCAGTTTACAAACATCAACGTAAATCTATTGAGGCTGGGGCTGGTTTGCAACAATGGTTACACAATGATTTGACATTCTAACGAAATTTGATCTAGGCTCGCAAGGCGTCATTAACTTAATCTGAATTCGAGAGAAATTTTCAAATTAATAATAAAATTAAATCTTAATAGCTTTACGGCACTATCAGCTATCATTGTTAATATCTGGGATGGAAAGCCTCTAAAATCAGGAGACATACAGATCCAACTGGTGTTGAACACTTTCAATTGTGTCCTAGTGGCAGTTATCTGAACATAACGAATTTATGAGATATTCGAATGGATGTGCTTCACATCCATATATCTCCTAATACATAACCTTTTCATATTATTTCTTATCAAATCCTTTACTGATATGCCTATTTGGTTTGCTACTCTCCCCCTAAACGTTCCCACGTTCCTTTTACTGAGTAAATAAATATTACGTCTAAATGAACAGCATGATCATTCGATACAATAGCAAAAATCTTTCCTGGCATCAAAATTCGGCTTGTCTCCTCTCTTATCTTCATCATTTTTAATTTGGGTATCTTTACTCTTTGGCCACCTGTTCTACCAGCCAAACGCATCCCTTTAAATACACATAGGATGGAAAAGAAGATATACCCAAACAGATTATGGCGTTCTTTCGCTATTATGCTGGCCATGTGAACGTCATCCAACTCCGCTAAAATCAAGCCGCTTAACAATACGTTGAAATCTCGTTCCCTTATATGTTCCAATCACATTGACAAACTCACCCTCGGAAAATCATTTTCCACACGAATGATTTGATCCAACACAACCTCCTCCAATAAAACCTTCCTCTTCTCATAAGAATTTAACTAGTTTTTGTCTGGGGGTAGTAACTGCTTTAGAAACCACTTAGAAGGTTGTACAATTGAATAGCACTAACCTTCTATCGATATAGTATTGAGTTGTGAAACAACACAAGCCTCGCCTTAGATCTATAGATGCTTTGCGAATATCATATGGTTCCCGATTATTGACGTATTGTTCCACATATAAATCATTTCAAGGTTTATGTGGAAAACTAGTAACTGCTAGGGAGCAACTCAAAACAAAAAGAACTCATCAGGCTATAAGAAATGAGTCAATTTGTTGTTCCGATTGAATCTCGTCTGAGAAAGAAAAGACGAAAAGTATTTTTGGTTGGAATAACGATAACGCTTGAAGCGTGTAGTGTAGCTTTATTGTAAATTAAACGTCTATTGTAATCCGAGTTGTTTGCTTCTATCTTTGTAACTAGTAAATAACAAAGAACTTATCTCGTAATATCGAGTTGCTCAGAACGCCACACGCTTTTAACAGGTTCTTCAATAAGTCCATTGAATATTTTGAGAAAAGTCGATTTTCGAGGGCGATATAACGAGTATAGCGATTTTCAAACTTTTTGACACCACTTTTATAGTACGATTTCTCGTTCTCGTCAAAATAGGCCTCAGTTTCAGCGATTACTTCATCATTGGACTGAAATTTCTTGCCAGCAGGCATTCTCTTGAGATCTGAAAACAGAAAAAAGTCGCTGGGGCCTAAACCTGGAGAATATGGTGGGTGGGTAAGCAATTCAATTTGGCCATCGTGTTAATCGATCTGTGACACGGTGCATTGTCTTGGTGTAACAATACTTTTTTCTTTTGCAAATGTGTCAGTTTATTCAATCGATGCAAAAGTGCACAGTAATAGTTGTTGATGATGGTTTCTTTTTAGAGATAGTCGATGAATATTATTCCGTTCGGATCCCAAAATACAGACGCCATCTCCTAACTGGCCGACTGTTCCGTCTTTGCACTCAACTACTTGTCTTTTTGAACCATATCTCATCCATTGTCACATATCGACGGTACAATTTCAATTTCGTGTGGTTTAACTGCGCCAAGCACGCCTCCGAAGCATCGATTCGTTGTTGTTTTTGGTCGACTGTGAGCTCATGTGGCACCCACTTTAAAACTACCATCTGACATCTTTACAATGTCAGCTATAGCTCGTTGACTTTCATTTTGCGATCGTACATAACCAATTTGTGTATTTTTTTGATGTTTTCTGGAATAACAGCCTCATTTGGGCAACCACTGCACTCTGCATCATTGAATGAACCTGTAAATCATATCGTTCTACATTCTACCTTATGAAAATTAAAGTGAATATCATCAAATAGGTAACCCAATTAAATGTTTGAAAGTCATGAAAAAGGGATGATCGTGAACCAACATTTTTGCCGAAACCCCAAATCTAAGTAATTATGTCCGATGATAAAGGAATATTTGATCAAGCCAAGCAGTTGTAATGGACTTTACACTGGCAATTAATTCATACAAATAATCATTGCTTATACGTACTTGACCCCTGAAACGATACTTGTTGCGGGCTATGATGCTAGAGTAATGATGGTTAGCTGTTGTTACCGAATGAATCGTGAATTTGAGCTAGCATTACAATCAACATTTTAATCAAGCAGGCTGGATAGCGTCAAATGATCCTGGACATTGATATCGATAGGTGTAAAAACGGAATTATAACTCAAGAGGACTGCATTCAGACGACGCGAATTCTCAAATAATTCAAACAAATAAAAGTGATCTCAGAGGATAAAGGTACAAAAGTAACCTTGCGTCACATTATCACCACGATGTCTTTTTTTTTTGTTTATTTAGCTCTGATTGGGTGCAGAGCGGTCTTTTAGACTGTCCTAGCTCCTTGTAACTGTCAGAGCTTCTGCGCCCAACGTACGATCCTTCAAGTAAAGGTTGATAGTTGCCTTAAACTTATGCATTTTATACTCCCACGAAAAATGAAAACCGGCCAACGAATTCCACTTCCTGGATGTTTGATGAATGAATTCCCGCTTTGCACCTTCAGTTCGAGGTTTTGGCTGCTTCACCGTAAACCTATGCGCATTAATCGCCCTTCGTGTTACCCGTCCTGGCGTAACAAATATAATAGTTTCTTCTTTAATTCTGCAGAACATTCAACATTTATTAATCTATAGAACACGCAGAGTTCTGCAACATCTCTGCGGTGCTGTAGGCTGTCTAGATCTTTCGTAAGTCTGGAGTTTCGTATTATTCGGATGGCACGCCACTGAACTCTATCCAGCAACTGGAGAGCATTGCCATATGCTCCACCCCAAACTTAACAGCAATATTCTATACAAGGTCTAATAAGGGTTTTATATATCTGGAGAACCTGATGTGATCTAAAAAAAACCGTCTGCATCTATTGAGGAACCCGAGTTTACGTGAAGCTGATTTGGTCAATACGATAATGTGTTCATTCCATTTTAAATTGTTTCTAATCTGAACACCATACAGACGAATTGGATCACCCACGTTAAATTTGACCTGATTTTTTACTCTTCACTCAAATATTATACTCAAATCGGAACTAAGCGAAGTGACAACTTCCAGCCGTTTACCGTTTAACTCTGAAGTATGCCACATGTTTACAAATGAGATTCCCTTGCCAAACCCTGGTCAAAAGCCTTGTATATATCCAAGGCGATTGCAAAGGCTTCTCCGTGTTGCTCAAGGGCGAGATTCCATTTGTTTACAACATACGTCAAGAGATCGGTTGTGGAGGGGGTTTCACGGAAGCCATATTGTTAATCTGAAATTATTTTATGAATCTCAAGAAAATTCACCAATTGTTGGTTAATGCATTTCTCAAAAACTTTGGCCACGGCTGACACAATTGATATTAGGCGATAGTTTGAAGAGTCAGTTTTATCACAACCACGTTTAAGAACCGGTTGCACCATCGCACTCTTCCAGGCTTTCGGGTATTTACCTTGCTTATAATAAAGGAGAAAATGTTAAGTTAATATTGGAGCCAAGTCACTGGCAAACTCCTTCAATATTCGAACCGGAATTCCGTCAGGTCCGGTGGCCTTATTTATGCTCATTGCCTTCAGGTTTCTAAAGACAATTTCCTCCGAGATGTTGACAGGATCCATTTTGGTACCACAATACGGAATTGACGGAGGCGTAACTCCATTGGGGACAACTATAAGGTCTAGTTCAAAGAGAAGACGTTTGCCAGTTAGTTGGCCTGCAAATCCACCACCAAAGCACCGTCACACATTTCAATGCTGAAATATATGTTTTAGAAATATTAGCAACGGATACGACCATCTGGTAAAAGTTGCGATCGGAGATTTTCAACTCAGAAGCCTTACTTATTCCATGTAGAACCGTTTGGGTGAAATTGGAAACGGCGTCGTCTATATATTGTTATAAAAACAATGGCTCTCCCACGGGAAAAATTGGAAAAATGACCGTAACCCATCATTGTCAGCCTAGTTAAAATTCTGTTGCGACAGATATTTTTACGGTTATCAGGTTGTGGTCAGAATTTCCAATTCCAACCTTGACACGCGCTTCCATGGAATGCGGAATGGTTGTAAGATAAAGATCCAGAGTTTAACATAAACCCAAACTTACATGGTAGACATATCATATTTTCGATTTATAAGCAATTTGAAGAAATAAGTGCCTCTTGTTGCAATGAACAGGGTACTTTTGTCTGGTAACAACCCTTTAAATAAAATCCCCCTCTCCGTGACGATGTATATCTTATTGTTTTAATTGCGTTCATTAAATCATATTTAGAAGTTTTCGAAAAACAATCATCTTTATTGAAAATTTGGCTTGCATCAGTTCAACCCACAGCAAAAAAATTAATTTGGCAAGAATCTTTAAAACAATAACAGAACTTGCAGTACCAAACTACTTAATAACTTTCTTATATGTACACACAAGAAACTTATGTAATTGTTTTAAAGTAGATTTTTTTTTGGTAACTCGATGTCTGTATGCCATGCACCATAAACTATTTAAATTGATATGGGTACCTTATCGAAACCACATCTTAAATTCGATCGATTTAACGAGGCAATTCGAAAAGAGGTCGCAACACAACAACATCAATAAAACATGTATGTAATTCAGGTCATTCAATTTATATCGTAACGCATGGTATCGATATACTCATTCTTCTTACACAATTTCGTATTGTTGTATGTCTTATATATGTGTGTGTTTTACACTAGATTGTCTCGAATATCTATTGGGTGTCGTACAACGCAAATTTATTATATTTACTCCGAAATATGAACAAAAATCTATTGTTATGTGGGCTAAATGCCATTTCGGAAGATAAACTATATATGTAGCTCGGAGAGGGTATAGGACAAAAATCAGTACATTGAACAACAAAAAGTCGAGTCTCTTCCAAAAAAAAAAATATTTTTTGATTATTATCTTAAGGAAAAATTGGCAAGACTTCGCAGCAGCCAAGTAAAAATACATTGATAAATCAATGTTTTTGTTATGAATTTCAAAAAATTATGTTTTTTAATTAGTAATTAATTAGAAAGACTTTCGAACTGTTTTCGACAACATTCCGACTATCAGATATAGAATTTCCCAAATTGTGCAAAATCTCTTCTTAGCCATAGCCATCTCAAGAGCTGCAGTAGGTGTGGTGTGCATAGCTCCTATAATACCCAAACAAGTCTTTGAAGGCGGTTTAGTGGTTTCACTCCAATCTCCCTCATTGTTCTAGGCCACCAAACAAATGCGACAAACGAGATAATTGGTCTGATCACTGAAACGTATAGCCATAATACAGGCGTCATAGATATGACAGGCAAAAAGTTTTCGGCCTATCAGCCTGTCCTCTTTTCTACTTACGTCAAGGAGAAGTACTGCAGGCTTAAGTAGTGATACGACGACGGTGACCGGACGAAAGACATGTTCTTAGGGTGGGATTATGCCTCCGCTCTTGGGGTGTCTTATGGCCAACTCACTCCTAGTCCGACTAAACGACAACGGGTTTTTCTGCCAGGGTGCTGATGACATCATTATCATGCTGATAGGTAAATATACGGGTGTAATATGTGATCGCGTGGCAAACTGCGATCGACATAGTTAAGCCTGGTGTATGACCAGGGTCTATTATTCAACCATAGGAAAACTGAGATGGCCGTTTTCACTAGACGCAGGACTCTAGGAAACATAAGCCTTCCAAAAATTGGGGCTCATACGATGCCACTCTCTTCAAAAATCAAGTATCTGGAAATCTGGTTAGATCGGAAGATTACTTGGCAAAAACATATAGAAGGCAAATGCAACAAATCATGCAACATTTACTGGAAATGCAAACAGTCATTTGGTAAATCATGGCTTAGTGGAAAAAGATTTTGTTAAAGGAATAAATTTCATGGATCGTCGTATTTGCATCTGACAGCCAAGCCTTTAAAGACCATTGATTACAATACTGTTTCATCGAAACTTGTTTTGGAAACGATAAGTGCCTTTAATCGACTAGGCAGGCTGAATAGAGTTAGACTTCACTGGATACCCAGTCACATGGGTATCAAAGGGAATATATTGGCCAATTAATTAGCCCATTTGGGTCCGGTTTCCACTTTTGAGGGACCTGAGCTCGCTCTATGAGTGACGTCACATCTGTTAAACAAGAAATTGACTATTACTTTGGATATCTGCACCAAAACAGATCTCATCTCCTGCCCTCTATCCAAAACCTTCTTTTAATCAATAACGAACTTTAAGGATCTTGCTGAGCATTCCTACGGGGCACATCTCTTTGAATAATCATATGTTTCTAATCATATGAAGAAACTGTTAAGCACTTTTTGTGCTCCTGTTCTTCATACTCTTCTCATAGACTGCACATCAATTGAGAATCAATTGATGACCTTGAGGATACCAGATATATTGGACTTAATAAGAAGAACAAACGGATTCCAGGACTGAGAGTATGCGTCTGGGAAGGAATCTCACAATGAGCCAATAGAGCCTGAGTGACTGGGATAAAAAATAGCCAAGCCATAAACATTCAATGCCTTATCATTCCACAATTTGAAACAATTACAGCAGTATAATTGTTTTACCCGTGGCAGATAGTACAGACACAGTTTTTCAGTTTTCCAGGACGATAAGTATTATTCCTTCTCGAAACACACCCGGGTATGCATCGCCATAAGAAATCGCTTTGATTGTGCCTGAACATGTATAAACCCCGCTTGGAAATAGTAAAAGGTTCTCGCTTTTGATTATTTCAGACCCAACGCAGTGCCAAGATACGGAAATATGTGTATCTTTACCCGTTTTGATTTCATTAAGATGTCCAGCACTATTCCTGATTGAACTAATAATCTATGGCTTAAAAGCTTGTGAACGGCCCTAACCGAGTCATTTGCAATGGTGCAAACCTAGGACTTCATCAAGGCAAGACAATAGATGAACAGAAATGTTCCTGGAACTGAACAAAAGGGATCTGATCCGATCGAAACCGGACCGCTACTGTTGAAGTGTAAGCTAGCATCAATATCTTCAACCCATTCGTCACATATGGTATAACTTACAAGTCCCATGCGATAAGGATGACTGATTATATCGTCTAACGTCGAGAATTGAACTCTAGACCACAACATGGTATGAAACTCTTTAAACACATAGCTTCAATTGGCAGCCACTAACTTATAACCGATCACTTAGCTGAAACCGTCGAACTACCACAATAAAATTCCGAAAACCGTGTGAATCATTCTATATGACTAAGCTACTTCCGACAGTACCTCTTAGACAACCGCTTGAAAGTAATGTGATTAAAGCATTGGATTATGTAAACTCATTTGGTATATTACGTATTTTAATCCCCTCCCATATAATTTCTGAGAAGCTGCAAATAGTAAAACAAAACAAAAATCTTAAGTTTAAATTCTTCGATGTCAAGTATACTGATTTTTGGATATGGGCTAACAAAACGAGGGACAGTATGTATTAATAACAGATTTAATTGGTTAAGCTACTTAATGTGCAAAAATTGTATGCCTGCACTTTATACCCGTCTTAAATTATTACTACATATATACTCTTGACATCTTTTGTTCGACAATTCGGTATGTGAAATTTGCACGAGATTTGTAACCCTCGAAGCTGTTCTTTGGATATACAAATACGCATACATATACACTTAAATATCAGTATGGACCATTCACATCATATTTTATTCAGTCACACAGCACACATTAAATTACTTTTTTATCCTTTTTGGTACAGTATTCCAGCAACAAAGTAAAAGGAAAGAAATAACAAAACACGTGTCCTTTAAGTATCGATTCTATTGTTTTCATCCAAGAATTTTTCTAACACTTTGGTGGACAGTTTATTTTACATGTTTCGATTATTCAATAAATGTATTTGCGTGGTATAAGTTTTGTGTATTGGTTTGGTTTTCCCGATGTGCCTGACTCGATCTTAATCGATCGCTTGAATCATTCAATGGTAGTCTGCTGGTCAGAAATACCATTTTGTGGGCTAACTACTAGCCTGATAAAGTGAAATTTGTTTGGAAAGTATTAAAAGATCGATTGTCGATGCCACCCTGGAAACTCTCGTCACATGGTGAATACTGAACCGCTCATAGTCACCAATATTTGTCAACGAGTGCAATTGAGCTATGTAAACACTAACGACGAATCGTTCTTCAGAAGTTGTTTTGGATTAATTCTGAGCTTCATTATTTTATAAAACTATATTTTCTTAAAGCACAAGACATATTTTTTATTCGGGTTTTCAGGCCATTATTAGCCCGTACCGTATCAACAATCTGAGTCCATCGGTTTCGATGGAGTACTCGTTGTCGTGATTGAAACGCATAGTTCTTCTCAAGCATATATGATAATGGGTCTGATCAACACTCTGTAGAATTTCAGTTTATCCACATTTGAATTATATTTTGCTTTCAGAAGTGGACGTAGATGAAAGCCCGATTGTCAATGGCAAGCCGAACCTTGATATCTTCTCCCACACTATTATCTTGAGTATAAGGAGATATAACGTCTAGTTACCACTACTGAAATCAATAGCGTCTTGGTCTCTAAAACCAGAGATCATATATTTGGTTTTGGACTCGTTGATTTTTTAACCAACGAAACCTGAACACTATTCTAGTGGTTCAAGTATCTCTTTCTGTTCGTTACCATTTAATCCAATCACACAGATATCATCTGCATATGCAAAACGTTGATTGGATTGCTGGAATAAGATATTGTCTTGATGTGTTTCACTTTTATCAAGGATATATTCTAGCAAGAAATTAAAAAATATCGGGGACAGCGCATCTTCTTGTCGAACACCGGCATTAACCGCGATAACTCTCTAATATTGGCCATAATGCGGCCACTTTCACTCCATACCAATCGAATAAGATGAAAAAGATAGTCCCACAAAGTTAGTCCCCCGAATATCAAGGCTTTGAATTTATGAAATCAACATCTGCAGGGTGAACAATTTTTCTTTGGTCTCTGCATGGCCATGATGAATTCCTCATAGGATGGTTCCTCAATGAACTTCTCTGTAGTCTGTTTTAAAGGGTATTCAGTCTTGAAAGTCAAGATTTACTAAAGCATAAATATCGCTCATCCCTACAATTAGGTAAAACAATCAAGAATTATATTTAAATCCAGTCTAGACCAAACTTATCTTATTATACTAAACAGCTTTCTCACACCTTATATTCGTCAGCACCTGAACGGTCGTAGTCTGTTTACTTGTCCCCCCTACAATTTTCAAAGACGTTCGAATGACCATACTTTTGTAAAAGAATGAGTGCGGCAACATAAATTATGGTATAAATTGGTTCTGTATTAAGCTTCAACCAGTTCGAAACTTTCCCAATTGATACCATGTCAGTTCACATTCAGTATATTATCAACTTGGAGCCATCAGTGAAATTTTGCAAAGAATTTTTTTGGTTACGTTATTACATGATCCTCGTGCAAGAGTCTCTTCCGTTGTTTGTATGTCCGGGCTTGTTACGAGTCCACATAACATTTTAATTAGTCTTAATAATTCGCTTGAGTTGTGCCTCAATATGTGTAAGCTCCGCTTTGAAATACACTCATACCTCGCTATACGGCCTAGATACATTCCCAGAAAGTTGGTTGTAAAGCCAAAAGCCGTAAACCGAACCAATTTTTTTGATACGAATTCATGGGAGATCCGTTCTAATTTCTCATAAAATATCAAAATTTGTTGTTTAAAATCTATTTTTTCTTTTAATTTTATTCCAAAAATACATAACAAATAATAATATGCATACATAAAAATCATAAATTCAATTCATAAATAAAAAATTCATTTGGACGTATAAAAAATAAAGGCATGATTCAAAATGACTTATAAGTAAAAACAGTTCTAATCTGAAGATGAACCATCGGTAAGTTGTACTAAGCTGTCATCATCACTTTCAGTTGTTGTGGATTAAGCTGCTTTGAAAAATTGATCTAACGTTGTTTGTTTTGTATTGCTATCGGCTTCTGTTTTCATTTCATTATAGCAGTTAATGGTCTCTTAAATTCTTCGACCAACTCTAGCACTACGTTCTATGTCCGGATCATTCTTTAGAAGAACGTCCATTCCTATTTCGAAATGAAAAAGCGCATCAGTAAACTGTTTTAATGTTAGCTTTGGGCATACAACAGCCTCTCGGCCTCGCTCTGGCTCCTTATCAAATGTTTGTTCTGTCCATTATTGGATCAGCTCCTCGTGTGAAAGAGGTACTCTATTGGCATCTAATAATTTAACCACATCATTTTCTTCCAAATCTTCAAAACCAAGAAAATCTGCTAGACTCAATATACTCTATCGGATTTCTGAAAGATCTTCAATTTTAGAATCATTAATTTTTATCCAATCTGGCCATATTTTTTTTCAAACGTGGTTTACAGTGGTTGGTTCTAACTCTTTCCACGATTCAGAAATATTGTGTACAGCTTCTTTGACGTTGTATTGCTTCCAAAACTCTTTAATTGAAGATACAACATCGGTTTCGTTTATAAGGTGTCTGTGCTAGTTCTGCGCAAATAATATGCTTTAAAAGTGGAAATTGCACCCTGATCCATTGGCTGAATCAGGGCTGTTGAATTTTTCGTATGAAACTGTATTTCTACATCTTCAGACAATTCGGATAAATTAATTGGATGACCTGGTACATTATCTAATAAAAGCAAGGCTTTATTGCTCACATTTTTCTCTTTCAAATATTTTTTAACTTCTGGACAAAAGTAATTTTTGTACCAGTCTTCAAAAATAATCTTGGTCATCCAAGCTTTCTTGTTGGATCTACAAATTACGGGCAATTGTTTCTTATTCAACCCTTTAAAATGCCTTAGATTTTCAGAGAGATAAATTAAAAGTTAAGCTTAAAATCACCAGCAGCATTCACGCCAAGTAGCAAAGTTAGGTGTTCCTTAGAAACTTTGTAACCAGATGTAGATTTTTCACTTTTGGAAATAAATGTTCTCTCAGGCATTCGTTTCCACATTGAAATCTTGTTCAGGCTGGGATCCTCCTTGTTCGATAATTCGTTTTAAAATATTGGGATATTCATCGATATTTATCATCGATTTTGCTAATGCTCAATTTCTCGAAAATATTTTTGGCGTTTTCCTGGATAGTCATTTGGCTCATTGGTATCCTTCGTTAGTTATTGTCTTCAATCCACAAAACTAATCATTTTTCCATCTTTTCCATAATACTACTTCTTTGTCGAGTTAATTTAGAAACACTTAAAGGTGCATTGAAAGAATACTTTCCGCATTAACAAACTAAAACGACTAATGCATCGAGATTCGAGAATAAATTAGAGCAAAGGGGAAACGGCACATATTCGAATTGGTTATCGGATATCCGCAAGAGTTTAACCTAAACCCTTTCTCTCTCTCTCTCTTCCTCAGACTTCATCCAAAAACTCGCACAAAAAAAACGAAAAAAATTAACAGAAAACATTTTTACCAATCCTTTTTATCAATTTTTTGGCCATTTAACATTACGAAAAAGTAAACATTATGGGCCGTATATCGAAAATGTGTCGGAATTAAAACAGGACGTTATAGTGAAAAGCCGTAAATAGAGTGGCCGTGTTACGGTACTCCGGTGACAGGCACGTGTTTTGTTGGGATAGGCTTCAGTTGGCTGGGAAGGTTCCATGTCACCGTTTTAAATTAAATTTTTTTAGAGACCGACAAAAATCTTTCACGTGACTAATTACATGGTTCACTTCAACTTCGACCTCATCATCATCAATTAATAAACAAAATTATACCATTTTATACTATAACTTTAATAAATGTATTCATATTAAAACTTCAATTTAACTTGTGGCGAAACAAAAATAATTCTTAATATTAGTTGAATTCAAAAAAAAAATCAAAAGAGAAAATTTGTATAGATCTTAAATTCATTATATTGAAATACACATATTATTATAACAAAAGCATAATATGTTGTATAAAGCAAAAAAAATACTTATCGTATATTAAGAAAATTTATAATTTTCAACGGAATCAACAAACATAAATATATTATAAAACACTTACCAGTCCAAAAAAAATGTCCCTCCGAGTACTCGTTGGTATACCATATAGTTTGGAATGCTAAAAGAAAAATCTATCTATTCCACGCACAAAATATAAACTTTCTATACATATAAAACTAAATATGTGTATATATAATATATACATTTATACATAAAAATATATTTCCACTTTTGCCTGTAGGCTTAAATTCAATTCAATTAACTATTTTTTTTTATACTTAAAACTAAACATTAAGCTAAGAAAATTTTCGCGTTAGCGATACACACTAGACACACTAGACACAATATCGCGTTAACTGGTTAACGGATGTTGTGTTTTTTTGCTGTCCACTCCTTTAGGTTTTCTTTTTGTCCAGAAAAATAGCATGGAGAGGCTCTCTATATGCAGACCTCGTTGCAGATTCTTTTGAAGTATCTTCGTTATAGATAAATTGTGATAATAATATTCCAAAATTATTAACCAAGACCTCGCCTGGTTAAGTTCCTTATTTTTTTGCCAAAATTGACTAATGACCGACGTCAAAAGTCGAAAAATCAGCCCTCTTATTAATTAATACGGAAATTAATTAATCTTTGTTTATAGAACACTATTCTTATAAGATACTTTTTTTTTTTAATTTTAATTTTTTTTTTTTTTAGTCTTTACCATTCCGAGGTCTCTTGAATATTATCGTTCAAAGATTTTAAAAATTTTTGTATCCAAAAGCAAAACGTACCGGTACCAAAAAAAAACGCTTCTTAGTACATATATTTACACCTATTTGTCTGACTATGTACGAGTACTTGTTCGTTTACTATGTACTATACATGAGGCATACTCATATACCCTCACAATTCTAAATATTGCATATTTGGTGGTCAAGCAAGGTCGTCAAACAATAAAAATATTTTGCGGTTTAAAATAAAAATATTTTGTGGTTCATTGAACTCAATGACGTAAATGGCAATAAAAGGAGTTTCCTATTTACGAAAATAATAATAATAATCAGCTGGCTAATTTACCATGGAATTTTTTGTAAATACGAGTGTGTATAGATAAGCAGCCGTAACAGCCGTATAGCGAGGTATGAGTGTACTGGAAGGTTTTCTCATTTGATCATTTGGGACCAAACGCAATTTCAAGATACGTATGTATATACCATTTCATTTCATCACTACCAATAAGCTCAATCACATTATATGTGATTAAGCTGATTGATAGTCATGAGATAAAGCGAGCACTGATCAATGTTTTTGTACCTCGTCCCTTCATGTAAAATAGACGCAAGTAATTTCATATAGCATGGACTGACTTGGATTGCCTCAACACTGTAAACACCGTTTTGAAATGATGGAAGGTTTTCGGCTTTGATCATTTGGGACCAAACGTATTTCCGAGGTACGTATGTATGTACGAGTATTACTACCCGTTCTGATTTCATCAAGATGAACAATCTGCCCAACATCATTCGTGCTTGAACTACAACAAAGAAATTCACTGGACTATGTGAATCATTATATGTGTTTGAGCTGATTGGAAGTCATGAGATGAAAGCTTGTTAGAAAACATTTATAAACCATCAACATACAAGGTCGATCATTTCCAATATGAATAGTTTCGAGACAGACTGCACCGATCAACGTTTTATATCTCTTCCATTTTGGCATTTAACTCAACTGGCATTCTTCTAAAATGGACTGGCTTGAATTGTGCCTCAATATGTATAAACTCCGCTTTGAAATGGTGGAAAGTTTCCCTTTTGGTCATTCCGAACCAAACGGAATTTCGAGATACGTATGTACGAGTATTATTAATTTGTGATTTAATCAAGATGAACAACCTGTCCAACATCATTCGTGCTTGAACTACTACAGTGAAATTCACTGGACGATGCGAATTATTATATTGAGCTGATTGGAAGTCGTAAGATAAAAGCTCGCTAGAAAACATTTATAAACCATCACTGGTTGGTTTAAACGGTGGTTTACAGCGGTTGATGTTCTTCATGTAAAATGGACGCAAATAATTAAACAAATCAACTTATATACTTATATATATAATAAAAATTTTATTAAGCTCTAAACTAATTTGTTTTTTATGCTATAAATTATTTAAAAATTGTTTTTTGTTTCCTATACAAAATATTTAATTTTTTACGTTCATCTTTGTGCGCGCACCACATTTCTTTCATACCGAGTATATGCTCATCTAACGTGATAAAATTTACAATATTATATATTATGATTAAAAATTGGTTAAGTACAGTTTGTTAGTTTCAATATATTTTATAATTTAGTATATTTTTTATTTAGATTATCAAGATAATTTTATGTAACTGCCAAAACTGCCCGCTGACATGTTAATGGTTTGTATACCCAGAAACATAAGCTAGTACAGCCAAAAATATATATTCAACAGTTTCATTAACATATACAAAAAAAAGTATATTTTAATGGTTCTAGAATATGCCAATATTTAAAATTTGTAAAGTGGTGAAGTAAGTGCACGGCTTAAAAGTAACAAATATAAAAATTCAATACATAATCACAGAAATGAATCATTTCACGCAAAAAAAGTACTATAAATAGACAACATTCAGGCGATTTATAATATACCAAAATTAACCAATTGTCAAGGTCTATAGTATTAAAATTTGTTTTCACTTATTTTTGTAGCAAAGACTTTTGGTCTATTCAATACAATTTTTTTTTTAATAAATTATTAAAATAAATAATTAATAATTATTCAATTTTATATATTTAAAATTTCACAACTATATTTTATGAATTTTTACTAATAAATGTAGTTTTTACTATACACAATATTGAGCAACTTTCATACTAATGTTGCACGAAGTTGGGTATAATCTTAATTAATTATATTAATAACAATTAGAAAAATAAACTTAAAAATTAAATTTGTACAAAAACAAAAATTACATTTTCTATCCTAATAAAAAATTAGTTTAGTTTTATTGATTTTTTTTTTTTTTGGTGCAATTAGACTATAAATTATAAGAAATCCCTAATGGTATGCTTAAGGCACTGTAAAATTATAGATTCTAAATTTTGAATAAACAGTTTGTTGTAAAAATATTCGAAGACTCAACTTCTTCAAAAATTCAGATGATCAAATGTTCGTAAATTTCTAACCAAATAATTGAAAAAATCATAACCGACTTTTCTTTATCATGCCAGTTCACCGATCGGTGCGTTTTGAAGCCAGAGCTCATGCAAAAAGTTGTATAGCTCATCGCTGACCGCAACTTTATACGGTGTTGGATTCAAACTGCGTTTGTGATCTTGCCGCAATGTTCGCAATGTTGATTGAACACGTTCACGTATTTGAACAAGTGTCGGTATTGGTTGACATAATTTACCATCTTTCCAGAAAACCTAAAACATAGAGTACAGAAAATAATAATTAGTTCGGTCATACATCTAGTCACTATCCTTACTTACTTTATAAAGTGACTCGACACGACTTGGAATCACATAAGCTCGTTTAGATTCTTGGAATGGATGTCGGCACAAAACTTTTTGTCCCACTTTTGGTGGTGGCTCAGTAACCTTTTGCAGTAGATCAATTAGTGCATGACCATCAGCTCCAAATAAACGATATGCACTTTTATTTCCTGGCATGGTAATTTTTTCAACATCCTGGCTGAGTTTGATACGGGCTTGGCCGTTTATTTCTACCATTTTGTAAACACATCCCAAAGCTGGTTGTCGTTGACAAGTGACTGTGTATAAATAATAAATTAGTATTTAATTTAATATAAAAAAATCAGCAGGAAGTAATTAGGAGATATAGAACATAAGTTTCGTACAAATAATTAGATTCTAAACAACGGTAGAGCAGATCAGGGGGAGTGAGAATCATAAATTCTAACAAGTTTATGCTTATCTTTGAATTTGCCAATTTTAGAGCCTGATGATCGTTTAGTTTGGTTAGGTTAGGTTGAATGGCTGCTTCAGCACACTTAGATCGGTGACGGTCCATTGTGATACTACAGGATCTTACTTCTCTATTACCTTTATGAGAACCAGTTTGAGCTACATACGTAGCGTGATAAGTCTCGCACCATACTGTCTTAGAGATCAGAGAGGCAGTCCATTAAGAATTTACCCAAATATTCATGTCTTTTGTGTGCCAAAGCATGAGCATAGGAGGTGGACTACCGTCTCTTCTTACTCATTGTCCATACAGCTTCTGCAAAAGTCATTAACTTCTAGACCTTGCTTCCTCTCATGTTTTCCAAGTAGGCAGTGTCCTGTGAGTATCCCCACGATCGTTTTTAGTTCACGTCTTCGTAGGGAGATTAGTGTCTTTGAGCGTTTCAAGTCCTGTTTTGGCCAGACTTGCGCTGCTACTCTACATGAGAGGGTGTTCGTCCACCTATCGTACGCTGAGGCTACTTTCTCCTTTTTAAGCACAGTCTTGAGTGCCTTAATGGGTCTCCCCAACTTTCGAGTTTCCCATGACGTCCGAGTGTCCGGAGACCCAGACTATCTGAAAGTTGAAATGCTCACTCATCTCATTTAGAGACGAGCGGCAACCAAACGTCACTCTAGACGTCAGAGAAACAGGGTCCAGCGACTTCATTGCCGCATGACTGTCCACATAAATTATATCAGTCGATATCAGTCGAGGACACCACATTATGTCTCAACCAGTTCAGGACCTCCTCAATCGCTATCGCCTGTGCCTGGTACACGCCGCAATGATCAGGGCGACGAACTGATATATCTACCTTCTATTTATCACAGAAGATTCCAGCTCTTACTTTACCGTGTAGCTTGGAGCAATCTGTAAAGAACTGCAATGCTTCCGTTTCCTCAGCCGACCCGCTCCTCCAAGATTTCCTTGAGGGCGTAGTTCGGAACCTTTTCTCGAAGCATAAAGTCGGTGTACCACAGTCCAGATTCGCCAGTGCCTTCTTCAGCGATCTAACTACCGTCGAGTACACTATCTGAAGACATTTCCACTGAGATATGGCTGATAGTCGGCTGGCCGTAATCGCCGCCATCTGCTTACCATAAATGTGCACGGGGAGAAGGTGAAACATCGCTATCCGATGGCGTTTCTACTAGCTATATTAGCCTTGTTTACTCTTTCAAAAATATTGGAAAGAGTAAACAAGGCTAATATAGCCTTAATATATAGCTCCGAACCATCCTGCACCCAAGCATGTGATTGATTAACCAATCCCTCCAGAATTGCCTCCGTCTTTACATTGTCAAAGGCGCCCTCAATATCAAGGAACGCCACCATACAAAACCCTTGTGAGAATATTGATTTCTTAATTGTACTTACTAGGACATGCAGAGTTGTGTCCACAGATTTCCCTTTACAGTAAGAATGCTGAGTCTGGGCCAAGTCACTAGGCTTTATTTTTGAGCGTATGTAGATATCTATCAGCCTTTGCAAGGTTTTCAATAGAAAGGATGATAGAGTTATTGGTCTTAAGTCTTTTGGGTAGCCATGTGAGCATTTATCCGCTTTCGGAATAAAGATCATTCTGACCTCCGCCCACCTCCGCGGAATACAGACCAGATTTAAACACCCTTCCAGCAGATAACTTCCAGCCAGGGGAGAAAAATCCTCCAACTGTTCTGAATCTCCACGTGAATAATTCGGTCAGGACCAGCCGATTTATAAGGTTTGAAACCTTCAAGTGCCCATAGGATCCGGTCGTTTAGTTATACATGTCGTTTAGTTATGTCGATGCTAAGAATAATTATAGAAATGTCCTGGATCTTATATTTTAAGTATTAAATAAAAAGTTCAACCATATTCCAAATAGCTAGCACACTTAAGAAATTCTATGATCTTTTGCAATTAGATCAATATCTCTCTCATGTCTGTGGTCGCTCTTAGAGTATGGTATTATTATTGGGATTCCTTTCGGAACTAATTGCAGGATACTGAATGATAGTATTCTTGCCTTGTTTATAAGAGAATATGATTGTTCTTAAAACGAGAAGCTTTGTATATTTGTAGGTTTTCTTTATCCTCTGATCTTGAGATTATTTTTACATCACATCAAAACAAAAGTAATAATTAATCAAGTAAAATTAAATACTCACCTAAATGTGTTCCAATACCAAAACAATCAATTTTATGTCCCTGTTCATTCAAACTAAGAATAGTCTCTTCATTGATATCGTTCGAAGCCACGATGGTTAGTGTTGTAAACCAAGGTATACTAAATCGATTGGCGACCAGTTCGAATGTCTCACGTGCCAAACATGATAAGTACGCCAGATCACCAGAATCGATGCGAACACCAATTGCCCGATATCCTTGATCATTCAATGCTAGAGCAACGGCACAAAAATTTAGTAGCCCACTTCTATAATAAAAAAAATACAAAAAAAATAATACATTTATTAGTTATTGGGGTTTGCGAATGGAGTTCGATTGTTACTATATTTACACTAAGAAGTAGTTAGATTTCGTTTGAATTAGAAATCGTAAATAAAATGAAATTTAAACAAAAAACATTAAACATGAAGTATTGCTCACATTGATCGTAAATTAAACATAACATAAAGGCTATTTCAGTAGTCATCTGTATAGTTTTGCCACCTTTACGCATTAGACACATTATAAAGACAAAATAGTGTAAAGTGTTGTTACAACAATGTACTATACAAGGAGCAATACTGTACATAATAAAGTGTGCTATATGAATATGGCTACAATTACAACATTTTAATTAAACGGTCTATATAATACACTTAGATGGTCGAAACTAATAGAGGGATGAAATTATTTATTTTAAGAATGAGTGTTTTTTTTACTAAAATGCCACTTTTGATTAAATTTTGAAGCTTGTGAAACTATTACCACTACTAATTATGTTCGATAGACTCGAGTACTATGACCACTTCAAATAATTTTTAAACAATAATCCATTACAAATACAGGTCAATGGCTTGACTTAGTAAGTATTATTATCAGTATTTCTGTCAATTTCAACATGTTAGGTGTCACTTCTCTTCTCGGGTTTTTTGTATGCATATATGAGCATATTCTTGGCAAAACATATCTTAGATGTAGTTCATTTCACAAGTTTATAGATACTAACTTTTACTATAGATATCTATAGCATATAAATCAACGTGCAAATAATAATAAAATCTTACTAATTTACCTACCTGCTTATTGATTTGCTCAATAAAATAATTAAGATAAATTTAAAATACTTAGGTTTGTTAATATAACTTTGCATGCACAGTAATGTGTAAACGATATAAGTGGTTACATTGATTCTTTGACTAAAACGTATAATAGATACATGAGAATAAGATGCAGTCTAATTAAACCTATTCATTACAGTAAAAAATTCTACTTAACTAAGTAATTTAGAAGGATTTGAATAGGTGGCTATAAGGGAAATAAATGGTTACTAAAAAACTAGAAATAAATGTGTTGGTGATTCGAAGCTCCCGTCAATAATTTACTAACCCAATCAGTTTGGCAAATGTTAAGAGTCAAAGGAGACCAGATAGTTCAATACTTTTCTAAGCAACTACTTTCTTAGTGGCCGACAAAATTTTCGAATTTATTTAATTAATTAGGAAGGTTAAAGTCTATTAATTAAAAGAAGTTAACTGTCTTAACTACTTTGAGAATATTGTCGTTACTAAAAAATATATTGAAGGTACAATTCATGCCTACTTAACAACTTAGTGTCCGACAGACCAGTACCCAACTAATGAGTGGGGCTGTTATTATATTTGAAGCATATATAATAAATTTCTGAGATCTTAGAACTATAACTCTATTGACTTATACATTGTTAACAAAACTACTATAGACACGAGAAAATATAAGGAACCGTGTTATAAATATACAATAAGATCTGTATATCTTTTATCTGAACCTTAACTTAACAACAGCATTCGGTTAATAAACGGTTTTTACCTAATTACTAACAGCGGCAATCACGAGCAATATTATTCTGAGAGACACCGCAGGCAACACAGCCAGCACCTAATACATAAACTTTGTCTACGCCTTGAAGCTATTATAAAACTTAATACACAAACTCGTTAGCACAGAAGTTATCGTTTTATCGAGAACCAAATGACCGAACCATGTTATTAATTCTTATCCAGAATAATTAATTCTTATTAACAATCTAAACAATTTTAAGATATCCACATGTACACGATATTAGTAGGAGTTCAATGTGAGTCTATTTAAATCATCTCTCAGATTATCACAAATAATAATCTTCTATCCGAAGGTGAACCAGGAAAGTTACATTAAGTGATCATCATTACGATTGTATAAAAGAAAACATATAGCGACATGCTGATTTGGGACTAGGATTTCCAACCAAATGTAATTTTATTTAGTGTTTGTACAATCTATCTTTAATGGCAGGGAAGGTAATGATAATGATGGCACCATCTTCAAATAAATCTATGGCTTAAACGCCGTAAAGGTGGTCGAACCAACGAATTCTCTTACACACAATCAATTTGTATGTCATCCGGAGCTTGGTTAAGTTTTGGTCAACGGAGACAATCGAATTTGAGACCATAGCGTAATGAGAACCACTCTCTTAACCACTAAGCTATACCCGGAGATCATCTTAAAATATATTAAATCAAATTGCTGCAGACAGGGATGTAAAGCATATAATATTTATGCAATCTTTTTTGGGGCTCAAGGCTCTCCCAGCTCTTTTGCGGTTCACTTATTTACTTCCTACTTTACGCCTTAATGGCCAAATCGAGGACGTACGGCCATAGGTCCAATTTTCGTAGAACCATCTGCGCATAGCATAGCTCCATGCCAGCCTATAGTACTGACATGGAAGGTGGGTTGGCCCATGAGTTCTGCACTCCAATGGGGGGTCATACATGTGTTCATTCACACCACCGATCGTAGTCAGATGGTGAAAAATCCCTTTTGCATCCTGCCCCACCTGGGCGGTCAACTTTCAAAATTAATGTAGTAGATTTTAATCTGAAAATCGTTTGATTCCTGTTTATAATTTAAGTAACAATACTGTGTGCAATAAGTAATCTATAAGTAATCATTTCGACATATTCCAAATCCCTGTAGTTTTTAATCGTCCTGACACCATCCTAAATTTTAGCTTGAATAAGATTAAAACTATTCTAAACCTTAACAGAAGATACTGACTAATCCTCATCAATAAATACTGGTATATTGGTTCTCTGACTACATGAACGCTACAAAGTACTTTTGGAATTTCTTACAAAACGCCAGGTAAAAGGCTACGCCACCACAGTGTATTAAAACCAACTCATGGAAATGAACTGGGTGTGTATTAATTCTAGAATACTCGTATTTAGATAATAACGTGTAAATCTGATTTTAGTACGTATATTACAGTGTTAAGCTACACAACTAACATAATGATTTGTGATTAATGTACATGATTTTGTTTTTAAATTGCGAAGATTCATGCATACAACATCTACTGTTGCTAAAGGCATCTCAAAAGTCAAGTCAAAATTAGGTTCTAAGTCGTTATTAAAATTATTTCTCTCGGTTTTATATCACCGCTTTTTGAAAACAAACCAAAAATCTAGTAGAATTTGATTAAAATATATTAAAATTTAGAACAAGATTAGATTTCATATTAATTTGTTCCCGAACATGTAAATAAATTGAATTAATATAAAATATACAAAGCCATGCAGTGCCCTCCCGGATTAATACCAATAATATGTTATTATTTGTTTATTTTATATTGTTAATAATTATTGATTAAAAATAAATTTAATTTATAAATATTACATACCTCCTCTGCCAAACACACTCACACATCAAACCACGTCGAAGAAGTCATTTAGATAAAATGATAATGATTTCCGATTTATAGAAATCCCAAATAAATTTTGATTATATAATTTTGGTTTTAAATGTTAAATTTGTTAATACATGACTCAACGTAGTATTATATGGCTTTGTTACTTAATCGACATACCTTATTTAGTAACTAAGTTTAAATTAATTAAAAATTAAAATACTTATAAAAAACGTCTACCTGAATGACTTCCCCGTCATACTGTTTGACAGAAGATTTGTAATATTTCCATCACCACTTCCGATTACTGTATTTTTAAAATTATTACTAGTATCACTATTGTTAAAATCTCCGGAATGATTTGTACTTTGACACATATCTGATTTATTACTATTCCTATTTTCATTGGCATAACCATTTAGGCCATTGTCGCCACTCCCATCAAAATCATTTATATCGTAATACGAATCTTTTACGAAATTATCAAAATGATTTAAAAAATTAGTATCGTCGACGATAGTTTTACGATTATTATATTCATCACTATTATTATTTAGATTACTATTGGTAATATTACAAAATCCGAGAGAGTTTTGCCTATAAGCAGAATACCTCTTAACATCGTACGTGTCGACTAATGCCATAAATCCATCGGGAAATGCAATCGCAAACGAAACCATAGCAGCCAACTCGCCCTCACTCGATTCTTCAGGCGACACATCCAATATTTCGGATAAAGATTCACGATGATTTATTGCCAGCTCAAGGATATCACGTGGCTCAGCTTAATTAAATCATAAATTTGTTATTTAAATTTTTTTTCTTTTATCTCACACAATACAGGATGTTTCGAAAGTGACTGACTCGAATGGTACGGTTGGATATCTTGATCAAAGCGAAGACGAATTTACTTTTACCACTTTGCACTGTGAAGCTCCCTTATCAAGTAATAGGCGTTTGAAGAAGTGCCTTCCAACGAAGCACCTTGTATTAAAATTAAATCAATATCTCGAGAAATAACCATTTATTTTCGCAAGGCAAAAATTTTCTTAACTAGACACAATTATGTAGAGAGTACAAAAATATATACTGGCACTACGTAATAATATTTCGAAAAATTTACAACAAATACTCACTATTAAATGTTACACATTTTAACATCTCTTGATGATCGAACTCTTACTAAAACGTTTCAGTCCCATTTGATTTCTAATGAATTTAGATCCGGTGATCTTGCCAGCCAATGTATGGCTCCTCCGCGTCCAATCCATTGACTTGGAAACAAATTATTAAATTTCAAAATGTGGTGAAGAACCATCATCGATAAACCACATTGATCGCAGAATAAACAACGGAACTTCTTCCAAGAATTCTTCGAATTGGTTTGGTAGGAAATTTAAATATTTAAGACCATCTAATATGTTCACTCCTAACATAAACGGTGAATTTATGTTGATAGCTGTTTATAATTTTATCCGTCTCGGGTAAATGCAGCTGCATCAGCGAAAATGATTTTTTTTGGAAACCAAAAGTCTAGGGTTTGTTTTTCGATTACCCATTCATAAACAGCTTTTCTTATTATCTTATCACTATCCAAAATATCTTGGACCGAATGGTAATTAATCATAAGATTTAGATTTTCTTTTTCGTTTGCCTGCGAACAACAGATTTTGCAATTCTAGTTTTGGCCGTAATTTTCCTAACGCCAGTCGTTGGATTATTATGAATTTTGCGCAAGACTCTTTCGGTATTATGGTGTGATGCTGCTGTACGTCAGATGTTCTTCCGCAATTTTCGATCTGCATTAACAAACGTGTTAACGGATGGCAATCGTCGATTAGAGAATCGATCTCGGTATATCCGTGAGTAAGTGTCCGAGCTCCATTAACTTTGTATAAAACACATACCTTATCAGCATATTCACCAGAAGAGTAAGGATTTACGTTTAATCACTTTTAAATGACCGACAAAAATGTATGAAATCTTTATTTGAGTCGATAGAACGATTCTATATAATTCAATGTTTTAAGATGATTTCTTGTAAATGTTGACCGCGGCTACGCCTCAAATGGTTCAGACGATGAGTCAAATTCATACTCTCCAACATATCGACCGGTATCTCAAGAATAAATTCTTCAATATTGGCTTCTTTTGCGTCAACCGTTGCGGGCTTGTTCCTATAGACATGAGCCTTAACACAAAAAATAGTCTAAGCTCGTTAAATCGCACAAAATAAACTGCACCGTACTCGCCTCTCAATTGGACGATTGTTTCGCGAACTGTGTGGCATGTGGCACCACCGTCTTGTTGAAACCACATGTCAACCAAGTCCAGCTTGGTTCCATTTTGGGTAGAGTAATAGAATAAAATTTGTAATCACAATAATGCCACCAGCCCATAATCCACACCAAACAGTGAATTTTTCGGAATGCATTGGAGGTTCTTGCACTGCTTCTGGCTGCTCTTTACACCAAACTCGGCAATTTTGCTTGTTCACGTATCCATTCAGTTAGAAATGCGCTTCGACAATTTCCGATAAAAAAGTGGATCCAGTTTTGTCAGCGCCCTTTCTCCAAAAGTTAGCCTTTGTTGTAGGTCGTGTGGTTTCAATTCTTGCACCAGCTGTATTTTAAAAGGTTTTATACCCGAATCCGTCCGAAAATTTTTCCACGTAGTGAAGTAACGAGGCCCATTTGCGCGAACGGCACTGAATTGATAATTCACGGTCAGCAACAATATTGGCGGATACAGCTAAGATATTTTCCTCGGTCCTCACTCTAAATATGCTAAATTTAGTCACAAGATTACAAATAGCCGCCTCAGAAGGTCGCCCAAACTGACCATAAAATGGAAGATGTGCACGATGAACTGTTTTAACCGAGAATGAATTTCGATAATAAAATTCAATAATCTGCAAGCGTTCTGCGTTTGTAAGTCAATTCATGGTTAAATTATATACTAAATGGAACATGTTTACTATAGGCACATGAACTGTCAAAAACAGTGTTGCCAAAAGGAAAGTTGCTAAAAAATCACCTTAAAGAAAAAGGTGATAAAAGTCCAATAAAGAAAATTCAAAATTTTTATTGAAAAAATCTATCTAATCTCTTATACTTAATTTAAAATGAAATCAACTTTTTAATGGTATGAGCCTTGCGAAAAACAAATGGTTACTTTTCGAAGGCGCCTCTTCAAACGTCTGTAACTAGATAGAGGGCTTCACAGTTCGAAGTGTTTAAAGAAAAGTCGTCTTCGCTTTGATCAAGGAATCCATTCGTGTCAGTCACGTTCGGGACACACTATAATTATATGTATAAATATAAAAACACGAACCTGTTGCTTTATGCCTCAATGTACGTGATTTTAGTTCAGCAATTCCAGTGAATGATGTTATATAGGCATGGGCATGTGTCCCCTTAACCGGTATGTTATATAACTTGCCCGCTAGTACATTTGATGTGCCATCAAAGCCACCTGCAAAATAAATTAAAACATACAACTGATTAAAAAAAACCATGTCATTGGGTTGCGCACACACCATTGTACCAATCAAAATGGAATATACTTATCATCGTATTTTCACAAACTTTTCCAATTTATTTCATTACGGTAAAATTATATATAATTGCAAAACTATAAACAATCGATTTTAATACAATTTACATATTATTGCTAATTTGGTAAATAAATAAAGAAATTATCCGATATATCGTACCATGGTTCTTCAATCGCAGAGGCACACAGCACAAATATACTTCTTAACAATAAACACACACATTCAAATCTAGGAAAACTATTCGCTAATACATACATACATACATAAATACATATTTTATTATTATAAAGTTTTCTTATTTTATTTTTCTATTCCACTGTACAATAAAAAAACTTTTCACCTTTCAATTTTCTACCGCGTTTTTCGATATACGAGCCCATTATACTCACAACAAGTTTAACATAATGCGATGCTTTCTTATTATATGCTCGTTTGTTTATACTACTTTGCAACATGATTTGTTAGATTTTACCCATTTTCAATACAAACTAAAAAATGATTGTTGGAAAATTGGTTCCAATAAACTAATTTCATTTTTGATGCGAGAGGTCGGGATATGAGGGCACACAGCCACAACACATGGAATCGCGTAACGACAATATATAAACAGATATTATGTTTAAACTTTTACAAAAGTTGAATATGACTTTGTAAAACATAAAAAGACAATTTATATACTGCAATATGTCGTGGAATGAGACAGTAATATTCAATTTTAATATCTTAACAAATTATTTATGCACACAGTTCTAAAGTTTTTTAATTACCAAAGTTGTTTAGTAATGTAAAAATAGTGACATGCGGTATAAAAACTTTAGACACAAAGTTAAAGTTCACAAAGTTGGACGTTGATAATTCACTTAACAAATAAAGAAATTAGAACCTACCCAATCCGTTCAACACGTAGCTATCACTATGTTACATCTTCCTTAATCAATTGGTACAAAAAATTCAATATTCATTGAGAGATCTAATTTAATAAAGTTCGGTTTGTTATGTTATGACATTGATAAGACGATTTCTTGTCCCAACTCTTCAAAATACTCCAAACCGAGAAATCTAGCGAATTGACATCCTGTGAATTTGGTGGCCATTGGGCAGTAGAAAACACCGCGGAACTTTGTTTCTCAGCCAATTTTGCTTGACACGCGTTTTATGACTTGGCATCGAGTCCTGTTGAAATATCCAGGCTCTGCGGCCGAAATGATTTGTGCCCAAGGCTTCAACGCTCTCTCCAACATATGATCCTGATAAATTTGAGCATTTATCTTGATGCCACGGTGCAAAAAAACAAGCTGTGAAAGATTTGCTTCCGTTACGGCTGCTCAAACCATCACCATCGACGGCGCTTGGGTTCGAGTGGCAATCCCTTTGTCCTAATTTTATGTAGAACGGCCGGGCAAGTAAATCCGGTCATTATGCTTGTTCACATAATGCTCAATAACGAACGGTGCAAGTGTAACAACTACTTTTCTCTTTCCACTCTAACTTTTTTTGAGCATCGCTGAGACCGTGCATTTTATGGCATTTCAAAGCATTAAGTTCAAGACTATCTTTCAATATGTGCTGTATCCGTTCTAGTGAAATACACGCCTCACCACCTATTTTGTGCCGCTACGGCGCTGATTCCGACCCAATTTGGCTTTGTTTTTCTGAATATTTCCCATTAAAATGCTTTTGTACGCTTGTAAACAATAGAATGAAATGTCATTAGTGTACATTGAAGCACTTTGTCATCACTGGTTAAACATCAATGACAGTCTGAAGTTAGTAACACTTAGTGTCAGTCACACTGTATAAATAACTCACTCGTTTAGTGGTGCAACGCCAGATTCAAAATTAAATATGTATATCATCAAAAATGAGCCAACTAAACTCTTTAACATAAGCCCATTACGATAGAATATTGAAGTGAAAGTTATTAAGCTTAACAGGTGACTTTTAAAGAAGAGCTTTGAAGTATTGGAACAGAAGGCAACTGAACCAGCACGTTATGCTAATAGGTTTCGGAAACTGAAACAGTATAACTTCTTACGATCTCTAATTAACATATGGTTTACTGATATCTATCTCAGCCCAACGAATGGTTTTACACACAATTGCTTCCCGCGAGAATCAAACTCGAGGCCGTGGAGTGATGAGAAACTCTCTTAACCATTAAGCTACAACCGGCAACTTCTTATGATACTAGAACCAAATTTAGACTATTTAGTGCTTGTTGAAAAAAATATAACGGGTCTTTCAAAAGTCTAGAAGTCAGTACTAAACAATTTCTAAAAGCAATCTTTTGTTTATGCCATCTTTAAAATTTGTGTAGTAGACAGATCTACCATTTTAACAATAGATACTTATACGCTCATAGATCTTTAAAAACTACGTATCATAAAATTGATGATTTTTTGTTGTAATTAATCGTAAAGATCTGGGAAGACCAAAAAGAGGACGCTCTAGTAAGAGTACATTACAACTGTGTAGTAGTAGTACATTACAACTGTGGCCAAAAGAAATGCGGAGGAACCTTCAACATCGATTTTTAAATAATTATAACGTCCATTAGTCATAAAAACCTCTTAAATTTTTTACTGCAAAAAGTCAACACCATGCACACACATCCCATCTTGAATACAATGCTATTTACAATGGGATGAGCAGCAGGAATCATAAAATATTAAAAAAATTGTAACAATCAACTTTAAACTAATTATATTGTAAATTTTGATTTAAATAACTCGACAGATCTCAAACTCCTAATACTGAATGGAACAGAATCCCACAAAGAAATTTCTCTTATAAAAAATGACAAATTTTTTGAACAGATAACGGTTCTTTAGTTTTCAGTATCTTCCTAATTAAAGCGCAAATCCGAACCACATAAAAACTAGTTAAACTACAATCAAGAAGAAGCCTAGTATAGGTTGAAATATGATCAAATTTTCGGAAAATTCAGAAATTAAAACGGGTGCTAGCATTAAAACTTCTTTTTAAAATAGTCATATTCTCCTAAAACATATCAAATAAGACCACCATAGAGAAAATGTGGAAGAAAATAAGACATAAACATGCTACTTTTAAACTGACTATTCGTAAACCCTACCAATTAATACAGACAACTAAGTAATCCAAATATTTTTCTAATTGATGAACAATGCGGTAACGTGTGAGCGAGATCTTCAAAAATTATGTCCAAAAAAAAAGAAAAACCCAAAAGAAAAACCAGGAACACTGAACGTATGTATCCATTAAAATCTTATCTTGATGAAAACGTGCGTCCATATTCCCAGATAAATATGATTTGGAACTTATTGATTAATTTACTATAACCAGAGCCAATAATCAAACGTGATGTAAAATCATAATTTCGATTCACGTTAGCAATGCATTTTTCCTGGTTGATTGAAATACAATTTGAAAAGGATAATATTACGACTGAGTCTCGTACCCATTTAGTAATTTACATGGTTATCGTCAGACTTTTCACCAAAGTAAGTCTAATGACCTCCTGGATGCAGCAAGTCCACTGGTTTGGTTTTTTGCAGTCTTCTTGTAGGTGTGGTAACCAGCATATAGCGTATGTCCAGATTTGTTTATGCTGGTGCAGATGTTGTAAGTGTTTTTTGCATGATGTTTAATTTAATCCGCGACAAGCTCGATCTTTAGATCTCGATGGAGGTTGTCGTTTCGAATGTAACTCGGTGCATTGAAAATACATCGCAGGATTTTATTTTAAACTGTTTGTATGATTTTGATATACATATTACTTTTTGGCACAATCCTAGAATTGGCTACCATATGTCCATACAGATTTCAGAATTTCTTTGTATAACAGCAGTTTGTTGTGGATCGCTAGTTCAGATTGTCTCCCAAAGAGCCAATACATTTTTCTAAATTGAATGTTTGGTTCATTTCTCTCATTCTTATGTAGAAAAAGTTGCTTATATAGAAAAAAGGAGTATAAATTTTAAGAAAAATCCGTTTCGTGATTTAAAGAAAAATAAGCAGTTTTATATTTTATTAGTTAAAATAATATGTATTAATTAAGTCTTTTAAGAACTGCTTTTTCTCTAATTCGTTCAAAAACAAAATCTCATTGCTTGTAAGGTTATTTTCCTCTGCCCATTCTACCGCGATGTTGAAGGAATCTATCTTCCATATGACCCTCTTTGTTCGCGATGCTTTCGTCGTTTGCTATTTCAGCTTTTATTTCAACAAGTACACTTCTCTCGTTGCGACCAGTCGCCCATTCTATTATTTCGTTCTCAGTTAAATCATTTTCAATTATCAAATTGTACAGTCTAGCCTGGGGATATCATCCTCTTCCAAAGTGATCTTGCGGTATATTAAATTCTATTGCGTCGATCGATAAAAACAGATGTTTAAATGAACTCATGACAACGGATCATGGGACTTGATTTCAGGCTTCAACTATCAAAAATGCAACGTCTTTTAAATTAATATTTTTAAGAGCTGAGACCATGTCGTTATTGCCGTTTACACATAACGCCACGAGTGTTGACAGAAGGTGCTTTCGATACCGTTGCGATTAGAGATTTTATGACATTTTGGTCAAGTGGTTGCATCAAGGGTGTATGTTGGGTGGGAAAAATATAACCTTGAAGTTTTCATCATAGGAAAAAGTGTTTGCTGTCCCATGACAGGTGGCATTATCGACCAATAAAATTGCGTTTACTGGTAAACCTTTAGCTTCCAAGTGACGAGAAACTTCAAGGATGAATAAATCGTTGTACCACTCCTTAAAAAGCGCAGAAGTTTGCCAAGCATTTTTGGATGGTTTGAAATACAGTGGTAAATTTACATTTTTAAAACACCGAGGATTTTTAGATTTTCCAATTATCATAAAATCGAGTTTATGCGTCCCAGTTGCATTTTCACAAGGCATAATGGTGACCCTTATCTTCATGTTTTTCCGTCCTACAGCAGTATTTTTAAAAACGGTAGCGTTTGTTTTCTTGTGCAAACCTTTGCAAACCAGACCGGTTTCGTCACAATTATAGATCTCTACAGCTAAAATTCGATTTTCTGCAATAATCGTTTTGAAATCGCTTGTAAATTTAGCAGGACTCTCAGCATTGCAGGAAAGTTTTTCATCGGAAACCGTCAAAATTCTTATGCCGTAGCGTTATTTGAAGTTATCAAGCCAGCCGTCACTGAAAATTCTTCGTGTCCATTGAGTGACCTTTTTAAATCTAGTGCTTTAACTTTGAGCATTTCGTTTGAAACCAATTCGTTCGCTTCTCTTCGTAGTAAAAACCATGCGCATAGTTTATCATCAAGATCAAGACTTTTTAATGGCTCATTCGCTTGATTTTCTTTTGATTAATATACGTTTTTGATGCGAATTTTTTTAAGTTTTCTTAATTATTATTTAATAACCTCATCAGCTTCTGCAGATCTCTGTTGGTGTCTTGCCATCTTGGAGTTCATTTAAAATTGATAATTTTTTTTTCAAAGAAATTAATACTCTGCCTTTCTTCTCCATTTTTACGGAAGAATGAAAATTAAAATGAAAAATAAAACCATAGTTGCTTCTACAGAAATTTTGGAATCAAAACAGTTGCTAATGCAGAGGTTGCTTCAATAGAATGTTGCTTGTGTAAAGGTTGCTTATAAAGAATGCTCACTGTATATGATTAACTTTTAGATTTGTAAAGTTTACGGATTACGGATTCGACATTTCTTTGTTCAATTAAATGTCAGATTAGTAGCCTTCTATGATTTACTAGCAGTCATTGATGTTGCAAGTACTGCCGTGTCATCAGCAAAAGTTGCCATTATTTTCATATTTTTTGCTTTCTAGTGATTTCTCGATTACGTCAGTAATTTGATATACTTATTCTATAGTAGAATGTTTTTCCCTAGATCCAAACTGATGTGAGGGGATTAGATTCCCTTTAATTCTTTTAAGAAGAACCTTTTCAAATAGTTTCGATAATGTTGGTAGCAGATAAATAGGCCTTAATTAGGGCAAATCATTAAGATGAAGGTAAATCATTTGGTCAGGGTCGTGAAGGAAAAGAACGAAAAGTTGACTGTGGCCGTGTAAATTTTATAGATGCCAGATCTGACTTTGTGTGACTTTTATCGTATTTCCTCGATTGCTTCGGTTGAGGAAATTAGCTAGGCGCTTCGAAGGCTGTACCGGACACTGATTTGAAGAGTGGAAACAACGTTGAAAAATAAGTATTCTAATGGAAGCGGATTACATATTTTCAAGGAGACACTATAAACTTGAACGAATAAAATATTTTTGTGTATTTTATTTAATCAGTCTCGTTACTTTTTATCCAGACTAGTTAAAAGATTCAAAAATGGTTATTAGAAGAAAAATATATCAGATATGGATTTTGTCATTAAAAAGGAAATCTTTTTGAAAGTACAGGCAGATATTTATACATATATATAATGTTTTAACAAAGAAGACTACGAACGGGAACTTTGTTATATCCAATTTTGAATACACGAACAATTATATTTAGCTCATATCAATATTGACAAGATTTTTAAAATCACATGCTTATCAGTTTCGATTAAGTTTAAAATCGACGAATAATATGTAAATGTTTGATTCAAGCCTAATTTAGGGAATTAAACACACTTATTCAAACTTATTTGGTGTACCAAAAGATAAATGAATCAGTAGCATTCCTTAGCCAGTTAAATACTTTTTAAGTTAGTCGAACAATTTTCAGGAGAAATATAAATTGTCGGTAAACCAGATTGTGTTTCTTCGTATTCCATCCAATGCTTTACTCTTGCCTTATTTGACCTGAATTATATATTTTTATTTAGTTTAATCTACTCATTTTATTATTGCCTACTGTTTTGAAACGAGATTTTTCACATACTCAATGTTACTGTTCTAACTGATATTCTATAAATTATGACAACACTAACGAAATCATGTTTGAGAAAATATAGTAAGCTTTTTAAAAAGACTTAATGTTAATGAAGCAGTTAAACGCTCAAGGCTTCCAGAAACGTTAAATAATTAACTGATAGGTATTAATTGTTCTCGACCATATAGACGCCGATCAACGCAAAGTATTTTTAGAAAGTTTGCTGTACTTCACAAGTTTATATTATTGAATCTAGATTGGAACTAAATCTTATTTTTCTGCTTCTAAAAGGGTTGCAAATGGGCCAAACATAGAACTAAAAATGGGTGAGCGACTATAAAGCAAATCATATATAATAAGATTATGGTTGCTGAATTTTGACGTGATTTTCTTAAATCAAATCTTTGACAAATATCAAATCTATTTTTAAATAACTTAAAGGTTGTCAAATCAATAAAGTAATAGATCTAATATCATTGCCAAACATTTAAATAAAACAAGCGCAGTCATTAAATCTTATTTGATAGAAATATCACCTACATATATCACAGTATGTAGTTATGTTTTAATTATGCGATTCACCAAACTCGAATAAAAACTTCAACAATTAACAAATGATTTAAGATGCTACAAAAAATTATAATAAATATAAAATAAACACGAACTTGAGAATATACATAGTAATATTGGTCGTTATGTACATGTAATTATATCTAAGATTATTATACAAAATTTGTATATAACAGAAATCAAGTGCAAGAACAAAATATATTAAGGTTACATTGGAAAATAAGTTTAAGGGCATAATATGTATATATCCTTCAAACCTAGAATCTATATAGATAACAACTCGTGCATGCAAAAGTAGATACTATGATTTATTTCATATGTCGATTAGAATTTATTTGAGGTACAAACGAAATTTGGTTGGTTGTTTATAGTACAGTAATACATTATTGATACTTGATCCTTTTAGCAATGTATTACCTCATAAAAATAAATAAATAAACTTCAACCGATATACAACTTTTGTATGTAAACTGTATATGTAGACATGGGATGGTGGTACCAGGACGTACTTACAGAATAAAGAATTATTTCTGTGTGGAATTTTCTATAAAACAAAAATTCATTCGTCTGATTTTGATCGTGTTGTGTGATATCTAACCAGGTTATGGCTATACATACCTATTCGTTCAAAATCCATTATATAGAATAGGTGTTTGATAAACATATCATGTTAAGGTTAATAAACATACTAATTAAAATTTATTCGGTCATTAGTTTTCGAAATTAATCTCGATACAGGTACAACAGTTGTTGAACTTTGCTATACCGATGTTGTGTAGCTAAGATCAAAAATATCACATCACAAGGGTTATCATACAATTTTAGATCAATTTTCACATTTGCAAAACAAAACAAATATACGTTATCACATATAAGGTGTCAAATATAGTTTTTCCAAGCTATAAACCATATTATGATGTATAGACATAAATTATTAGATATGCGAACAACAAGAAAAATTTGCCAATAAAATTATACAATCCATAAAATATAGAGCCCTGTAAATTGGGGAAAAAAAATTTGTTTAATCAATATAAACGGAAAATTTATATGAAGCGAACGAAAAAAAATGGCAAGGGAAATTACAAAGTAAATTTTTATATTTGGCCTTCGCACCTGAGTAACTAAGCAAAACACTTTTCACTTTTAACAACTAAATCATATATGTTGTATATATTATTTAATATATGACTTACCAATATAGGCGTATTTAGATGCGGATAAACCACCATCTGGCCCTTGAGCCCGTCGCAATCCAAATTCGAGTAGTTTAATATTTTTACCCGCTACCATCCGATATCTAGCTGCATTTGTAGCCATTAAACTTGCATAATTGACTAGTGTCAATAGTGTTGTTTCAAGTAGTTGAACGATCACCAAAGGGCCTTCTAGCCTAAGTAAAGGCACTCTAAAATGTATAAAATAGATTAATAATTAGGCATTTATACCTATCACTATAAACTAACCGTGGGAATACAACAGAACCTTCTTCTAATGCATACAGAGTGACTTCTTTTGTTGTTAAATCTCGTAAATATTCAAAAAATTCGTCTTCAATACCTTCGGGCATTGTTTGTCTTAAATATTGAATATCTGTTCGAATGGAAAATATAATGTTAAATTATTTTTGTTTAAGATTATCTCTTTATACTTACCACCATCGGAATAATGAAATCTCTCTATAAACTTTAAACATTCTTCTAGACCAGCGAATATTGTAAATTCTCCTTGGAATGGATTGTTACGGAAAAATAAATCGAATACTGTGCGATCATCAATTTTACCAGATTTCCAATATGCATACGCCATTGTGATTTGATATAAATCTGAAAAAGACAAAATTTTCCATTATTAAATGATTTAAATTTATTTTTCAATACTGAATGAGCTGGTTAAATACGCAATTCTGAGGTTAACTACTCAATGCTCTGGTAACCAGGAAACAAAGTTATTTTTATAAAATGGCAGTTACCGACCAAATGGTGCAGTGGTTAAAGCTGCGGCAGTTGGAGCGGGATTCGAAGCCCGATAGGGACAGGATGGCAAAGGGATTTTTCACCATACGATTACGATCGGTAGTGTGAATGAACGACCCCCTGTTGGAGTGCAGAATTCATGGGCCAACCCATCTTCCATGTCAGTACTAATAGGCTGGCATGGAGCTATGCAATGTGCAGATGGTTCTACGTAGATCGGACCTATAGCCGTACGTCCTCGATTTGGCTGTTGTGACGTAAGGTAGGACGTAAATAAGCGAACCGCGAAAGAGTTGGGAGTGCCTCGAGCCCCGAAACAGATTGTAGAGATAAAAACAAACAAACAAAATGGCAATTAAACCGAAAAACTAATATAGCCGGTTCGAAATCTCAACACGCTATTAATTAGCCTATCCACAGCCGGGGAAGAACTTATGAAGAAAATCGCTAAACTAAAGAGACCCAAGTCAGAGTCCGATTATAAAAAATATCCAAAGAGGAATAGACTTCCATAGTTCGAAAAGGGTGATTCGCTTAGTTTTAAGCTATTCCCTTCTGCAAAACACAAAATAAGCCAAATCTGTTTGATTATACAATAGTAAAGATTCTCGAGTTGAGACTGAAAAATATAATATTTTAGTTTGAAATTCTAAGAAAATTATTAAAAATTATTTAAAAAGTCAATCTCACATAGAAAAAAGTCAACATTTATTTCAATACGTGGAGAGTAACAATAGTTCGCTTAATAGGCGACTCTTTTTTTAAAAAAAAACATCAAATCCTTTGCCATTGTTTTATGAGACCTCTTTCCAAAATTCAAAACGATCTGTTAAAATGGAGACGAGCAAAATAGCTGAGGACTAACGCAAACAGAAATTCACCATTTGATACTCTACGATTTTGGACGTAAGTAAACTAAAGCCACCACAAATATTCAATGAATGCCAAATTGCATATGGAACGATTGAACCGTCTCTAGAGACTGAGTGGTTCCGAAGATTCCAGAAGGGCATTTTTTCTGTAGATAACGAGCCCCAAGAAGTTCGACCAAAATCTTCTACCGATGATGTTACTATGGCTTTAACGAAGATCGAAGATTGACACAAGAAATTATCACTTAAAATTGGCCTTGAATGTCATAGCTGCGTATACCGAATATTAAAAAATCATTTGGGTTTTATAACGGGTTTTACAGGCACTTATTGGTCCGCACCGTGTGAACAATCTTACTACATCGGTTTCGTTCACGAGCCTGCTCTTCATACTATTGTACACAATTAGAAGATGCCAAATCGCTCCCTACGCTGTGCCATCACTGTCGTCAGCGACATCTTCGTCTATCGTTTAAATATCACTTCATCATTCGGTTGGGATCAGCACGCAGTGCCATCGCAGTCGTTGTCCTTTGATATCATGCACTTTATCAAGAACTCGCATTTAATTCCTGATCTCGTGTTTGAAAAGACCTCGGTATGTATAACAGCAACGTTTTAGGCCATATATCACATTCATAATTCTTCCCTCGAATGTAAGAAACCATCTTTCGTACTCATCCGTCAAGAGCCAACTCTCATATTCATACAGACAACGGGTCTGATTAACATTCTGTACAATTTCAGCTTAACGCATTTGCAAAATATTTTGAACCGTCTGGGTTACACGAAGAAATCTGCTCGAGGGCTTCCACGAATTTTAAAGAAAGTTTAAAAAGAGACTCAAGTGCATTTTGTTAAGTTTTTGAGAAATAAACTCTAAAATGAGCAGTCTAGCAACTGTAGTAAAGCCGTTACTCGTGACGAATCTTGGTTCGATAAGTAAGATCCAGAAACCAAAAAGCAGTTCATAATATGAAGCCAAACAGACGGAAACCTACTCGTAAAAGCTTAGTAACAAAAGTAATAATGTCGGTTTACTTCACCCGATCAAAAACTGTAGCTGCTATTCCCTTAAAAATAAGATTCCCTTGCCTTGACAATTTTGTTGGGAAACCGAAAGAAAGAGCGATCTCAGGTATCGAAGGCACCATATTCCTCGGATCATAGCACCTTATGATTTCTGGTTATATACAAAAATCAAAACAAATATGTGGGAAAAAGTCTTTAAGAGTACCGCAGAGATAATTGATGAGGTTAATGCTGAACTTGATAAGCTTTAAAAGCAAATTTTCGAAAACTTGAGAATTGGATCAATAGACTTACGATATGCATGAAATCAATGGCAATTATGTAAAGAAGATAAAAAAGACGAAAAATAAGAATAAATAAGAAATGAATTTTTTCTGTTTTTTTCTGGTCAAGTAAGGGAACATTTGTACCTCCCCTCGTATTTCAATTCAAGCCAACTTTTACTGGAAAAAGAGGAGTACAATTTGGAGGGATAGGAGTAAGATACTATTACCATGTATACGGATCGAATACCTATTGTAGATAGAAGCCAATGTTTTGTGCTACCATCAGGCATCATTAACACCGAAAGTTATCTGGATTTGATCATAGAAAATTATGGTCCTGGTTAAATTTTATCTACAACCGTGTATTGCCAAAATTTTAAAATTACGTACCATGCTATGAGCCCGGATATGAACTCCATCTAACATATTAAGGACATTCGTAGCAGCAAAACTAGGCAACTTCCACACCCTCCGAAGCTATATTCAAACAATTATTGTGAAATAAAGAACGTTTGTAGGAAGGTAAGAGGCCCTCTAAAAACATTTTTAAAAAAATCTGTAGCAATTACCTGGCTGTCAAGAAACTGCGACCTTCATGAATACAATTTAAATTAAATGTGAAGGAAACTGCGATCATTATCAGTCAATTGCAGTGTTTCAGTTAAAATGAGTACAATGAGTCTGAGCAGAAAGATATAACGAGTGGGCCATTTATCGGGTTAAATTTGCACCACCGGTTATTTCGAATCTGACAAATGTCATTCATTCTTTCACAAAATTCAGTATATTATCTCCACTGAACAAAATGAATCGATTTACGCTTGAGAAACATTGGGATTTATTGCAAATTTATTTCCAAAACGAAGACAAATGGTCGAAAATTCGTGCGAAAATTCCGTGCAAAATTTGGTCGCCAACAGTGCCAACTATACGCAAGTTTATTGTTAAAGTTCGTGAAACTGGTTTCATTGTTGATGCACAAAGACGTGAACGTGCTCGTACAGTGCGTACATCCGAAAATATCGAAGATATCGAATGAAGACGGCGTAACCATTACGGTCAATGTAGACAACTATCGCACCATGATTATTAAACCAACTATGGGAAATTAAACCGTTATGTTAGAACGAACTTTTGGGTAAACGAAGCATCCAATCCAGTTTCAACAAGTTACAAATCATTTTATGAGAATTTTCCCTTGTATAACAGATGCTGTAAATCTTTAAAAATAACTAATAATAATTCCTTTAGAGTGCAGATCGCAAGCTCACCATACTATTACATTTTAGAACCGACTAGACCCATCCATTTAAATAAAATTGGTTTCATCTGTGGCATTCACAGCAAAGTACACAAAATGCAAAATAATAATGCACAGCAAATATACAAACACAATGCAACATACATCAAGTCCGGTCGTATATATGTCTGGTGAGGTGGACTTGATCTTTTCGATCACACAACCAATCAATGACGTTGACAGATCGAAATCGGATTAGCGAACCAACATTACTGAAATACCCTAAATGCTATACCCGTCAAAAGACACAACGTCTCAATGCTGCATAGGAGTTCTAGAATAACTTCCTATTAGCTGTCCCGTTTTCAGCATATCCTACCAAATAATAAAAATTAGGTATCATAAGCAAATTAAAATATTTCAAAATGCATTCCATGAGAACAGGGAGTTTTGATGACACATTAGTATTCTAGTTCACCACCATAAAAACATTTGGTTGTGGACAACCTTTTTTTTTTTTTTTTTTCCCAGCTTTACGCCTTAATGGCCAAATCGAGGACGTACGGCTATAGGTCCGATTTTCGTAGAACCACCTGCGCATTGCATAGCTCCATGACAGCCTATAGTACTGACAAGGAAGATGGGTCGGCCCATGAGTTCTGCACTCCAACAGGGGGTCATAGATGTGTTCATTAACACCACCGATCGTAATCAGATGGTGAAAAATCCCTTTTGCATCCTGCCCCTATCGGGATTCGAACCCGGTACCTCTCGCTTCAACTGCCACAGCTTTAACCACTGAGCCACCTGGGCGGACACCGTTCTTAGTATAATTAAATCAGTTTGCTTTAAATTTGGGCAGAATAATTTGTTTGCCACCGCCAAGGCTGTGGTAGTTGGAGCGACCCATCTTTCATGTCAGTACTATAGGCTAGCATGGAGTTATGCAATGCACAGATGTTCTACGATTTGGCCATTTAGGCGTAAAGTAGGATGTAAATAAGCGAACCACAGAGAGCTAGGAGAGTCTTGAGCTCCAAAACATATTGCACATAGTATGAAATATAAAAAAAAACCAAAAAAAAATGTTTGCCATCTTGTTTTGCTATATTTATTCAACCCCTGTTAGTAACTACAATGGTATATATGGACTCTATGATTACAAATCGTCTTCAAACGGGCTACAGTTGAACATAGTTGAAAAACCTACTCATAATACTTAACAGCTTTAACGGCTGCTGCATATGGCAGATAAAGTTGACCGGTGGTGAACGACTATATAATGATAATAATAGTACGTTTATAGCAAACAACGCGACTCAAATACTAGTTTATCTAATCACACGAATTAGCTATGTAATTGTAAAAGTAATGATAAAAATGTACTCAGTAAATACGGAATTGCACTATCAAATTCGAACAAAATACGTATTTATTGTTGCGACTAGCCAATATATTATGTAAACAACAATACAAAGCTGTTGAAGTGAATGATATAAACCACTTAAACATAATGACTATCTTAAACAAATTAATGATTAAATAATAATGTTACAAAAACGTGACTATACAAAGCAATATCAAAATTATGAATACAAGATGATAGCGCGACGTTATTTTTATATCATTTCTTTACGAAAATTGTCGACGTAAGTGGATTACGTTGAAAATTTCGGCCGATATATTTATTTTTGGATACAATAAATAAAATGTTGCATGCCTAATCAGAAATCAGTCTTTAAATTCGTTTGTAGGTATTACCTATTCGTTTGTAGGTATTACCTATTACATACATAAAAACTAAAGGGTTTTCTAATAAGAGATTTCATTACTAAAAATGTTACGATACATGCTCCAACAACGCATTGAAATTCACTACAAAATGGACAGCAATTTGCAGTCACCGTTTGCAAAACTAAAGCACTTTTTTGGTCATCGTGGAGCAGCTTCTCGGCCGGCAACAGTGAAACTGGTAGAAAAATTTGAGTTGTTGGTATACAAGTTAGTATGATATGAAGAATCGAAACCGGTGCGTCTCTCAAGAAACACTGAGAATGTTACTACTGTAGTCGGTAGTGTTGAAGTAAACCCAGTTTTGTCGATTCCTCGCCAATCCTTGGAATTAGAAATTCCACAAACGACATTATACCGTATTTTGCATATAGACTTAGGTCTTAAGACTATTAAAGTTTAGTCAACACAAGAACTCATGCCAGTTGTACACCATTAAAGTCGTATCTTCGCTGATGGGGTCCTTCAATGCATCAAAATGGTCCGGATTTTGTTCAAAAGGTCATCTTCAGTAATGAGGCCCATTTTCACCTCGTAGGGTGTGCTAATAAGCTGAATTCGACGAATGATTGTTGAAAAGTCTTTCCACCCTCAATCTGTCACTTTTTGGTACGGTTTTTAAGTTGACGGTGTGATTAGAGCTTACTTATTCGAAAATGAGGCTGGTGAAACTGTTGCTGCGAATGGATTGCGTTACCCATCTATGATTGATGATTTTTACGGCCGGAATTGGAAGAAATTGATGTGGACGGCTCTTATTTTCAGCAAGACGGCGCTACGTGCCACACAAGCAACGAAACAATCGCAAGTTTGCAAAAAAAATTTCCTGATCATGTTATTTCTCCAAGAGGTGATCACAATTTGCTACCGAGATCTCGTGATTTAAAGCCTTAGACTTTTTCTTAAAGCCCACATGAAATATAAGGTCGATGTCAATACTCCACAATCGATTCAAGACCTTAAGGATGGAATTCGTTAAGTTATTGTGGACATACAGCCGCAAATAGCGATTTGGCCATGAAAAGTTTCATTGGAAGTATATGGCGTTGCAAGCGTAGCGGTGGCGGCTCCTTGGCTATAATATCGTTTTCAAATGCTAATGGCATACCTTCATCTTTACAATGATATAAGCATTAAATAGAGTATGTATCGTTAAAAACATAATCATATACAAATTAACCAATGAACGATAATGCCTATATATACTCTAATATCACAAGTTTACTAGGTCAAAGTAAAATCGATAAGATAGAGAATTTGGATGCCATATTTAAAGGAATCGCATTGAACTTCTGACAAATTATCTTATCTGAAATTAAACACAGTTCAAATACCTAAATAGAACAACACATAATATTTATAAATATTAGTTGTTCAAGATAAAATTATGTGTCTTACGATACGAACTCGTAATTTAGTCTTAAACCATAAATTAATTTATTGTTGTAGACACACAAGCATATTGAAACCAGTTAGTAATAGTTATAGTTTAATAGAAATGAAATCATACAAAATAGAATATAATTTAAATGTTGATAAATTGTCTTAATCATGTATATGTTTAAGAAGAACTATGTATTATATACGGCCTTCATATTAACAATTTGTCACATTATCGATAGTTCTTCCCGATTTCTAATAGCAATTAGCCTTTCAGACTGTGTAGCGATGGCCAACCAAATAATGTGGTGTAAAAATTACTAAATGCTACACCAATAGAAGCGGAGAGGTACCGTGTTTGTATCCCTTCGCATAGGGCAGTACTTTAAAAATAATCTATGGCTTAGAGGCTGTAAACGGCCCTTACCGCGTCTCAACTGAGACCTCACGAACCATTTTAACGAACGGTGCACATTGTAGGTGGTCAGCCCAACGAATGTTTTTTAACTCAATCGCATTTTTATGTCATCCGGTTGCATGTTAATTTTTTGTCAACGGCGGGAATCGAACTCGAGACCGCGGCGTGATGAGAAACTCTCTTAACCATTAAGATACATCCGGCGACGAGGACAGTACTATAAATCACCTAATTACAATCTACAATGTGGATGATCACATCTATGACTCCTATTTGAGTGTTTTTAGTAATCAAAAGATCGAGGGTTGCAAACTAAACCATTGGCTATATTTGATTGTAATGTGTAGCTCACTTTTCATAACAGGTATAAGGAAACGATTTAAACTTTCTTTGATAGCAAATTTTAGATTAGGTTGTTAAGCCTATATGAAACATACACTATCTATATCAAAGATAAAAAAATTGATTAAAGAACACTATGTCTATCAATCAAAAAATCGAACAGAAATTATTTAAGGTTTGTTTAAATCCGGTTAGGATTTCGTTTCAAAATAATTCTTTTCTAGTACATATCTCTCAGTTGTTCTGGGCTGAATCTACTAGGTTTGAATACCGATAAGAACAAACTGCAAAACGACGTGTTTTCATAATCCTATATTAACCGTGATAAAGAGCAACACATACATTAGTATTACAAACTACTTCATAAGCCAACCCTGTTTTGATGTTAATACTAGACTGGTATGGAGCAATACAAATGGTCTTTTGGAAAAATCGGATATAGCATGATACATCCACTATCCACAATATGATTTCAGCATAAGGTACGACTTTAGAAGAGAACTCGAAAAAGTTGTGAGTTTTAGTCTGTATGCTACAATAGTATTGATGTTTGCCCTGTGTGATTTATACAAATATTTCATATACTTAATTCAATATAGTGTCGATTTGCAACAGTAGCGATTTTACAGATGTGTTTTTAATTAAAATATTTTCAATCCATTAATATTTTAAGTTCTATAGAGACCGGAAAATTATCGACCAAACTATTTAGGTACGATGATTCATTTCATGCATTTAGAGGCCAAGCAATGAATAATTAATACAATTTAGTTTGCTAGTGCAGATTTGTAATCGAGTGCTTAAAGAGCATATGCTTAGCAGCAATCAGAATTCAACTCGCAGAGTTTATTTGGAGCGTATTTTATATCTTCTTTACGTTATAAGAAGATATATAATACTATATTATTCAAAAATAAACCGTTGAAATATATCGTGCCCAACAGATACCGTCTGAAGCGTGTAGCTTACCGTAAATTTGAATATTTTAATCCGAGTTGTTGCTTGTATCTAATCTAGTATAGTAATCCACTAACCCGGTTTCGATCTGATTATGATGACGTCATTGAATGACTGCGTGATCGAAAAGATCAAATCCATCTCATCATGCATATGATACCGGACTTGAAGTTCATACAATGTGCGATTCGTTTATATACGTTCAGTCTTGACGCGACAGTTCTAGTGAATTACAAGAACTTAACTCGAAATATCGATTTTATTAATGTGGCGTGAGCTAAATTTGAGATTTATTTGAGTTGTTTCGAACGCTACACGTCGTTGTCTAATTTTGTTGAGCAAAGTGCAGACTAATAAGACGTTCCAATGATCTTATTAAACCTGTCAGAGAGAGCGTTGGTCATAACCGAAAAGTGCCGTATCGCAGAATGTTGACGTCAATGGAACTAAAGTGAAATTAACTCAAAGAATATTGCCGACGGCCTACGTGGTTTACGGCCAACCAATCACTCAAAGAGCTCACGTTGAAACTGATTTTCGGAAGCAAATTTTGATGACCGATGAGCCTCATTTCACACTCTCTGGTGGCGTTATAACATACAAAATTGTCGTATTTGTGCTAACGGAAAAACATAACCAAAAAGTGAATGTTTAAGCCAGTGTTTGCGCCAAAACCATTATTTGCCTATATTTTTTCAGAGAAAAAGAAACAGTCGATGGAGATCGATATCGGTGGAAGTTCCACCGATATCTGCGCGTAAATCATTAATGACGGTAACTAATTTAAACAGGACGGTGCACCATGCCACAGTTCAAATCGAACAATTCAGCTTCTGAAACGAAAAAATCGCGGACGTGTGATGTCAAAAAGAGGTGACATTAACCCCAGATCTATAGATTTGACCCATCTACACTGAGAAAAAAGTAACATATACAATTAATCAAATTGAAAGTTTAATTTAACTTTTGTTAAATTTGTTTAAAATGATACATTATCCTATATAAATCATACCATTTGATATTGAATCAATAAATTAAGATAAAATAATTTTATTAAGTTAACTCATTTTATTTTTTATTTTAATACAATAACTTAAATATTATTTGAATACAAATTTATATAAAAAATATCTTCAGGTATTAAAACAATACTTTAAACGTAATAAACATTGCTTGTTAGAAAATTTTTTATGAGACTTTTTCCTTTTGTTTAAATTAATAAATTTAACATATTAATTTAATACATTAAATAACATAAAATATAAAATCAATACCTTAAATATTAAAATCATACAAAACTCATATTATACTTCCGTTAGTTTGGCAATTATTGTAGAAGTATAAATTATCAGTTCAAAAGTGAATTGAGTTGAATAACCATCCCGAGTTAAAGTGTTTCATTGATTTTAATATAATAATTAAATTTTTTACTAAATTTAATAACTTAATCAAGTTGAGATGTAACACATATGTTGAGATATAAGATTGTTGAGATATAACACATATGATAATATAACACATATGAATTGATTTGATTCGAAAATAAAAGGAAATATGGGAGATTGTGTTGGAAAAAGTGTGGTGTTGCAAAAAGTGTGTTGTCGGCATTATGAGCGATCAGGGAGTGAAAAAGAACCATATCCATCGAGTGAGTTACAGTTAAATTGTAACACAACTATTGAAATGCAGCAAATAAATTTGGACAGTGATTCACTGCATCACTTAATATGTGTTTAAATTTTGGATTAATAATAGAAGCTTTTGGTTTATTTGCTTGTAAGTATTTCTAGTATTGTATAAAATGCAATTTTGTTTGTACGTGTCGGATGATAAATAACATTTTCACAGACGCATAATGTACGTAGTTTGCCAAATTACTAATGTAATTGTTAATTTCAGCTAATAATATGAATATTGCACATCTAAAATAAATTTATTATGAGGAGCTATGTGAACTTTTTCCAAAAATTGGAGATAGAATTAACATCCGTGAAAAAATCACTAAATGGCGATCTGAAATGGTATGCATGTATAAAATTTTATACAACAATAAACTAGAATATTTATTTTGGTGGGTATTGACTTCATTTATAAAAACTATTTAAATATTTCAGGGTCTACCACGAGTTTCTTCTATTCAATCCTGCTGCAAGAACGAGTCAGTTTCTGATAATGCCGTTTTGAATTTATGTCAACGTCATTACCTATAACATCAAATAAGTCATCTTCAATAGGTACAAGGTACAACATATTTTGATTTAGAACACGAGTTGAGTGTGAGCTATTTGGGAAAAATTATCCTCCACATGAAAGATAATGTTTTATCCGAATATTATCATAATAAGGAACCGGCCAATTGATGCAGTGGTTAATTACTAATGAATTAATAAAAATTAAATTTTATGAAATGTTTTAACATAAAATTGAAAACAAAATTTGCATTTTAAAGTTACTTAAATTATTATTGATTTAAAGAGACCAAAAGTTGCAAATTATAATAATGTAAATATTAAAATAATAAAAGTAATTATTAATACAACCTATTCGTAAATATAGGATTAATAAGAATAAAGTATAATTTTTAACTTAATATGTATTCATTTTACAAATAATCTACATTACCGACGAAACTGCATTCCTCTTTTACCCTTTAAATTAATACTAAATTCTGGTTATTTCTATACATTATCGTGTTATTTTAATATAAAGTTATAAATATTAATATAATAACAAACAATATGTAAAAGCAATAGTAGATAAGTATTGACCAAAATTAATACGAAAAAATATTAAATAATCGTTGATTCTACCCAAAATTTTTCTCAGTGTAGACTTCTTTTTCTGTGGTTGGCCGCTATTATTGACCAAGCAAAACGGATGTGCCGTGGCCATTAAAGACGGCCACTTAATTGATGTTGTAATCATAAATCAGTCCAAATTGCAAAGAACCTAATTGAATGTTTCCTCATATATACAAATCCGTTGCTTTTTTTTCAAAGTTATTCAATGTTTCCATTCCGACGTAAAAGTCATTCGTGGTCAAAAAACCGTTTAAGTTTTCAAATGAATTGCAAAATAATTTCTTTGTATTACGATAAGACAAATTCGGATAGAGAGACAAAGGTTTCGTCTATGAATCTGAAGAGTCTGGATACTACCAAAAACACAGTATACGGAGGAAGCTGTAACAAATAAAAGCATACAGAGCTACTTATGAATTTATTACAAACGATTTGGTGTACAATGAAACCGGTATTTGTGAAACTTTAGGCTATTATGATCTTATTCTATAGATTTGGTCTAAATTAAAGCTCAGTAAGCATTTCTAGTAAAAATCTATTATTTTGCTTATCAATATGTATACTGAATTAGTTTGTCGGTTAAACTTATATTTATTTAATTGATACAAATGAGTAAATATTTACATGATGAGTTAAATATTCGATAAACAAGCAATTTTTGAAAAATTACATGAAATGAAAAATTCGATATTTCTATCAAGTAGATAAGCAAATATTTTTCGCTGATTTGATATTTTTGTCAAGGCATTGAAGCAACAAAATAATTAAATTTTGGCGGACGGTTTAAATATCTACAATAATATAATTTAATGTCGAATCATTTACTCTAAATATTAAAATACAATATATCTTGAGTTACTATAAAATATCCGATTATAAAGATGAAGTAGGAAATTTGATATGATGGACCACAATATGCCTAAATCGCGAAAATACATTCGATTAGCAATAGATCTTAAGAACAGAGAGTATACTTAGAAATAACAAGCCGAGGCGTTTCAATACAGGCATTTTTCACATAATCATATTTTTTTGTGTCCTCCATCACTCAGGCTCCTTGTGACATCTACTCGACATATACGGCTATAGGTTTGATTTACGTAGAACCATGGCACATTATGCATAGCTCCAGCCAGTCTATAGAACTGACATGGAATATAAGTCGGCTCATGGATTCTAAACTCAACAGAGGATTACAGATGTGTTCATTCAAGATGGTGAAAAATCCCTTTTGCAACCTGCCCTTATCGGGATTCGAACCCGGACGCTCCAACTACCGTAGCTTTCGGGCGGTACTCATAATATCCATTAGTCAAGAATACTACTAACTACAACTTTTACTTATAACCTTAAATGTCCAGGATGTAGGTAGGGACTAGGTTCACATAATTCTAATATATTCCAGAGTTATGCGAACCTAGTCCCTACCTCCTAGACATTTAATGTTATAAGTAAAAGAAGTGTTTGCCACAGAAACAACAACGATGATAAGCAAAGTTATAATTAGTAAAAAATCATTTTCACACTGGGGATTTGAGTTGGATAGATAATGGTTTTTGGTTAGTTGGTTAGATTAGGACAGTTACTATAATGAATATTATTATAGGGAAAATTGTTTAATTGTGTTAATTCGTTTATAGGGAAAATTATTTAAAAAAAAAATTTAGTAAGCTACTTTCCGTGGTAGTATAGCTTACTAAATTAGTTAGATATACTATTCGTGACAGTGAATCCAGGTTGAGCTAAACAAAATATTAAAGTTATCTAACATCTATAAATTTGTGCAGATATTGAATTTATTGTCCATTATTTGAAAACTTAAGGTGAAATCGAATATAAACCATCAATAAGGTATTATTATTCGATTCAGTAACATGTTTCAGAATTCAGTACTAAGTCGTTTTCATTAAACGACATGATACGAACACAAGTATCTACTGAATCAATTCTAAATTTATCAATCAAAATAGGTAAAACCGAGGATCGGTTAAATCTAAGAGACGAGTAATCGAAGTGTACTTCATTTTTATAACAGGGTAACGAATATTCATAAGAACTAATTATAACCAATCTCAATTGAAAGACAGTATGCCACATCATCCGTAAAAACATAAGTTTCCTAAAGCTCATAAGGAATTATCGATAAAATTTTAAACAAAATATGAATATCTAAATGTAATAGAACATAAATTCTGATTCAAAGAACATCATTATGGGAGAACTACACTTTTGTAAACAAAACCAACGTATATGCTCTATACCGTAGCCAAAGCTATAGATATATTTTCAGAACCTATTTAACTTTACGGTCGGTTTTACTTTCCCATTCGAATACAGAATAGACCTTCACCATTCCAAAAATTAAACACAACGTTCTTTCCTCCTTGCCTGCAACAAAAATTATATGAATGCTATTTGGTGCGTTAAAAATACATTTCAGGATGCTAATCTTATCCGGAGACGATATGATTTGGTTTTTATAAGATGATATATCTTTAGTTGAATTTAATTCGGATCTGAATCATTTGATGAAACCATTACATTATGAGCTTTATACGAAATGTAGAGGAAAGCTTCTAAACTTAATAAATTCAGTTTACATAATATGTAACAACATAATAATTATATTATTAATGAAATCTACTAATAAGTCTTGCTTGACGAAACATGCATCCTTATAGATGCAACAATACTGAACCATCTTTAGTTTTTGACCGTTTAATCTTCTGCACTCAAAGCCACAAAGGGTACATGGTGCATACCTAGGATTTCATCAAAGCTCACAGACGTGTTCTATAACCTTAGTAGACTGGAGTAATTTGAACCACGGACAGTTATGCAATCAAAAGCCGGGCAACTGCTGATGTAGTGTTAGCTATCATCAAAATTCTCAAGACATTCGCCGCATACGGTATCACTGGCAACTCCCATGCGATGAAGGTGACTTTTGAAACGTCCATGGCCAGTAAGTATAGAAATCCATATTCTCAAATTGTGCTTTTTAAATGAAAGAACGACAAGTAGCTGACCACGTCGGCTTTAGATTCAACAGGACAATGGTTTTTATTGTTTAAGTGACTATACTTAAGCATAATTCCACTTCAGGTATGATATAGAAGTTTAATGTTGATTAAATCGAAATATCATTAAAAAAACGACAAGTGGAGTTTCCGCTATATATAACTTACTCATGAATGTGTTAAAAGTGGCTAGTGATACGACAATTTCGTCAGTATTGACAAAATGCTTGACCTTAACCGCATTCTTATCAAACTAAGACGTATATTCAAAACCATACAAAATCAAAACATTCTCAACTGTAAGATAATTACAAAACACTTATACAAAGCTAGAACGCGTTTAATTCTGTCATTCTACATCATCAATTTTATTATCGATATACAAAATTAGCTTATCGCAAAATTTTCCAATTGAATTACAAAAACTAAAAATAAAACAGTTCGTTATGCTTATGCAAGTGTACTTATATATACAAGATCGTTCAACTTCAAGGTATTAATTAGGTGCATACATTGTATATATAAGATCGTTCAAGGTATTAGGTCACATCAAACCAGTATACGCACCATTGGTATATTATGTACGCCTTCAAGTACACCTTGAGCGTCTATATCTAAAGAGAAACTAGTTTAGTTTCGATTTCTGTTACAACCGTTTGCTATATACCCTATTTATACATATAGTATGTACTCACTTACGTAATGATATGCAAAATATTTTGATTCATAATTTTAATTTAATGTACATATATTTAATTCAAAATACAGATTCGAGGTTACTATTTGACGTTTTACGTAACACATAGTATACTGACTGATAAGAAATATCGGAAACTAAATACTTGAATAAGACTTATTTGAATATACATTACATTTAAGATTAAATTTACATATCGCCATATTCTTAAAAGTAGAGTCCATTAATAACACAATTACATGTACAAACTATCTGTTCTGTCTTCACTGTTATACATTCTTAGTATGATATAAATCTTAATATTATTCTGAGCCTAGAAGCAAATGGTCTATTTCTGTTTGACATATAGCATTGGTCGTTAAACATAATTATGTCTAAATAAGTTTAAAAGATCAACGCGTCTTTTCAAAATATTTTTATAGTTTCAATTGACAAAAAAGATTAAACATTCTCATTACACAAAACAAAATATAACAAACTTAGACTTTATAGATACTTAAGTTTCTTTAAATATTTTTTCGTACATCTCTACTTTTTTATGTTTAGCGTGAATTGGGTGTAGGGCGGACTTTAAGGCTGTCCTAGCTCCTTGTAACTGACAGAGCTTCTACACCCAACGCGCGATGCTTCAAGTAAAAGTTGATAGCTGCCTTAAACTTGTGCATTTTATACTCCCACGGAAAATGAAAACCGGCCAAAGAATTCCACTTCTTAGATGTTCGATAAATAAATTCGCGCTTTGCATCTTCAGTTCGAGGTTTCGGCAGCTTTATCGTAAACCTATGCACATTATCCGTACTTCGTGTTACCCGTCCCGGCGTAAAAAATGGTGGTATTTTCTCCTTTAATTCTGCAAAACATTTACCATTTATTAATCTATAGAACACGCAGAGTTCTGCAAAATCTCTGCTGTGCTGTAGGCTGTCCAGATCTTTCGTTAGTCTGAGTTTCGTATTATTCGGCAACTGGAGAGCAATGCCATATGCTGCACCTCAAACCTGACAGCAATAGTCTATACAAGGTCTAATAAAGATTTTATATATTTGAAGAACCTGGTGCAATCTTAAAACCCGTCTGAATCTATTGAGGAGCCCGAGTTTACGTGAAAGTGATTTGGCCGATGCTTGGCAAATTATTGGTAATCTGCCTATGCTTAGCAAATTGTTGCAAACGAATTGAGGCACAACCCACTAGAACTTGGCCTTTATTTGTTTGCATTTTGCATATTAACTAGTAATGTAAGGCCTGAATTAAGAGCATCAAATTTTATATGTAAAGGTGCACCCCGAAACAAACTTCGTTAATTTCGTTTACAACATCTTCATTTCTAAGCTGGGATTGCAGATTGTAGGTGTAATTAGAAAATCAATATATTATCTTAGGTTCCATCAAATTTCTGTATACTTATGCCCGAAGCGATTAAGGTTATAAATTTTTAAATTAGACAACTGTTTTTGTAGAAAACTTAGATAAGAAAAATATTTCTAAGGTAGATGGATAGTTCCGAATACCAATAATTTGAACACTTCTCCGAAACAGTTAACTAATAGGATGTTTTACTTTCAGTCGAATATATGTTGAACTTTAACTTCTTTATAATTCATGGAGATAATGGAATATATCTTTCATTTTTTATCAAGGTTTGAAAATATTACTGATACTAATAAAGATCTCAAAGGCCAACTACGAGTGCATAAATTGGGAGATATTTCAAGATTCTGAAGAAGAAATGTATACAATTTATTTTATTGAAACTCGAATACAGCGAAAATAGTAGCACTGCTCAAATCAAGACATAAGTAACAAAATTAACATACATTGTTTTACATTTACTTGGAGAATTGAATATTGATTATCCGAATAATGATTATTCAATTGTTAATCAGGTTATATTTTAAATATGCTAAATAAAGTGAATAAATATAAGCATATGAAATATTGCAGTTTATACTGCATCTGTTAAAAAATGCTTAATACTTAAATTTGTTAAAGATAACATAAACAAATTTAGATATATACATAAAGGATGGTTAAATTTTAAGGGCCGACGTTGAATGTGAACCACACCTAAACGTCAAGTTTTTTCTGCATTTAATTTGACTTTTCTCAATTTCAGACTAACTCAATTTGAACCATGGAAAGATACACAATCGAGCAACGCGTTAAAGTTATTCAGGCATATTATGAAAATGGGCGTTCAAATCAAAATGCATACCGTGCACTTCGTGATTTTTCGGTCAATTTAATCGTCCAAATGTGCGTACAATCGAAAAAATCGTGCACAAATTTGAGCAAACCGGGTCTTTAGGAGATTTTAAAACATCAGTGCGTGCTCGTACAGCTCGTACTGCAGTAAATATTGCTGGTGTTCGCGATAGTGTGGCTGAAGAGCCATCCATCTCAACTCGTCATCGTGCCCAACAATCGCACGCTCGTCGTTGATGAACATTATGCATAAAGACTTGCATTTACACGCTTATAAGGTGCAATTGACTCAAGAACTAAAGCCTCTTGACCATTCCAAACGTCGTCAATGGTCAGAATGGTGGCAAGAAATGGCAACAGTCGATGATCAATTTTCGAAGAAACTTATATTCAGTGATGAGGCACATTTTCACCTCAGTGGATTCGTCAATAAGCAGAATTGCCGCATTTGGGCGAATCATAATCCAAGAGTGATTGTCGAAAAACCAATGCACTCACAAAGAGTGAGTGTTTGGTGCGGGGTTTATGGGCTGGCGGCATCATCTGGCTGGCGGTATTTTTTCCAAAATGAGGCCAGTCAGGCATTAACTGTGAATGGTGTTCGCTATCGTGAGATGATAACGACTTTTTTATGGCCCGAATTGGACGATATGTGGTTTCAACAGGACGATGCCACTTGCTACACAGCTAACGAAATAATAGATCTTTTGCGCGAAAAATTCAATGATCGTGTTATTTCACATGGTGGCGATGTCAATTGGCCGCCAAAATCATATGATTTGACACCGTTGGACTTCTTTCTTTGTGGTTATTTGAAAGAAAAGGTGTACGTCGATAAGCCAGCAACAATTCAAGAGCTAAAGGATGAGATAATTCGGCACATTAACGGCATAGAACCTCAATTATGCCTAAGCCTAATCGAAAATTTGGACCATCGGGTGGAGGTGTGCCGGCGAGGTCACGGCGGCCATTTGGTCGATATTTTGTTCCATACATAATTGAACCATACCATATTATCATAATAAAAAGAACTGACAATAACTTCCTAAATAATTTGTGTGTTATTCAAAATCAACATCGGCCCTTAAAATTTAACCACCCTTTACATGTTGGCCATATAGCAGAGAATAGTTAATTTCCAAATATGAATGATAAATTTATATCGGTCTGCATTGTCCTACTGACATTGAAGTGGATCAACAAGAGTTATGATGAGAGTATTTAATTATGAAATTTAAGATTTACTATACAGAAGTTGTATTTAAACCTGTTCTTAAAATTATTATCACATCTTCTCGCTAAAGATCTTTCAACTTATGTATAACGTATGTCTAATTGTCTAGCAAGATCATAAATCAAAATACAGACACCAATCCAATTGTGAATTATTAATACATTAAAATCTTGATAAAGGCGTTCATGAGAGTAATTTGACTGCTTATCAACAACAATTAAAGTGTCAGTTATCACACTTTCTAACGTAGTTGAAATATAACAAACCTTTAGGAATACGAAATCTTTAAAGAATTATTACCTCTCGCAATCCTTAATGAACAATTTTGTACGGTTGAATGTTTAAACTTTCAAGGTCATTGGTTTGTCATTCATAAAACCTAAATTCAATCATTTTTCCACTAACGAATATCCACTGCACAAAAATATATAAAATGAAACCAACATTCATACAAAAAAAACTCAAATTTTATTTCGTATCAAAGGTTTTCGAAATTGTAAATTCATAACGTAATCAATTAAAAAATATTTGCGCTCAAATTAAAGTGTCACACACACACACAACATACAATAACAAAACACAAGGAAGTTGCATTGCAATTCTATGCAATAAATTGAGTAGTGTTGGGATAAATTTTAATTGCCGAAAAATTGATATTTTTACCTGTTAGAAGTGGTTGAACCACACTATTTTGATAGTTATTCATATTTTCACTTAAATATTCCTTAGTATCAGACATTTAATTATTAAAATTAATTTTTTAATTTATGTCTTTATTAAAAACTTCAAATTTGTTACAACACAATTGCAAAGTAGTTTTTCACATTACACACACACACACACGTGTATTTATGTATATAATTAAAACACTTAATTTGTAAATTAAACTTTAAAGCTTTGTGTAAATTATAAAATTTTAATTAATTTTTATTATTCAATAAATTTATTTTATTACAACCGACTGAAACGAAAATCACAAACTGAACACCAAAAAAATGTATTCAACATTTTATATATACTGAGAATTTGATTGTATTCGTTATTTGGAGCTGGAGAGAATGTATATGCACTCACGCACACAAATACAGCAAAACAAAACTTTTACACATTTGTTGATTTTATGCACAAATAATCACAAATAAAACATTTAAATGGATTTTTAACAATTATTGTATTTAGTTATTCCACGTAACATAATTTATAAATTTATTATGCATTTTATACAGATTTTCTTAACAAATCACTTCAAAAGGTTGTATGAAGGACATTGACATATAAAATGTTTTGGTTTGAAAGTGTACCAACTGAACAAAATCAAAACTGTCATCAAAAAATATAAACAGCTGATATTATAACACTAGGGTTGTACAATGTGACTACTACTGTTTTGCTTTTAGGGTATATATGTGCTAAAATTTCATCTTGATTACAATAGGCATACATAATTTAAAATTATATAATTTAATTAATGTGATTCTTCTGAAAAAAGACATTTTAAAGCGTTTTCTTTATTTTATAGTTAATATTTAAATGTATAATATTTATAATACAGTTTGATTCAATTTAAATTTATAACAGGTTTAAATCAATCAAATAAAAATTTGATATTTTAAGTTCAAAAATATTCCTTATAGTGGATTTTTATCCTTTATATTATAAATATATTTCGGCAATCAAGTTGCCATCTTCAGTATTTATCATGAACTCATGATAAATACTGAAGATGGCAACTTGATTGCCGAAATATATTTATAATATAAAGAATAAAAATCCACTATAAGGAATATTTTTGAACTTAAAATATCAAATTTTTATTTGATTGAATTTAAAAGTGGAATAAGTCACACATTAGAGAAATTCTTAATATGAATTTCAACGGTTTAGATCAGTTTAAACTTTAGCACATATTTATTTATTTATTTATAACTTAAAATTTTATTTAATTTAGTATATACATGCACAATTTCAAGATTGAAACTACAATAAAAACAATTTAATTCATAATATATAGAAATTAAAAAAAACATAATTAAGTTGCAACTGTTTAAGATTTACGAGTATTTAAGAAATCAAATTACTCCACGATGTTTGATTTGGCCAATCTATTAATAGGATCATTTTCCCCGTAGTTTGCGAAATGGATGAGTACCAGCACCGCAACATGGATTCGGTTAATTAACTATAATACTATATATTATGTACTATAATAAATAAGTATATTTTTTCATAGTAAAGTTCGGGTCTCACCATGATTCAGTTAAATGCCTGGCTGTAACGTATGAAAAGCATAGATAGCGAAACAAGTTTATAATGAAATTTAAATAACATAAACAAATTTATAGTTCAAAACAATTAGTGGTTTTATGAGTAATACTGGAATATATATATATATATATATATATATATATATATATATATATATATATATATATATATATATATATATATATATATATATATATATATATATATATATATATATATATATATATATATACACTCGCGGATAAATTAACGCATATTTTTTTTTGTAATAAAAAAAATTCCGCTGGTCAATTTTAATACTACTAGTGTCAAATGATAGCACATTTATATTTTTATCAGAAACCACCTTGAATAAAGTTTACTGCAAGCCAATCAATTAAATTTTTCAAAAATGCTTAATAAAAATTGCATTGTGTTTGAAATCCAACGCAACGATCGGCTTTTGTTCCATTGCATATCAATTATTTTTAAATGCAGTACCACTAGTTCTTGTAAATGTGTTCTAAATCAAATACCTAATATAAAATCCATTGTAATATGGCACCCGTTCAAGAGCTGGAGGCGGTTAAAGTGGTCACATAGTATCAGGAAGATTATTCACAAGTACAAATCGTACGAAAATTAGAAATTAATCAGTCTTCGGTTCCACGAATACTTAAGTGGTATCGTGAGACCTTAGAGTATAAAAGAAAGCTCGGACAAGGACGTAAAAGGGACGCAAAAATGAGTTACTTAGTGCGCGTCAAGTGAATATTAGTGCCAGAACAGTTAGACGAAGATTACAAGAAGTGAACCTAACTCCAAAACGGCCCGTAAAAGTTCCACGGCTTCTTCCCCGTCACAAATCCAGCCGTTTAGAATTTGCTCATACTAATGCAAATTGAGGAACTGATCAATGGGCCACTGTTCTCTTTTCAGATGAGACCTTATATACAAAAGAGTTGGAGAACGCTACGCACCGTGTAACATGGTGCAAACTGTAAGCTTTGGTGGAGGTTCAATAATGTTTTGGGGTGGAATCAGTTGGGAGGGCCGTACGGAGCTGGTGGAGATTGGTTTGAGGATGAATGCAGACTGGTATGCTCGGAACATTCTTGGCGATCACGGTTTGCCATATGTGGGCTTCATAGGTTATGACAATTTTGTGTTAATGCATGATAACGCTCCAGTCCACGTTGCTGCAACGGTACGACAATATTTCCAAGATATTGACATTCGTGCACTTAAGTGGCCACCAATGAGTCCTGATCTTAATCCGATTGAACACGTGTGGGACATTCTAAAACGCCGTATTAGAGCTAGAAATCCTGCACTAGATTCGACAGCAGAGCTGAGAGTTGCAGCGCAAGAAGAGTGGAATCTCTTTCCGCAAGAAATGATACAAAGCATTCTACTTAGTATGCTTAGAAGGATGGAAGCTGTAATAAGGGCACGGGGGGGAAATACTCATTATTAAATTAATCATATTAAATTGTAATAAAGCTAGTTTTAACGTTTATAAACCGCTTTTAAAAATTAAAAAAAAAATAGTTCGACACATTTTAACATTTTGCAATGAAAAATAGCCGTTAAAATTCCATAACGCCACATTTGTACCTCTTTTGAGAAAATTATAAATTTGGGATCATTTGATACTAGTTCCACTGAAATTGTCCAGCGGGATTTTTTTTTATTACAAAAAAAAAATATGCGTTAATTTTGTCCAGGAGTGTATATATATATATATATATATATATATATATATATATATATATATATATATATATATATATATATATATATTTATTTATATATATATATATATATATATATATATATATATATATATATATATATATATATATATATATATATTATATATACATATTTATTTATATATATATATATATATATATATATATATATATATATATATATATATATATATATATATATATATATATATATATATATATATATATATATATATACTTATTTATAAAATTATTTTTTAATAATTTTGTAAAAACCATATTACTTTGTTTCCAGTATTTTTCGTTAAAAGGTTGAAAATTTTTCATCAACTTACTAGTGCTACCATTTCAAGTTTATTCCAATGTTGCGGTCACTTTTTTGATACGATTACCAGTATTAAGTTATTTCGTTTTACCTTCAAGGGCAGCATCGAAAAGGATTCGTTTATATTTATGTGTGTAACTTTTAATTAAGAAGTGGTTAGATCACCTGTATTTGACAGAAAACGTATCCTTACTATACCTCATCATTTACTCGTTCCTTACCCTTCGTCTTTAAACTAACATTAAAAGTCCGACTCTAAAATTAATTTAAAGAGGAAGAGATAAGAAACGAGGAAGTGATGATACATAATTAGGCTACTTCTTAACACACTCATTTGTCACATCAGAATTTAACATTTTGCTCTAATTCAAGACATTTGGTAAATTCAAACGCATTTTTAAATAACAGATTTTAAATCTCGCGATCAGCCATTTCGATGGTCAGCCATTTCGATGGTCAGCCATTTCGATGTAGTAATTACAATAATTAAAGTATTTCAAGTATATTTATTTCAAGTATATTTAAAAAGTTTAGTTTTTTAATATTTTGAAATGCGCAACACTTTGTGCGTGAAAATCCGAATGGGAAGTAATGTGGCTTAAATTGGAACCATATAATGGCAATGATATCATTGACACTTTTGTTATGAAAAGTATACGACGTTTGCTATCTGTGTATCCTGTTCATATGCTCAATCTGTATCGGTTAAATGTTGTTATTTCACTATAGTTGATGAGTACACATATTTTACTAGATATATTTTCGTTTTTTTTTTAAGTTTTGGGCTCAAATCCCGATGGGGAATGGATGTAAGAGTGAGTTTTTATAATTTAATTATGATCGGTGATGTGAACACATCTACGTCCCCCGGATCCTGTAGAGAACTCATGGACTAATCCATCTTCAATGCAATACTATAAGTTGGCATTGAGCAATGCAATGTTATGTGCAAGTTATCTTTGTAAATCATAACTGTTTAGTTCTAGATTTGCCTTTGACGTGAGGAAGAACGTTAAAAGAGAACTGTGAAAGAGTTGAAACTGCTTTGGCCTTACAAAATGAAGTAAAAAATATAACTCTAAACTGTATATAAGTATTTTTGAAAAACATATTTCTGGTACTTACTTACATTACCGAATTATGCCACAAAAATCATTCGATTACTTCAATTGCTTACATCGAAATTTACTCAAAATTTGGGGTGCTAAAGTTAATTGCTGCTTCGATTGATGCAAAATTGGTGGCGATCGATCCAATAAAGAGATTGTGGTATACTATGGGCTCAGTATGCATTAACTATTTCTTCGAACCGCATCAAACTTAACGAATGCCGAGAAAACAACCTACAAATCTAACGAGAGACCGGTTTTATTAATATTCATCTATGGTAGCAAGTTTATATTACTTTGTAAGTTTAACTTCAACGCGATAATAAATCGCTATTGATAAGATTTGTGAACGAAAAAATAACGTATTAATACATTACTGGCCGATTCAACGAATTGTACTCATCTTGTTTATCTACGATTTCAGCGACAATTACGTGATCACACACCTGCATAATGTTGCATAATGTTGAAAGACCGATGAGGGTCACAATGTTGATCACAATCTCAATAATAAAAAGCGAAGGGTTCTTCGAAGTTTTTATAGAGAATTATGAAGTCTTTATAGCAAATTGATGTTGACGTTCCATCCATTTCTTATTAATTTATTAGATCAGACACTTCCTGTTATCACAACAATTCCTGTTCATAAAATTAAAGGATAACAAGTTTTATATTAAAAGGATCCTACAGAAGGTTTCTTCTCTCTTTAAAAAAACGTAATTATCTAGCATAATCAATATTTTGTACAATTAATAAAATTCTGTTAAACATTATACTAACCAAAGAGTTCCTGTGGATGGGGGCACCCATGATTCGTAAATATATTTCGATTGAAATATAACACCCATAGACTACTACATAAACAAAATAAAATCAGATACAGCCAAAACAACAATGACCCCGCTTAAGAAACCGGACACGAGGATCAGGAACGAGCAGTCACTAAGAAAACCTGGTGCCTTTGACGACCTCATCACACGTATGAAAGAGTATTGGCTGAAACTCGTAGCGCTTTAAATTTAAAAATACCAATGTTTAACTCACGCAAGTGACAAATTTAAAATAATTTCAAAATAATAAATGTAGAAAGTAGTGAGTAGTGACTAGATGGGAATTTTTCATTCGAAAACTTTATGCAATCGGGTAAGTATTAAGAGTCCCGTTTTCTAATTTTATGGAATTTTTAATATTTATAAAAGTTTATAGTTTATACTTTATCAGTATTACAGAATTATATAAAGAAACATTGCAACATTACTGAATTGTATATAAAATTGATTATGATTGTTCAATAAAAAGCAATGTTGATGTATAAGAGTCACACTCATTAGGAATCCTATACGCTTATGAATATGGAAGTCGGACCTGCTGTAATAGTTACATCTGAGGTAAAGTATATTATTTATAAACATAATTATAGATTTAAAATATATAGCCATATTTTTAAATTCATTTATAGTCTTGGAAACAATTCACCTTATGAAAAGCAGGTTGTTCAATGATTTTAGCGGAGGGATGATTAGATTATAATTTGAATCAAGATAAAGCAACTTACACACCATTTAAACGTCATCACATTGCCGTTTTACAAAAATCTGTGTCATTGTTTCAACGTCTTAATCAAATACACAGAATCTGAAAAAGAGCTAAGTTAATTTATATTTTTAATTTAAATTAAACTTCAATGTAATGCATATTTATAATAACGTTTTTTGGTTTGCCTTTACTTACAGATTGAGCCTTTTTTACATTAAAAATACTAAATCTTATTCGACGTGCCGGAAAAAGATGATTAAGCGAAATCTCAGACGAGCATGTAAGCAGTCGAAAACCTATTATAAATTATTGCAAAGTTGATCCAATGCTAGATCTGCCTAAGGAGAGAACCTCTTAAATATTCTAACTCTATTCAATCATCTGTGCTGAATTAAAGGTATTAATGTGATATTAATTAAAGCTTTTAATATATGAATTTATGTAATATGTAAAACTTATACCAAATAAAAATAAAAATTTGTTTAATAAAATAAATATATATTATTTTTTGTATAAAATTAATACAATATAAGTATAAAACTTATTTATACCTATAGTATTATAATTAATATTCTGGAAAGGTATAAAACCATTGTATAGGTAAGGAATTATAAACTTTCATAGGGAAGCTTATGTACTAATTTGATACTTTACAGTATAAACAAATAGCCGGTGTTCATATAAAAATTGATATGATAAAAAAGTATAAAATTAATATTTTATATTTATGGATCTATATGAATAACTAAAATGTATTAATTTTATACTGATATTTTTAACCGTGTAGTGACCATTATTTGGTCACTGCAAAGCTACGATAGACATTTTCGTACAAGTCAAAGAGGGCAGCAGAATATATCAATAAATTGATATTGTAATAGTATTTTGCGATCTAATTACCAATTTGAAGAAGTAGACAGTGTGGAAGTATTGAAAACCTCGGTTGTCGATGCTGCCCTACACATTCTTGGTATAGTGAAAGCTACGTACAAAAATTATTGGTTTGATGCAGACTCGTTTTACAATTGCAAGAAAAAATAAAACAGTTCTTGCTAGAAAGACAGCTAAACGTATTTGTAGATAGAAAAAGCGCGAATTGTAGAAGGCTAAGGTCTTAAAAGTACAACAACTCAGCATGAGCCATATTCGCGTGGTTTCTTTAAAGGAATCACCGAATTGCACCATACCTTAAGATCTCGGTAAATTACCATTCGAAACCAGGTTGGAAATCTCTATGTTAACGTGAATGCAGAGCTCGATATATGGCGTGAACATTTTTCTGCTTTACTTAATGTCAAGCAAACCATCCTATGAGGAATTCACCATAGCCATACAGAGATTAAAGAAACATCGTTCACCAGGAGTTGATTGAATAATTCGGAGCTCTTGATATTCGGAGGGCTAACTTTGTGGATCTGTCTTTTTGACCGAAATGAAGTGTTGCTTGAAAAATGGAAAGTAGCCGCTGTTTGCCCAATATTCAAGAAAGGTAATCGGTCAGTCACTGATCAAGCTTTTCGCTACGGATGATTATTTCCAAGTACTACGAAACTTCTTGCAATGTACACCAGGTGTTCTTAGATTTAAAGCAAGCCTATGACTCGAACAATCTAGTGTGACTATGGCGCTTGAATTTTTAGGAACAGCAAACAAATACGTACATCTGTATAAAATGACAGTAACACAGTCACAATGCTGTGTTCAAGTTGAGAACAGCCTATCGAGAACTTTTACAATTACTTGCGGTCGACAAGGAGATGCGCTACGTTTTAATCTCATGTTGGAATACATCCTTGGTAAATTGATTTATCTCAAGACAATATCATATTCCGACAACCCAATCAAGTTTTTGCATATGCAGATGGTATTTGTGTGATTAGATTAAGTGGCAACGGAGTGCAAAGTGATACTTGATCCACTGGAACTATGTTCATCTTCCGTTGGTCTCAAATATATCTCAGCTTTTCGAGATTAAGTTGCAATTGATTTCAGTTGTGATATCCACACCTGATGAGCAGTGGTAACTACACCGTAAAGGAGTGATGAGATTCAAGTATCTTGGATCTATCACGATAATAGTGTGGGAGATGATATGAAGTTTCTTCTTGTCTCTGACAATCGGGCTTTATATCCTCTACGTCCACTTCTGAAATCAAAATATCTTGCTAATCAGACTCGTTGTCTGTATCGATATGAGTGTTGGCTCTTGACGGATGAGTACGAAAAAAGGCTTCTAACATTCGAGCTAAGCATCATACGTATGATATATGGTCAAAAACGCGGCGTTCATGGCACATACCGAAATCTATTCAATCACGAGATTAGAAATTTAATGCGAATTCCTGATATCGTGCATGAAATCAAAGGACAGCGGGTACGTAGGCTCGGTCACGTTCTACGTGCTGATCTGAACCGAATGATACAGTGTACTTTGGAGAGAGACCCGCCTTCCGGTAGGAACAGTATGCAAGGCTCGTGATCGAAACCGATGGAGTCAAATTGTTGAAACTATACAATGGCCTGTAAAAAACGTCAAAAAATGTTATTAACATAATTGCTGTTAAAATAGCGATACTATTGTCCTTAATTATACTTATCTGAGTTTTAGATAATTTAAAAAAAAAATTGTCTGAACACATCAAATACTTACCTATAAAATCAACCGAAATAATTTCAAATTTGAACTGTGGATTAATTTAAAATACATAAGTTTCAGTAATAATCATAATTACACAATTTAAAAATCTAATTAAATGTTTTTTTTTTTATTGTACTTTTCATCATTTTTTGTTTGTAAGTTTAGATGTAATTTTTGTTTGTAATATAGTTAACTATAGCTAAAACTTTTTTAAGTAAATTTTATAATCTAATTTTATAATTTAAATATAGCAAATTTGGAGAAATTAGTCCCATATATCGTAATTTTATTTGAACAACATTTATTTCAATTAAATATTTTTTAAAAAAAAATTAATATATTATATGAAATCACAACTATACAATTAAATACGTAATAAATAAAATATCACAGTTTTTAACCAAATTTAATAAAGACAAATTAATTAATTAAACAGTAGTAGCTATATCATTATTTAATATTTCCTCGGCATGGACACGTTTTTTGTGTGACACAAATGTGCCTGAATTTGTGAATTGTTTAGCACAGTACGGGCACTGATAAGGACGAGCATCTTCATGTTCGTTTAAGTGAGTCTATATAAGATATAAAATCACAAAATATATTAAGCAACAATTTATCATAAAATTTTATCAAAACTAAACTTTACCTTTAGGTCAGCATAATTCTTATAAATTTTATCACAAAACGGACAACGATGAAACCGATTATGATATTCACGATGGCGTACCAAGTTTATTAATGACTTGAAACTAAAACAATGAAAACACCAACAATAACAAACACAACACATGTGGCGTTTACTAAACAAAACGACTTACATTTTATTGCACACGTCACACGAGTACTTAACTCGCGGCCGATGAATTTCCATGTGAGTTTTTAAGTTACCTTTCGTTGAAAGGTTTTTCTGGCAGATCAAACATTCAAAATGTTTTTCTTTTAGTTTCTTTTCTTTGTCGCGTCGCTTGCGCGATTTAACCTTATTTGATTTAACCGCAGATTTAACGGAATTTGATATAGTTGTAGTATCTGTGGCAGTGGTATTTAATAATGGTAAGGATGATGATGAAGAAATATGTAATTTATCCCGTGGTTTCATTAAATGTGTAATTATATGTTCCTGAAGATCAACGTTAGAGACGAATTTCTCAGGGCAGATTGTACAAAGAAATTTTTTTTGCTTCGTTTGAGTTTTTATAGTATTTAAGTTGCAACTTTCATCGAACTGAAATAAAAACCGATATACAAAATAAAATGAATTAGGTTTTCTTGTTTAAGTAATTGGTCGATAGTATAATTCTAATCTAAAGTGTTGAGTTTTGTTAACCATACAGAACATTCTAGTACAATATTAAGAATTTTTTTCAAAAATCCAACTTCTTTTGAATTTATTTGGTAAAACCAAACAAAATACTCACTTCTTGTTTGAACAACTTAGTATCGCCCGATTTGCTATCGTTTCCTTTACTAGAATTTTCATCGTCGTCGAACATAAATAGTTCCGGATCAACTTTAACCTCTAGCTGCGTTATACTATCGTCATCATTACCATTGTTATTATTACTATCACTGTTTTGTTTATGGCTCTTAGAATTGTTGTAAACAATGCTTAAATCAACCGGTTCCATCACTTCATCTAATTCCTCCTTTTTTACAATATTATTTTGTAAGTTGATGAAGGTATCTTGGCCAATACATGACTTCAACAATTCAACTAAATCAGTATCATTAAGCAAATTTTTATTTGCTAGCACTTCACGAAAACTGGTATTTTTTAATTTTTCCATCTGCGAATCATTTATAATTGCAGCTGCATTATCCCATTTCAAACCTTTTAATATTAAACATAAAAGTGCCTGGTCCTTTATATATTGGCCTAATTTAAGATCATCGTATGGTACAATTGAAATTTCGCTTTTTATTTTAGCCAATGTTTCTTCGGTGGTGGGCAAACGGGATGGTAATAGAGTTGAACATTTCTTCTTGTTTTTGGTTGTTTTAGTTACAGTCGTTGTCGATGTAGCAGTTAATTCGATAGTTGTTCCGCACAATAATGTTTTTTTAATTGGAATTATTTCACAATTTTGAGCACGAAAATTTTTCGCTATCTTATCATTTATGATTTGTTCTAGAGTTATATGATCCACATGGCGAGTATTTCGCATTTTTGGTTGTCGATATGGTTTTGTGGCCGATTTAAAATTTTCCTTTCGTGAATTTTTTAACTTGGTAACCGGTATTTTTAATTCATCTAGAAGTAGTGGTGGTTTTACATCCATTTGATCCTGTTAAAAAAACATTCAAAATTATTTAAAACTTTTTAATGAATCGATCAAATACCTTATAATACTATAAGGGATAACGTGTCAATTTTCATAGTAAATGCCAACGACAGCATGATTTCGTTAAATACGTGTTTCGGAGAAGATTTCTAGATGGCATACCAATACGTTTTAACGAGAACAATAGATGGCACGCAAAGTTATTTTTAATTGAAATGACATAGTTTAAAAAAAAAATTTGCTTTATTTATAAATATAAGCCCCTATACTTCAAAAAATTTCAATTTCGATTATAAAATAAATTTTTTTTCAATTTTGGTTTTTGGTTTCGTAATAATTCGTTGAATATAAAACACTTCAGCTGAAAAATGTAAACATCTCGTTCAACTACTACTAGTGTCATCTTTTAATCTTCTCCGGAATTATATCATGTTGGCACATAATATCGACGCGATTTCCCTTATAGTTATTATAAGTTATTTGGAATCGATACCAACATTTTCTTCACTGTGATGCTCTTCGTTGTATTTTTTTCGACTTAAATACGTTAGATAATTTTCCTCGGTTTTAAGAGCTAGACACGCAAATCGATGAATACCTTCTAACTTTATAAAACAACTGCCACATATTATTTTCGGTAATTCATCAGATTGTGATAACTGTAACGAAAAATTAAAGTAGCTGTAAATAATTTTTATTTTCCTGTCCTTTTTCTGAAAGGAAAATGAAAGGCCCAAATCTGGTAGAGTGTTAAAACTTTGACATACTTTGACTGTTTCCCTAATAGTAAAAGGAAAAAGCTTGTATTGATTGAAAATTTATGAAAATTTAATTTCTCTTTTTGTTTTGTTTTTTGTATCGGTGTGTGTGTGTGCTTTTTTGGCGGAATTTCAAACAAAAAATAAATCTCTAGAAAAGGATGTAATTTCACATCGTTTTGGGGTTTTTAGTTGGGAACGAGAGGAAGAACGGAAAACACAGAAATGATGCAAAAAAAAAGTTTCTAGATTTTTTTCATTTTTATTTTTTATTTATTTATTTTATTTTACGAAAATAAATTTGTCGAAAAAGCTCCCTTATACTCTCAAAACTAAACGATAACAGCACAATCTAAGTATAAAGCATGTATATGTATAATATAGAGACTTGGGAAAGGAACTAGATAGAACATTTTTTATATGAAAAAAATAATAATAATAAAAATGAAAATGAAAATGAAAAAGTAAGGAAAATGAACACAAAAAACAAAAATTAAACAAAAAAACGAAAATAACACAATTATTTCCCTTTTCTCTTCTCGAAATAAATTCTGGCTAGCAAGTAAAAAATAATATATATACACACATATATATATATATATATATATATATATATATATATATATATATATATATATATATATATATATATATATATATATATATATATATATATATATATATATATATATTTGTGTGTATTTGTGTGTATTTATATTTATATATATGTATATATATATATATATATATATATATATATATATATATATGTATATATATATATATATATACATATATATATATATATTATATATATATATATATATATATATATATATATATATATATATATATATATATATATATATATATATATGTAGATACAATATAAAGTTGTATTTGTTGTTTAATACTTGATAACATTCTTTTTATACAGTTGCTCATACAAATTTAACCTTAACTAGCTAGCAATCACGTATTTTTCACCCATTCTTAATTTTGAAAATTTATAATGAAAAGTTAAAGTAAAATAATTTTTTCTATTTCAATTATCTCAATGCTTAAAATGCAAATCAAATTTTGTATTCAAAAATAAATAATTTTAGCGATTCAGTTAATAAAATTGATTAGTTCAATTATGGTTAATTTATTAGTATTTAATCAGTATTTGACAACAAGTATTGACTATATTTTGCAATAAGATCTAATACTTAATAGCAGGGTAGTAATTTATACACAATAGTCTCTTTTTATGGAGTCTTAACCTTTATGGCAAATAAAGACAATAGTATTAACCATTATGGCTACAAAAGAAATTCAATGATGAGTTTCCAGATGTCAAGAACATTGAAAATAAAATCACTATTTAGGCAATGAATCGGTTCATATAGCAAGTAAAATGTTTTAAAACATATCAAAGCCCAAAGAGGATAAGAATTTTTTGAGGTTATAATCTTTAGTGTTAGACGAAGAGATAAATAAATTATTGAAATTCAGTCAACTGACAACGAGAAAGTGCTTCTTTTAAACACTAATAATAACAAAACGCAATTTGGTTTTGTACTTCAATAATTTATAAATCTTTTTTTATAAAATGCAAATTACAAGCTTAATTATATCAAACATACTAGAAATTGGACTGAAACTCTTAGACAATGTTCTCTTGGTCCGACTGCACTTTACCATTATATTTTAGCTTCAAAATTAAATTTAACCAAAACCATTTTTTATAATCCAAAATATTTTCAATAAGTTATTAAATTCAGACAGTAATATTACAGAGCTGGAAATTCATAACCGTTACAAGAAAATTACATAGGTTGTTAGAGATACTGTCGTCCCTTTTGAAACTAAAAATTAAACGTTATGAAGCTAAATTCACTATTATTCGGTTTTTTATAACTAATATTAAAGCTAGTGAAACAGATTAACTTGATAGTAGGTGTTATACATTGCTTAAAAGACATATATCAAGTTAAAATTTGGTCTTAAGAGTAAAATTTGTTTAACACCATGTTTTTACTAGCATTGGTTTAAACTTACAACTAAAAGTTTATATTAAATTTATTCATGCATTTATGTAACACAGTCAACATGGGGATGTCTATAGTAGTTTTAAAGTTAAGACATCAAAAAGTGATGTGTTTAAATATATACACATTCCTATTTTTACACTCTTTGAAATTTTATATAGTCAATACATATAAATATTTGAGCAAATGCAATCCTACCATACATAGTATATAATAGTTAAACATCTCAGCTTAAATAAACTTAATAAAAGTTTATACAATAATATCGACCAATAAAAGACAAAACTGTACCAACATTTCTCTGATAAGATTGCATATGTTATTTAACAATTACATAGTTTTAATGTAACATTTTAATCTTTTGTATTGTAAATTATAAGTGAACCCATACATTTTCAAATGAACGATAAATTTTTCCCAATCATCAACCACAAAAATGTAAAGCTCCAATATATTTAGTATAGTGAGAGAGCAACTGTATATATTTCTTAAACTTTTATTTTATTTTATTTTATATGTATATTTTTTGTTGGTTTGACGTTAAATATAAAATATATATTATTTACAGATATATATATACATATATATATATATATATATATATATATATATATATATATATATATATATATATATATATATATATATATATATATATACATATACATGTATATATATATAGATATAGATATTCTATAGTGTATGATTATATGTATGCATGTATGTATATTATATATATATATATATATATATATATATATATATATATATATATATATATATATATATATATTTATAAACATTTATAAACATTTTATATTCTATCGTGTATGATTATATAAATGTATATACGGTATGTATTCCTCCATTCTATGCATATACGTATATATATATATATATATATATATTTATATATATATATATATATATATATATATATATATATATATATATATATATATATATATATATATAAAATGTTATATAAGAGCTGTTCAAAGTATTATCAGTTTTGTTTTGTTTTAATAGTAAAGTACTACGTATAGTATAAGCATTTCTTAATTTATACTCTCGATTTACCTTTTCATTTCAGTACTTACTACTTCCGTTGAAAAATTTACCAAGCTACCCTCTGTACACATCAGATAACATTTTAAACAACTTTAATATTTTTCTTCGTATTTCTCTCTTCTTTTTTTCTACATAAAGAAAATAGAATCACAAAATACAACAACTGATTTTTCACAAAAAATAAATAAAAAAAACGTTATATACAACATAAAGTATATATGTATATATAAATAACTTTTATACATTATATACCAAAAACAAAATAAAAATCAATAATTTGAATTTTTTGGAGTTTGGATTCTACATTTAAATTAAATTAATAAATTAATAAAATAATAAAAAAAATAAAAGTTCATACATACAAACTCATCATACCATATATACACATACCATACTACATAAATGAAAAACTATATAAAATTTTCACTTTATGTGAATATATTATTTCGTACAATCGAAATAATATATTTGAAGCTATTTTGGGGCTGTACTAATTGTGTGTCGTTGTCAAGGTTTTCTTCTCCCCGCGCAAATGGAATTCAACGTTTTATTCTATATTGTATGTACATACATATATCGAAAACTTGTTGCATACCAAATGACTCGCCATCGTAAATAACATTCAATTCCACCAACAAAGTGATGCAAATATTAAAGCTAGATATAAATCCATATCGTATCATCATATATACGATTGCTTTGTATATACACGTATTAAAGCTTTTTTTATAATTTCAATGGCTTTGAAGCGCAGGAAAACGAGTAAAGTAATGTAATCTTTAAATGAGGGGTAAAAGAATAACGCGAATACAAAAAATAAAGCTTTATTGTTTTTAATATTGTTTGATTTGCGGAAAAAGTTGGGGAAGTTCAAAAAGTTGAATATGTATAAACTTTTTAGTTTTTCTTATTTAAGAATTATACAATCTTCTTAGTCAATAAGAATTATACGAGTACATAGCAGATGAAAGGAAAATTAAAAAGATGTATTTTAATTTGATACCATTGAACTATATGTTTATGAAAATTTAAAGCTTAAAAAAATATTGAATACAGTTAAGATATTTTAAAAGCCTTAAACAACAGTAAAAATACTTTATTCAAGTATAGAGTTATGCGAAAAATATTTTAACTAATTCGAAAACTGTACATATTGTAATTAAAATCTAATCTATGCATGGTTAAGCTCTTAAAATTAACAAAGGATCGTATTTATTAAAATAAATAAAGAATTTTTTGCAAACCAATATTTTCTCATCTTCCATACATAAATTGCAAATAATAGTAATAATTATGATATATCCAAAATCTTTACAATATTATGACTACTATCCACATTCCAATTGTTTAAATCACTAGTTAAATGTATAGAAATGTAAAGAAATATACTAACTATACTATATAACTTCATTCCAAGCACGAAAAAAAGACAAATTGAGTCCAACGTAGCTGACCCTTAATTTTCGAAGAAAATTATCGTTCTCAAAATACCTCATTCATTTGTTTATTACCAGATTCATGTTATTTTTGGAAAACCTTTAGATCATAATTATTTAAAAAACACATTGAAATATAATAGTTACACTTAGGTTTTGAACAACTAAGTATATATCAAGTGTTACTTTATATTCTCTATTATTTACTGATTCAGAATAATAGTGTTTTACTAGTAATAGTGTTTGACTAGCATATTTTAATTAGTATATCGGATCAGGCCATTGCCGATCAATCATAAGGAAAGTTTGGATTCTATCGCATATGCAAGTATAGTACATCGTTTTAAAATATATTTCATAAATTTCAATAAATTACCATTCCAAATGTTGGGATATGTGCTTTTTGGTAAATTTCACAATTTTTCATCATAATATTTCTTAGAAATTATATAAATATGTAAGTACAAAAATTACCAACAAAATTATTGTCTAATATTCAAACAAAAACGAAAATCATACCTGGCTTCGTTAATAGTACAACAAATATTCAAATAAACCTTCTCCTTAATAAATTGTGCCATTAGGCTGACATCTTTCAAGAGGTTGCACTATTCGGTTGCAAGTTTTTAAAATACAAATGTTTCTACTTTCATTTTTATATATTATACATGAAACTTTAAGAATGTGATTATCGTTAGAAGTGGTTGGGTTTAAATAAAATATTTAAAATTCGTAACAACTATATTATACTAAAATTATGAATATAGCTATTCAAATATGCTACTTGATAGTGTTTGTCATGCTAATACCAACATTTAGGGGTAAAAACTAAATACTATGTCACAATTTTAAAAATTAAAACTAAATCGATAAAAAAGAGGAAATCTTTTCTATTTGTGTACTAATATTTTACAAAGAAAAGGAACTATTGTGTACATAATATACACATATACGTAAAGGGATGAGACGAAACGCAACACCTCACGCACATACATAAAATTAAATATAGAACAAGAAAATTCATTTGAAATTTTAATAGTTACTAGTTACTAAACACCATATATATACACCCTATAAGGTATTACATATAACATATATTATGTTCTGTACATATCGTCATAGTCAAAATTTAAATAAGCATTATATGATAAATTTAAAATAGCAATAAATATAATTATATAACCATATGGATAATAAATAAACAATATTATTTACTTACATTAATATATAAATACTTTTTAATTTTCTCCTCTAAGTACACATCACTAAATATTGATATACCACTTGCTCCATCAAAAATATCCGTTGCACAAACTCGACATTTTTTTTCTAAACTAACCGTTAGAAAATTCATTTTGATATTAATTGAAAATGTATTTAATTACACACACAAAAATGTTATCTTTTAAATTAATTTAAATTTTAATTTGTAATTAAATCATAATTATTTAATTAATAAGCAGTTAATATACATTTAAATTCAGGATATATCATAAAATACGTATAGAATTATTTTCAAGCGTCCTGGCGCATGCTGACTTATTTTCTACTGAAGTACTGAGGATGAGTTTTTGTATTTCATTTAATTTAATTTTATTTTATATACGTATGTATATATAGAAATATATATATTTATATATATATATATATATTTATATATATATATATATATATATATATATATATATATATATATATATATACATGTACAAATATGTATATATATATATATATATATATATATATATATATATATATATATATATATTTATATGCATATATTTATATACATATATTTATATATACATGTGTATATATAAAGCTATATATATACATTTATAGAAATAATTTTAGTTTTTTGGTTATTGTATATAAAAACAAATAGCTTATATACAAACGCTATACATATATATGTAGTACATGTATATGTATATAAAACATTACGTATATATACAATTCATGCGCAATTTTTAACTTGTTTTATATTGTTTTTTGTTTGATATTAAATTATCACAAAAAATATTTATGTATATTAATTTGTTTTATAATTGTGAAAATTTGAAATTTTTTATAATTCACTAGAAATGTAATTTAATTCATGGTCACACCAACACTTTTTATTGAAATGAAATAAGACAACAAATGAATCGAACGTACTCTATGAATCAACACTAAGAAGAAATGTGACTTCTTTTGTCAAAAGTTCATTGTTGAATAAAAACATAATACATATAAGTTTTTATTACACAGCTGATTTTTTATTTTATTTGGATTTAAATACAAATTTTTGGGGTTGTCATTATAACATTTTTATTTGGTTGTAGCTTATTAGCTATACTATGGTATATTGAGTTACCTGTTGTTGCTCAATATATTAGTTTGAATTTAAGAGCTGTAATGTGTGTTATAAAGTTATACTGTGATATCTAATATTTTAATTAATTAATTGATCTGAGAACAGTAACATAAAGAACTATATATCAAATTTTTGTGTATTCCATATATAATGAAAATGTAATCATTAATACGTCCAAACTTCTTGTTAATCACTTATAGAACCGATATTTTAGCTACAATACATTTCATATTAATTAATACATATATATATATATATATATATATATATATATATATATATTCTGTTTTATTAAGGTAACATTATATTTTGTATCTTTTTAAAACTTTAAAATATTAAAGTTAAATAATTAAAATTTTTATCAATTCTCACAGTTGGCCAAAGAGCACGATTATGTGTAAAAAAAACATTCGTTGAGCTGGACCCAACTACAAATGTCCACCAAAGTACGTTTAATGGTACATAAGAAAAGGTCAACAGTTGAAACGTATTGTAACGCCAGCCATAGATTTATATATACCAATTTAGTAACAATTACCGTCTACATACATTAGTATAACTTTTCTTAGAACCGTTCCTAAGTAAGTCGTTATAAAGAAAATTTATCATGTTAATATAACTTTTCTGATTTTAAACGAATTAAAAAAGACATAAAAAATGCTGTTTATTAATGATATGTTTTTTTGAATCAATGTCACTCAAATATGAGTTATTAAGATAATTACCAAATGAAGGTGAGTATACAAAACTAAACTCGTTCCACTTAAACCTCAATAAATTCCCATTTATTGGGCCTCTCAAAAGGATAATCCCAAACTTTAAATAAAATTAAGCATATTACAATTAAATATATTGTGCATAAGACTAAAAAAATGAAAATCTAAATTTTATATAATCTGTAAGATTAGAACAATCTTAAGATAGTCTAATCTGTAAGATTTTAACAAATTTATAAGATTGTTTGTTTGTTTCTAATCTTTGTAATCATTTTTGGTGGTCAAAGCACTGCCAACTCTTTCATTGTTTGCTTATTTACGCCATTAAAATCAAATCAAAGATGTCGGCTAGGTCCGACTTACATATATATAGTACTGGCATGGAAGATGGGTTAGCTCAAGAATTATACACTACAACAGGGGGGCTTAAATGCTCACACCACCAATTTGCTTTGCATCTGACTGCCACAAAATTAGGACTCTGTGCTAATTGGTTGTTAAATTTGAATTTCAGGTTTTGATTCTATCAGCATTTCTGTCCTATTCAAAATATTACTATATAGTGCTATGTTCAGAGTCAATATATTAATGTGGCACATTTATCATTCGGGGGAAATAGCATGTAAAGCTGCTTTAAAATTAAAATGTTTTAAATCTAATAATAAAATTTCAAATCGATACTAATTATTGATCCAACTTACGTTATAGTTTACGTTTGAACAAATAAGTAGACGCAAAAACCTATATTATTATTATTATAATTTTTTTTTAATATTTTATACCATGCAATCTCTTTGGGGCTCAAGGCTCTACAAGCTCTTTGCGGTTCGCTTATTTACGTCCTACTTTACGCCTTAATAGCTAAATCGAGGACGTACGACTATAGGTCCGATTTACGTAGAACCATATGCGCATTGCATAGCTCAATGCTGACAAGGAAGACGGGTCGGTCCATGAATTCTGCACTCCAATAGGGGGTAAAATCCCAGATAGTGAAAAATCTCTTTTGCATCCTGCTTATATCGGGATTCGAACCCGGTACACCTCTTGCTCCAACTGCCTCAGCTTTAACCACTGAGCCATCTGGGCGGTAAAATGACTATATTATTATTGAATTTCCAAAATTGAGTATGAACAGCCTTAACATTATAATCCATTATTAAAACCGAATAGCATAACTGTAATATACTGCAAGCACCATTTTCGTACAATCATCTATTTAGATCGAATAACTAAAATTTGAATCGTATATTAGCATCTAGCATTAATTAACAAATGATTATATTAATTTACAAATGATTATAATGGTACTCGAAAACAAAAGATATGGAAATTCAAGATCTAAACTAAAACAGATTAAGAATAATGCAAAAGGTAGAGAAAAATGTTTTATTGACTTAAAGAAAATACAGAACTAGAAGTGTATCAAATCTCCAAACAGTTTGGCAGATAAATGAGCATTACCGTTGAAATTTTATAAGGTGTTTTTAATATTGTTTCAATCTAATATGAGAAATTTAAAACGCAAGTCTTTTCATCAAGTCATATAACCATACAGAAATTGTGTTAAATACATAAGGTTAAGAAATTAAATAGAGTGGTAATAGACCGATTACATTTTGAAACTATTTTTATTTATTTACTAACGTTTTCACGAGAATTATATTCAACGTTCGTATTCAATATGTGAAACACAGTTTACAGGGAATATATTTATATGATAAAATCAAATTAATCATTTATCAAAGTACATTTTATTTTTAAATTATTTATATATATATATATATATATATATATATATATATATATATATATATATATATATATATATATATATATATATATATATATATACACACATTTTAGATAATAAATATATAATTGAATACCGCTTACAAACTAATATGTGAATTATATTGACACAAATATTTGATGAGAATAAGCATCAAAATTATTAATAGGACTAAACCGCCAAGTAGCACATAAACGGCGTATATATGAATATCATTTAATTCGAATGTAGAGTCAGTTCCGTCTGTTTGAGTACTTGCCGAACCCTGAATAAGCTCATGCCTTTTATTTTTGCATAACCCTTGATATATACTATCACATTCATACGAATCACAATTGCTACATGGCTCTCCATATTTGAAATTATCAATATCTTCAGTACCGTATACTATGCATGCTACGGAATAAGAATTAAACTTATCACCTTTAGTTACGACACACCCAATCTCAGTAGATGAGGGATTGCTTAGTACCGAGTTCAATTGGTACTTCTTGATTAAATTTGTCGTCAAAAAATTTATGAACTCGGTATTTATATCTTTTGTTGTATGATCATTTTCAATCGTCATTGAAATGAGAGCAGGTTCAGTATATTCACCTTAAAGTAGAAAAAATATTATTGTTTTGTTCAATTTCTAGTAATTATATATCACTATAAGATAATCACTTGTGGCATAACATAGATTTTCAAATTTATTATGTTTCATTTGAAAACTAGCATTTTCTGATAACAGTTCTAACTTAGTATTCCATTGTAAAATGTTCATATTTGAAACTTTAATATTTATAACATCTTTGTGCAATCCATGAGCTAGATCATCGCGAAATTTATTTAAATTTTGTAATAATTGTTGGTGTAAATATGGTGTGAGTTTGATGATTTCATTTGCATCCGAATTTATTATCTGGTTCTGTGGAAATAAAACAATTTATCTTTATTCATTGCAATGTAAACTATAAAAAAATTATTATGCAAACCTTATTACAACCAACATGTGACCGTCCTTCACAATATAAAGTCTCTAGCTCGCAAAATTTATTTGCTTCGATAAAAACTAGCTTTAGTATAAAAATTCCTATAGTGAATAGTTGGAACATTGTCGAGTTTGGTTTTATACCGTATTGATGCACTATTGTAACTCGAATGATCAGTTAAATGTGAAATGTTGTTTGTTAAAATGAATGGTTGATGAGATGTAATCATTTTAAATTTGAATAGATAAATTAACAATATAAATAAACTATTATCGTATGTGGGGATTTATAATATTTTAATTGACTCATCTTATGCAATATGATAATTTCGATCCTAGATCCGGTCCAGTAAAAGCTCTATTTATAAGGCTTTTATTTAACTGTTTATATAATCAATTCGCTTCTTTGTATCACGATGTCATAATTTTCGAAAACAATGAAATCCAAATTCGTTATCCCCTGCATAATATATTATCTCAGAACTTCAGAAGTTTATATTCAATTTTCACCTAACCAATTGAGATACGATATATTCTTTATCATTTGCTATATTAGAAGTGGAAAAGAGTCTAGTTTGTAGTCGTCAATTTATTATGAAATTATAATATCTTATATTATTATATGTCTTATATTAATGAAATAACGAGTATATTAAATATTGATTGTAAGCAGAGCTGAAAACTATCTTAGTCTTTTCAGCAGGTTACATCGATCGCTTATTTGTTTTCGTCAGTGTAATTGATATTGGTGTACTGGCTTTTAACGTCCAGTCCTTTTGATGTTGCTAGCAAGATAGCTGCCTTTAATTAATGGTAAGGACTTATGCACTGCAGTTCACTTGAATAGGAACGACGGTTTTTTTGGAATATTTCGAAATCGATCCAACTTTTTCAATGTTTTTTTTACAGAATTATAAGTTTTGATTAAGTAGTAAAGGAAAAACAAATTTATATTTTCATGGTTAATTTTGCTTTCTTGTTTTTTTCTAAAATAATGGTAAATTTGAATGTTCACTTGAATAAGAACGATTAACTAATCTTAGTAAAAAGTTATTTTATTGACTAAAAATTTAATTGAATTCCATTTATTTTTAAAAATTAATTGAGTTTGCATGGTTTTAATAATGTGTACTACTTCCCTCATTAAAAATAACTTCATACAACCTTGAGATGGAGTCATACAAAGATTTTAAATAATCTAAAATAATCTAAATAATCTAAAGAAATTTGGTTCCAGGCTTCATTTATCGCCAATAAGGCTTACTTTACTGTCGAATTGTCGACCACCTTCGTAAACTTTCCGAGACAGCCAACCCCACACGTTTTCCATGATATTGAGATCAGGAGAATACGGAGGCCACGGCAAAAGCTCTATATTTTGCTGCGATATCCATGATTTGATTATGTTAGCTGTATGGATAGGGGGATTGTCTTGCTGATATATCCATGGCAATGGCCCAAAAGTATCATTGAAGCGGGGAAATGCTTCTTCGAGAATGCCATTGTAAGTTGCTGCGGTCATTTTGCCGGTTGGAAATGACAAATCTCCCGGACTATAAAATGATATAGCCCCCCACACCATAACGCCTCCTTCCCGGCTGTGGTGTTTTGATAAAAACTTTTCCTCTTTTCGAAAGTCGTGAAAATAATAATTAAACCCATCGGGGGGGCCATCGAGGTTAAATTCCTTCTCATCAGAAAAAACGACACGTTTCCATTTTTCAGCCCATGTCATATGCTGCCTCGACAAATCTAACCTTTTCTGTTTCCTCTCCTGATTTAGAAGTGGTATCTTTTGGAGCTTTCTTCGAATAAAGTGATCTGCTTTTTTAATCAGTCTCCAAACTGTTATTCGGTTGGCCTCCACACCAACTCTAGCTTTAATTTTTGCACAAGATAGTGCGCAATTGGATGCTGCCCTTAATATGGCCCGCTTGTCGGCTGCAGATGTGGCCTCAACAGTTCGGCCTTTATTGTTTGAGCCATATTCTCTTGGATTTTTTGTAAAATTGAAAATAACAGTCTAACTTCTCCCTATTTTATCTGCAATTGCTTTTAGAGAATAATTTTTGCTGTGTAGTACTTAAATTTGGGCTATTTCTTCTTTACTAAGTTTTTTTCCTCGACCCATATTTAAATTTTTTTTATTTTAAATTGGTAACATTTTTTAAAAAAATTAATTTAATTTAAGTTTAAGTTGCTAACACTTCAAATTTATTGGTAATATAGTCGTTTCTATTCAAGTGAAACAAACAAAAATCACAGTTTTTAAGAAAAAAACAAAATAAAATATAATTCTTCTGGCCTAATAATTTATTTTTATTTAAAAATTATGTAGTTTAAATTATGTAGATTTAAAATATTAAAAAAAACGGTCGTTCCTATTCAAGTGAACTGCAGTGTATAAGCACATATTGGATTATGAAATGATGCCTACATGTATGAATATCATATTTTAATTGTAAAGAACTAGAACATTATATTTTGATAGGCTGTCGAATTTAAAATTTAGAGATTTTTTGAAACTTTATATCAGTCATTTATTTTGTTGTTGTAACATAAAGTTTGATTCATTCGATAGCGCTAGTTCTGGTAACCAATTATGACTTACATATAAACATAATAAATATCATGAAAGTACCTCTAATGACTGAAAAATTAACACACATCGCATGGTATAAGCGATTCGTTGAGATCACTAGCTACAATCTGTATCAGTACGTATTATAACGTTTCGAAAGTACTCAGTTGAGCCGCAGTTAGAGCCGCTTATCGTCTGCCATATATATTATCTTAGTTTGACTTATCATTAGCATTTCTATAGATACGACTGTTTATCGAAATATTCTCTGAATAAAGCTGTCTATGTTCAGGAAAATGCTAGAATTGACTATATACAACCATTAAATAGAAAGCAAAAACAAATTTTTAATTTTGATAAATCCATAAATGCAATTAAATGTGTAATAAAAATTACCAAATAAAAAATTCTTAACGGATTGGAATCTATATTTTAAACAAAATTCCTTAATTATGTGTAATGCTATTGCCATCTTTTGACGAATGAACGAAGTATAATTTCGGTTCGGCCATACTTTGGGGAAATTATTTTGACGCAAAACAAATGTCAAACTGTCTCTTTCCGGTTGGGTATCCCGAACGTGTAAGTTGTGATTTGTGAAGATATTTTTTTAATTTATAATCATCTCAATAATTAATAATTTTTATAAACAAATAATTTTGTGGCGTGAAAGATTATTATTTAAATAAAGCAAATAGCACAAATGTTTTACGGATTTAATTGTGCATCGGTGTAATAAAAGTACATAAAGTTCAATATTTTATATATGTTGACAGCGAGAAAGTGTCAAATATTAAATTATCAATATATTGAGATGATTTGTTAATGAATAAATGAAATATGTGTGTAATATGTTTACTAATTGAATAAATTTGTTACAATTTTAGTTTCAAGATGAGAACCATCAACTCTAATCAAATTGTTAAAATTCCCGCTGACATTAAAGCCAGTGTAAAGTCTCGTGTTGTTAAAATCACTGGACCACGGGGCACATTAGCACGGAACTTCAAGCATTTAGCGCTTGATATTTATATGATCAATTCCCGTACACTTAAAGTAGAGAAATGGTTCGGAACCAAAAAACAATTAGCTGCTGTCAGAACAGTATGTTCACATATTGAAAATATGATTAAAGGTATAGTATTTTAAAAGTGAGTGATAGTGAGGTTATGTTAATGTTTTTTTTTATGTTGTAGGTGTAACAAAGGGATTCCAATATAAAATGCGTGCGGTATATGCCCATTTCCCCATTAATTGTGTTACATCTGAAGGAAATTCATTAATTGAAATCCGTAATTTCTTGGGTGAAAAATATATTCGCCGCGTTAAAATGGCTAATGGTGTTACAGTAGTTAATTCAACAAAGCAAAAAGATGAACTAATCATTGAGGGAAATGATATTGAAGCTGTTTCTGGATCAGCTGCTCTAATTCAACAGTCGACAACAGTTAAAAATAAAGATATCCGTAAATTTTTAGACGGTCTTTATGTTTCAGAAAAAACAACTGTTGTTCCTGACGAATAAAAAGGAAATAAATATTTTTCAATGTAAAATCGAAAATTGAGTATATTTTATATGTATCAGTTAATTTAAAAGGAAGGCGTTTTGTTGATGATTTTGTTTATTGTTGAAGCTTTAAATATTAATATGCAGTCTTTAAGTAAAGATTTGAATACTACGGAATCATATTTACATTGCATTTATCTATTCTATCATATAGAACTAATATGTAAAATTATTCGTCCCAAAAGATTTGAAAAGTAGTTGGTTGACGAATGTTTTGATGCAAATCACTACTATCGGGTACTAGCTGACAGATTTTAACTATGCTGAAGTACACTTGTTCTCATTGGATGTATTCTTTACATGGGCCCTCAAACCAAAATGAATTTCAGTTGGTTGGTATTTGAGTGATGAAAACGAAGTCTTAAGTAGTATCCACCACATTAGTAATATTGTTGCAGGCCTCTTAAGATCCCAAGTTATTAGAATTGGTTTAATGCTCTGGTAGATGATTAAAAATTTCAATTGTATGAATAAAAAAAGGAAGATTTATGGAAATTCATTGTTAATTATGATCGACTTTCTTAACATTTTTGAAAATCGTATATATTTGAATATATATTATTTTCTGAAAGAAATCTTTATAAAACGGAACCCTAGTTGTGAGATAATAGCCAACTTCATTGCAGTTGATAAAATTAAAGTTTAGATGTGGCAATACATAAATTTGCTCTAGTACATTTGAAGTCATCCAACCTCCCTTGTCAAAAATCGAATTAGACGATCACAAGAGAAAACTAGTTAATTTTTCAACAAATATTTTCTAAAAACTAAGTAAAATGGCTGGAATCGCTACTAAAGGATCATCATTAGTTAATCGTAAGTTAAATATTATTAAAGTGCTTCCTCTTTATTTGTATTTCTTAAGTTGTGTCAATTTTCTAACCTAACTTGACCATTACATAATCTTCAATTATGATTTAATACTTTTTATTTCGTTTTACAGAACTGTTAGCACAAGCTAAACCAAAATTCGGTGTATTCTTGAAATACGCTAAAGTTGAATTAACACCACCGACACCTGGTGATATTCCAGCTATTCGGTCAGGTATTGGTAAACTACTTACAGGTGCCCGAACTGGAGCATGGAAGAATCTTACAGTACGCGAAGCCTGGTTAAATACTCTCATCACAGCTGAAATATTCTTTTGGTTCTATGCTGGTGAATGTATTGGTAAACGCCATTTGGTTGGATACAAAGTATAAATATTAAAATGTACATTTCCAAGAACACAAGGGATCGTCTTCTAACATCTTGAAACTATTGAGTGTAACTTATTAGAACCATGTATAATTGAATAAAAAAATATTGAAAATGCAGACTTCTGTTTTAATAAAAATCAAAATATATTTTCAATTTTATTTGCTGTGGTTTTAAATTTTGTTCAATGATCAAAAATCAGATTTGATGAGTGATCGGCGAAGAGCATCTCGAAATAAGAATCTAATTATTTTGTTTGTAGTATATAGTAGTAGTAGTAATAATAATAGTATAACAATAATAACAGATACAATTTTATACACTAAAGCTAAATACCAGATGCGATGGCGGCTAATCGAAGCATATCAATGCCTAATTTTTTGGATACATTCATTTGTGCAATGGCAGCATCCTTAAGTGAAAATATATGAATCATTTCCATTTCTGATTTTGCTAATGCAAGAGCACTATCAAACAATTCAATAGCTCGCTCTAAATTAGCACGTTGCACTTCAATTGTGCCTAATGTTTCGTATGCAAATTCACATTTATCATCCATGTTAATCGCCATCTGTATGAAATCGACAGCCTTTTCAACATCTCCGTTCCATTGCAGTTGTAAAAGACCACGATGTACAAATAGTGTGGCATTTGTTGGATCGATTTGTATTGCTTTTTCAAAGAATCCATCGGCCTGTTCGAATTGCTGTTGTTCCGAAAGCACTTGCGCCATGAGACTATAGCATTCGACACAATTTGGATATTTATCGATTGCAATACCGAAATTATTCATAGATTGCATCAATTGTATATGGTTTTGATTTATAACGGCAAGACGATATTCAGCATAGCATTTGTGTACAAAAGTCAATGGCTGTTCGGGTGCCAACTCAATCGATTGTTCAAAATCGGCTAACGCTTTATCCATTTTTTCGATTAAAACAAAAACTTGTCCTCGATGGTGGTAAACATCAGCATTGTCTGGATCTACTTTTTCGGCCTCGTTAAAATCATTGAAACATTCATCGTGTTTTTCGACTTGCATGTTTAGTGAAGCCCGTTTAATAAGCGCATTCGCTCGGAATTTTGGACTGTTGTCTTTGTTATTTATGATAAAATCTAAATCAGCGAGTGCCAATGGATAGCGACCGCTCAATAGATAAAACGTACCGCGTAGTAGTGTAGCTTCTGTTTTAAAACCATTTTCACTTTCGGGTGAATCAATTTCCTCTGTGCATGCCGGTACGATATCCTCGTAGTTTTGATTATCAAAAGCATGCTTAGCCTTAATAAAACCTTTTCGATCGCTCCCATCGACAATCAAACGTTTAATTGGATCCTGGACGAATGATGCAAAATAACTTTTAACGAAATGCTTGCTCTGTAGTACGGGTTTTCGGTTTTTCATTGCCTCTTTTGCATGAATACGGCCCAATTCCTTGAGTATACGATCAGCTAAGAACAATGCATTTTTATTTTGGAAACTTTCTAATATGCATGTGGCAGTTATATCTTCTAAACAATCCTCTAGCTCTTTTAATTGTTCACAGGCTCGGGCACGTCTATGCAATGCTTTTACATAGCGTGGATTTAATTCCAACGCCTTTGTGCAATCATCTTTGACTGAGCTCCATTTTTTCAACAATTCGTAAGCGGCCGCCCGATTTTGATAGAAAGTCGACAAATCAATTGTATTTTCTATCGGACACATATCTATTGCTTTATTGTAACATTCGATCGCCTCATCGTATTTACCCGCTTTAAAATGTACATTTCCTTGATTTTTATAATCTTGTGATTGTTCGAGAGGCGAAAGTTTTTTGCCTGTGTTTGCTGTACCATTTGCATTCACATCGCTTGATGAATCGTCAATTGAAATGGTTGATGTCTGTTTTTTTGTCAGATCACCAAACGACTTTTTCTTATTAGTACTGTCGGCCTCATCAGTTTGCTGTTGGTTATTTTTCCAATATAAGTAGCCGATGCCAAATGCAACTGGTGCACTTAATAATATTGCTAATTGCCATTTCGGAAATGTTGAACCTGTACTACCTGTTGACATTCTTGGAATCTACAAATAAATCGAAACATAATGTTGGTCATTATAATCTAGTAAGCACTAATCTAAATATTTTCTTTGGTTATTAGCATATAATTATTAGCAAGAATTAACACCATACATTATAGTAATTCAATTAAGACATAAAATGTCGTAATCGAAGTACGAAAGAATGGGGTACCAAGTAATGACATTCACTCACTTTAAAACTTTTCGGTAAGAAATTGCCTAATTTCATTTTAACACACACAGCAAACTTATTATCACAAAAATTTAAGAAAAATGTAGATTTTTTATCATAAATATGACGATACGAGCATTGAAAACCACAAAACAAAACTAAACTCGGAGTAGAAAACAAAATTTATCGTCATTTTCAAAGCCAAATTCGATCGATCAATAAAAATTTGATGTGAAAGGGCAAATAGATGATATCAAAATAGATCCAAATTTTCTATTTATTTTTCTTGGTTCGATTTGTTTTTGCAGTATTGCATTGAATAAGAAAAAGGCTATATTTATTATATAATTCCAAGAATAACCTATGTAGATAAAAAAATATTCCAACAAAAATTTTCTTTACTGGTTTATGGAGTCATGAGAAATTGGTTTGATAAGAAATGTATAATCCCATAAATATTTCTATTATTTAATTCATATTGATAACATACCTTTTATATTATTTATTTATTTATATATATATATTTATAGCTTTCTTATTAATTAGTTATTTTTTATATTAAATATCGCAAAATAAATCCAGGATCATGTAACATAACCTTTAATTTTCCGGGTGTTGTTTTCTGTATTTTTTGGAGATTTATTTAGATATTGTTGATTTATTTCATATTTAATTAGGTATTTGTATGAAGTCTTTGTTGTATATTATTTTATTTAATTTCTGTAATTACAAGTAAAATATATTTAAGTTATTTTAAAAGAATAAAAAATATAATTAATTCCGCACCAAAAATGAAAACAAAATAAGAAAATTTTGATTATTCGTGAATCGATAACGAACTTGTAAATTATAATGGAAGAGTGTGTGTCGATAAGATAACAAAATATATAATTTTGGTCGTTATTGATGAGGCAACTGTCAATTGTGTTAATAGACGTCAAGAGAGGTATTGTAAATTTTATTTTTGGATCATGTTAATGAATTGAAAATATTTTAGTGTCGTTGCTCCAAACACGATTTCCATTTGATTTTCCAAAACGATTTGGACGTTGTGGTTCAAATTGAACAAATAAACTAAAAGCAAATTTTAGATACGGACTGAAGTTTCGTTTTATATGCCAAAAATATTTACTTAAAAACTTTTATTAGATTCTCGTTTTTAATTTTATTTTTGCCGGTGTTGTGCAAATCGAAATTCTTATAAGAGATTTTTAAACCATAATTTAAAGGATATCAAACCTTTCTTTACTATTAAAAAACCTGATTATGCATTCAATACACATTATTTTAAAGTAATTTGTTGACCCAAAAGTTCTTATTAAGAGAATATTCATATATCAGATTAATTATATAATATTTGTTGGCACTACATAAATTTTCGTAATGCTACGCGTGCACTGGCAGCGAATAGATTAAATTAAAATTGAATCGATAAAAACTTAAAAAGTATATATCACGAAAATATATGACAAATGCTCTTCCATTATTTACCACATTTGTTGTTATCTGTCATATGACAGCAGAATACGAAAATTATTCAAACAATCGAATCAAAAGGGTGTACCTCAGTGTTTAAAATTTCATAAAAAGATATTTGAACATCTTGATTAAATTCCATTAAATTTACAATCATCCATATCTAAAATTTATTTTTTTTATTTCAAAATAATAAATAAGTAATTATTACAAACGATGGCACCAAAAGGTTCGGTTAAACCACAAGCAAGAACTCAGGGTGGTGTTTACAAAGACAAAAGTAAACCGGCCGATGTTCGTTTGAGTAATATAAATGCAGCTAAAGGTAAGAAGTACTAATTAATGAAGGGATTGGCTTGCGTTTGTGTAAAATAATGTGAATATAATAAAATTGTGAAAAGTTTTATTTATCGAGAAAATTCTAGAAATTCTCTAGAATATATTTATATACATAACCTAACTTTTATGTTTTTTGGTCTTTGTCTGCAGCTGTTTCAGATGCCATCCGTACCAGTTTGGGGCCTCGCGGAATGGACAAGATGGTACATAATTTCAATTATATAGATCATAAACAGTGTATTGATGTAAAAAAAATATTTTTAATTCAAGATTCAATCGGGAAGTGGTGAAGTTACAATTACCAATGATGGAGCAACCATTTTAAAACAAATGAATGTGACTCATCCCGCTGCTAAAATGTTGGTAGAATTATCACGAGCCCAAGACGTTGAAGCTGGAGATGGTACAACATCCGTTGTAGTTATTGCCGGTGCTTTATTGGAAGCTGCCGAAAAATTGCTTGCCATCGGAATTCATCCAACTGCTATTTCAGATGCTTTCCAAAAGGCAGCTAGAAAGGCAGTGACAATTTTAACCGAAATGTCTTCAACAATCGACTTAAGTGATCGTGATTTTTTGATTAAAAGTGCATCAACATCTTTGAATTCAAAAGTTGTATCACAACAAAGTAGTGTATTGGCTCCTTTAGCTGTAGATGCCGTGTTAAAAATTACCGAGCCAGGAAATGAGTTGAAAGTCGATTTAAGCAATATCAAAATTATTCGTAGCTTGGGTGGTACCACGGAAGACACTCAATTAATCGATGGTTTGGTGTTCACGCAGAGGGCATCCGGTGTCAATGGACCAAAGAGAATTGAAAAAGCAAAGATTGGTTTAATCCAGTTCTGTATTTCGCCACCAAAAACTGATATGGACCATAGTGTTATTGTTTCCGATTATGCTGCAATGGATCGTGTACTCAAAGAGGAACGTGCTTATATTTTAAACATTGTCAAACAAGTTAAAAAGAGTGGTTGCAATGTACTTCTTGTACAGAAATCAATTTTACGTGATGCTGTCTCCGATTTGGCCCACCATTTCTTGGATAAAATCAAAGTATTAGTTGTTAAGGATATCGAGCGAGAAGATATTGAATTTGTGTGCAAAACATTAGGATGTCGTCCAATTGCATCACTCGATCATTTTGTTCCAGAAAGTTTAGTCAATGCTGATTTAGTCGAAGAAGTTTCTAGTGGCAGCAATAAATTTATCAAAATTACTGGAATTCAAAACCAAGGTCGTACAGTATCGGTTGTAGTACGTGGATCAAACAAATTAGTTTTAGAAGAGGCTGATAGATCATTGCACGATGCTCTTTGTGTAATCCGTTGTTTGGTTAGAAATCGTGCGTATATTGCAGGTGGAGGTGCACCAGAAATTGAAATGGCCCTTCAACTAGCAGCTTATTCACAAACGCTGGATGGTGTCGATGCTTATTGTTTCAGAGCATATGCGAATGCGTTAGAAGTAATTCCAAGTACATTGGCCGAGAATGCTGGTTTAAATCCAATTGCAACGGTAACAGAGCTACGAAACAAGCATGCACAAGGAGAACGTAATGCTGGTATTAATGTTCGAAAAGGTGCAATCACTGATATTCTAGCCGAGAATGTTGTACAACCACTTCTCGTCTCAATATCGGCCATCACATTAGCATCAGAGACAGTGCGATCCATTCTTAAAATCGATGATATTGTCATGACCATGACATAAGCATGATGCTCGAATCTTGAAAGTATTTTTCTTTTTGTTAATTTAACTAACTGCTTAATTCATGTTCTACTTTGATAAAAAAAACTCATTTCAATGCACTAGGTAAAGAAGCTCCAGATATTCTGGAATTTGAAATGTAACCATATTTAATTTAATAAAACACAAAACAAATTAAATAACAAATCTATTTTATTATGTAGGATTACATTGGAGCACCGTACGCATCAGGCATTCTTTCGATTGCATACTTATGTTTGGCAACGAACATAATAGGGACGCCTGGAATTTTGCGTACTCGATTTTTTAAGTCTTTATCGTTCGTAGCCACAATATAGCATTTATGCTGCATCACTCGGTTCACAATACAATCATCGGCATATGTTCCTTTATGTAGACATGGTAGTCGCTCAAATCTAGGGTCCTTTATAATACGTAACGCAACTTTATATTTGTGTCCCATTTTTTCTAATTCGGCCAACACACAATCGGTCACATATGGTGTACATTTGGCATACAAGCAATCCATCATATTTTGTATGATGTCCAATTTACCTTGTATACTGAAATTAATAAAATTCGTATCGACAAGAACGTGATACGGTGGTCCTAGCTGTGTATTATATTGGAAGAAAAGGGCTGAGCTTATTTGAGGTGCATTATGTATTTTTATCGCATATGGATCCTCTTTCTTTTTCTTCTTCGATTCTAAGCGATCCTTTGCTTTAAGACGATTATCAGTGGGCTTTAGTGTACGTTTTAACTGAGCCAATCTTTGATTAGCTAGTTTTTTACCTTGTGCAGTTTTACCCTGAAAACATAATTATTAAAATAAGGGTGTTCATTATTTATGAAAAAGAATTAATTACCATTTTGAGAATTTATATTTTGACCAAACATACACGTGCTTGACACTTTATTGAAACGTCAAAATAATAACAACAACCAGCGAATTGACTCCATAAACATACGGCGAATTCAAAATAGAATAGTGCGACATCTGTGGGTGGGTTTGTATAAAAACTATAATTGTTAACATTTATTAATCGATTTAATTTTTTAATGATCAGAGCTATATTCACAAGATAGATTAAGTAAGATTATATTTTACAACTAAAACAAATAAATATTTACATTGAAATTGCGAGGATAGCATTGAAAATGTAAGAAATATTTAACTTGTTTCCTAAAGGTTGGCTAGATTAAATTTTTACTCCTAAAACACTACTTAATTATTATTTAAATACAAAAACATTTCCAGACTACAGTAACGACTAAATAGTATTTTCAGCAATTGATTACGAATGGTGGAGTGAATGCACACATCTACGACCCACCCTCTATTGGAAAGATTTGAAGAGTTGGGAAGTGCTTTGAGCACCAAAAAAGAATACAACGCTTAGAAACAAACAAAGTTATAAAGACTGAAGAATTGATTTTATAATAGAAACTGGTTGAGAAAAATTGGCGCAGTGGTTCATGCTGCAGTAGTTATAGCGGAGAAAGTACCGGGTTCCCAATTATAGTAAATTTAAAGATTCCTTATTGGAATGCAGAACTCATCGGTCAACCCGTCTCTTATCAGTACTAGAAGTTGTAATGGAGCAATGCAATGTGGGAATGGTCTAGAGAAAGCTTTTCTAAGCCGGTGACAAAATATATTCCAAAGTTATAGAACAGTTGCTGCTGCCTCAAACCGGATAGTAGAGAAGCTGATGAACTGGATTTAACTATTGGTATAAAAATAATAAGCTTCAAAACGGTTGATTTATAAAATGCAATTATTCATGGAGAATTGAACGAATAGATTTCGTAAAACAATATTTTATATAGACAATCCGAATGAAGGAAAATACAGGTCTTTATCACATGAAAGTTTTCAAGCTAACGACAGTAAATCTAGTTTTAAAGCTGTGGCGTGGCTATGGTGTTGTTTGGAATAGTTGCCACGAAATAGGAAGTTCCACATAGCGAATCGGTGTGAATTAGGAATTGTTTTTTAATTACAATTGGCGATGTGAATGAACGTATCTAAGATGTGTGGATAGACGTACATTCAATCCTGTGTCTGAGTTCAGAACGGGCCGATTAGTAAGATATATGCTGTGGCATCGAACATGCTTTGTAAAGATGGGTCACGAAAATTGAACCCTATATAGGTAAATGTTTACCATTTGGTATCGATGTAACGTAATACAGAATGTAAAAAGCGAACTAGGAGAGGTGGGAGTGTATCTGCCCAAACACAGATTGCATAGAGATAAAAACAAGTTGTTCAGTATACAACCTAATATATATCTAAAACGACAGAAATTTTGTCAACATTAAGACATTGCCACTCTATAATTAGCATGTACAAAATAATCATAATAGTTCATTAATCCTAAAATCGAAATGATGTTGATATGAACACAAAACGAAATATATTCGCAAAAAAAAAAACACAAAATAAAATATATAAAGACGATAAATGAGTAAAAGAAAATTAAATTAAATTGATCTAAGAAAAACGGAAAACAATATTATGTGTGTAAGAAAATCCCATAAGAAATAACAATAAAAATAACCACATTCCCACATTAAATATTAAAGTTTCGGAAAATCACAAAGAAATCCGCCTTTTAATTTTACTATACAACGTTATCTACTATATACGAGTATATACGCATTTGTCAATGGCAGCATTATATTGTATAAGAACGAGTCGCCTAGTAAATAAGTAATCCTTATATGAATACATAAACTGGATTGATTAAATAAAATATACATAATTAAGATATGTGCATGCATATACGATCGAATACCTAGGAGCTGAATAGAATATGAACACACAATCCAATTATTTATACAAAAAACGATGATTTTATGTAAACGATGCCTGGAGTTGATTAAATAAGCTGTATGAGAAAAGCCCATTAAATTACGATGAAGGTGCTTCGAAACCCCTCGTTGCATTCTTATTGCCTAATCTTATCACATCTTGTATAGCAGAATTTAGATTTGTATTGTTTTCAATACCATTTACATGCTATGCAACCTATTGTGAACCATCATTCTTCTATAGAATACTAATCAGTGATTGGGCAACGCATGAGGTACTTTAACTGATGGACAAATTCTTGTAACACGTAGAATGTTTTATAGACATATGCTACTTGATTTTCTCAAATGATTGGTCTGGACAATTTGCTAAATAAATTGGTCTCGACAAATGGCCAGCTGTGTTGTTTAATGCCATGCATAAACCAAGGTAAAATACTACCGGTTGACTACTAGAGACGATGTCCTCAAAGTGGAGTCTTTTGTTTTCGCTTTTGCGGTGTCTTGTGGTCAACTCACTGCTAGATCAATTACAGTATAGATTTAATTGCCAGGGTTATTCCAACGACTTTGCCATAGCACAATGGTTCGTAAATATCCAGATGCTACGTATTACAGAAGTTAATTGTTATCTACAGAAGTAAAGTACGTGATCTCGTTAGATCGAAACATTTCTTGGCAAAAACATATCGAAGATAAATGCAGAATTTACAGGGATTTTTCTGGGCATGGTTGATCTTTAGATCTGTTGATGTGCAGCACTACCCGCGTGGCTTGCTGCGCAACACAGATAATTTTTCTAGCAGTGGTGTTCTACCAAATATGGAGGGATATAGTTGGTCATATAACCACCGACATGTCCTCGGATTTTATGTAGTCGAAATACCCGTCGATTTGTGAATTTATTTAGAGTATTTATTACTGAAAAGCATAAAAGGGACTAAAGACTTTAAGGATATGTCAGTATATGTAATCTAGAGCTGCTTTATAAGAGCAATTCCAAAACCATTTCATCGAAAGAACATCTTACGGACTCAATAATTCCATTGAATCAGTGGTTTGAATGAAATCACAAATCACTGGATACCCGCAGTCACTTGGATATCAAAGGAAACATATTGGAGATTGTTTGGTCTGGATAGCCGCATCATTTACTATTGGCAACTGATCCAACTCTATAGGCGTTATTTTACTGTCTATAAGTGAGATAATGCCAATCATTTTAACAGTTTGCAACAGTGTGATGGGGAATATTTTTTAGCAAAATAAATATCTCGATCCTAATGGAAATTCGGAATAATGCAAACTGCGAGCAGTGCAGAGTGAGAAAAGCAGATACAGTTCTTGCATTTACACTTTCTTCACGTACTGCATTGCTTTGGATTGCGGTTCCTATGATTAACAAAGGATATTTAAAGATACCAGATATTTTGGGCCTGATTCGAAGGATTGAGCCTGAATGACGGAGACAAAAAGTCCATTGCGTGTTCGATATGCTGATTAGGCCAATTTTCGGTTAGAAGAAGATGAGTATTGAAGAAAAAATCCACACGTGATGATTGAGAAGCTACTTAAGTCAAAACGAGTGACTGTTTATAGAAACATATCCAAAACCATCATAAGGCTAATTTTATTTAAAAATGGGCAAGGAACATCACAGCCAACGATATCATTGACGTTTTGCATTCTATCTTCGAAAATCACATTATCGACCAAAATGTTATGCGAGTGATTCAGACACTTGAATTAGAGGCTCAAACGATTGAAAAAGTATTTCAAATGGGGTCGACAGATTGGAGTAAAATATACATACTTAAAACGAGCTAGCATTAAATGCCAGACTACAAACACCAAATAAATGAAAGAGGTCTGTGAACACCACTATATCTATTTCTGGGTGAGAGAAACAGACACTGTTGAGCACTTCTAGCACTTCCATAGTTTCTCCACATATGCAGTATGCTGTTCTTTATTTAAGTATAAGCTAACGATTTTAAAAATATCAAATATTACGAGCATTGCGTTTTCGATTTTCTGAATAGGAAGTTAGAAGAAAATGATTATTAGCAAATCAACATGTGATGATTGAGAAGCTAATATAGACAAATGAGCTAGAAACATCACATAATTTCAATGTTATGCAGTTGTCCTGAGACTTGAATGAGATGCTCAAACGATTGGAAAAGTACTTCAAATTGGGTCGACATATTGGGGTATACATACTTAAAACGCACTAAAAGTTGTCGCATCTTTGACAAATTATAAGCAATAAAACCCAGACCGCAAAAACCAAACAAATCTAAGAGGTCCTGTGAACACAACTGTATCTATTTCTCTCACCCTGCACTGTAAGAGAAACAGAAATTGTTGAGCACTTTTAGCACTTCTAATTTCTCCACATACTACATTGCTTTGAATTGCTTTATTTAAGGATCAGCTAACAATCTTAAAGATACCAGATAAATCAAGATACTTTGAATCAAGCCCAACATGGATTTGGTTCAAGGGTGACGGAAAAAAAAAATCCATTGCTGGTTCGATTTGCTGAGATTCGATCAATTGTCGGTTTGAAGATAAGTACTATATTTGTGACACAAAATCTACACGTGATGATTGTGAAGCTTATATATCCAAAGACGATTGACTGTTTGGTGTAGAAAATGGTCCAAAGCCATCATAAGGGCATTTTCATTTGAAAATAATCAAGAAACCTCTCTACAGAATGGCGCTACTGCTTGTTGGCTATATCGTTGTCTATATGTACGATACAATTGACGTTTTGCACTATAACATAGAAAATCACATTATCAGCTGAAATGGAAATATTAGCTGGCCACCTAGAAGCTGCGATTTGAGTGGTATGCCAGTTGTCCATAGCGACTTGAAATAGAGGTTCAAACCAGGTGGCGCTGTGGTTAAAGCTGCGGCAGTTGGAGCGGGAAGTACCGGGTTCGAATCCCGATAGAGGCAGGATGCAAAAGGGATTTTTACCATGAGATTTTGATCTGTAGGGTGAATGAACAAAACTATGACCCCCTGTTGGAGTGCAGAACTCATGGGCCAACCCATCTTCCATGATGAGTCCACCCATCACATCGGACCTGTAGACGTACGTCTTCGAATTGGCTGTAATGGTGTAAAAGTAAGGACGTAAATAAAGTGAACCGCGAAGAAGTAGGAAGTGCCTTGAGCCCCAAAACATATATAAAAAAAAAAAAAAGAGATTCAAACGATTGAGAATTTAAATTCAAATTGGGTCGACACCAAACAAATAAACAAAGTGAACCGAATTAATCCACACAGAAAATGCGTCGTTTTCCACCACGACAATGATAGGCCAGAAACATCAAACAAACAAAAGGGGTCTTTGAACAGAAGTCTTACAGTGATGGCATTATTTTTTTACCAGAAAGGTTATCGATCAATATGCATCTAAGATATATAGTGACCTAACTCACTCTACCCCTAATATATAATATTGTCCATTTTTCCTCCCTATACTCCTTAATATATTATATATAATTGAAATTACGAATCTTTATGCAAAACAGAATTTTTTTGACGTTGGTACACGAAAGGAAATGAAAATTAGAATAACAATAGAATCGGAGCATAACACACACACACACAGCAACAACAATACAAAGGACCATCAATAAAATTATCCTCATCAATAAATTTTCTTTTTTTTTGTTTTTCGCCTCGCATGTTGCTTTTTTGTTGCTGCTGTTCTGCTTCCATTCCAAATCAATAAAATATCCTGTCTTTCATTCCATTTCCATCGTTTTTTTTTGCCTAAGTTCCGAGCATAAAGGAAAACTGCAAGAAAATTATAGTATTTGTTGAGTAGTAGTATTAGTAGTAGAGACAATAGTAGTAATAATAATAATAACAATAATAATAATAATAATACTAGTAGTAATAATATTGTATTTTATTCCTTCTCGTGTCTGTGTGTATATACGTCTTACGTCTAACGTCTTACGTCTTACGTATAAAGGAGACAAATTGAATTTATTAGCAGTATTTAGTGTCTTATATACGTACGAATACAATACAGGATATACCTTGTACGCATTTAATCGCTGGTGCACGATATGAAAGCTGACCCTGAACAATAAATTGAGTTAGGCAGGTCCGAAAATTGGCGGTGAAATTTCCTAATCAAAATTGTGTCCTTAGACGTATAGAATATATGTCGTAATGGACAATTTTTTTCGCTAAGAATTTCGAAGATAACGACAACCAAGAAGACGATCCAAGGGTGTTAAATTCCATTTATATGTATATATATATAACCGAAAGATATTTTATTATCCTTTTTTACTGTGATATCCTTTTTATCGTTCGTTATATGCTGTATCTGTGTATATATATGTATATGTGAAGTACCCCCGTGAATGAGTATCCTTTTTTATGGATTTTATTTGTATATATAAAATGGGAGTGTGTGTGTGTTTCTATATATATATATATATGAATAGAAAATTCATGTCTACCCTTATTTTATATTCCAGAAAATTTTTTTTACCTCATGCTAACAAAAAAAAAAAAAGAAAAGAAAAACGAAAAAGATTTCGCATATATAAAGATATGTAATTTTCCTCGCCAGTGTTGTTGTTATGATACTGTGTTATCACAACAACCCTTATTGGTTAATGCAAAATAGCGCGCACATGCGCCCCATTTGAGTGTTGTTGTTGCTATATGTTTTCATTTTATTTTTTGTTGCCTCATTTTTATGTATAATTTTCAAATATTTTTCGTTTTTATGGTTCGAACATTGTGGGGGACGGAGCACCCGTTTCTATATATATGTATATACGATGGGGGTTGCGTTTTTTTATAATGTTTTGTATTATGAGGAGCAAAAAAAAAATGACGCGATATATGGAGGTGAAGATATATCGTTTATATGTATGTACATATAGATGCGGTGATCAGTTTGTTGGATACTTCGGGTAGATAGATAGATGTGGGGTATGATGGGGCCAGCGAAGAGAACGAAAATAATAAATTTTACATTTTCTTTTTTATGTTTCAAGATATGATTATTTACATGAAGTTGGCGTAAGAAAAATTCGGTTTTTGTGTTTCGTATATTTTTTGGCAACAAATTTAGATCTCTAATGTACGGGAAGGTGTTTATTACGTGATTGGGATAATTTTATTCGAGACGATTTTATATGGATTTTTATGCGAGGGTTATCATTTTATACATATAAATACGGGTTGTTCGGTATACGATAAACTAATGTAATGTATGTATTCTTCTATAAACAATATTGAGGATTGAATTATTTTGAAAAATTTCAGTTTACACTGTAAGGTATTTAGACCATTGCGTGTAAACTTAACTGTCCTCGTTATTTATAATTTACACATATTGCAATACTCTTTTCGACCTTTATTAACTGACTGCTTTTTTTATGATTATCAATCGTAAAAGCTATTTCTCATACTTATCCGTCAAGGTTGAACACCAACTTTGCACTTGCAAAATATTTTGATTTCAGAAGTGAACGTAGAGGATATAAAGCCCGATTACCAAAAGTCAGTTTTTTTATTTTTTATTTTTTTATTTTTTTATTTGGGTGCAGGATGGACTTTTAGACTGACCTAGCTCCTTGTAACTGTCAGAGCTCCGGCACCCAACACGCGATCCTTCAAGTAAAGGTTGATAGCTGCCTTAAGCTTGTGCATTTTATACTTCAACGGAAACTGAAAACCAGTCAACGAATTCCACTTCTTAGATGTTCGATAAATAAATTCGCACTTTGCATCTTCAGTTCGAGGTTTCGGCAGCTTCATCGTAAACCTATGCGCATTAACCATTCCTCGTGTTACCCGTCCTGGCGTAACAAATGGTGGTATTTTCTCCTTTAATTCTGCTGAACATTTACCATTTATTAATCTATAGAACACGCAGAGTTCTGCAACATCTCTGCGGTGTTGTAGACTGTCTAGATGTTTCGTAAGTCTGGGGTTTCGTATTATTCGGATGGCACGCCGCTGACTCTATCCAGCAACTTTAGACAGCAAACCTGACAAACCTCCCAAACCTGACAGCAATATTCTAAACACGGTCTAATAAAGGTTTTATATACTTTGAGAACCTGATGCGATTCAAAAAACCGTCTGCATCTATTGAGGAACCCGAGTTTACGTGAAGCTGATTTGGCTAATGCGATAATGTGTTCATTCCATTTTAAATTCTTGCTAATTTGAACACCAAGCAGACGAATTGAGTCACAATCCACGAGAACGTGTCCTTTTACCACCAAAGGGTATTCGTTGTGACTTCTTTTACGCGAGAATGTCCATATTTGTGTTTTTTCTCGATAAATTTGATCTGATTTATTACTCCCCACTCAAATATTGTACTCAAATCGAAATTAAGCGAAGTGACAACTTCCAGCCGTTTACCGTTTAACTGTGAAAGAGTAGGCTCGACCTCGAATGAAATAGAAGAATGCAATGTTGCATCATCGGCAAAACTGTGAACAGGTTACAGGATTAACAGTGCTATCCAACAAGTCATTAATGTATAACAAAAACAAAGTTGGTGACAAAACTGATCCCTGAGGGACTCTGGCATTTAGAGAGTGTGTCGTTGATGATCTTCAATTTAGCACAACGTTGATCTTTCGGTCTTTGAGAAAGCTTTTTATCCACTTGATGGTCACCGAATCTAAGCCGTATGCCACAATTTTATAAATAAGATTCTCATGCCAAACCTTGTCAAAAGCCTTGGATATATCCAAGGCGATTGCAAAGGCTTCTCCGTGGTGCTCAAGGGCGAGATTCCATTTGTTTGTAACATACGTCAAAAGATCGGTTGTGGAGCGGCTTTTGCGGAAGCCATATTGTTTATCTGAAATTATTTTATTAATCTCAAAATAATGCACCAGTTGTTGGTTAATGCATTTCTCAAAAACTTTAGCCCCACGGCTGACACAATTGATATTGGCCGGTAGTTTGAAGGGTCAGTTTTATCACAACCACGTTTAAGAACCGGTTGCACCATCGCACTCTGCCAGGCGTTCGGGTATTTACCTTGCTTATAAGAAAGAAGAAAATGTTTAGTTAATATTGGAGCCAAGTCTCTGGCAAACTCCTCCAATATTGGAACAGGAATTCCGTCAGGTCTAGTGGCTTTATTTATGTTCATTGCCTTCAGATTCCTGAAGACAATTTCCTCCGAGATGGTGACAGGATCCATTTTGGAACCACAATAGGGAATTGACGGAGGCATAATTCCATCGGGGTTTGCCAGTAAGTCGGCCTGCAAATATGGATCCACCACCAAAGCACCATCTGCACATTTCAATGCTGAAATAGATGTTTTAGAAATATTGGCAACCGATGCGACCATCTGGTAAAAGTTGCGATCGGAGAGCGTCTTTCTTGTTGTCACCTGGTTTCGCTTCCTTAGCACAGATTATTTTACAGATGTTACGTGTGGCCTTATATTCTTCAAACGAAATTTCGTTGCGTTTACATTTCTTGTGAGCAGATTTGTTTTGTCTGGCTGCTTTGGCGGCTTCTTTTGAAAAGATTTTAAAATTAGGATTGGGGTTGGAAAAGGATGATGGGATATATTTATTCATTCCATTTAGAACGGTTTCGCTGAAATTTGAAACGGCGTCGTCTATTTGATTGTTATAAAAACAATGGCTCTCCCACGGGAAATGTTGAAAAAATGACCGTAACTCATCATTGTCAGCCTCGTTAAAATGCCATAGACGCCTTGGCTGCTGTCTAAATTCTGGTGGTGTTGCGACAGATATTTTTACTGTTATCAGGTTGTGATCAGAATTTCCAATTGCAGCCTCGACACGCGCTTCCATGGAATGCGGAATTGTTGTAAGACAGAGATCCAGAATATGACTGCTTGTAGAATTTTGACATTCAAATGTGGAATCACTACTCATCTGTGTAAGGTCATGTGAAACAGCAAGCCACTCCGTCTGAAGCCCAGTTCGTATTTTGGCGACTCAATCATTCTTTATGGTGGGCATTAAAGTCACTAACCATATAATTCGCAGTAGGGTGTTGATTGCAATGTCATCACATTTGTCTGACAAAACCTCGAAGAAATTCATAGTTTCTGAATCCGTTTGATTGGAGGATCTATGTAAACTAATTAAAAAAAGGATTTTATTAGGAAGGGATATTTTAAGTACAATAGTATGTGGTCGTTAATGAATATGCACACTCCACGTTGCAACTCGAATGCTTGTTCGAACTGGTAGCGCTTGAAGTAGAATTCGTTTTCGTAGATGTTATGAGATACTTTTGTTTTCGTTAGCACTAATAAGTCGGGTCTGTGTGATTCGAGATGTTGTTGTGCGCAATTTTTATTAGTCACGAGTCCACGGACATTGTTAAAAAGGATGGTAAGGCTATCAATTGTATTTTTACGAGGATTATGCCTCGTCCCGCGATCCGAAGAGGCATTTTTCTACGACGGTTAGAAAAACCGAAAAATAAAAATGGTCTGAAAATAAAAATTGAACTAATTAAAGCAAAACTACAAAATTATATTAAATTAACGCGGGCGAAATAATAAATTGAACGTAAATAATGAATAAAATAAAGAAAAAAAAATATAAAATAAAATATAATGTTTTCCGGATGTAGGTGAAGCCCAGCAATCCAACCATTTTAGTCGCCTCTTACGACAAGCAGTGGGTGCTGTGGTGGAATTCTATGCACCCCCCAACCACAGGGGAAAAGGTCGACTGATACTCTGCGACATTATCAAGGTTAATGAGAGATACTGGAATACCATCATTCAGATATTTGGTTTAAAGATATTATGCAACCTGGCCACTGTTTTGAAGAAACCACTTCCATTTTCCTCAAATTTTTGAACTTACAAGACGTACATTCTCGGTCCCGAAATCTGTTTGTTCTTCTAATGAAGTTCTAGATATCTGGTATCTTCAAGGTGAAGTCTATGGAAAGAGTATAAAGAACATGAGCACAAGAAGTGCTAACCACTTTCTTCTTTTCTTCCCCCACACTGTCCGAAGTTTGCGATGTTCCGAATTTTCATTCGAAACATATGATTATTCAAGGAGCAATGCCCGTGAGAATTCCCAGCAAGATACTCAAAATGCGTCTATTATAATTTAAGAAGGTCTGGAATCTTTGCTGATTTATTGACCCAAAGAAGATCTAGGATGGACGACAAGAAATGAGGTTATCCCATCTCTTTTGGGGCAGATCACCAAAGTGATAGTCAATTTCTCGTTTAAAAGGTAATGACGTCATCCCTTAAGCAGGCTCAGGTCCCACAAAAGCTTCACCCAAACAGGCCAATTTATCAGTCAATATATTTCCTTTGATGTCCAGTGAAGTCTACAAAACAAGTTTCGATGAAATAGTTTTGGAACCAATCGCCTTTACAGCATCCTGGCTGTCGGAAAGGATTCAGATACGACGCTGTCCTTTGCCAAGAGTGCTGCTTTCAAAATTGGAGCAGTTTCCGCTTGAAAGACAGTAGCGCGCCTATGGATAACCCAGCTATATTACAGCATACTGATCCGTCAGTAAAGATCATTATTCTGTCACCGAAGGGGCAGGTTTGGCTTTTTATAGTCCTATATGTGATTTTCGACAATAGTTACACAGAATAATTTCGCAAAAATGTGCTTTATCACCATAGTGTGCTTCCCTCCATATTTCTCAGTCCCCAGAAGGAATGAAAAGATCGGATATCGATCTAGTTAAATTTATGTATATTAAGACATCTCTGACAGGGTTTAGATGACGTGGTGTTAAGAAAACTAACCGAGAGTTTGTATAAATATGCTGAAACGAACTGACACTTATTTCATCAGTTAGTCATGGGAAATAAACATGTTAATACCTCAGCTGTTACTCCACTAAAAGCTAGACTTGTCTCGTTGGAAAACCATCGTTAACGAACAGTTTACCGAGCAAACCACATTTTGCCAAAAAGTCAGCATCAATCATTGTCTGTCTTCTAACGCAATTGTGATAACTATCGTTGTAAACCAATATATATATATTTAGAAGTTTGGTCAAATATGTATTGATTAATGAACCATTGGGAGGAAAAAGTACCTAACTAGAATTTTTAAACGATCTTTGATGTAACTAGGGGATTCCACAATCAAGTCGAGTGTGACTAAGGGAACCCCGCAGGGAGGTGTCTTGTCTCCTCTACTCTAGAACATAGCAATCAATAGGTTGCTGTTAGAGCTGAAGAGAGAGGGGATCGGAGATATTGCATATGCAGATGATGTAGCGATAGCTATCTAGGTAATCGAAAATGCTCTCCAAATCATTACGAGTTGGGCCATCAGATGTGATCTGGCAATTAGCTTGACCAAAACTGAACTGGTACTTACTAGGAAATATAAAATCCCAGTAGTAGATCCACCTCTTTTAAATGGTAGGAGATTAGCTTTTACTGACAAAGCAAGATTTCTAGGCGTAATCTTGGACAGTAAGCTAAGTTGGAAGCCCAACATTTTGGAAAGAATTAACAAGGCTAATCTAGCCATGTAATCGTGCAGGAATGCCATCGGAAAGAGATGAGGTCTGAAACCGGAGGTGGTACACTGGATATTGACTTCCGTAGTAAGACCTGTATTTATGTATGGGGTGAGTGTGTTGTGGCCAGCTCAGAATAAAGTAACGTAGACAAAGAGGATAAAGAAGGTGCAAAGAACGGCCTGCATTCTTTATCCCCGTCGATATTTATTCTAAGTAAATGGGGGCGATTACGGCCACCCGACTATCAGCCATATCTCAGTGGAAATGTCTTCAGACAGGACACTCGACCATAATTAGATCGCTAAAGAAGGGACTATGGTGAATCTAGACTACATAACACAGACTTTGTGCTTCGAGAAAAGATTCCGAACTACCTGCCCCTCAAGAGAATCTTGCAGGAGCGCGTCGGTTGCAAAAACGGAAGCACTAGAGTTCTTCATAGATGGCTCCAAGCTACAGGGTAAAGTAGGAGCTGGAGACTTCTGTGATAAATCCATAAACCCATCAATTCGTCTCCCTGATCACTGCAGCGTGTACCAGGCAGAGGTGATAGCGATTGAGGAGGTCCTGAATTGGTATCGACTGATATCGCAATCTATATGTGGACAGTCAGGCGGCAATGAAGTCATTGGATTCTGTTTCTCTGACGTCTAGAGTGGTGTTGAGTTGCCATGTACTTGTCTCTGAATGAGATGAGTGAGCATTTCAACATTCAGATAGGTTGGGTTCCTGGTCACTCAGATGTCGTGAGGAACTGAAGGGCGGACGAACTCGCGCGGCACGGTACAACTGTACAACTCCTACCGGAAAGAGAAAAGTTGGAGACCCATTAAGGCGTTTAAGACTGTGCCTAACAAAGAGGTAATAGACTCAGCGAATGAAAGGTGGATCCTCTCATATAGTATAGCAAGGCAAATCTGGCCAAAGCTGAACTTGAAAGGATCAAAGACACTGATCTCCCTACGAAGACGTGAATTAAAAACGATCGTGGGGGTACTCACAGGACACTGCCTACTTGGAAAACATGCGAGGAGGCTAGGACTATATAGTAGCAAATAACTTTTGCAGAAGCTGTATGGACGAGGAGGAGGAAGAGCCGGTCTAAGTGTGCTATGGCAGCCACTCAACCTAACCTATATATTTGATAAATAGGAAGCGGTAGTGTACTATAATTCGATTGATCGATGAATGCCTTTTGAGGTGCTGAAAGTCACCAAACACTATATATTAAACGTCTCGATATGTACAAGATAAATGAATCACGATTATAAACGATATTCATCACAAATCATTGGCAACTAACCTTATATGGAGTACACCGGTATCACTATTGAAAAAATCGTTAATCACAACAAGTAGATCACAATCGAACAGAGCTAGCTTGCGGTTTCGTCGATTTATAATTAAATCCTCCGAATAGCTAGACCTTTGCATTAATGCAATCAATGGTGAATGATCTTAATCTTTGCATTTTTTATGTGAAATTCACTCTTTAACACATAAGAAGTAGATCATACAAATTTTGACGACAACCGTCGAGTTACACATCGGAATTGATATAATTGTTCTGATCCAAGTCCTGATTGGCAGATTATGGATGTTTATGCCAGCCTATAGTGCTGGAAGATGGGTCGGCTCATGAGTTCTGCCCAACAGAGGGTCATAGTTGTGTTCATTCACACCACAGATCGTAATCTCATCCTGCCCCTATCGGGATTCGACCGGTACCTCCCGCTCCAACTGCCACAGCTTTAACCACTGCGCCACCTGGGCGGTGTTTAGAATTAATTCTAACACGAACATCTTACGATTGTAACCCGAGTGAGCACTTTATTATATATACGCTATGTTATGTTGATCGAGACATATCGAGAGCAGAATGTAATCATTAATTCAATCATTCATGGGATTCTCAGCTGGTACGATCTTGTTGATATTTTTGTTGCGTTACTTTATATTTATCACATCTTCATTGTAATCAGTATTTTTCTGATCATTCCTGGTCCTAAACGAAAATCTCCATTGTAGTTTGGAAAGACCAGGTATTAGTTACTTCTTATGTATTTGGTTGGACACTTCCATCCTTTGTGGTTCATCTGTGGATATGACATGACCAGATACGTTTTTATTGATGAAATTGTTACTTTTTACACAACGTACGCATTGATGATTAGACGTATGTTCCAAGTTGTCGTAGTCCCTGCCTTCGTCTTGATATTTTCCTGATTTCACTGATCTATTCCTATATTGTTTATCTCAATACAGCTTGATTCTTGAGGCGTTTCACTTCGGTCGGCTTAATTTGAAACTGTCTTTTTACCAGTTGGTATGCTCACTGTGAGTTTCTGCATCTCTGGTTGCTCTAACATCTTGTAACACTGTGTGCAATTTCTTGTTGATACGTTCCGTGATCGAATTGGTTATTTGTTCTGCCATGCTTTGTGCCGATATCCAGATTTATGTTTATTTTTGTGTGAAAACCTATTGCCTCTTATATCTATCTATACTCATACAGCAGGTTAACGGTGCAGAAGTCAACGAGTCTCTTCCACTGCTGTTACGCAAAATTTATTATTGAAATCCTTTGACTATTGTGGATTGAAGTTATTATAATACTAAATGCGCCCAAATGGGGCAGTGGCTAAAACTAAGGCAGTTGAAGCAGGAGGGACCGGGTTTAAATTCCGATAAGGGCAGGATGCAAAAGGGATTTTCACCATCTGATTACGATCAGTGTTGAGAATGAACACATCTATGACCCCCTGTTGAGTTTTAAAATCCATGGGCCGACTCATCTTCCGTGTCAGTAGTATAGGCTAGCATGGAGCTATGCAATGTGCAGATTGATCCGCACAGATGTAAATCGACCTTATATAGCCTCATGTCGAAGGGATGTCACAATGAGCCAATTGAGCCTCAGTGACAGAAAACACAACAAAAAAATACTGAATAATTATTCTCCCATAAACTGGGATCTATACCAATAGGTACTTCTATGCTTTAGCTGTTGTTTATTTGTACTAGCCATGCTTATGTGCATGTCATCTCATCCAGAGAATAACAAATAATTGCGCAGCAAGTCTTGGAGGTTTTTGTTATAGTTCTAGGTTTAAATTCGTATCCGGTTGCTAAACCATCTGTCAGCTGAGTAGAGCATACTGACATGCGTCTCGTTGGTGAATTTATATATCATCGTAAAAGCTGTGAAATAAGATTATAATTCGATCGGCATCGTATTTGGGCACCAAGCTCGATATTTTAAAAGCTCCTTCGTTCGTTATGTGACAATCTTAATGCTGAGAGCTTTTACACATAAACCAAACTGTTCATGGTTATGAATTAATTATATACGAATCAAGCTAAAGCTTAAATATGAAATATTTGCTTTGATTAGCATTTATCCGCCATAGTCTTTTTTGGACTTTACCCCATCATGCTAATAGCATTTCAACTATATACGAGCATGATAACACCCAACGCACATAATTTTGAAGAACAAAACTAAAAAACCCGACCAGGGTATATACAGTGTAGTATAGCAGCATATTTATGTATGTATCAAAAAAAAAAAAAAGATGAAAAAGCTTAGCATAAATAAAATCACCCTTCCATTTTCATTTGAAAATTTCATAACCAAAATACAACGAAAAAAAAGGGTAAGAAGGTTTATGGGATGTGCGGGGGTTGATTCTACACAGATTGGTGTTGCTGTATACATATGTACACAGCTATACAAATATTTTGTTCCGAATAAAACACGACGAAATTGTACTATATGTGAAGGTTGTGGGTGGTGATTGTACCCAGTCACCCTTTCTTTATTATATTTCTTGTATGTTTATATGTATGTAGAAGGGTGGCTGGTTGGAATATTTATTTTAATTTTTTTTGTGTTTTGAAAAATTTGGAATGAGAAGAAAAACTCTGAATATATGAATATCATGAATGAGATACTGGAAAAAATAAAATTTGTATTTTCATTTTTTTTGTTGCTACATCTTCGTTCTGGCAAAAATATATATACTTGGCGGAGGGATGAGGGGGTTGTATACGAGAAAATAAAAACAAAATTGGGAGAAAATTCTGTACAAAGTCGTATATATACGTGTGTATGTATATATTATACACGATCCAGTAGAAAATTTATTTCGGGTACGATACGATATATGGTGGTGGTGGTGGTGGTTGAGAAGATTTCAGTATTTTCTTTTCTCAGAAACGAACGACTTTCTTATCATACATATGATAATGATAATAAAATAAAAGAACAAAAACAAAATAGAATTTATAATGGATAAGACAATGTCAATGGATTTTTGATTTGGATATCGAACTACTCAGAGCCGGCGTGGTATGAGTACGAACGGTGCAAGTGCACACCGCCTCGCGCTATATGTCGAAATATAACCGACGTCGGTTATATTTTTAACATGTCGGTGAAAACAAAACAAATTGTATTTTAAAGTAGCACTCCAAGAGATTCGATGGCCTAAAAGTGGAGACCATGTGTCCCAACACTATACGTTGCTATAACACAGTGAAGATGACCTCGGAAATCTTGAAGTTGGATTCCAGTCGAAAATCGAATTTGTAAGCTTCGCTTGCACATGAGATTAGCCAATCTGTCAATTATTTGTATACATGCGCCCACTAATGTAAGCCAACCCCAAGATAAACACTCATTTTACAATAATTTAGATAATCTGATGGGATCTATTCCTGAGCACGATGATCTCAAAGTGACAAGTACATTCTTTCCTCATAAAAACATCCATTTGGAAACATGGACACATCCGCGTAAAACATCCCGAAGCCTAGTTGACCATGAGTTGATTTCCTAAGGGCGTGCTCGGGTTGTCCAAGATGTGAGATCTTGCAGTGATCATTATCTGGTCACTGCAAAGCTATGATAGAAATTCACGTACAAATCGGGGAGTACATAGGGGAATATACAACGCGAGTCTCCTGTGAAGGTCTGATAAATGAAGAAACGGAACGAAAATACCAACATTTTGTCAGCAATATAGCATTTTGCGAGCTAATTACCAATCTGAAGAAGTGAACAGTGTCTGGGAAGTATTGAAAACCTCGGTTGTCGATGTTGTCCAGCATATTCTCAGTATAGTAAAAAACTAAGCCCAAAAATGATTGTTTTGATGAGGAGTGTCGTCTTGCTGTTGAGAAACGAAATAAAGCCCACAATGAAGCACATACTCGGTTTACAATTGCAATAAAAAACAAAGCAGTTCTTGCTAGGAGGACAACTAAACGCATTTTTATTTAAAGGAATTACCGAATTGCAACATTACCTTAAGATCTCGGTCAACTGCTATTCGGGACCAGGAAAAATTTTTGCAATTAAATCTAATGTTCGACAAGGAGATGTAATGTCCCCGATACTTTTTAATCTCATGTTGGGCGACATCCTTTGTAAAAGTGAAGCAATATCTTATTCCGACAATCCAATCAACTTCTTGCATATGCAGATGGTATCTGTGTGATTGGGTTAAATGGAAACGGAGTGAAAGAAAAACTTGATTCACCGGAACAGTTTTCAGCTTCCGTTGGTTTTAAAATCAACGAGCCCAAAAAAATATCTGTTCTCTGGCGTTCGAGACCAAGACGCAATTGATTTCAGTAGTGGTAACCACACGTTTGAATTAGTGATGAGATTCAAGTATCTTGGATCTCTCATTATCAACAGAGTTTTGATCAGACTCGTTGTCATGTATGGATGTGAGTGTTGGGCGTTGACGGATGAGTAAGAAAGATGGCTTCTACCATTCGAGAGAAGAATCATGCTTGTGATATATAGCCCAAAACGCGACGTTGATGGCACATACCGAGTTCTTTTAAACCACAAGATCCCCAGATAATTGCCTTCCGAAAAGAGTGGGATCGTATGAGCCCTAATTTTTGAAAGTTTCCCAAAGTCCTGCGTAAAAAGAGCCAACTCGTTTTCCTAGGGTTAACTGATAGACCCTGGGCACTACACCAGGCTATAACTATGTTAATCGCAATTTGCATGTGATCACATATTACATCCGAATATTTACCTACCAGTATTATAGCGATATAACCCTGACAGAAAAATCCGTTGTCGTTTAGTTGGACGAGAAGTGACTTGACCACAAGCCACCACAAGAGCGGAGACAGAACCCCACCCTGACGACATCTCTTTCAGTCGGTCACTGTCCTCGTATCACTATCGTAATCTGGAGTAATTATCCTTGACATAAGCAACCACCGAACAAGTGTGACCATCGAACCCCCTCTAAACCACCAAAGAAGTCCTCCATGCCATGCATTTCAGCTGCAGCGATAATTGAACTGAAGGTAAGCGTTGTTAAACACATCTTCAATGTCCAAAAAGGCGTCCAAGGCAAATTCCTTGTTGTCCAGCGATTTCTCAATCCATCAAACGACTTCATGGAGTTTTGTTTCAACAGATCTGCCTTCCTGGTATGCGTGTTGTTTGGACTATATGGGATATGATAATAGTGCATTATAGCTAAAGAACCTATCAACTGATCGCTCTAAACATTTTAGTAGAAACAAAGACAACACTACCCTAAGTTTTCTCTATGATGGAAAGTATCCCACGGCCAAAGTGGTTCTGAAGATATATTCAAGGTGGTCTAGGATCATTTCCAGTCTTTCCTGTAGGAGACACGGGAATATCCCGTCTGGACCTGCTGGACGCGTTCTTCACCAACCTCCAATCTCTGAAACTTAGAAGTTTGTGTGGGAGTTGATTTCGATCAACTACTCGTATAACGTTGAAATTCTCACTTTCGGGAAAATTAGTTTTTCTGATTTGTACTCGTGTAAGTTTGATCAGGTTTAACTATAAGAGTTCCGATAATTAGCTTCATGTAGAGAGCTTTCTTGAGTTTAGTTTGCCATAAGACTATCCACTTCTTCACAGAAAGATCTCCATTTCAATGTTTGTTCACTTCGGATACATTTCTTGTACTCTCTTTGTGAAGATTTGTACAAGTCCCAATCTTTTGTTGTACCGGTTTTCATAGTTTAGAAGTGTTCTAAGTCCACCATGATGTCCCAGTTCTTTAAGGTTCACTTAGACGAAATCTCTTCTCGTAGGCGCTAATAAGTTTTTCTTCAAGTTTGTTTGCTGCCCTTTCTATTCTTCCGCAGTTTCTGATGTTCATTACTGAATATAGAATTGACTATAGTAAGCGTTAAAAATAAAGTCCACTGTAAAGTTTTTCTTGGGTTCCTAAATTCTCTTATTGCTGGTAAGAGGGTAACGTCATCTAAGACCATCTAGAATAAGAGTTTTGTACTAAGACTCCGTGAGGCAAGAGTACTATCAGTAACTTCTTGGCTTGAGGATGTCAAAAAGGTAGGACTATTACACATATCGAAGATGACCAAGTCGACGCGGAAAGGAATTGCAAGAGGGATGGTTTACGGTTAGTATCGGTGATGTGAGTATGCATTGATTCGGTAATAATTAGAATATCATTTCGGTTTGCGTAATTCATCATATGGGAAATAGGCAGGGATCACTAGAATCTCACGTCGAATATCCTGTTCATTTACTTCAACAACGACCGCTGTAAGGACATTACAGCAAATTTCACTTGGGAGTCTGTTATTCATGATATTACTAACAAAAACACAGGCTCTAGGTTTCATTCAAGTATCAGTAACAAGGAGAGAATCTGAGGTTCCTGGATTGAATCGTTTGATTTTATTCCCGTGCATCCACGGTTCCTGAATCTAAAAGACATATTGAGATAGTAATGCATTGCAGTTTTGCATGCGTCGTTCTATGACAGAGGATTTATTACACGCTGCCTCGCAGGATAACGCTTTATATGGGTGGATTGACTATGTTGCTTCTCATACATGCCGCCAATTCTGCGTGCGACAGTGTTCTGAGCGGTGATCAAGTTAATATTATAATTCTGACTAATTGATGTGAAACATATTGTTTCCTATACATATCGATATTTATCTTTATAATCCGATCTCAGTTGAATACCCTTAAGATATACAGATCAAGATACACACACACACACTCACTGTGTTCTTATTTTATTTCTTATCTCGTTTCTCGTCGTTTTTTTTTGCATGTTTAACACAACAATCTAACATTTAGTTGTTCTCCTCTTCAATTATTGTATAATATGAGGTACGAGCGCGCATATAAATAATAATCCATATCAATAACAATGGAATACCAATTTGCCTACAAAAATGAAAATAATAAACCAAATTACATAAAATCATGTTCATTGATCCAATCCAGAGTATGTATACGAGATACAGCATATTTCTTCTTATATTGTTTGCCATAATAATTCCAGCCTCTCCCAAACTTGGGGATGTTAAATTGAATGACATTTGAATATAGACGATACGAACAGAGAAATGTTTTCTGTTGTGCTTAAGTTATTTATCCTTTTTCAGTTTTTTTTTGTTTTTATTCGTCTTAAGTCCATTATGCAAAAAGTAAGAGATCTTAGTTGTTGTTGCTCTTACGTACCCGCGTTATAATTTATATTTTTGTTAATTTGTTACTTATTTTGGATTATCGATATGGGAACATTTTAATGAATAATTTTTTATTCTTAATTTTTGCATGGTGGATACCCAAGTTCGATGAGAAATTCCACGAGAAAGCTTTGACGAACGCCGCCTTTTAAACATATCGCATGATTATATATACTTGGACGAAATCCATATGATCATCGTATATAGTCCGAGGAATGCAACTCAGAACTCATTATTGAAATGTACCGGGATGGAGGAGATATAGTTCAACACAAAAGACTGCAGGATGACATATAAAGAGCTAAAAAAAAAAATATAACTTTTGATGTTTGGAGAACCATTTAAACATTCAGATAAGTGTTGTTCCATTATTACATTGGATTGCTTCCTTTTTTTTTCATTGTGATTATTTACTTATATCAGGTTTTTGGCCCGGCGTCAAAATTTAAAGACTATAAATTGTAAGTATGTTGTCATTTTGTTTTACGCCATGCTATTGAACATGTCGATTCCCCGTGTCGTGTTGCATTCTATGTTGGCCGGTAGGTCTCAATCTCTTAATGTAGGTAAATTGAATGTGCGTTAAGTTTGTTACCCAATATTGACAAAATACGTCACATTTTCTGTGGTTCACACTTTTTTGTCCCCCAATGTCTCAGACTCAGCTCTGGACATTGAAGGATTTAATCTAGTTAGGAAAGATAGGGTAGTTTCTCTACTTGGCTATGGTGGGCTGTGTATGTTTATAGCTAAACACATGTCGTATAAACCTGTAAATATACTCTGTGGCGTTCACAAATACGACGAATAGTCACGCCACAATAGTGAAGTATAAACAAAAATAATCGAAAAAAGATTTCGAGTCAAATTCTGTAAATTCGCTAGAACTGTTGCAACATAGCCTCACAATATATATAGAAACGAAATGCAACATACATCAAGTCCGGTTGCATATGCCTGATGAGAAGGATTTGATCTTTTCGATCACACAACGAGTCAATGACGTCATCAGATCGAAACCAGCCTAGCGAAACGAATATTACAGACCACATACAAGATGCCATACATTTCAAGACAAACGTCTTTATCGGCTGGTTGATTCAGCGCCCTAGCTGTGTCAATCAATGCCACTCTGTGGAGTTCAAAGTTTAACTCCCACCATTCATCATTAGCTGTCACGATATCAGCTCCCTGCATCATTATCACACTACACTTTCTTCTATTTCTCGAATGTTGGTTTATGATCTAGAATTCGTATTTGTTTGTATTTTTGTGTGTGTACAATTTTGAACTGTGTACAACCCACCTATAACCAAAAATCTCTACTAGATAGATATTGAACTTTTATTAAGCTATCTCACCTCATAGTATGATGAAATATTCATCTCTTCTTAGGTGACTTCAACTTCGATTTACTACAGGATAGTATGTTATCAGTTCATAATTCTGGTGAGCCAACTTATTTTTGTCCAACCACTAACGGTATCACTTCTTCTCTATTTCTTTTTTCAATAACCTATCTCTCGGTTTAGGATCTCACCATGACCTATTAGTAGTCTCTACTAATTGTGTCTCTCACCCGAAGCCTAAAAGGTTTAGTTTTAGGGATTTTTATAATATAGATGATTCTCATTTAGCACTTGTTTGTAGCTCTTTTCCTTGGGATAACATTTTTCTCTAGATTCCTCTATTAGTCAAATCCAGCTTTTTAATAGATTTATAAATTCAGTTTTCGATAGTAGCGTCCTCTTAGATCTGTGATTATTAAACCTAAATCTCCTCCATGGATGTCTGGAGAAATTATAGATGCAATCAGATTAAGGGTAGATTAATTTCGCTTATGGAAAAGATTAGGAGGTAGTAAGATATTTTTAGTCTACAAACAAGCACGCAATTGGGTTGTTAGATTGATTCGGGCAGCCAAAAGTAATTTCCAGGGTAAATTAGATCTCTCCCAAGGTTTTTTGGCGTAATGTTCGAAATTTATTTATTTATTTATAAATAAGTCTACAAATACGACTTGACATTAAAAATGACGTTATAGTCAGACATATAAAATAATAATAAAAATCAGGAAGAAGCAAAGTGTTGCTTCAATCTTCGTTTTAAGGTATCCTTGCTAGAAGTAAAATCGAACAGGTGATTTATCTGATTGAAGCTTTTGCACATCATGTTATTCGGTTCATTAGAACCATAGTTGGTTCTATGGACATCAACTTGCAAGAACTCATTTCTCCTTAGTTGTCTACTTGGTACTTTAATTTGTAAATTTTCTAGTATTGATGGTGCGTCAATGTGACCTAATAAAATATTACCAACAAACGAACACTTTAAAAGCTCACGTCTATTATCCAGAGTTGCTATGTTGTTTGTTTTGCAGCCTTCCAGATAAGGTGGTAAACGCTGCAGGTTTTCGTGGTATGGTAATGCGTGATCATACTCCCAACCGTTTTTCCAAGTTAAGTGACGGATAAACTTTTTCTGAATACCCTCAAGTTTACTGATGTTTGTATCATAAAATGGACACCAAACAGTAACAGCGTATTCCAGTTGCGAACGTACGTATGCGAAATACAGAATCTTAATTGTCTTTAGGTCATAAATGTCTCCCGTCCATCGTTTAATAAAACCCCACATAGAATTAGATTTAGCAACACATTGTTCTATATGTTTGTTACTGCTCATATTTTCCACGAAAATAACACCGAGGTCTTTGTCCTCTGATACTCGCTTTAGTGGCATATTGTTTACTTCGTAATGTTTTAAAACTGGATTAAATTTCCGGTGGAATGATAAAGTCTTACACTTATTGATGTTCAGACTAAGAAGATTTGACTCACACCATATCGCTAAATTGTCAATGTCCTCTTGAAGTTTCTCGGCATCGCTTAAGTTATCGACAGTTCTATATATTTTGAGGTCATCAGCAAACATTAAAATTTTAGAGTGTAGAATGACTTCAGTGACTGCGTCGATGAAAATGGTAAAAATCCAAGGGCCAAGATGAGAACCTTGTGGAAAACCCGATGTAGCTTGAATTGGCTTGGACCTGCTGTTACCAATGTCGATGTATTGGATGCGGTTGCTTAAGTAAGATTTAAACCAAGCCACATAGTTGTTTGAGAATCCAAATGAGTATAAACGTTCTAGTGCTTTACAATGGCTAATGGAGTCAAACGCCTTGGCAAAGTCTGTGTACACCACGTCAACTTGCTTGTGGCTTTCAATAACTTTGATTGTGCTGCTGGTAAATTCAATAAGGTTTGTAGATGTTGATCTCTTAGGCATGAACCCATGTTGGTACGGTGAAACATGTCGAGGCACCACTTCTTTGAAGGAATTACATATTACAAGTTCAAATAATTTGGGTATAGATGAAATCGACGTTATACCTTTATAACATGATACATCACTTCTAGGGAATCCAAATTTACCGAAAATTTCATTTACCGGTTTCGGTATTTTTTTTTCTTAATTTACCGGTTTCCCGGTAAATTTCGGTAATTGTTTAATCTACAAAAACATCACTGAAACATCTAATATATCTTAATTATTTACTTATTATTTTTGTTTTTTGAGAATAAAGACATTTTTAAGTTAAAATTTATTACAATAATAATAATAATAGAATAAATAAAAACAATGTATTTTATAAATTTAATTTTTAAATATTGTTTTGTTGGTAGTTCGTTGATAGTTCGTTTTAAAACACCAAAATGGCTTCTCTCAATATATATTGGCAGAAAGCTTTTATTTCTAACAAAAGCGCTTTCGACTTACAATATAAAAACAACTGGCTATATCATCTTAGTATATAACCGGAATTTGGAAAGGTACCTTAATTTCATGAAACTCAAACTAAAAATTGAGCTTCTAATATTTCGAACTGAAATGGCTGTACATTCTATTTGTATTGTGAGAGAGAAGAATTCTTAACAGATAACTCATTTCTTGGTATTAGATAACCTGATAGCATAAAGGGTGACCCATAAATTAATTTGGCTCTAAATACAAAGACGAACGAATGTTTTGTAAAGCGGGTTGTTTTATTAGAAAGAGATACATTGTCATTAAGAATGAAACACCATTGCATTCAAATGACTATTACCTTAACATTCTGCCAACCCATATTTTTCAGAATATTTTCGACTGTTTGGCATTTTATCACGTCAATGGTTAATATAATTTGATCTACTAAATCTTGGATAATCTCTACATGATAAGCGTAATACTTATTATCAATAACGGCTTCCTACCAAAAAAGTCGTTCAGAGTCAAATCGTAGATGCTTCATGTCATTTTGACATCTCCGTTACGACTGCTTATTTGTTGTTTCCAATTATCCTGCTTGTCTATTTTAAGAACTTTGGGTATAGCAAAAACTCATTTATTATGGCCTGGTAACGCCGCGTATTAATGTAAGAACGGCTATTTGGTAATTTTATCTAAAGATTTTTTAGTAAAACAGTTCATTTTCGTCCAATTACTTGTGCGTTCCACAGCCCAATTTACGAACGGACAACCGAAATACAAAATGCGCATCACAAAACAGCGAGAAATGTTCAATTCTTGAGCAGGATGGCGATTTTTTTCACTAATTGTCTTGCAGTTATTTTATTTCTACTGAATTAACCACCTAAATTTCCTATACAGTTTGGGTAGAATACTTCTTATTTTAATTAGGGGTAAAATAACCCGTTCCGTTAATTTCAAGCATTAAAGAAATTAAATTTCATAAGACGATTGAAGTTAGTGTTGACACACTCGAATTAACCATGAATTAACCTTAAGTCTAGTCACATCTGCATAATGAAATGAATGAGATGAAGCAGATTTATATCAGCACGTTTAAAATATCGGTATAAAAATAAATCAAAAACCCTATTCATATAGATCCATAAATAAAAGGAATGAATATAATAAGAACATTTCTTATTAAATTGAATAAATTAATGTATTTTATTTTATACAGTAAAAGTATGAAAAGATATTATACTTATTACATATATGAATTTTTTAATTTTCGGTATTTTCGGTAAAATTTTGAAAATTTACCGGTTTTTCGGTAATTGAAAATTCACGGTAAACCCGGTTTACCGGTTTACCGAAAACCGGTATTGGATTCCCTAATCACTTCTATCCCCAGTTTTAAATAACGGGGTTATTCTGGTTATTTTCCATTTTTTAGGAAACTGTCCCAATCTCAGCGACTGATTGAACAGCATGCAAAGAGGTAGTTCCAAACTGGTGTATTCTTTCAAAAAAGAAGCTGGTATTTGGTCAGGACCGCAACCATCGCCGAATGTTTTTAGAGCCTTGTTTATATCTTCCATTGTAATATGTGGTATTTGAATGGACAGGTTCCCTACGGTGGGGATTTTCGTATTTATTAACGTCTTCTGGTCTAAATACAGATTGAAAAAACTCAGCGAACATGTTGGATATGACTTGCGCGTCCGATGATTTCCCTTCTTTGAATGTCATATATGCAGGAAAACCGTTGATTTCACGTTTTGTCTTAAAAAAGCTCCAAAAGTGCTTTGGATCATTTTTAATTTTGTCTTTAATACAAGTTATGTAAGTCTTGTATTTAGTCTCAAAATAGTTTTCGAAATGTTGGTTACATTCTGCATATTTAAGCTTAGTAGCCTCGGAATATTGTTTTAATGTTTTTTATAATCTAGGTCTAAGCAGGTGTAGAAATAATGGTATATTAGATTTCAAAGCTGAGGATATTAATTCTTATTTTATAAGCTCGAATCCAACTTTGGTTAGTCCTGTTGTTGATCTTAAATCTGAAGAGTGTTCTAACCCTTTTTCATTTTCTATTGTTTCCTTATTAAAATTGGTGAAACTCTTCTTCGTTTCCTGAGCAGTAAAATAATTTCAATTCTAAAAATTAGCAATCCTGTTGAGTTATCCCAATTTAGACCTGTCAGTATTTTAAATTCCATTTCCAAAGCCTTTGAGGTAGTAGTGAAAAACCAAATTCAGTCCCATATAATTAATAATAGTTTACTTAAGTGTTCGTTTCACGTTTTTGCTGAAGATGTCCAAATTTATAGAAATAGTAAGTTAGATCAGCCTTCTATTGTTAGTAGTATATCTCTGGTTAACGAGGATTTAGATAGAGAATATAATTGGTCTATTTCCAATGGGCTTGTCTTAAATGCTAGTAAATCCCAATCTATTATTATGTACAAAAAATCGTTAGATACGTTTTCGTTTCCTTGTATTAATCTTAATGGGTCACTCATTCCGTTTTCAACGACTGTAAGGAATTTGGGGATGATTTTTAACAAAAATCTTAAATGGGGCGATCATTTAATAAAAGTTAGTAGCAAGGTATTTGGGCTACCTAGTTGTTTGTATAAAGTGGTAGGGTTTACGGATAGTCAGTTTAAAAAGAGAGAATGTTTATGTCCTATCTCCTTCCGCATCTCCTCTATGTTGATGTTGTCTTATTTGGTATATCTCAGGGAAATATGTCTATTCTAAAAAGATGTTTTAATGCTTGCACTCGTTTTATTTTCGGAATTAGGAAATTTGACCATATATCACCCTATAGTAGGCTTGTTCTTGGTTGTAGTTTAACTGGTTTTTATGAGTTTCGGATTTGCACTTTTATTAGGAAGCTACTAAAAACACTAAAGAACCAAAGTATTTATTCAAAACATTATTATTTAGCAGGTCGCATTACGCCAATCTTCGATTGCTGCCTGCTCGAAATTCTTCTAGGTCTTTAAGTTCATCTTTTTTGGTCTTCTTTTTCTTTTTTCTTTTTTTGTTAGAGGTATTTCTTTATGGAATTCTGTTCCATACAGTATTACGAGTTTGAGATCCTTCTCAACAAGCTATATGGCTGTGGTTTCAGAGGTACAACGCATAAATGGTTACAATCGTATTTAACTGGACGAGTCCAAATAGTACGAATAAATCAGCATCTAAGTGATCAGTTACCTAATAACGTAGGGGTTCCACAAGGTTCTGTATTAGGACCTTTACTGTTCTTAATTTATGTAAATGGAATATTTCATCAATCCTTTCATGGGTCTCGTACTGCGTTTGCCGACGATTTTTCATTTACATACGCTAGTAGCAGCAGACAGGAAAATCTCAATCTCATAGAGCATGATTTAAATAGTTTATCCGTATGGTTGAAGGTTCATAACTTTGTTTTGAGCCAGAAACCTAAGCTACTGCATTTTCGAGAAACCCTTTCAATGTCTCTACAAGTAACGTATCATACTTTTGAATGTAGTAGAAATATACCATGCACTGATAGTTGCTTTATAGGTTAATTCAGTCAATGAATTTCGATACTTGGGTGTCCTTCTTGACAGAGACTTAAATTGGAAATTGCATATTCAAGGACTAAAAAATAGATTACTATTGGTCTCTACACTCAGAGAAAAACTTGGGTCATAAATACCAAAAACCCGGGCATACTTAACCAAAAAATTAGTATTTTTCAACCAACCAAATGGCTTAGTCAAATAAATAACTAAACTCTTGGTTAAAATATTTTTTTATTTGAATAACCAAATGTTGGTTATTAAAATAAATTGCTTACTTATTTTAAACAAACTTACATGGTTATTTTTTAAATATAAAAACAAACAAATTAATGTAATAACAAAATAAAAAAGTTGAATTAATCAAAAGTAAAGTAAATTTTACTAACGTCTTAGTTACGTATAACAAAATTACTTATTGGATTTAATCATATATTTAGTTAATATTTGAGATAATTTTGGTTATTTAGAACAATTACTTGTTTAAATGTGACAAAGATTTAGTGTAGCTCACTAATAGGCTAAGGCAAATTCAACTTAAACTTGGTAAAATTTTATACAAGTGTAGACATACACATACACGCACACACACACACACATATATATATATATATATATATATATATATATATATATATATATATATAAATATATATAAATATAGATATATAAAATTAAATACAACCCATAATCATAGAATATTTAATTTTTTATTTAAATAATAAAATATTGCATTTTTATCACAATTTATTTTAAACATTTTTTAGTACATCAACAACACAAACTAACTTGTAAAATTTTATTTTTAATAAAATACCGTTTTCTAGTTACCAAGTATTTTGTTCATTTGAATAAAAATTTTATTTGGTAAAACTTAATATTTGGTTAAAACTAACAATTGTTGCTGAAAAACATACGTTTACTTTAATCAAGATATATTCTACCAAAATTGTATAAGCAAGTTTTAAAAATTTTCTGGCAAATGATTTTTGTTTAATTAATGTTACTAAAAACTTAGTTTATACCGCTAAATTATTTAGTTAAAACTACTAATTAATGAAAAAATCAAAACTTTGTTATTTTAAATATTTTTTTAGGTTATTCAACTAATTTTTTTTTAGTTAATTTAACTAATAACAGGTACCAATATTTTGGTTACCTAAAGTTTGATCAATTATTGCTTTAACCAAGTAGCAAAATTTTTATTTTGTAAATTAAAGTAGAGAATTAGTAAATTTAACCAAAAAACTTATGTTAAAGTAACCAAATTGTGTTACTAAGACTTTGGTCACAAAATTTTTTCTGAGTGTAGAAAGTTATATGTACTACGTCTATATTGTCCACAAAATTTACTGAGGATCATATACTTTGCCTTTGCTGACTCAATTCTGCAATATAGTCTATCATGTTGGGGTAGTGCATGTAAATCTATATTACATCCTATATACGTAAGGCAAAAACAATTATTGAGAATTATCTGCTTCAAACCATCATACTCACCTTTGTGGCCTATATTTGAAAGTCTAACTATACTACCGCTACGACATATTTATGTTTTCAAAGTTTTTAGAATATTTTTTGTTAAAAGTGGAAATAATTTTGTGACTCACACAGGTCATAACCTACGAACAAATCAACTATACAAAAAGCAAATCCCAAAGTTTAACCTCGATCTGCGTAAAAAGTTTTTCACTGTCGCTTCGTCAATAATTTATAATAATTTACCATTAGACATAAGAAAGTGCAGTAGCTTTTCCAATTTTTCAAAAACTTTAAAACAATGGCTACACCAAACGAAAGATATCGACCACCTCCTTTTCTTATTGAATTAATAATTTCACAATGTAATTAAAAAATGTGTAATGGGTACAAAGAGTATTTTATAAGGTGTTAGACAATTTTATTTTCTAAAATTTTTATTATTTTTTATTTAAATATAACTATTTATAAATCACTTATTTTAAATTTTATATAAATTAATAAATGTATATATTTTCTACTTTGTAATCAGTGAATCAGTCACGTGATCTATATGATACAATGGTTCACTTATCTTACCACTATTATTGTTATGTTAATATTATTGTATATATCTGTTATTAAATAAAGCTGGTAATGAATTTAAAAAAAAAAAAAAAGATCTGCCGATACGTTTATATCGAAGTTTCTTGAATGGCGTGTCTGAATGACAATATAATTGGTTTAAAGTTAATTGTTTAAATTTAAGAGGTTTTTATGCCTAATGGAAGTAATAATAATTTTTTACAAGTTGCTTGCATATGCGCTTTTCTTTCTTTATCAAAATTATAAGCAATATATCGCCGGCTATCTGACAATACCTGCTCACTACATTTTTGACAAAATCGAGTTTTTAAATTAGCTGACATCATAATAATGCAGCACACGATTTTTCTAAACCCGCTTACCGCAGAAATAATAACACTTTACGTTATTTCACTCAAACAATATCTGTTAAGTCATTATAGCACCGGGCGAACTAAATTCAATCGATTTTTGGTTCCCCTGAAAAAACAGGTGAAATACATATAGCAGGTATTGTCAGATAGCCGGCGATATAAATAAATAAATAAATTTTCCAATTCATTTTGAATAGCAAAACCTACGCCATGGAAAAATGGTATATGATACACGCTTCAACAAGGCATTGAAATCGTTAAAATTCAGTAAAAAACTGGTGAAAATTTTGCCACTTTTTGGCCGTCGTGAAGCACCTTCTCGGCCGGCAATACTGAAACTAGTGGGAAATTTGAGGTGTTGGGACGAGTTGGTGATGTGAAAATCGAAACCGGGAGCGTCGCTCGAAAACAACTGAGAATATTGCTGCTATGTACCCCGTAGTGTGAAAACCCAGGTTTGTGAATTCTTCGTCGATCTTTGGAATTACATTTCATATACGACATTACACTGTATTTTGCCAAAAGACTAAGGTCTTAAGGCTTTTAAAATTCAGTTAACACAAGAACTTAATACGGTCAATCTTAGTTTTCGTTAATAAGCAGAATTGCCACATTTGGGGCTCAGAAAATCCAAGAATGAGCGTTGAAAAACATCTTCATCGTCAACATGTCACTGATTGGTGCGGTTTTTGACTGGCTGTGTGATTGGACCCTAACTGTTACGGTGAATGAATTGCGCAAGCGCAACCGAGCTATTGATGTGGACGACTTTTATTTTGCGTTCCACACAAGCAACGAAACAATCGTAATTTTGCAAGAAAAGTTTCCAGGAAGTGTTATTCCTCGAAGAGGTGATCACATTTGACTACAAAAATCTTGTGATTTTACACCTTTAAATTTTTTTCTTAGGGGCCACGTGATAAAGTATAGATGGAATTCGTGAACAACCTTATTGTGGCTATAAGCGAAGCCACGAACCCTAAATTTGTACTCCAATTAAGGATCAATGAGGAAACCATTGTTGATGTTGAAAACAGGGCAAAGAAAAAAAGCGAGAAACAGCATGAGACACACGTGGTGAGAAACGCATCCAGTCCTTTAACTAGAGCATCACTATAGATTGACATTATTTTGGAACAGCAAAAAATGTAACCGTCAATAATAAATCAGTGTCGAAATTTGGAAACCATCTCATAAGAACTCTTGTTACTGCGGGCTTGATGTTTGATACTCTGCTAGTTGTAAATATCAAAGCGAATCCTTCCGTATTTGTGGGTGTCGTTCGGTTTGCTCTTTTTGAAGGTTGAGCTTATTTGGATGATTCGCTACTTGTTACTTGGAACTTTGTGGTAATAGGTATAACTGATGCGTGTCAGTAACAGGAAATGTTCCTGTCTTCTGCCTTCTGAACCAGGTGAGACTGATTTCTTGATTTCAGCAAGCTTTTATAAATATATTTTTGGTATATCTCAAAACAAATATCGAATGTCAAAAAATGATACTCAAAATATTCTAGATCGGGAACCATTCAAATATTTTAGATATTTTGTTGAGGATCGGGATTTCCCTATTTATAATGCCTCTGACAAGAGAAGTTAGGTATACAACTGAACAAAATCTAAGTCAACAAACATCGAAACGACCACAATTGAAACAACCTTTAACAATAAAATTCTAGCTTTAAAAGCCGACAAAGCACTTCAGTATTTATGTTAGGGTTTTGGACTTCTTTCGGACTCCATACTAGTTCCACCATATAATTGGAGCTTTTTAAGCAAACTTGTCACATATAAGTCTACAAACCGGACACGGATTAGCATTTATAGCTAGGAGGCCTAATCGATTTGAGCATATCCATAGGTCGGCGACGATCGCTGCATGTCGGCTCTTGAACCAATTAAAAATGATGTAAATTTGTTCCTAATCATAGCATCGAGTCTGTCCGAAGACGTTTCTCGAATGTGGGTATGATGGTTTTTGCCCCATTCTCGGCGAACTAATCTTTAGTTAATACTTTGGCCTGCACAATGCACCATATGGAAAAACCAATTGGGCTTAAGTACGAGAAATGTGGTTTTTGTTGTGATAAAATGAAGCTGGAAACTTTTCCTTGTAAAAAACGAGGAGTCATCCAAATTCACAAGGTGCTGAATCTGGTTGAAACGTCCAATGGTTTCTTCCGAATTGTTTACGTGGCCAAGATAACAAAGTAATCTTTCCACATTTATTGATCTATATTCACTCCCTCTTCAATGAAAACGTGTGGTGAGAGTCCTGTGGTGGATTTCGCGGCCCAATCACTGAGGCAGGGCTTTTGATTGGCTCTCTAACCAAACACGATCATTTTGGTTCTTTACATATTGCTGAACCGTAAATATTCTCTATGGCATTTTTTGATGTTATCAGTTTATTGCAACGTGTAATGGTCATTAACAATGGCTGGTTGCGATATTTTCCAGCAAAATACAAAGCAATGGCACAATAGCGTTTCGATTCCATTTTGATAACTTCTTAAACTGTTATATTTAAAATGATATGCTTCCTTAGGCTTGTAAATAACATAACAGACAGACGTTTGTCAAAAAATGAGTGCTGTCAGTTGCTCTTTTGCTGCATGAAGTTAGTAACACTTCGAGTGCCGACATATCGTGAAATACTACCATTGTGTCGACAGGTACTCGATATCTAGATATGATTGATATGCTTGCAACAACCATAGCCACTTCGTTTGTCCACAACTACATATCGTTCAGGTTCTGAAAACGTTCAGGTTCTGACATTGATGTCATTGTATACCTTTCGATACATTGATTCGGTACTGCGAACAAAATTTGCAGCCTTACATTGTTTTTCAAAGATCAGATCTTGTATACCAAAAGCTTTCTTAAGGCGTTTAAATAGTGTCAAAAGTTTTCACGAAATCTATCAAAAATAGAAAAACACTTGGTATCAATCGTTTCTATGATGGATCTGGGTGTAAATTTTTCGATCAAAATATGATCGATTAAGACTAAATACTCTGTTTGACCCATTTGCAAGAAGGCAATATATAATAATATTATATATAGTACTTTCTGAGTTAGAGATCGCAATGGATACTTTCTCCAATTTTTGCAGAGACTAACATCATCTTTATTAGAGATCGTCACGATACGAGTATACTATTCATCAGGAATGGGTGCGTCCTCCATATTTTATGTGCCGTTAATGCATAACCACGTCGGAGTTGTATTTGAAGACGGATGCTATAAAATTGTCTAAGTCGAGAGTTGGACTGTGTTGTTGGAATTTGAGTAACTGGTTCATAACTCAGTTTTCTGTGCTATATAACTCATTAAATGTCCTCAAAATGAGAATATAAGCCGAATTTATTCGAGCTCTTGCTTAAATTTGCTGGTTAAAGCCGATTGATTTTATATCTCATGTTATACAACTTGATAAGCTGTTAGACAATTTTATATTTTTCAAGATTTATGCCCGAGATATTGTGTATTTTGGTTACTTCAAAACTAGACTATGGGTTAGTCTTAACTAGGTGTTTGGCTGCCTGGAAAAACGCCATGAAGCATTATTTTCTTAGGGTTGAGGTTGTCCACGATGTGAGATCGTATCGGTTTTCAACCATTCGAAGTTTCATGATCGAAGTTTTCATTCAAGTCGGGTCTTACAGGGGAAGATTTTCCTGTGAATGTCTAACAGATACCTTTTATACTCCTTCATTTTTTAACAGTAAACAGCTGGAAGTATGAGCAATGGCGTGTTTTTAGATCGCATCAGGTTCTCCAGATATATAAAACCTTTATTAGACCGTGTATAGAATATTGCTGTCAGGTTTGGGGTGGAGCATATATGACATTGCTCTCCAGTGGCTAGATAGAGTTTAGTGGCGTGCCATCTGAAAAATACGAAACTCCAAACTTAAGAAAAATCTAGACAGCCCACAGCACAGCAGTTACGCCATTTGTTACGCCAGGACGGGTAATACGAGGAATGGTTAACGTACGTAGGTTTACGATGAAGCTGCCAAAACCTCGAACTGAAGATGCAACGAGCGAATTTATCTATCGGACATCTAGGAAGTGGAATTCGTTATCCGATTTTCAGTTTCCATTGGAGTACAAAATGCACAAGTTTAAGGCAGCTATCAACCTTTATTTGAAGGATCGCGCGTTGGGTGCAGGAGCTCTGACAGTTACAAGGAGCTGGTCAGTCTTAAAGTCCGCCCTGCACCCGATTAAAGCTAAACATAAAAAAATGAAGGAATGCAACTGATATACCAAGATCTTATAACAGTAGTTGTGTGCGAACCAGTTTGAAGAAGCACAAACTCGGTTGAAAGCTAAGGTCCCAAGTGATAAAACAACTCGCACTTGCACTGGAAATTAAGCTATTAATGTACACTATCTTGGAAATAATTACTCTAATATGGTGACTACCAATCAAAATTCCTTCTACATCGATCAGCCACTATTCTTGGTCGGTGATTTTTTTCGCTACGTATGCTTCCTTACAAGTACATATAAAACATCTCGCGAAGTACACCAGGTATTCCTGGTATTCAACAAGCAAGTCTATTCGATCAATTACTCGAACGAGGGGTTTGGATATTATGGAATACCAAACAAACCATACATCCGTGTAAAATGACCGTAACACATTCACAATGCTCGAGCGCTTTTGCAATTAGGTCTGATACACGGAGATACGCTATCCTCTATATATTCTTTAATCTTAAGTTGTAATACATCCTTCGTAAAAGTGAAACACTTTAAGACAACATATACAACTTATTTCGACAATCCTATACACTTCTTGCATTTTCAACTGATATCTGTGTAATTGGATTCATTGGAAACGGACTGAAAGAGATATTGTATCCACTAGAACAGTGTTCAGCTCCCGTTGGTCTCACATTCGGCGAGTTCAAAAGTAAATATTTAATCTCTAGTCTACCTTGCCGCAGGCTCCACTTCTGAATTCGAAATATCTTGGAAATGCGGATAATGAAACGGATGTGAGAGTTGAATCTGGAGGGATGAGTACGAAAGATGGCTTCTAACATCTGATGGAAGAACATTAAAAGGCGACGTTGTTGCCAGATATCGGGGTGTAGAGAGTGATATTTTCTGATTAGTTACAATAAAGAACTGGCTTGTGATGAAAACCGATGTAGTAATATTGCTAGCACAGTATGGGCCAACAATACCCTAAAGCCGCTCAAAAAATACGTTAGCTGGGGTATACGTTAGCTGAGGCATACCTCAATGATTAGTTTCAGGGATTCACTGATAATAACACAGCATTATTTTACCAAGTTGAGAGTTTTTTTTACAGACGGTTTTTACAGACCATTGTTGGCCTGTACCGTGTCAACAATCTGATTCCATCGGTTTCGATCACGAGCTATCTGTTCATGCTGTTGCAAGCAAACAGAAGATGCCAGATCGCTCTTTACGCCATGGAGCCATCGTCGCCGACAGCGATCTCTTCACCTACCAAAAGGTGGCTCTCCCTTCAAAAATCACTGAATCATTTGATTTGAATCCGCACGAAGAACGTGACCAAGTCAGAGTACTTGCTGTCCTTTGATTTCATGCACGATATTAGGAATTTGCATTATATTCGGATATAGGAGAGTTCGGATATACTCGTATTGTTTTACAAAAACAAATATTAGCTTAGAAGAATTGGAGAAAATTTGTGGCAATTGGAGCGGGAATTACAGGGTTCGAATCCCGATAGGGGCAGGATATAAACGGGGTTTTACGCCATCTGATTTCGATCGGTGGTGTAAATGAATACATATATGATCCCCTATTGGAGTGCAGAATTAATAGGCTAACCCTCTTCTAGGTCAGTACTATAGGTTGGCATGGAGCTATGGAAAGTGCAGATAGTGCTACGCATATCGAACCTATAGCCATACGATCTCAATTGGGCTATGTAATGGCGTAAAGAAGGACGTAAATCGCGAAATAGTTTGGAAAGACTGCAAGGATAGAAACAAACCGAATTGGCGAAAGGCGACCCAATTCGAAAAACCTCTGAAAATTGTAAAAATTGATCTAAAGGGAGAGTTATGGGCAAAAGACTATTGTCCATCTCAAAATCCACTCCCATAGTCCTCATAACTCAAACAATAATATGTTGAGTATTTTGGTGGTTGTATATAAACGAGATGGTCGCTACATTTGTTTTTGTATTTTAAGGTGGTAAATCAAAGGGGTGGGTGTTATTTCGTTTTTTGTATATTAAAGCTCGTCGCTTATTTATATTTGGTTTGTTGTTATTGTGTTGTTCGAATATAAAAACATATAAAATATGATACTTTATACATAAATACATATATTTTGTTTTTATGTTCATATGTGCATATAGATAGATATATGTACGAGTATGTATATAATTTCGAGATATGGGTGTTTTGTACTGTTGTTACCCGCATGGTATATCATTATATTCTGCTCCTCGTTATATTATATTTTTATGCTGTAGTGAAATTTTCCATTTGCAAAACAAACGAGTGAACGAAAACAAAAAAGAAATATAAAAATGTTTTACAACTTTAGAACTTGGTGAGCTTTTAAATTGTTGTTATTGCTCGGTACATGCATGTGTACAATAATAATATATACGATAAAGCTTTTGAGAATATATGGCTTCATTATAAATTGGTTTTGATTAAGTTGGTCTTTGTTTGCTCGAAATTATCTTGTGACTGTAATGGTTGGTCGAATTATCGTCACATTTCGTCATCTAGCGTTTGACATTTCAATTACCCGGTTATTTCGACTGTGGTAACACTTAAGTCATTCTGTGGTGATTCAATTTTTGAAACTTGTTCGAGAAGCTGAATTTACATACACACATACGGCTGAACAGATGTGTATGAGCATCAATATTCACTAGCCATGACCCCAAACAAAATATTGGTTATTCTAAAGATTATTGCTTCAAAATGCACGTAACTGCGGCTAATATGATCCTTTTTGAAGTTTCAATTTTGGATGACGCGATTTACTTGGCCAATTCACTTTTCACTGTTTATTTATACTCCCAATAAAGCCAAAACCACGGGTGTGTAGCAACTAGCTTCCGGATATAATAGTCCCTATTGAACCTCTTCGGGCTGCTCTTCAGACCAATTATGGCAAGTTTGCTTATTAACGTAGACCTTAACGCTGAACATTATGCTCGAAAAATGTGTATCTTTCTCAAGCTAGCCCAGACCCTAAATATGGAACCAGTAACTATTTGGAAGATCAGCCGGCTTCATTTCTAGCACGAGTTGAATTGTGTATGGTTTGAAACCAAGATACATACATGAAATACTCCAAGTTGGTTACATACACGAGCCAAGCTTTCGAAAATAGCATCGAATCGATTCATCGTGGTCACTGCGTATGAGTGCGTTTATTTGGTCGCGTTTGTGCTTTTTCGATGGTATAGCAAATTATGCAGATTATGTGCGCCTTAGTTGCTATAAGCGCATGATTTTCGTATTATATAGCTAAATAATTTGTAAACGCTGTGTCGGGCTTAGTCTTTCCATGATGAAATTGTCTAACAATACTGAACAAAAGTACTAAAATTGTTTCACTCAACTCAAAAGAGTTCTGTCAAATCCACTGAAAAAACTACCTCTATGAATCACCCATTATGACCATCATTTGGAATGATTGGAAGAAAATCAACTTTTCCGAGTAAGCTCAATTTTAGATTGAACGTTTAGTCAACACGCAAAATTTGTTTCATTTGGCCTCATATAAACCCATACCTGCATGAAGTCGATGCAGTCACAAATCATTAATTCATTTCTTCAAAAACAAGGAAATAGCTACCTTAACAGTCAATGGGGAGTGACATTAAATTAAAAAGGAGGGTACACACGATATTTGGTTTTAAAAGGACGGTGTAACTTGCCACACAGCAACCAAAACTAGTAGTATTTTGCCAATGTTAGTGGTACTGTCTTCGGCAGGATCGAATCATACCAAACTTGCCATTGACATACTATCGAAAATGATCGGAAAAATTAGTTTGACTGAAGAGGGTACTGTAAAGAGCCAGTCGTATAAGTTATGAATACAATTGTTCAGGCATGTTAGATGGGCCACCCTTTACTATATCTATAAATACGAGTATCTCGAGATATAGAGTGGTCGAAAATTGTTATTGTAATGATTATTCACCGTAAATAATTGTTCCTCGAAATGGACGGTGTGGATTCCTAAAATATATTCCATTAAATCAAAACATAAACAAAACAAAAGTTAAATAAATATATAAACTGTATAAGTTTAATTACATTTAAAATTAAAAATAAACGTAAAAAGGACATTTTATTTTCCATTCAACCATGCCATCATCCTACCCATCCCCTACCATTTCCAAATGTTGTTTCAATTTATCCCTCATCAAATCAAAATAAACAAGAAAAACTTTTTTTTTGGTTTTTTATTTTTTTTTTCAGTAAAATGTTTTTTCAGTAAAAGTTTTTCAGTAAAATGTTCTTCGCCAACCAACTATTGTATATTGGTACGACTAAAAAATGAAAATTTATTTTCCAATTTTCTTAATTTCGAAAATCGAATCTCGAGTTACACAATTATTTCATCTTCTCACACTGCTCGCATATCGCTCTTTCATATATATATCGCTCAAAACACAGTTGTTGGGATAAAATTTTAATTAAAAATTCGGGGAATACACACGAAGAACTCGAAACAAAACTTTTTAATGATTGCTGCGAGTGGAGGGAAATTGTAAAAGTCTAAAGAAAGCTCGCCTATATAAAACACAAATAGAAAAGAATAACGAAATTTTTTGACTTATTAACGAAATTGAAAGTGATTTCGAGAGATGGGTCGGTATAGATTATTTAATTAATTATTTAGTTGAACGAAATTGAATTTCAAATTTTGAAATGTTCGCATTTTTTGGGTCAGTACACATGAAACACGCGTTGTTTTGTTTATAGAGGATTTCCCAGTAAGTGGTTTCATTTTTATATTTAAAAATATTTTTTAAGAGAAATCAATGGATCGTATTTCATTGTAAGGTATGCCATTATTATTGGCTTGGACCTTATCTTTCACGTGGCCCAAAGAAAAAATTGTAAAGGTGTTAAATCACAAGATCTCGGTGCCCAATTGTGATCAACATTTCGAGTTAGGAAACTTTTCTTGTAAAATTGCGATTGTTTCGTTGCTTGTGTGACATGCAGCGTCGTCTTGCTAAAAAATAAACGTTTCCACATCAGTATCTTCCAATTAAAAAATCATTAATCGTTGCCCGGGAGCGCAATCACCTCTCTGAGGTGTAAATGGTTCTTATCACTGAAAATGATTTTTCTATGAAAATCCGGATTATTTTGATGCATTTGAAGGAACCAATTAGCGAAGATACGACATTTATGGTGATCGACCGACTTGAGTTCTTGTGTTAACTGAGCTTTAAAATTCTTAAGACGTAAGTCTTTATGCAAAATACGTTGTAACGTCGCTTGTGGAATGTATGATTCCAAAGATCGACGAGGAATCGACAAACCAGGGGTTTTCATCAGTACGGGCTACAGCAGTAATATTCCCAGTTATTATCGAGCGACACACATGGTTTCGATTATTTACATCACTAACTCGTCCCAACAGCTCAAATTTTCCACCAGTTTTAGTATTGTTGGCCGAGAAGGTGCCTCACGAAGACCAAAAAGTGACAAAACTGTAACAAAATTTTCACCATTTTGTAGTTTAATTTAACGATTTAAATACGTTGTTGAAGCATGTATATCGTACCATTTTATGTGTCGGGCTGTCAAATGTCATAAAATGACAGCCCAAACAGCAGGAAATTCAAAATGAAACCTCTACAGCATTTTTTTGAACCTGAACTAGCTCCTCCTCTGTCTTTTCACTCAGGTAAAAAAAATAGTTTCAACACTTCTTCGTTGCATGGAACTTGTCAGTAATTACGAGTGTGACGAATGCCTAGAGACTGTGTATGATGATAGCGTAAACTTCATCGGCAGCTGTCCTGCTTTCAACTGCATCAAATACCTTGTATTGAATTTGTGGAATATCCCTGTAGGTGTTCGGTAACGTGTTACATAGCGAAGGTCAAATTAAGATAAACTTCAAATTCGGGATAATTTTGGCGCAAATCTGTATTATTTTATCTTAACCTGTCCAGTAGTTTTTTTTATCTAGCAATTTTACTTTCTTAATTAAGTCTCTTGTGAAAGTGAAGAGGCCCATTGGCCAGCTGCATTTACAGGCTTTTTACTAAATTTGTCTTTGCACTTGTTTGTGTCCTTAATCCATTAAGTGAACTGGCTTCGTTCTCGGCAATCGTCTTATACTGAATGTGAAGTGTCCTCGGAAGTTTACGTGTGGATAAATACGTTGTCCATGATTGAGGGCAAGTTTGATATTCAGGTCCCTATCGAGGTCATCATTCCTAATGTACCACGGAGTATTATTTTGGTGATGGTTTTCTTTGTACAGGCCAAGAGCTGTATTCCGAAAGGCGATACAGGACTTAACACCTGTTGGTATAATAGTAATTTATTTTCGGTAGATAAATTCCGAACTTTTTCCGAACATCTAATACACTTTTAATCACTATAGATATTTAGCCTTATTTGCATACGGAATCTGCTGACCGGAACGGAATAATAGACGTTTGTAGCTGAGTTTTAGATTAGTAAAATTCTCTTTTGTGGATTTCAGTTCATTGATCCTGATACGCCACATTTTTGTACCTTTTATCATTTTGTAACATGCTTCTTGAAATTTCGTTGCCTTACTAAAACCACCCCTACTTTGACAAAATCAGGAATTTAAGTTTATCTTTAAGAGTGCACTAGTCACACAAATCATAAATATACCAATTTTCCTAAATACCCTGGAAATATATGTACTAACATCCGTGCATCCAAGTAACGTATGACTGGATAAAAAGTTTGCATATGGTTAAAAAATGGCTGCAATCTGATGAGCACGCAATACAGTGAAATGCTTGACACCTCCAAGGCAAAATGTTCTACTTACCTAGTGGCTATCAAAGATAAACTCTGAACTTTTTTTTGGCAATATTTTAGAATCATTTAGAGGCCATCGAGAGGCTATTGAAGGCTGATTTTTAAATTGGTAAATCTTTAAAAATGCTGTGTTGTGATGTTATATGTTGCTGAAATGGTCATTTTGCCTCAAAATGAAACTGAACTTCATCGGATAGTTCAAAGTTTTGTCTATTTGTGACCAAAGTAGATGCTGATCAGTTTTATCAACTCTAATGTAACACAACTCTATATGTTTCCTTCAAGTGGCTTTAAAGAGCCACATAAGTTTGACTTTCCACCTGTTGGTTAAATGGGGTGTTCAGATAATATCAGCTATTATTATCGTTAGCATGCATATACCAAATGGATTAAGTTTTTATTTTAGTAATTTCCAGGTCTTCGGACAGGGTTCAAAATAACCTCAGTCCATATCTGGGTTTTCTTGGATACCTAATATTCGTATAATAGTCTTAAAAACCTCCGAATAGGTTTTCGTCTATTTATATAGATTCGTTGAAACGGTGATTAACATAAAGTTTAAAATTAGCTTGATGTACCAAAACATCCCGATGCATCTCACTTATTCGTTATGATGAACTTGCATTACAATCAACCGCGGTAACCCCTAAATACCATTTATTAAACTGCACACAATGGCGTACGGAATATGGTTCCTATCATCTAGTAGGCAGATTGTAAGTAAGGATGTAATAATGGAGCACAAATGACAGGGCCCATGAAGCGTATTTGCTTTATGCACGTTTTCAGGAGCTTGCATTAAAATCGCATTATATAAAATATTGGGACACATTGATTTTCAGTTCAACAGCAACTGCAGTAGACATTGTTCCAGTAGATTAAGATTTTTTTTATTCAGTTGCTACTTTATCCAATTGCACAGGTAACGCATTGATTTGATTGACACAATAAGATGTTGTCTTGAGGTGTTTCACTTTTTTGAAGTATGTAGTCCAACATTATATTAGAAAGTATGGAGGCCAATCTGTTTATCGATCACGTATTTGGAAATGTTCTCAGCAGACCTAAAATACCACAGGGTACTTATCTCTATCCGTATTTAGGAGTATTCCTACTTACATCCACTGTAATTGTTTTTTGTGAGGCATTGAAGACCACTTTTCGCGATCGTGAAGATTGTTACCAGTCACTGTCTCACAGACAATGATTATTGTTGAAGCTGAAAAAAATTAAGAATAATTACTCTAGCTTATTTGCACCAGTTGCATACTCGCAGTCATACGCGAAGGCAAATTAAACAACTGGCGGCAACTCTCGAAATGATCAAATGGATTTCAGTAGCTGTGACGTACATATTCAACACTTCATCAAAACCATAGGACGATTGCATAGTGGCTATTGATTAAAATGTGTCTATCTGTCTCTCAGATTGTTCACTTTTACCTAACCTACAAATTATTCGCCTAGTGAAACAAATGCATCGGAGGAAATTGACCGATTTTATCTTCACTTTAGGAGCAAGGGGCGTTCACTAGACTGGACCATCGAACACTACTGGGAAATATTTGTATTATGTCATTCGAGGCTTTTCTCAGTGTCTGACCGAACCAATTCCACTTGCACTTTCTGATTTCGGTTTCAATATCTGATTCCGATGGGTTTGTTTGTCGCAAAGCTTTTCATTTTTGATGTTATCTGGCCAGAATCATTTTATTTTTCTTCTCGGGCATTTCTTTAGTATTGAACAATTGTAGGTTTAGATGCATCCCAAGCCTTGTGAAGCCATGCTTGTTTTTCCTATAACTGAATGAACCTGGAGAATGCCATGGAATTCTCCAGGTACTACATTTACTTAAACTAATAGTGGTGTAATTCAGCTGGTATGCTTATTTATCAGGATCAGCGGCCTTATAATTTTTCAGCTCCTCGATGACAGTTCTAACTTCCCGTTTAAGTGGTGAATGTGTGTTGATAGTTTCGTTATAGTTATTACTTATGTGTCTTTAGGGTTTAAACGGTCAGATCCTTTATTGGTTGAATATTTGTGAATTTTACTTCGTGGCCGTTATTACACTTTGGTAGTGTGCGCATATCTCTGTTGCTTGCAAATGCTTCGTCGGCAGTCTTGAGAATATCTTCTGTGTTATTTCTTTCGATGTGTCCTTATATTTGCTTCTAGTTTCCGACGTATCCTGTTGGCATAGGAGTACATTATGTTTGCGATATTCACCAGCTTCTTTCGAGTGGTCTGACTTCTTCGGTCCTTTCTGTTACATGTCGCCATGTCTATGTGTTACTTCTCGCGAGTTGAAGTAATTGGGAAAACGCCTTTGTGTTGAACTTCGATATACTCATTTCGTCAAGTGTTTCCAAATTGAAAAAGTGTGGTATGTGTACTGTTGATATGGTCGATAGAGCTCCATCCTGACCTAAAATCGGATTGTTTCATTTTTAGTTGTTGGTTGAGTGAGGGGGATATTTGCTCAAGGATTATTATCGCTAATAATTTAATTGTGCTGTTGAGAAGTAACGTACTTCTCCAAGTCTTGCATTTTCTGTTTTTCTTTGGGATCGTTTCATGGTTAAATCTTCTTTCTATTTCTTCCAGAATTCCATACTTCAACTTAGTTGTTTTCTCTATAGCTTAAAGGCCGTAAGCGGCCCTAACCGCGCCTCAACGGAGACCTTAAGAACCAATATTACGTATTAGCGCACATTGCAGGTGGTCAGCCCAACGATTTTTGATGAGAAACTCTCTTAATCATTAAGCTACAACTATGGCAACTTTAACTAATAGTGGTGTTAGAATTCCTGCAGCTACATTTATGTCATCTACATTTGTCATCTTTGAATACTTCTGCTGGTATATTATCTGTATACAAGAGTCCTTATTGTTTCTAGCTTCTGAACGACAGTTAAAACTTAAATTGTTTCGTAGTAGTTGTCTTCTAGCAAATGGTAGTCCTGTTCGTTTGTTCAGCTATCCACAAAATAATCGTTCCATCTGTTTAATTATTGATCATGTGTGGTTAGGATGCCTGTTATATTTCCTTGGTATCCGGTGTGCTTTCCTTGGTATCCGGGTATTTCGGTGTACTTGCTGCTCATTGCAGTTATCGTTCGTTATGTTGTCTCGCTAGCCTGATTGTTAGAGTTCTAGTGTTAAATCATCAATCTAGCCCAGCGTTAAATAATTGGCGCGTAACTCATCAGATTATAGAATTTTAAAGTTGATAATTAATTTTACTTCATATTTTTCCAACTATATTTTCATCCAGGACGATATATGGACCACATCAAGATGCTCATAATTACTTATTCTATATGGTTTTAGTTTTCTCTTCATTTTCATTGTCATTTTCCCGCATATATACGAGTATATACTTATACAGTTTTCATTACTTTTTCATAATTTTCATCAAAATGGAAAATGCTTTATGTATCATTTTCTACATAGATGCTGTGTACATACATATGTATATACCTAGTACATGTAACTATCTACATATACGAGTATATATACAATATAGTTATGGCTATATATACACAGATGAATAGAACAACTGTGGAACAGCAAGCAGAACGGGTAGAAATGGAAATATTGCCATTGTTGTTGGTATTTTGGGAAAATATATAGCAACGAAATGAAAAAACTAGGAAAATCCTGAAGAAGATAAAATAAAAATTTACAATTGTATTCAGTTTCTCGTATATATACATACATACATACATATATGTACGAGAATATACATTTATACCAGTTATAGAACAGCATCTGTGATTCTTTCAACTGTTGGTGATTTATTGATTTTTATGGCAATTATAATTATTTTGTATAGTGTAATTAAGATGTTTGAGCATATTTCGTATATACATATACATACAGAATCGAAATTGTAGTCGAATGGCTAAAATAGTATATGGTGTATACATTGTCACCTGTTGTGATGATGAGACAAATTTATGCACGATTCAAGAGTCAAAATAATAATCGATTGTACAATACGCCTCCAAATCATATTATAAGTTGTCAATAGCAATGTTAATCAGTGACAACAACACTAACAACCGAAATTCTTCAAATTTTATGGTTCGCTTATCATCCGACGAACACAATTGTGGGCTATTTATCTAGCATATATATATATAGAGAAGATGTGCGACATTACGACAATATATATGTACATAGCAAAAGTAAACATATATATGTACACTTGGGTGCAAAAAAATCGCACATTGCTCATTTTTTCCACAAAAGTTCATAAATCGAGCTGGCCACTCCATAACAGGAATACCCATCTCTTGAAGATCCTGCACGAACAAAAAATTTTCATCAATAAACCTGGCAAAGGTATGACATAATCCTCGAAAAATTCCTCACGTTGAGAAGTCATTCCTTTTGATCGACAGCCAGTATTGGTTCGAGTAATGAATACAAGATCTCTCTTCACCTCTAGCGATATGCCTCCCCAGAACATGCACGATCTAACGCCATACGAGACACTATATCTTCAATGCAACATTGTACATATCGCACTCCTTGTCTATTATACACGCTTTCGCGTCCATCGGTGCAATATCAACACATCATGCACTCGTCAGAGAACTGGACTCGTCTCCTTTCTTGTTCGTTTGCTGATCTGTGAAGTCTGAAGAAAGCGGTCATCCAGCTGTGCTGTAGCACGAGTTCCGCCAGATCGTGGTCGCCATCTGAAGCCACCAGTTTCCTGATTTCTCGGCAACACTCGACGCACCGGTTCAAATTTAGCTACAGAGCCTTTTCACTATGGTGCTGCTCCGAATAATAGTGCAACCACTTGTGCAGCTACCTCTAGTGTTGTTTGCATTTCTTTGCTTGAAGACGTAATCAATAGAAGACCGTTCAGGCTAAGCGTCGAAATGTGAATGTTCACAATTCCGAAGACTGAGATATTTCATAGCATGCTACTGATTGATTGATTGATTGGACTGTAGGACCAAGCGCTAGGCAAGATTCCCGGATAACGCAGGGCCTATTCCTACAGCCGTTTACATAAAACGTTAGGTAAGGATAGGAAGGTACGTTAGTTAGGAAAGAACGACCCGGTTACAGACACAATGGCAATCGCTACTAAACTACTATTAGCACAAGACAATCACATTTGTAATTTACAATCGCCTATCTGCAATGTGCAACACCAATCTGCTAACCTGCTTTTTATTAAAACTAAAACAATAATACAAAACTCTGACAAAAAATTATTAATATATTTCTCTGGATCTGTAAGAACTAATTTAATAAATAAATTTTATTACTTTAAGTTTATAGCTAATCCGTAGTCTCTAGTCCGCAACACATATCTGCTGTCTTACCCTTGACCAAAATCAAAGCAATATAAAACTTTAAAATAATTTTACTAATCTACGGCTCAGATCTGTAAGAATTAATTTAATAAATTAATTTTACCACCAATTTAACCTTATAACCAATTCGCAATCTCCAGTCCGCAACACAAAGACAATCACACTTCCAAGACTCCCGGACAACGTAAGCAGACAGTCACGAGACAATCACATTGCTAATCTACCAATCTGCAATCAACTATCCTCAGTCTTCACACCGCAACACCTATCTGCTTTGTTCTTTCCTGATTTTAATTAAAACAATACAAAATTCTGAAATAAATTTACCAATTTGTAGCTCAGGAATCTGTAACTTAATTAATTTTATTAATTATCCAAACTCCGGTCCGCACACCTAATCTACATAAAGAATAAATACAAACTCTGAAAGATAATTTATTAGCTTATGGCTCGGAGACCGTAACAACTAATCAATCCATATGGTAGGGATAAACAAAGTACCATTCAACCATTATGGTGATACCCAAAAAACACAAAAAAATTCACTGCTTCAATTGACGACACCTGAATCCTGAAATCAGACTCAACGTCAAAACAAAGCAAACCATGATCGTACAAAAAAAAACGGGGAAAACTATACACAAAAACGATCATAAACGATTCACAATGTGCCAACGACGCACTGTTACCATGTGTGAAGATTTATCTTCATTTTGAAGTTTTTTCTACTCTGAATCTGAAAAAGATTTGAAGTTTTTGCTCAAAAAATGAAGTTTTTATTGAAATTTTGTAGTAAACGAAAATGGATCAATTTGCTATTGTCGGGTTTTTGGGTAATTTGGTTTCGTTTCATACTTTTTTGTTTATTGGGGAAAATATTACATCTGTCACATTTTAGTTTGGTGGTTTTTCAAGTTATGTAGTTTCGGCCCTTTCGGGGTTCGATACAGTTGTAGCGGTTCAACATATTTGTTGAATAATATTTCAAACCGCTTCTTATTTATTAATGCAACTTTTTCATTAATGCCGAATTTTATTACGTCACGTTCTATCGTATAATCGAGGTAAATAAATATTCACAGTGACCGATGTTCCATCTATATTTCAGTAGAATATTCTCGTTTCGTTAGCATATTTAGTACAGTCAGTTGTTACTACTTTTGAATAGAGATTTTCTCGTGTCGACATCTATTCAAAGTAGAACGCCGCCTACATTATCAAAGTAGAGCGCAACTGCATTATCATTTTCTCGTGTTAGTATTTCTCGATCGTGGCGCGCGTTTCCTCCCTCTTGGTTGAGTGACAAGCCAAGTATTTTCGGCCATTACCTTTTTTAATTCTTACTATTACGTTGCTGAGTGAAGGTGGAAATAAAATAAAAGAATTATATATAAAATAAATAAAATAATAATTAAAATAATTTTATATTAATTTAAATAAAATAATAAATAAATAAATACATTTATATAAAATAAAACATAATTAAATAAAACACAAACTTAAACTTAAAAACAAACTTCGTAAATTTAATAAATATAAAATAAATTTCAATTAAATAAATAATATATAATAAATTAATAAATTTAAGTTTTTTTTAATTATAACACGAACCAGAGTGTTATACAGTTCTAACATTTTAAAATTACAAATTTACTACATTTTCTTAAAATGTCAACAATAAAAAATTATTTTGCTGTGAAAGGTGATAAATATTCAATGATATCTTTTATTTAAAAACTACAAATTTGAAATTTGTTTTAATAGCTTCAAGTTCAAATAATGTAGAAAATGAACCACCATCTTCCACATCCGTAACGGAACAAAGTGTAGAAAATGAATTCGAATTAATTGAAGATGAATCCTCTCCGGTAGGTTAATACAAATTTCATAAAGAAATTATTTTTCTTAATATTTATCGTGTAACTTTTAGAAATCAAAAAGCGTAATATTGTACGGAATTACATTGTTAGTTGGGAAAATGATAGCGTATTAAAATCATGGATCCGTAAAAGTAAAAATAATTTAGCATCTTGCAAAGTATGCAATATTGAGCTTAAAGCTAAAGGGGGTATTCGAGATTTATACAAACATGCCAAGAGTAAAAAACATATTGAAAATAGTGCAGCGCTAGACGCTTTTCAAAACAGCCCCTTAAATTTAAAATCGATTGATACGCTTACGTATGGCTGAAATACAGTTAAGTGCCTTTTGTGCAGAGCACAATATATCGTTTTTGAGTATGGATCATTTGATACCTATGCTAAAAACAAGAATTAATGATTCTTCAATAATGGGCGATGTTTCTTGTGCAAGAACGAAAACCACTGCCATCATAAAAAATGTAATTGGAGAAACCCAATTTGAAGAGCTTTACGAGATAATGAGAACTAACCCATTTTCAATCTGCATACACGAATCCACAGATATATCAACCACAAAACTTTTAAGTATCGTTGTCCGAATACCCTTTAAAAATAAAATTCAAGACCTTTTTTTTGCACTAATTAAAATTGAAAGTTGCGATGCGATTGGTATATACTCTAAAATTGTCGAAATATTTAACGAGCAAAATATTGAATATGCAAAACTATTGATAGGTTTCGCTGCAGATGGTGCAAATGTTATGACAGTGTCAAACCATTCTGTAGCGGTATTACTAAAACGAGACTGTCCAAATTTGATAATTTTAAAATGTTCATGCCATTCATTTGCGCTATGCCGCCAATCACGCATGTCGATTTCTTCCAAAATATGTAGAAGGAACATGTTATGATATCTATAATTATATCCAAAATAGCCCAAAACGGATTGGACTTTTCCAAGATTTACAAATTTTATTGGACTATAAACCCAGAAAAATGCTCCATCCATCAGCAACGCGTTGGTTATCGTTAGAATTAACAGTTGTTCAAATTTTGATTCGGATAGAAGTTCTGAAACTTTTTTTTCTACATGAAGATCTAGAAAAATTCAGTTCGACAGAGCTATTAATTAAATGCCTGCACAATCCTCAGTTTGAGTTGTATTTAAAATTTCTCAAATTCATCTTGGGTAAGTAAATTTCATTAAATTATTTGTTGATATAATAATTTTTTATATATAACTACTTTCGTAATTTTAGGTGATGTGAATAGATTAAATCGCGTTTTTCAAAGTGAATCTCCTCAAGTACACATTTTGATGTCAGAGATAAGTCGGTTATATTTAAAGATATACGAATATTTTGTTGAAGACAGTTTTGTTTCTGACGTGGCTTTAAATAAACTCAATATAAACACTCCGGGCATTATAAAAAAATTAGATGAGGTTTATTTAGGCTCAGAAGTTATTTCAGCTTTATCAACCACTTATATTTTAAATTAAAACGATGAGCTAGATTTCAGATCTACCTGTGTAACATTTTATATAGAACTATGCAATCATTTATCAAAGAAATTCGATTTTAATGATACATTTTTACTATCCGCGGAAGCCATATCTCCCGCGAATGTGATTAATAGAAAAAAAAATTTCTATTTCACATTTATGCAATTATTTTCCAAATATCATTTAACTTGAACATTTTCAAGAAATAGATGATGAGTGGCGTGAAATTCGACGACTTGATTTTAAATGTTTACATAGAGACGAAATAGATTAGATAAGAAATAGATTAGATCCGGAAACCTTACGAGGAATACTATTGACAAAAGACTATATGCGGAAAATGAATAATAATTATATAACATTTCAGCATGATAGTAAAATGTTAAAAAAACTAAATCAAAACAATTGCAAAAAGTGATAGAAAACCCAAGATATATATATATATATATATATATATATATATATATATATATATATATATATATATATATATATATAATATATATATATATATATATATATATATATATATATATATATATATATATATATATATATATATATATATATATACAATATATATATATAAATAAATATATATATATATATATATATATATATATATATATATATATATATATATATATATATATACATATATGTTTAAGAAAGTTTAGTCAAAAAAAGGCTGTTATTATTTTTCAAATAATTTTTATAATTATAAAAGACTGAATTACATATACTTATTTTTATTGAATAAAATCAATTTTTTAAGTAACCAAGAAGGTTCATTATAAAAATAAAAATGAAGTTTTGTTTTTTGAAATGATGTTTTTATTTTGCCTTTCACGAAGAAAATATAGTGAAGCACAAAATAATAAAACCCGTTTTAGTACACTATACTGACACATTTCATGCTTTACAAAAAGAATTCAAACAAAAGAGAAACAAAAATCAAAAATAAATAAATATATATAGACATCTCGCCTACACTGTAGTTACTCTATTACAATATTATTCCAATACATGAATGTTTGATTCAAGCAAAAGTTCCGTTATCCCGAAATTTTTACCATTACACATAAAAAAAATATATATATAAAAAAAAATTATCACATGGAAGGGATCCAATCCGAATTAAAATTAATACAAACACTCACACACACCACAATAACTAAAAATTAACAATCAATTAGGCTGCGTGCCATACTCAAGGTAAATTGTAAAATTCGGTAAATCGCATTTTTAGTACAAATTTGCTTTTCATGGTGTGCCAAACTAGGCAAGTAAATTTCTTTAGTAAAGGTTAAACCCAATAGTAAAGGGTTAAAATCACTGGTTTTTAGGTAATAAATGAAACGTCTAAGTTTTGTTTAATTTTTCCCATATTTAAATGTATACAATATATAGCTTTTTATTATTTATACAATATTTATTCTTTATTTTATATTATATTTATTATTTATCTATGGTTATAATAGTTTTAAATTACTAAAAACGTTAAGCAATAATTTAAATGTCAAAAAAATAAAAACAACAACCTATTACCTTTTTTTCAATCCATTTACCCTACTTTTTAGAACAATATTTCAATTTACTAAAAAATTTACTAAAAATGTCATTTACCATGTGGCACGAGGCCTTAATATTTATATTAATGTTCATCACACACATTCACATATTTATTATTTATTAATTATTAAATCACTAAACCATTAATTGTTAAATTATTCACAAACACCAACGCCACTCCAAAAACACTACCACTCTCTACGACGATCAACGACCGACCTCTATTTCATGGCATGCTACTGTATTGAAATTGTTGAATTATTTGTAGAATGTAATTCGAAAGCCTGCTGCATGCGTTTGACAGAAATCACTTTGTTGGCATGGTACAAGTACTGGATAGACATTTCAAAACTTTTGTGGAAAATTGAGCAATGTGCAATATTTTTACACCCAAGTGTATAATGTACAACAGACAGAATACCGATATTTCTTCAGCGTAAAATTGAATAATGAGATATTATATGTTTCAACATCTTGTCTGATGCTAAGAATCATTAATATTTTGCCAATCGAATTCGAGACATGTATAAACAGTCGTATCGAGAATAATCGTATATATAAATCTTATATAATACAGAACAGTTTATTATACAAAATACATTGACCCATCATTGATTGTTATCAAACTGTCCCGATATTATATTATCATTTGATTACGGTGGTCTATACATATATGTCCTTAACAGCATCTTCACATCACTCCGATATATATATTATATACGACTTGTACTTCCCGATGACAATTTGATTGGAATAAATAATTTAGTTTTTCCGCAAGAATGGAAAATTTTTGTCTCAACATAACATATGTATAGATCTGTACTCTTGTCGAAGACAATATATGATATCGAGACCAGAAAAGAAATATCGAAAAATTAAATAAATTTTTTCATTCATTTAACAAACATAATTAAATTAAGATACAAAAATACTTATAGTTTTGGTAAATTATAGAGGGTCGTATAAATACAAGTCGGGTTTGGTAATATGACAGTTTTGATGGAAAATAATTTGATCGTTACGTTGATTATGAAAATGAGTCGAATTTCGTCGACTTAACGGACTGATTGGGAATTGACCAGTCCGGTAATGTCGAGATTGTCCGTTAAAAGTAGTTTTAACATCTTTAATTTGTATCGACTGAAGATGATATTTTGCCGACCAACTGATTGATTGCCGAAGACTCGGTTGGCTCTCTGCCTGCTTCGTCTTAATTGGGTTTTACCTTTACTATAGCACCTTTACTATATTCATGTTCTTCTAACCACTGGAGCTCGTCATATTCGGTGGCATCTTTTCCTCAAGTACTGATCAAAGCAAAATGAAAGCCTCGTGCTTCTATCCTTTGAAAAAAGTTTTTTTCCTATACATTATCTGAAAGCTGTTCCAACCATTTGTTAAAGTGGTTTGTTTACATCTTTTTCATGTTGGGAAAGTGTGAAGATCTCTTACATATTTCACAAGATAAGTTTCCTCTTCAGTAACAATTATAACCTCAGTCAAACTTTTCTTATAGTGATGTATTGTTGAAAGAGTTATCCTTGTTGGCCCATAAGTTATAGAATAGAGGTGGTATTTGACAGTAGAAAATACTTCTGCCTATAAGCTTCCATGCTTTATTCCCACTCTTTCTGGGAAGCTTGAATATTGAAAAGCTTGAGTATGTTGCGAAAACACCAAAACAATCCAGTTTCATCTGCATTTTAAATTTAAATCGATTTAAAATTTCAAATCCGCCAAAATCTACAAATCCGCCAAAAGCAACCATTTATTTTTATATGATATGCTAAAGTTCTTGCAAATTTCAATTCGATGCCAGGTACATTTACGCCACAAGATCACGGGTTGTATGTAATATACTTTAACATTGCCTGTTCTAGTGACGTCTCTTGTGTAAACTTCAAGTATTTTCTAGTATTTTTCTTTCGCGTTTGGAATTACAGAAATGGTTTGTTTTATTGATATATGCGTGCTACTGTATAATAACTGAGCCTAAGCCTAGTCGCATTTAACTTCTGCTTAACGCTCAAATTCACTCGTGTTTTTTTATTCACTTTGTTGCTTAAGCCAAACGATACGAAATAAATAAAATGGTCGGTTAAACCCGAATCCCGCTAAATCGAGGCTTTACTGTATATAGGTGAAAAAATTATTTCGATCCAGTACCCCCAGATCCATGACACAAGATATACAATCTGCTTTGCATATATAGAGCACCTTTTGTGAGTTACTCAGTCGGCTAATGTGGTAATGCAACTGTAAGAGAGATGAAAATTGAATGAGAATAAACTGAACTGTATCGAGTACATGTATAATCTAGTTCATCGTACGATACAGATCAACTTGTCATAATATGGCTTCGAGTGTAATTAGAAGATCCATAGTAATGCTTAGGTTGTAAGTGTGGGAAATTTTATTGGTATACAACCGTTGATTTGAGATTAAAGTGAATATATAACATACTTACTAAGATTTAGATAAGTCAAAACGTCAATGAGCCATAACATAAACGAAATAGTAGGTTTGAGAAAAGCAGGAATATCCTAGTTTTTGGATTTAGACATCAGCCTAGGTTGTCCCGAGGGCTAGCATAGTCAAATAATGATCCATAGCCCAACTCCATTGAAACTCCATTTTTATCTACTCATCGAACCATTTCGAGCTTACGATCCATCTCGTTGGGATTTTTCTGGTTACCTAGGAGAAGCACTCCAGGAAAAAACAGTCTGCTTTACGCTAGACGAGGTGAAATGTAAAGCAAGTGCAATACTGTTTTTCCTCCTCATCTCTGCAGCTACCACAGAAATCATGTGAGAAAAATTTGCGTCTACCCATATGCTTACAACTTTCAATGTTCCGAAGTTCCTCCTGACGCATAATTGTACAAGAAGGAATGGTATTTTAATAAAAATTCTGCTTGGTGCAAGGAGTGAGTATAACTGGCAACCAATCGGCTATAAAAGTATTACACTGAACTTCTATTGCGGTTATAGATTAGAGACAATTCTATGCTACTTTTGATATAAGTAAGTATGATTATATCTCACTTTCGAAGCATTTATGAAGAAATTCAGAAACTTGGATTACAGATTTCTCTAGAGAGAATGTCGGTCAGAAATTTAATTCTAAGAATGGTAATGGAAAGAAATCGAATCGGTAGTAGTCGTGTCTAAGGTGCTTGTTATTGGAGAAAATGCTTTTAGAGAATGTATACTGGAAGCATAAAATGTCAATGGACCAGCGCAACTATGTATATAGAGACACAAAAATTGTCCATTTTACACCTCTGCATCCAAGCGAAACATCACATGTGCGTACATCAATTTGATAAAGGCAACAATTTGATCATTATTTTAAAGCCTAGGAGTCAAATTAATAGCAGGACGAAACTAGATTGACAAACATATCCATTTCGGGCCAAAATAATTATCTCGAAAAGGGAAACAACTGTCAAAATAAATGCAATATGGCAAATAAAAGCACATATCCACTGGACAACAATGTATTGGTAATGTATTGTTGAAATAAAGTCGCAATAGGATGCCAGTATTCAGGAGAAAAGATAGCTATGAAGAGAAACGGCCCTTCCAGACAAACTTGACCATTACAATTCGCGTAAAATCATTCAAATATCTCCAAGACACTATGAAACTATCTAAATACAGAACACGATCCAGTGCTTATTGACGTAGACAAACATTTCTCCATAAAACGGTTGAAAACAATAACATTGGGTCGATAGAATGGGGTTTACTGCAGATACAGGTTTGGAGTCAGTCATGAACATGAAAATCCGAATACGTTCTAGATTCAGTATGCCAGGTGAGAACTCGCCTACTAGGAACAATTATCGGATTAATGAAAGAGTTTAAAACAGAACTTAAGTATCTTTGCCATCGTGTCTGGTGCCGATCGGAAACTTTGAATACAAACTATCGAGTTTGTTAATTTTCTGCATTTCTAAGCGCCAACGGGAAGAATAGAACTTATATTACTGTCAGAATGAATATCGGCAAAAACCAAGTATTTTTCTAGAGGTATTTAATTGAGTTAATGGTTTAAGCTAAAATTCTCCGAATTTTGTAAAACGAAGGTATAGCAATATAGCACACATGAACATACCAATTTTTACCCTCCGATCGTTCACCCGTAATTGTTAGGATTAACAATACCCTAAAGATAGAAGTTCCGAAACGTTTAACAATGAAACAAACGAAATCGAACCAACAGAACATTCAGTTCGATATCTTCTGACACCAGAAGATATTGAGAAGGGAACAGAAAACCTATATCATTCTCTATAAGCTGCAGCATATATCTAAAAATATCGTCTATTTACTCGTAATATTTCGAAGAATTTGATATTATTGGTAGAAAGGAAATTTATTAACTTTTCCGTCAGCTACGTTGAGAATTGGGAAAGTTATAACCTCAAATCATAAAGAAAGGTATTCTTGTTTCTTTTTGGAATCTGTTACTCAGGTTTGTTACTTGAGAGAGTCACTTTAATTTTGTTGTTTTTGCCACCCTCCACAGTAAGTTATCTGAGTGATTTCCAACCGAATTACTGGAGGTACATATTACGGAAGGTTTCTTTTAAACTTCGTTAAGAACCATCTTAAATTTGTTAACAAGTGATTTGTTGTTGGCACATACGACTTCTTTGTCGTATGTGCCAACAACGTTTTGCTGTCAAGAACCAACTGTCACGATTCAACTGTCAACAGGTTTGATCACCATTTTATACCTTTTGAACTTACAAAAATTCAAGATTTGCTAAAAATATCAACCAAATTCGGATACCGTCAGCATGCGTAATACCGATTACTTGCTTTACTCAATTAACTCGCGAAATAATCTTCTAGTCGAAGGAAAATCTTTTGACTATCGTCCAAGTGACGAAGTGATGATACCTGACGATTAGGTCAGGTATCAATTATCATCACTTCGTCACTTGGACAATGTTGATGAGTTATCAGAGTGTAATTACTATGTTTATGTCTTTCCTGCTCCGAACAATTCTCTATATCGTTTGGCAGCGAGATCTAGAACTCCGGATTGTATTTTAAGCATTACAGTCAAATGGACACAACAGACAACTGAGGTTTCATTTTCCTGATCGAGCATTATATTAACATAATGTTAAAAACATGCTTAAAATAATGAAAAAAAAACCACCTGCTTTTTTTAACGGTTTTTACAGGCCATTATTGGCCCGTACCGTGTCAACAATCTAACTCCATCGGTTTCGATCACGAGCCAGCTCTTCATGTTGTTGCAAGAAACCAGAAGATGCCAGATCGCTCTTTACGCCGTGGAGCCATGAAAAGGCGGCTCTCCCTCCAAAGATTGCAGTATCATTTGGTTCGGATCCGCACGTAGAATGTGACCGAGCCAGCGTACTCGCTGCCCTTTGAATTCATGCACGATATCAGGAATTTGCATTAAATTCCTGATATCGTGGTTGAACAGAACTTGGTATGTGCCATAAACGTTACGTTTTGGGCCATATATCACATGTATAATTCTCTTCTCGAATGTTAAAAGCCATCTTTTGTACTGATCCGTCAAGGTCCAACTCTCACATCCATATATGACAACGGGTATGATCAACACTCTGTATAGTTTCAGCTTTTCTGCATTTTCAAGATATTTTAATTTAGCAGTGGACGTAGAGGATATAAAGCCCGATTGCCAGTGGCAAGCCGAACTTTGATATCCTCTCCCACACTATTATCGTGAGTAATGAGAGTTCCAAGGTACTTGAATCTCATCACTCCTTCATACGTGTGGTTACCACTACTGAAATCACTTGCGTCTTGATCTCGAAAACCAGAGATCATATATTTTGTTATGGACTCATTGATTTGAGACCAACGGAAGCTGAAAACTGTTCCAGTGGATCAAGTATCTCTTTCACTCCGTTGCCATTTAATCCAATCACACAGATCATCTGCATATGTAACAAGTTTATTGGATTGCCGCAATAAGATATTGACTTGAGGTGTTTCACTTTTATGAAGGATGTATTCCAACATGAGATTAAAAAGTATCGGGGACAGCGCATCTCCTTGTCGAACACCAGTGGTGATTGCAAAAGATCTCGATAGCCTGTTCTAAACTTTACCACGGTGTACATCGCGAGATGTTTCGTAGTACTTGGAAAGAATCATCCGTAGAGAAAAAACTTGATCAGTGACTGACCGATTTGGACGAAATCCTCTTTGGTAGTCACCTATAATTTACTCCGCCAGAGAAGTAATTCTTCTCGCAAGATTATGTAAGACAGCAACTTATATGCTGTGCAAAGGAGAGCTACATCGCGATAATTCTCGCATTTCAGGCGATCACTCTTCTTGAAAATTGGGCATAACGTGGCCACTTTCCATTCGTCAGGCATTACTTCATTTCGCCATACCAATCGAACAAGGTCGAAAAGACAGTTCCACAAAGTTAGGCCTTTAAATTACAATAGCTCTGAATTAATGCAATCAACTCCTGGAGAACGATTTTTCTTTAGTCTCTGCATGGCATAAAGGATGATTACAAAACTAAACCTTCTCAATATGGGTAGTTAACAAAAGGATCAACGAAAAGCCAACAACTTTATGAAGCGATATAGAGTTTAGACTATTTTTCAGGTACTTACCTATCGTCTCGCCATTGACCGGTAGTGTTGAGTAGTGATTTAAAGGTTGAAGTCACAAGAAAAGCGAGTAGTTTGGTGACAATTTTGCAACAATGTGGCAATAAAATTTGTTATTAATGCAGGTGTTTCCCAAGGCAGCGTCTAAAATCAAGGAGAGCAAGAAAGCGAGAACAAATACTGAAACAATTCAATGTATTCCGAATGGTTCATATTATATTAAACAACGCGAGGGTATTTCAGTTTCGGGGTGTTTACATTGTGGGGTGGTTGGTATAATATATAAAATCTGCATCAATACTGCACCATTAAAATGATTTATTTAAAATTTATTCGTTTTGATTAAACGTTCAACACAACAAACAATTTTCATATTTAACCCAACCACTCAGTTGTATATATGTTGTACGATGCCAACCAATATACTCGTATATATGATGTGGTGTAAAAAGAAAAATAAGAAACGCCTGCGGTAATTAAAAACACCCATTTTTCCTTTATTTCACTTCCTCTTAAATAAATTTTCCATTCTTCTGAGTGTATATATATATGTATGTATGTACTCGTTTTTTCCGACAACTGGGTATCGTTGTAGTGTTATGCTACTCGTATATATATACAGTGTTATTACTATTATAATTTTAGTTTTTAGTTTTTAATCAATAATTTCAATATTGGGTGGTATGGGTGGTCGACGTATTTTCCAGATCTGCAATACACTATACAGTGTCTAGTTAGTCTCGTGAAACGTAAAACATTTGATTGTCGTGCGATCAACTATAATTTTATAGTTTGCCACTAAATTCGATTCAAATATTCCACCTCATTGAACGAGACTCGAAAAAAGACATAAAACCCATATATACATAATAAGAGTAAGGTATGTAGCGTGTACATTACCATTAACCATCGCTGTGTAATTTCCCTCATTTTCATATATACATATCTCTAGCAAACAATAACTCATCTTCCAAGCGTACATACATAAAGAAAATTCCATCCCCATATAATTCAAATTTATCAATAAAATGCAATCATAAAAATAAAATCCAAACGGTGGAAAAAAAAACTTTTCTATATTATATTGCCACCGAACAAACACCCCACCTCGGGCAACCCATCTCGTTCCACACCCGATGTATATAAAGCGCCAATATATATAATAACACAACACAATAGTAGTTTAGCTGGCAAAGCAACAACGTGTGGATGTGTGTGTGTATGTCTGTGTGTGTGGGGGTAGTGGAAAAAGGATATAAGTAACAAACCTTCAACATTAATTCTTTTAATTATATCCATTATTATTATTCTAATCAAGCAGATACACATATACATGTAAACGATATCAACCCTATACCTATACATGTAGATCCCACCATCGTCGTCCCATTTCATAAAACATTAAAATCATATCAACATAAACAGATACCATATACATATATATGTGTGTTTGTGCGAGCACACACATATATATATATATATATATATATATATATATATATATATATATATATATATATATATATATATATATATATATATATATATATATATATATATATATATATATATATATAATACTTATATAGAAAAAAAGGAAATTAAAGAAAAGCACCAACAAAACAAAAGAAAGAAAAATTAAAATTTCCTTACAGTTTTTCCAATTTTCTATTTCATATTTTATGCATGTGAATGAACCTGAAAAAAGGAGACGTATCTCTAATGCTTATATAGCATTTTGCTATATATAGAAATACTACATTACCATTCGTATGTATGTATGTACGAACGAGTATATGGATATGAGTTATGAGTTTTTAACAAAAACAAAAGAAAAGAGGAAAAACTATCGGAAAAACTAAAACTAGAAAATAACAATATAGACGACAAATAAAAATTAATAAATGTACATAGAATAGAGTTATATTGTTTGTTATATACACACATACATATATACATATACATGCATACATAGACATGAACGACGAGAGATGTTCATATTCAAACGTACAAACAGAGAACTATCCTCTTACACAAGACACAAGACGAAGGCGATATAGGATACCTTTCCATAGTGAACAACATTTTATCCTCATTTATACCCAACCGAGAACGAACAACAAACGAGCATATACAAGACAAAAAAAAATATATATATTTATGTGTGCCAGATGGTTGGACAAACAAATCGTTGGGACCGTCGAGATAGTTATACTATATCTATTGTGTATATCTGTATGTGTAGGTACATAATTACTGACAACACCAATTTGGGGTAGTTTTATTGGGTATTGAGCAAATTAAAATCTTAGTTCTGGAAATTTATGCACAAGTGGTAATTGTTGATGGTTCAAGTGGGCTAAGTCCCAAACTGAGAAGTGTCGTCAAGCTGTTGAGCCCCGATATTGGTGGGAAGGCGAGAATAGTTTGCCTTAAAATATGGTGATTGATGGTCGAGCCTTTTAAGTATTATAACAAGGACCATGTAAAGATTATTAGTATTTCTAATCTAGTTCTGGAAACGGATGGGGCAAAAGTGCTGCTACCATTTTGATTGCCAGTAATTTTGTTCAAAGAAGTTTATTTGGTCTTTTCGTTATGATTGGAAAATTATATTGGCTAAATGGTGTCCGCGATCCACTATGCAACTTTCGGCTCTTTTAAGGCAACACCCCATGCTGAATTTCTTCAATTTTGTGACGAAAATTGTCTTTAAGATGTTGAAATCGTTAGGGGCTTATTCACATAAACGTTTAATTTTAAAAATCTCCATAAGAAAAAATCTGGTGCTGTTAAATCCGCAGATCTGACTGGCCATGCTAAATCGTAATTTCGCGAAATTAGTCTTCGTGGAAAAACCGCATTCTATAATTGAATTGTTGAACGGGCTGTCTGTGCTGTGGCCCTATATTGCTGAAATCACATGTTCTCGTGTCCTTGCCCTTCCATTTCAGGCACAAGAAAAATTCGAATCATGTCTTGGTACTGGTCGGCAGTAACAGTAACTTTAACACCTTGGTCATTTTCAAAAAAATAGGGACCAATAATGTTTGATGAATTAATTGAGGACTCTGTGTTCTCCAAAACCGACTGTTCTGTTTATTGACGTGTCCACTGAGATTAAAATAGGCTTTGTAGTGTCGCATGGTAAATTCGTGTACCTGGGAACCACGTCTCCGAATTGATGTTTCTGGAGACTCTGCAACAATATCGCGTACCAGAGCCACATTTTCAGCGTTACGAGACGTCCGTTGTCTTCCAGCTCGAGGTCTGTCTACGGTCGTACCATACGGTCGAAAACTTGCGTGTAAACGATAAATGGTAGGTTTTGTGAGGAACTGGACGATTAGGATTTCCGCTGAGTAGCATTAATGGAACGATTATTTTCAATAAATATTGAACGTCTACACAACACAATGGTTAAGGCGAAACTAAGCTAAACGTCACATAACCAAGATGGCGCGCAATTAAAATGATAGCGGGACTTTGGTCTATCTCTGTATTTGGTAATTGAAATGTACACTGTCAAATAATGAGCAGCTTTGCTTGTTGCTTTTCTCAAATGTTTCTTATAACAGGTTTTTCAAGTGCAGAGAATGTATGTGTCCTGGATGATCCACTACTACTATCGCTGATTTCGTTCGACGTCATGGCCGAATGCATTTTGCTATGTATTTTCAGTACATGTAGACGGCTTTCATTTTGTAATATTTTTGTGGGTGACTTCTTTACCTCCAGCTCTGTACTGATGTCTATTGTATAGAGAAATGCTGTTTCCGCACTACTACTGGGCTTTGAGCCGTCTTTTGTTTCCTATCTTTTCCACTGATCCGCTACTCATCATCATAGTTGATTTATTTGTATATATCCATCCGCACTCTAGACACTAAGTTTGATATGATATTTGCAATCGGATTTAATCAGCGCACTTAAACTGGTGGCTTCCTTTTCTATCCCGTTTGTTTCACCTCCACTGCTTTAAAGCAACGATTATTTCGGCCCAGTTGGGGGAAGCGAGGTATGATGTATCGGCGAAATTCTTGTCCTATTTGATCTCTTGAACATCTCAAATTTGCTCTACGTGAGAGTATATATTATCCAAATTTGTCCAGATCTACTAGCCTGCCCTCTTTACCGGCGTAAAACTACCTATATAATGCTGTCTAAAAACCATCACCTTCACTTTGTTTGTTTGGGTCCATTTTTTTACACGAGAAATACGGTCACTCATGATAGATTATAGGAAAGCTATGCACATAAATAATAAATCAGCGGCTTCCATTTGTAATGACTTGCATTCTTTAATTTTGTGTCTTCTTTATACTGGTTCGTTAACAAAACTATAATAACGAACATAAATTCGAACATGATCGAACAAATAACGCTCGTAATTGAATTGCAAATTACTATGTTCTTCATCGACCCACGAATCGTGTTGATTGATAGTGCAGCATCGAATGGAAACCGACCAGAAGCCAATTTATTAGTAGCACGCCCTCATTCGAAAATAAGAAATGTCACCATAACACTGTGTTTAGTACCGATACGGAAGATGTCTAGAGTGTTCAATGCTATAATCGGGCATGACATAAATAATGGGCGATAAAACGAAATAGCAATGGAGATAGCATTACAAATCATCCAGTAAGTTCTCACACAAAGCTGGGAACAAATACAAAATGCCCACGTCACAACTGCTACCAGTGTACTCGGCTACCAGGCAAACACTAAAATATTTGGAACAAAATCGGGGAATGTCACAAACCTAAGACACACCTATGCCACCAAGATACAATGGAAACTACAATAATATATATACGGACACCACGAAAGAACGGAAAATACGGAGAAAACGTTCTCAGGCCTGAAAAACCGGTCAAACCCTAACCACACATAAGCAAATTTTTTAAACGGGTTTTCACAGGTAATTATTGGCTCGTACCATGTTAACCATTTCATTTCATCGGCTTCGATTCCGAGTCAGTTTTTAATATTTTTATAAATAATTAGAAGGTGCCAGATGGCTCTCTACACTGTGGATCCGTCGTCGCCCACTGGAAAATCATCGCCTACCGAAAGGTTGCTCTGCCCTGAAAGATCACTGTATCACTGTCCGAATCAGAAAAATGTCACATCATGTATCGAGGACAGGACACCATGTATCTAGTACAGTGGTTTCCATCCTGTCTCAAATGACAACTGTCCGAGATCTGAAGGTATGGTGTAATCCCGTTATTTTTTTTATAGAAACCACGAATGGCCGTAATTACTGAGTTGTTGTACTCTTAAGACCTTATTGCTGGGTGACATCAACAATCGAACTTTTCACTTCCCAAACAGTGGTCACTTCTTCAGACTGGTATCTAGATTGCAATTACACAATGCTATTGGTACGACAAGACCTTGATATATTCGTTGCCTTCCCTCATTTATCAGACCTTCACAGGAGAATCACATTGTATAATCAGCTGTGCTCCCTGATTCGTATGAAATTTTCTTTGTAGCTTTGCAATGACCAGATAATGGTCACTGCGTACGATTTCATGGCTTGGACAACCCGCGTTGACCCTACAGAAATCAACACATGGTCAATTTGTCTTCGGGATGTTTTACGCGGATGTGTCCATGTTTCCAAATCGATACGCAGTTATTAGGAAAGAATGAACGCAAATTACATTATTTTTCTCCATTTTGGGTCGCAGTTTCGTGTCGGGAGTACGAACCTATATTATTACAAAAGCTGGTCTGATTTCTGACAGGTCTAGCTTTAAAGCCATCGCAATCACCAATCAATGAAATGAGTCTTTATCCTGCGGTTGACTGGTTGACTAACATTGGATGTACACAGATTATTGAAAGGTTGGCTAATCTCATGTGCAAACGAAGCTTATACATTCCATATCGACTGCTAGAAAGTCCAATATAACCGTTTTTATACTTGTATAGCCGAGAGACACATGGTTTACATATTCAAGTCTCTTGGAGAACTAAGAGTTTCAGGTGATACTTTGTCAAGCGCGCCAGGTTTTCTAAACCTAGGTAGCTTTAAGTTCCCCGTGCTGACCCTTAATCTCGGTTAGGGTACTTAAGCGAGAGTTCGTTGTTTGTATTTTGGTGTTATCCGATTTGTTCTTACGGATGCGAGTCTAGTTCTATTGGTTTTATGTTTGGTCCGCAATATTTACAAAACATGGCGTCATGAGAAGCACAAAATGGAACGAATACTTTGACGATAAGAGCGAACCGGATTAAATATTAACACACATCAACCAACGTAGTGAAAAATTAGAAGTGTTATCCAGAATTCCATAAAAATTCGTTGAAGAATGAAATTCCAGGAGAATCCTAACGAAAGGCCAGAACTGGAGAGATATCTCATTTCTAAACAGCACAATAAATTATTCTATTGACTCGTTGAATGTATAGATCGATTACCTATTTACACCTGTTCCTTACATGATAACCCTTAATTGTATTCGCTTATTTAACTCGCTATTAATAAATATTTACACAACAATTACTCCGGCACTTAATCATATCAACCCTCTTTAAAATTTTCAAAAGTTCGTTTATGTTAATCGCAGATACTTTCAGATATTGTAATAATTGTTTAACACTTGAAAATTACACCGATTCAACAGGCATATTTAAATTTCAACCCCTTATCTATACAATTCACACACACACATTCTAGGGGTTGCGTATAAAAAACAAACCCCGAATAAATAAAATTAGCATGCATGTTGAGCGTTTTTTATACGGTTTTTAGTATGCCACTAAAAGAATTTCATGCTTCGATGACTATCAGTTTTTTACTACTTTGCATTTCGGGTATAGGGGTTGTAAACGATTAATAAAAAACATCCATTATGATTAATCATAATATTTGTTATTTTGATTACACGATCGAAATGATAAAAGAGAGTGACTCCCTTTGATAAATCAACAGGTATAGTGTATCTACTCTGCTGTATATACACTCCCGAGCAACTAAATCGACCCAACACACAGCACTCACAGAAAGGAGATTTTTTAATGGCTTAACCGAACCTTCCCCTGTCTCTTTTGACAACTTCGGAGATCGCATCCCATCCTCATACGAACCAATCTTGAGGTTACTGATGTTAGATGGAACCGGATTTCTAGATCGGCTTAATTGGATCCATCTCTGGAATTATGGCCAATCACTTCATTGTCTCGAAAATCTTGCCCTATTTATTCTGTTTATAGGGCACTACATGATCTAAGAGAATGTCCTCGATATATCGATCAGTGCTTAAACCTCGTCTACTTCCACCAGGTATGAAGACAAAATATTGGGTTTAATCAAGCAATTTGCAAGGCCACACCATGCACGAACCGCCGTCGTACGAAACTGTTTCAGCACAAAAGCAGAACTAAGTCTACCAAGCATTTAAATCGACTCAAACGATCAGCAATCTGGTAATTTGTTTCAAACGACTCAACTGAACCTGCCCCTTCACTGTTTTATCAGCAACTTGGGAAATCGTACACTATAACCTCATATACAAAACAATCCTGACGTCACTGATAGAATTGATGGAACCGGGTTTTTGGCTCGGCTTAATTGGATGTATGTCTAGACTGAGTGCTGGCCACTTTATCAACTCGAATCCAACCTCCGTGATTTGTCATTCATCAATATGAAATATTGCCCTATATAGCTTGCGTAGGGCACTATACGTGATCGAACAGTATGTCTTCGATGTATCGTTCAATGGTTAAACCCCAGCCTACACCATTCACGAGCTGTCACCGTATAAGATTGTTTCAGAAATACAACACTGAAAAAAATCGCTCTCCTCCTGGAAGTCGGTAGTCCTTTCCTAACACTATACCATGGAGACATATTCTGCACTCGTAAGCTACATGATCTATAGGTCCTGTTGCACATTGAGGTCAGTAAGATAGCGATTTATCTAGGACGATAAATCGTTTGGTCCTCTCAGATGTACACCGGTACCTGCTTGTCTCATTGTGACAACCGTTCCCAGACGTAGGTAATCTGTTTGTTCTTCTAATGAAGTCGAAAATACCTGTCATCCTCATAATTGTCAGTTGATTCTCCAATAGGAATCGTTATCGAAAATAGTGCAGACTATGGAAAGAATATGAAGAACCGGAGCACAAGAAGTTCTCAATAGTCCAGCAGGATCCTCAAAGTCTATCATAATTTAAGAAAGACTGAAATCTTTGCTGATTTATTGATCCAACGAATATTTTGGATAGTCGACAAGAGTTGAGCAGATCACCAAAGCGATAGTCGATATCTCTTAAAGAGATAATGACGTCACTCCTTAAACAGGTTAAGGTCCTATAAAGTGGAGTGACTTCCACAAATGGGCCAATTTATTAGTTAATACATTTCCTTTGAAATCCATGTGACTCGGTATTTCAGTTCTAACTTCAATCAGACTGCCTAGTCTAGATGATCTCTGCTATTTGTTTTCTTTGCAAAGAGTCCCTGACAGGGGAAAGATAATTCGACCCCTCGATTTTGTATGTATAATCCGGAACCAGATAGATTGCTGAATACTGATCTGTCATGGTCTATTTAGTCTCATATGTGATATTCGGTAATAGTTACCCAAAATAATTTCGCAAAGACGTAAATCGTCAACATAGTCTCCAAAGACATGTGGGCTGTTGTGTGCTGACCCACCTCCCTCGATATTTGAGAAAACCCAGATGGGCCAAGAAAATTGTCTATGGCTTGTAGGTGAGCGACTATTTGCGCTGCGCATCTGTTTCAAAGATCAAGCAACAGGAAACCCACAGCCATCTCAATAGCTGCAGTAGGAGTGGTATGCAAAGCTTCTACAATATAAACAAGTCTTTGAAGGCGAAACGAGTTTATGGGTCTGATCACCAAAACGTATAGCCAGCACACGCGTATGGGTTTCAGGCTCCATGATTCATCAAATGATTGTTTGCATTTCAGTAAATGTTGCATGCTTTGTTGCATTTCCCTTCTCTATGTTTTTGCCAAGTAATCTTCCATCTAGCCAGATCTCCAGATACTTGACTTCCGAAGAGAGCGGGCTTATAAGAGCTCTAATAAGAACCATCTCAGTTTTCCTGGGGTTGACTGATAGACGCTGGTCACTACACCAGGATATTTTTCTACCAGTTTATGGCGATGTCATCGGCATAACCCTGGCAGGAAAATTCGTTGTCGTTTAATTGGACTAGGAGTAAGTTGACCAAAAGAGTGTGGACAGAACCCCACTCTGAGGACATCCCTTTCGGGAGGTCACCGTTGTCGTATCACTCCTAAGTCTGCAGTAATTATCCTTGACCTAAACATGGCCCTAAACCACCGAACAAGTGCGGTCTCCATGTCATGTCTTTGAGCTGCAGAGATTAGTGCACTCCTTGTATGCGTGTTGTTTGGAATGTATGGGATTTGGTAATAGTGCATTATCCTGATAGGCTGATAGACGAAAAATTTTGGCCTAGTCATATTTAGGCTCTAAATCCTTCCGGGTGAACGCTACCCTGACTTTTTTCCATGATCTTGCAATGTATCCCAGGGCCAAAGTCACTCTGAAGATATGTTCAAGGTGGTCTAGGATAATTTCCAGTACTTCCGGTAGGAGGCTCGGAAATATCCCGTCTTGTCGTGGTGTTCTAAATTTTGAGAAAGAACCGATGCTCCACCGGATTCTATCTTTTGTCATCACCTTGACTACCAAGCTCCAATATCTGAAACTTGGAAGTTGGTGTGGGAGTTGATTTTCATCTACTACAGTAGACTTCTCACTTTCTCGCGGGAAAATGAGTTTTCATTAGAAATGTGAATGTGGTGAGGTCTCCGATTGAAGGTCCCACCTGAAATTTTCTGGATACTCTTGAGACGAGTAAATTGGCTAATGGACTTCTATAGTCCAGATCAACGTCTGGCAAGTGACTGATGGCGATTTGTCCGGCAACAGGAGATTGCAGCTCGTCAATTGTTTTTGTTCGATTTAGTTAGTCGGGATTTGGGAGTGTACAATAAAAACTTTATTAATTAAATAGTTCATTCATGATCTCAAATAATTGTTTATGACGTGCATGAGGGGTCAAAACACTCTCTATACACAATTGGTTGGTAAAATTGCTATTATTCTAAAACACGATATTCAATAAAACTATGTACGATAAAATAATTAAATTTAATAATTTTTGTTTGTTCGTAATTTATTATTAAAATACAAAACCAGAGATGAAAAATAATTAATTTCAACGGGAAAACTTAAAATAATTTTCCTCATTTTCATTAAATTGAAAAAGTTTTTGGACACACACACACCACAAAAATTCAATTTATGATTTTTATGTTGTATAGTATATTGGTATGTGTACCTATTTATTATTACAAACCAAACCATTCCACATCCTAATCCCACCCTCTCCCAACCACCCCGTATACATATAATATTTATTCTTTGTGTGGCAACAAAAAAAAATTAACTAATTTAGTGGAATGTAAAATATTAATGATTGTTTCAACTTAGTTGTTGTATTGTTTGAGTTGCTCTCGCCACTCTTGCTAACTTGTAATTTTCATTACACACACAAACAGTTTTTGCTGCCCACTTCTCCTCTATATGTAGCATCATAACGATAAACAATATACTTGTGTATATAACTAACTATACTGGTACACAGTGAAACTGTGAAAATTAAAAAACAACAACAACAACAAAAATATGAACTAAAATTAATTTTCTTAAAACAACTTCTTCAGATCATGTGTCTTGAATTGATAATTAATTAAAACATACATATACATAGAAAAGTTATTAAACTTAACTGTGTTTGTGTAGTGTCGTTTATAGGTGATATGAGGCCGGAAAAATTGTACGAATGTGGAGTTGAAAATGGAAACTATCCCATACTATATAGAGGTAAGGAGGCATAAGCGGGCTCGAACCGTATCAACAATCTTACTACGTCAGGTTCGATCACGATCCAACTCTTTCGGTACTGTTGTTACTAACCAGAATATTGTCACAACTCTGCTCGGCTCGTATATCCGAATTGATCGCGATTTCGACGATCAAACTTCTAAAGTCCATATGTAGAAATGTAAGGAGGCCTAAGATGGGTCGGATCGTGTCAACAAACCAAGGCGCACACGCCCCAGAAAAAAGTAACATATACAGAAGAGAACCTACGAACAACAAATTTTCTGATTTTTGTAATTTTCTCTTTACAAAAACAACAATTGGAAGAGAATAAAACACTGCAATGTATAGCTCAAATTGTCTGTTTAAAAATTTTAATTTTTTTGTATGTATTTATTTTGCTTTGAATGTGTGTGCTGTTTTCTATTTCGATTGTTTCTCTGCATATTCTAAAATACAAACGGCATGAGTAGGCTTTGATAATACATTCTCATTTTTTGCTATTTCGAGAGTGTAAAATTTACTTTTTTAAATTTTACTCTCGTATTTTCTGAGATAACCCCAAACCAATGACATAACTCCAGAAAAAAAAGACGATTGTTTATTCGTAGGTTTCCTTCTGTATATGTTATTATTTTCTGTGCGCACACTCTCAGTCTCGGAATCTGTTTGTTCTCCAAATGAAGTCCAACATATCTGGTATCCTCAAGGTCGTCAATTGGTCCTTTAATATGAACTGTGAGCCGAAACAGTGCAGTCTATGGGAAGAGTATGAAAAACAGGAGCACAAAAAAATGCTCAACAGTTTCTTCCTCTCCGTCGCCACACTGTTCGCAGTATTAGGTGTTTCAAGCAAGCTCCACGAAGTGCGTCTGTCATAATTTAAGAAAGACTGGGATCTGTGCTGGTTTACTGATCGAAAGAAGATTTTTGGATAAAAGACAAGAGATGAGATTATCCCATCTCTTTTGGTGCAGATCTCCAAAGTATTAAAATTTCTTGTTTAAGAGATAGTGACGTCACTCTTTGAGCGGGCTCAGGTCTCACAAAGATAAATGTCGCACCCAATCGGACCAATTTATCGGCTCTATTCCCTTTGATACCCATTTGACTGGTTGTCCAGTAAAGACTAACTTTATTCAGCCTGCCTAGTAGATTTAAGGCACTTATCGTTTTCAAAACAAGTTTCGATGAAACAGTATTCGAACCAATTTATCCCTTTTACAAATAGTGCTGCTTTCAAAATTGCGGTTTCTGATTGAACAACAGTAGCGCACCTACTAAGCGGGATAGATAATTTAACTTCTGGATTTTGTATGTATAACTCGGCACCAGTTAGATTACGGCATACTGATCGGTCAGCAAAGATTAACATATCGTTACTGGATGGGTAGGATAGGCTGTAATAGTTCTATATTTGATTTCCGTTAATTAATACATGAAATAAGTTACATGAAATAATTTCCTAGAGACGTGCTTCGTCGCCATAGTGTCTGAAGGCAGGTGGTCAGTTGTGTTCCGGCCCACATCTCTCCATATTTGACAGTGCTGGGAAGGGCCAAATAGATTGTCTTTGCATTGTAGGCGAGCGGCTGTTTGCACTGCACACCTTCTGATCCAAAGATCAAGCGGCAGCAGACCCACAGCCATCTCAAGGGCTGCGGACAGTAGGAGTGGTGAGCATAGCTCCTTCTATACCAGGACAAACAAGTCTTTGAAGGCGGTTTAAAGGTTTCCCTCCAAACCCGATCATTGTTCTAGGCCACCAAATAAATGCGGCCAACGAGACTTTGAGTCTGATCACCGAAACGTTAGGTTTGAGACCTCACGATTTACCAAGCCACTGTTTGCATTTCCAGTAAATGTTGCATTCTTTGTTGCATTTCTCTTCTATATGTTTTTTCCAAATAATCTTCAGATATAACCAGACCCCCAGATACTTAACTTCCGAAGAGAGTGGGATCGTATGAATCCCAATTTTTGAAAGACTAAAGTTTCCAATTCTCCTGCGTCTAGTAAAAAAAATCATCTCAGTTTTCTTAGGGTTGACTGATAGACCTTGGTCACTACACCAATCCATATATTTACCTACCAGTATTATAGTGTTATCAGCAGCATAACCCTGGCAGAAAAATCCGTTGTCGTTTAGTTGGACTAGGAGTGAGTCGACCACAAGACACCACAAGAGCGGAGACAGAATCCCACCCTGAGGACATCACTTTCGGCCGGTCACCGTCGTCCTTCACTGCAATGATCTCTGAAATGATAGAGACCACACATATTCGGTGGTTTAGTGTCATGCTTAGGTCAAGGAGAATTACTGCAAACTTAGGTAGTGATAGGATTCGATTCAGATGCAGATAAAATATTCAGATGCAGATAAAAACTCAAACGACCGGAACTTTGTCAAACTGTCATCCTTATTTCTGTATAGAGATGTAGGAAGGACTAAGCTGGCTCGTACCTTGTCAACAATCTTACATCTTTATGTTCGATCGCGATCCACCCCTTCGTACCAACCAGAATATTGTTACAACTCTCCTCAGTTTGTTTCCGAATTACTCACGATTCAGACGCAGATAAAATTCTCATCCGTATAGTTCAATCCATTTTTATATATAGAGTTGTTACTAGCCCAAAGCTGGCTCAAACTGTGTCAACAATCTTATTACATCGGATTCGATCACGATCCAGCTATTCGTAATTGTAACTAACAATAATACTGTCACGACACTGTTCGGTTCGTGTCCGGATTATTACCGATTCAGATGCATATCAAAACACAAATGACCTGAACTTAGCCAAACTCTCAATCTATCAATATATACAGAGCGGGCGAAGTTTACTGGTACTGTGTTAACGATCTAACTTCGTCACAATTCAGCGCTTCGTGTATATAGAAATGGATTGAGCTACGGTTGAGGGTTTGATCTATACGTCTGAATCCTCAATAATTCCGATACGAACCGAGAAGAGTCATAACAATATTCTGGTTATTTACATATATAGAAATGTAAAGAGCCATAAGCTAAGCTCGAACCGTGTCCACAATCTTATTAGATCTGATTCGATCACGATCCAGCTTTTCGTACCGTTCTTACTAACCAGAATATTGTAACGACTCTTTTAGGTTCGTATCCGGATTGTTGGCGATTTAGACGTTGATGATCTGCAAAACTGAAATGATCTGCACTTAGCCTACATTGGTTTCGATCATGATCCTGATCTTCGTACGGTTATAACTGACCAGAATATTGTTACGACTCTCGTAACCATGTTCCTCGGTTCGTATCCGGATAATTGATAGATTATTCAGACGCAGATCAAAATTTAAACGATCTGAACCTATCCAAACGCTCAATCTTATTTCAATCTTTTTCTATAGAGATGTAAGCAGGTCTAAGATGACGCTTAGCTTAGGCCAGCTTACATCTCTGTATAGATCGGGTTACGATCCGCCTTTTCGTACCATTGTATAAATGGTTTCGTACCCGGATTATTCAGATGTAGATCAAGATTCAAATGGCCTGAACATATAGTCAAATTGTTACCCTTATATCTATATAGAGATGTAAGTCGGCTTAAGCTGGCTTGTACCATATCAACAATCTTGTTACATAAGTTTCGATGACGATCCTCCAGTCAACCCCTCAACCTGATGTATTTCACACAATAATCTCTATAAATTGTGACAAATAAGCCGCTTGTAACTGGTGAAGACTATGTTACTAGTCTTCGCTTCACTTTAAACACTTAAGAACTTCACTGGTTACAACATTACTTGTCCGGTAACCTTTCCATTTTGCTTCAATGTAGTGTTGCTTAAATTTTACTGTAATAAATTTGCAGATATTTCCATACGTCATAATAGTAGTAACTCTCCAAACCTGGACTCAAACATAAACTATTACATAGTCTTCTGGTTTGAGTCAAATCAGTCTTCCCTTTTGGACACTCTGCATATACCACGTTCTATAACCACTCGGTTATAAAATTTCGGGATTGTCTGCATTCGGAATGTTTCAATATGACAGATTTCATATACGCATCACGAGATGTTTCTAATTATACGTAACCATCCGTAACGAAAAAAGATCAGTAACTCGATTTGGCCTAAATCCTGTTAGAGTATTCAGTCATAGTTTGGTAGTAGGACAGACAGTAGATTAGACAAATATTCAAGCCATATGTAGAGTACTGCATCTATTTTGACTCAGATGTTTCATACTGGTCCCGTAAGACAGTTGTCCACGGTTTTAAGGTTGGGTGCAGTCCAGTAACCTGTTAAAGAAACCGTACAAATTGCACTCACTGCTTAGTAGGTATATTCCTAAAATCTCAGCCTTCATTATTGGTCGTATACGATTCTTCTCGTGTAATCAATCATTTTTAACTCTACCGATAATTTTTTATTGGCATCTAAAACCGAAGAACTGAATACTTTCCAAACAGAGCTTACTTCATTAGACTGACAAGTCTAATGAATATAAGATATTTTCCCTGCGTTTCTTAATTTATCAGACCTTCACAGGAGGAATGTATATATTGTGTATATTCTGCTGCGGTTCAAGTTGACTTGTAAAAAATTTTCATCGCTGGTAAGAAGAGAACCACGCAATAGTTTCCGTTTGAATAGTGACAAAACTGCGTCCAGCCTAGAAGTTGGTGACTGTAAAATTTAGTTGGTGTCAGTGCATAAATTTGTCAGAAAAAAAAATTATTCGACTTGTTGAGATATGAATCTAACGATATATCGATTGTATACAGTGCCAACTTCATGTGATTGACGCTGTCGGAGATATGGCAATCGTGTTTATGAACTAGAAACATAACTCCACTCAACGACTACATTATAGTGTAACTGAGCCGGAACCCTACATAGATTAGCACCAGAGGCTCAAGGGACTAAACTGGGAGTTATGAAATTTGACGTTGAGTTCAATATCAGGCAAGAAGTCTATTTTGACTTAAATGAATCATATATCAAGATACCACTTTCCGAATGAGGTAAACCCTTAAAATAGGGTTAGTGAAAATGGTAAACTATTTGCCTCTAATATTCTTATACGACCTTTAAACAAATATGGACTGCCAAAACAACCAATGACCTTCATTAGGGTTAGTAAAATTGCTTTAATCAGAGCTTTTATAAGATCCTTCGACATATTATAATCACCTCATCGATGACACAATTAATTTATCCACTGAATAAATCGATAGTCTGTTTTTTTATTCCAGATATCAGAAATGGTTTATCAAAACATATGCAACAAGCAAGGGAAAGGGTATACATCGTTTATTCTGCATAGTTGAGCCTCATAAGTTGTTGTATCTTCTCTATAGCCTGTTGCGGTAGTCTGCAAGGTTAAGTGAAGCCTTTATCATTGTGTAAAAAATTGGTTCTAACTTGACTGGGCAGATCTGGTTTGAGTTTTACATGAAAAATGTCCGAGACACAGTATTTATCAGATTCAACTGTCTGGTTGTTAAGAACCAGACCCAGTATTTTGTTAAATAAATGGATGAATGCATGGTTGATTTATAGTACAAATGAGAATGGTAGATGAATTAACGAATTCTCGAACTTTTCTCGAACTTGTGTTCAGGAACTAGAAAAAGATCGTTCCACTGTTGCGACTGTTACAGGTAACGTAAGAAACAATAATAAACATGTCAATACTACATGAAATACTGGAAGCTATTAAGTATGCATTAAAAACCGGATTTTTTTTTAAATTTGAGCCTTTATTGTGGAAAAATGTCACAAGATTTTTTATCCAAAGTATTGCCCATCGCTATCCACAACTTTTTTCCCATCTTTCTGATAATTTATGGATTCCATCTCAGAAAAACTGCGACGGCTTTGCGGTCAAAAACGAATCGAGCCAATTTTCGATACCTTGAAGTGAAGCGTATTCTTGGTAGGGCATTCTGCATGAATCGAAATAGGTGGTAGTCGGAAGGAGCAAGGTCTGGGCTATAACGCGGGTGAGGCAGAATTTCCCATCCGTTATTCTCGTAATTTTTGACCGGCACCGCAATGTATGGCCGAGCGTTATCGTGGTGGAAAATAATTGACTCATATCTGATCGAATACGTGATAGCCGTTCTGCCTGAATTTTCTGCTTTAATCGAAACAATTTTTGACGATAGAGTTGGGGATTGATGGCTTGGCCACTTGGTAACAGCTCATAGTGGATCACATCATATACACAGCATAACCTTGGCTCCGTGAATATTCGGCTTCAGTGTCGATGGGTCTGCCTCGTCTTTCTTGAGATACGCTTTTTTGCGCTTGAGATTATCGTAATGGATTTTTGTGACGCTCGAGCAGCATTTCGAACATGCAAAATCGTCTTTCCATACGTCTCTTGGCTTCAACTCGTATATCACCCAATTTCCCATCTTTTTTGGATGAATCCCAAGGCTTTCAAACGTCTGGAAATTGTTGCTTGATCAACTCCCAATGATTCGGCAAGTTCTTCTTGGGTTTGACATGAATCTTAATCGAGTAATGCTTCGAATTCTTCAGCTTAAAACTTTTTCGGCTGACCAGGATGCTCTTTGTCCTTAATGTCAAAATCACTACTTTTGAAGCGATTAAACCACACAAAGCACTGTGTTTTTGCAAGAGCATGCTCACCCTATAAATCCACGAGCAAACGATGACTTTCAGCTGCAGTTTTGTTTGCGAAAAAGTGACTCAACAAAACTTCCCGCAAATGCTGTTTTTTTCGTAAATTTGATCAATGATCGTGGATGTCCACAATCAAAACAAAAACTTTTAGCGGGTATTAAATATTTACAGGTATTGAATAGGGTTATCAAAAGACATATGTGTCCATGATGTATTATAACGCATAAACAAGTAATGACATCTAGTATCAAATTTCAGATCACATAACAAAGACCACGGGACCGCGTTCCGCGTTGCAGCGGGCCCCCTATCGTTGCGGGCCCCCCTGCAGCGCGGGGTTTGCGCCCTTGTAGCTACGCCACTGGGTTCTCAAAATCTGTCTGGTGATATCAACTGATTTTTTTTTTCGCTAATTTCTGGATTATATCTTTGGTTTTTGGCATATTCCACCCTAACACCGAGGGCGCCACCTATAGTTTCACATATCCCCACGAAATAGTGGACTTTCAAGTAATATAAATATTCTAAAGTTGAAGACGCTTGCGGACATAATGATCTCTAACTCAATGAACTTTTCTGCCTTAAACAGATCTCAAAGCTACGAAAGTTACGGATCATATATCATCAAATCTAGTAAACGGTGATGTACGTGTTTAATACCATTTTAAGTAACTCAGCTAAACATTGATCGAAATACTATAATCAAAATTGGAATCAGAACCGAGCAGACCAGAACCAACCAACTTTACGGGAAAAGTTGGGACTAATTAGCTTTCGACCACAAGTGTTGGTTATAATTTAGTTATAATATAACCTATCCGAATTTATCACTATGGTTAGGCCATAATGATAATCACCAGATTCTTCAAACTGGATGCATATATGATCCTGAACGAGTGCGTTCGAGATTCTGACATATAACTTCATAGTTGATAATTGCTACTAATTGACTATTAGGGCAGTTCCTATAGAGCCGAAATGCATCTGTTCTTAAAATGTCAGCATTGATAATGACGACTCGTGATCTTGCAAAAGGTATCTTTACGACGAAAGACCGAGCTTTGGAGCGATCAACTACTCAGGTAGGAATACATATTTACATTATTATTTTGAAAGGATCTATTTTAAGACCTTGGTGCTTAGACGTAAGTAACTTTCAGGACCCAAATATATTTTGGACAATTATTTATGTTGGCAACGAAAAACCTAATGTTAAGGATGGAGTATCTTTATAAGTTCAGGTTTAGTTCACGTTTAAGCTCCCGATCACTTAGCCCTATATTATTCCTGCTATAATAGGACCATAGTGTTGTAAATAGTGGCGAGATGCCAAACAAATTGGCCTAAAACAATAATGTTTATAGGAAAGGATTTGAGTGCGAGTTCGGTTATTTACCTGTTACTATGCATGTGAGCAGGGGCAGCAGGAAAAGAAACCGATATACTGACTGTCTATCATTAGTCAATTCCAGCATGCCCTGGTAGCCATCCAAAAGTTATCCTATTAATGGTTGTCAGTTACTTATAAAGTAAAGGTTGCCCCATATAAGCTTAGATCTGTAGATACTTCACCTGAGTACTTTTAAAGCTGCTTGGCTGCTATCTCTATCATAGTGATTCCAATGTAGGATATGCGTTGTACTTTACTGACTTAAGTTTGCGCATATTTTACCTTAGCCCTTCGCCTCCATATTGAGGCGGTATAGGTGAACACGGGTCTAGTAATGGTTAAATATGACCAGAGAAGCTATTGACATGCGTTAATGTCACTCAGTGTGAATGGTACTAGCACAGTTTTAAATGGGTTGACTAAAAGGCCCTACTACATGTATCATCGCCACACTATATTGATAGATTCTTGCTTTACTTGGTAATCCGCCAAATGTCGACCTGATCTATCAATTTAATTTCCATCACTTTAGCATGGACCCATCTTGACGTAGTGCCACTATTTTTTTCTTCATCTATTCACTGGTGTTACCGAAAAACGATATATTTTTCAGCGATTGATCACTTAATCCTAGAAACGGGACAGCTTAGCACCATCACGGTAAATTTATCAGACCGATAAGGGAACTGGTTTTTTTTAGAGTCGATTCATTCGAGAGAAGCTTACTTCTACTATGCTGATCCACCACTTTCTCCGACAAGAGAAACAAAGTAAGGCTAATTGGTTTAAATGTCTTAGGTTGAGTCCTCCACTCTTTGGTTAAAAATACAACGACATCTCTCCATTTACAAACGATGTCGTTAAATAGATAGTTGACTCTAGAGATCCGATAGTAATCTGTATTTGGAGATTTGAACAGTTTGAGTGAGTTTACTGTCCATCTGGCAACTTCAGGTTGCACTATGAGGTTTATAGTTCGCCTTACTAAGTAATTGTTTGTTATCTAACCAAAAAATGAGTCGCAAGAAGAAGCCTAATGACTCAACCTCGTTCTAAAAGAGGATATCATTTGTTAGATTATTTGAGAGTGCTTGTTGAAACCTGATTGCTATGGGTAGTTCTTCGATTTCCTCTGTGAAGGTCCTCCATGTAGCCCTCTTAGATCGCCTTATCGAGGTTTCATTCGGTTTTCCTATAACCACTCCATTCTACAGTATATTGGCTTTGTTCAAAAGTTACCGCGTTGTATCTCTAGTGCTCTGTTCCATCAGGCAACCAGGTGACTCTTTGTTCACCATAGTCAAGGGCATATCAGATCGAGTTATAGTTTTATGATATTTGGTTCAAATCTGGTATGCATGTGATATCAGATGCATCCCAGTTTAAGATCAGCGTATTATGACAAGCTAAGGTTAAGTCCAGAACGGTTTCCCTTATGGCATTGACAATGGTTGGATTATAATCCTGTGTACTTGAGTATTTTAAGGAAATAGATTGCAGACGTTCACCCTTATAAAAGTAAAAGTTCACCAGTAAAAGACATCTGGCTCCTTTCCCCAAATGCCCCGGACCCATCATAGCCATAACCAAAACCGAAGAAGATCGATCATATACCATTTTGTAAAGACGTAGTTTTGTCAAAAGCTTTCAAGCACTTAGAACTAGGAGCCATGCCGGATTAACAACATCGATATGATTTATTGGGATTTTAATCAGAAATTTGACGACAACGATGCAGGCAAATCTTGGCAGACACGCGATAAAATTTAATCGGTATATATCGATTTTTTGTGCCTGCGTCTCGTTCATGCAAACAATTAAACATTAAAACATATACACACACTCGTTAAATCGAAAGCATAAATACAAAACATAATTTTCACCCCCTTACTATAAAACTAACATAAATTTATCCAAAATATCCTTTTATATCCTTTTATACAGTAATTATTTTTTGCAATTGCTGCTACCAACAACAACTACTGTACTATATAAGTAAGGAGTGTACGGTAGGGGTGGGGTGCACAAACTTCGATTTCTTAATATTTATTTTAATGAGCAACTAAATAATAGTCGTCGTCCCGTTTGTTTAAGAAGGATGCAAGGCAAATATATAAAAAAAAAACAACAACATAAGAAATTAAGGATATTAAGGATTTGCGTCTCTAACTACTCGTACATAACTTATGTATATGTGTACAAAAGGGTGCAAATATTATTTCATATTTGTACGTGTGCTATGGGGTAGTTTTTGATCCATAGTCCACGTAGAGAATCGGGACGTTATTCTCAATACAAAATATCCGCTTGGGGTTACAGCTAATGAAACGATTTTGAATCTCGATTTTGTTTTTAATTATTGCCAATTCGACATGGTAAATAGATGGGAGTGGGGTCGGATTATATTTTATGTATAATTGAAAAACATATATAGTTCCCGCATTACATCGTTTTATATGAAATCTTGATTTAGTCCAAGCTCCTTATATGGCTCAACCAGCTCGATTTCCTTGATTACGCCCTCGTTCGACACCCAAACACTTCCATTTTTATCGGAATCCAGGGCCTGTATAACCGATTCGGCGACCACATCCGACCTGCACATATATAAAAATAATAAGTATACAGTGCGCGAATCAAGACATTAAATAACTTACATTTGAAAAGTTTTTACGGCAAGACATTCGGTAAGCTTCTCCTTGAACTCCGAATATAATAATCGCGCGAAGCATGTGTCGAAGAGTGGCGTTGTTGTTAGACCCGGACATAGCAACATAAATTTAACACCATCCCGTTTCTCGTAAAACTCGTGCGCCATACTACGAGTAAATCCAACTATTGCATATTTCGACGCCGTGTATATTGGCACAAAATATGTTGGCCCCAAGCCACAAATCGATGCCATATTAATTATAACACCACCCGCGCCACCATTCGATGTGCTCATATATTTGAGCGCGATCAAACTCGATTTGATGACACCACCCGTATTGATCATTAACGTTTTTTCAAGATCCGTATCGTAAAATACACCAGCCACATTGACTACAATATCGACGGAACCGTATTTTTGACGCACTGTGCTGAACGCCTTATCAAGTTCATCGCCATTTGTGACGTCGCACTTGATGTACAGTGGAGCACGATCGGGATATTCGCCAGCCAAAATTGTGGCCGTAGTTTGATCATCCGCGATTTCCAAAATGCATAAATTCTAGACAGAATAAAGTATAAGAATTAAATTTATTGAGATGTTGGCCGACTTACTTGAACTTTGTGATCCAATAATTTGCGACAAATCTCGACACCAATGCCGCCTAGTCCGCCGGTTACGACACCAATTTTACCAGTCATATTGGTTAACAGAATGAGTCTTATTGTTGATTTGGGTTCAGCTTTTATACGAACAAGATTTCCGATTGTGGTTTCAGCTGTTTTATCTCGCGGTTATGCGATTAACATACGATAGATGTCATTGATAAGAAAGACACGCACTCATTTCAAGATTTCAATTTTTGGTTTGTGTGTCGACCACATATTGATATCATACAGCATCGAACACTGTGTATAGTTGTGCTATTATTGATTGGGAAATCGTTTCATCCATATAACAAAATGATGACGAATGATGATGATGATGATCATCATCATTATATTATAATGATGAAAACTGATTTTCCATTTGACTAATTTTTAGTTTATGTTACGATTTAGTACGAGACTATAACTGTTAAAATTTTCATTGTTCAACGTTTTTCCTTTTGTGTTTGCACACAGCCAGCACACATACACACACACACACACACACACACACACATATATATATATATATATATATATATACATGTGTACCAGTCGAGTATATAGAGAAAAAGGAAAAATTATTTTTCGTTTCTATTGTTTAGGTGGGGGTGGTGGTGGTGGTGGTGGTGGTGGTGATGATAGTGAGGGCGATGTGGCGAGAATGGAGGTATACATTTTCTCATCGTTGTCTGTATCATTATGTTGATGATGATGATGATGATGGCGATGATGATGACGACGGTGTTGATGATTGTTAATAATACTACATGGTTATAGTAAAGTGTATAGAGAAGTGAAATGAAAATAGGTGGTTAGGTGATTAACTTAATTTTGATTTTTATGGTTCTTTTGTCTGCGCTAAAATAGAAAAGCGATAATTTTGAGCTTTTCATCTTTATGTATACGTTATCCTCTCGCATATATATACAACTGTTAAATATTAGTGATTTGATTGATTTTATTTTTGTCGATGTGTGTTGTTATGTGTGTTTCATGCTTGGCTGACCTTCAAAAAGTACATATACATCTCGATATAGTGAGCTTTTTACTGCAGACGGTTTTGTATCGTTTTTCGATCATAAAAATGTACATATTCTAAAATGGGCAGCTATTTAAGTGTTACGATTTATGATACAGCTTTTTAAAATGCTTTTGTATATATTTATATTAATTGAATGAACCAGTGGACTAAACTGTCGGAGGTACCAAAGAGAATTACTTGTGCAGAATGGGTTTAGTAAACGCTGCAATTTGAACCCGGTTAGACACAGCCATCAAGTCATCTGGTTGGTGGTTTCATTTAATCGTAGTTTAAACAAAAGAGTCTATATAGGACTTGTGTGATTAGTTTATAGAGCAGTCGTTTTAATAAGCATTCTTATAAGCTTTCCAATAGTTTAGTAAAGCGGAATTAATTTTCGTGATTGTAAAGGTTAGTACTCAGATCGATTTCGCGTGAAATTTCCATATGATTTTAACAAAGTGAACTTAGAAATGAAAAATTTCATTTCTGTTTTCACTAAGCAGTACTCAGTTCATTAGCGCAAAACTATAATTTTCTCAATGCACCATAGATGGCGCGAATAAACTCTACAAATTGATTTCACGCGAAAATAACGATTCGAACCATTTTTTTCACGTGAAATTTGAACATTTGAACTGTTTGAACATTTGAATTCTCCAAAAAAAATTCATTTCTATTTCACGTGAAAATAAATAAATTTTTGGAGAAGGCGGTAAAATTTCATTTCACTTTGAACTGAGTACTAGCCTTTATCCTTTACGGTCGAGCTTTTATCCTTGAAATGTTGATAAGCTCAAATTAAGAAGTTTTGATCAAATCCATTGTCTTGTTTACAAATGTAAAGGCTGGATTTGATGGAGAAGTAAACGATCGGTATTCTCATGAGTGTTGTATTCCATCAGTGATTGGGTTGACCCCATTTTTAGTTGTTCTGTGATTTTTGTGATTTTAAATATTTTGTAAATAATTTAGCTTTGTACAAGATGAAGTAAAAGGGAAATCCAACTGTATGATTAAATCACTTAATAAAATACCATTGTCCATAAATAAATGGAAGAAGATTGACTTTGGTTGAATATTTTACAATGCAAGCAAAAAAGTTATTTTCAACAGTCATCCGTGTTTTGTTTTCATGTTTTATCCAATCCCAGAAGTAACAACTTCCAAATTTAACACTTACTGCTATCATATGAAGAAACTCGTGTTGTTTAAGATCTATAAGTTGACATAAGTCCGCAGCTATTCGGTTCTGGACCGAAGGACTCCCAACTTTCTGGCGAATAGCTTTTAACGTCGTCTTTTTTGCCTGTAAGAAATCTATATTTGCTTTTCTAACAGCCTTCGATAAGTTACTAATTTTACGATTTATAATATTTAATGCTGGCACAATTGTTATCTCCAATACCATCTTATTGGCTTGGAAGGATATTTTTTTGTTGTTGGGTGGCTGCTACCTCACACTTGGTTGTGCACTAATGGTCCGTTGTGATACCACTGTATGTACGACTTTAGGTTTAACTCCATGTCAGACTGCAGTACTGACAGGGACGACTAATGGATTCTAAACTCAACAGGGCATCCAGATGTGTTCATTCACACCACCGATCGCACCGTCCAAACGATCGATGGTGAAAACCCACTTTTTGTATCCGGTACCTCCCGCTCCAACTGCCGCTTTAACCACTGCACCACTTGGGCGGTCTAAGGATATTTAATATAGTAAAACTCTTTGGTTGTTCCTTTTATGCTAAAACTTTTGTTTACTGTAGTGGATCCAACAATTGGATCTAGTAGGCTATGTTGATTTTTCTCATCTTACTAGATTTGTAATGTTCAATAACCGTAGTATGTTTACGATTGGTTTATAGATCAGTCCCTTCAATAACCATTCTTACGTGTTCTTCAATTGTTTAGTGCAGTGAGGCCAATTTGGCATGTAGCCATTAGATCTGCACTTTGAAACATTAAATTGGAATCTTTTGTTTCAACATATCGTTGACTGGTTTATACATTTATTTGAAAGGATTTTAACGATAATTTATTTAAAATTTTATTTAAGATTTTTGAAAAATAATAGAGAACTAAAACAATAGCTGATGGATGGTATTTACGATCAACGAGTACGACCAGGCGTAATATAATCAGGTACAAAAGTTAAAAAAAAAACGTAAGTTGGTATGTGTTTATAAAGTGATCAGTCATTTACCGTACATTACAAAGAAGTAACAAAATGGCGGATAACGCTTCTAAAATAGCGACAGCTAAGCAAAAACGTGGTTTTGCCAAAGGAACTATGACCCGTATTCAGACCTTTATAGAAAATATAACACATGACACATTCATTGAAGAAATTAGAACACGTTTAGAAGTGCTGGATAAAACCTTCGTTAAAATCAGAGAAAAGAAGGAATTGTTGGTGGAATTAAACTGTACTACTGAAGATTTAGTTATCGCTCAGTTGGAGGAAAAGTATTTCAAGTTAAAATCTTCTAGCTATTCACAACAATGATATGTGGAGCAACATGTGGAGCAACATGTGGAGACATTATATTCATGCAGCAAATACCAATCACGCAAGGTACAGCAAAAGCGTTGCGCAATATATGTGACGTGTTGGATGAAGTAGTAAGAGGATTAAAAGCATTAGATGGTCGAGCAGACTCACGAGATCCGTGGCTCATTCTACTAACAAAAATTGATGATAAAAACAGACAAGCCTGGGCACAGCATGTCGAAGAAGATTTCCCTACTCTAGAAATTCTTTGAGTTTCTCAATAAATACTGTGATGCATTAGACGGATGCGAAGTGATTTCAAAGATTCAAAATAGATCGAATATTCTGCCACAGAAACCAGTGAAACTTAATATGTCATCAGTGCAACGCGATTGTTTTGTATGTTCTGGAAATCAATCGATATTCCAATGTGACCAATTCAATGGAATGTCAATTAACGAGCACATCACATACATTCATGAACAAGGTCGTTGCCGTGATTCTTTGTATGGAAAACATCTTGCAGCCTCATGTATGTCACGGTTTAATTGCAACCAATGCCGGAAACGCCATCACTCACTGTTTCACCAAACTAGCAAGTTAGACAACGAAGCTTTACAAGTAAAAATATTATGGCCGATCCAGTATAGAAGCAGTGACTACTAGCTGTGCTACTACTGAAGACAGTTAGAAAAACTCGCAACTAGTTCAGATGCAACCAGCACTTCTTCCAACGGCACGAGTTCAGGTTGACACTCTTAGTGGACAAATGATACAGTGTCGAGTACTCCTTGATTCTGGTTTGATCTCTCATTTCCAAAAAATGCATTAATCGAGTAGCAAATTCAAATGTCGTGTCAAGAGGCACGTGTGCCATAATTTTATGCTCAATTTATAACGAGATGGTAAAGTTAAGAGTAAAGGCGTTAATTTTGGATAAACTAATCTTAAAGTTGCCATCAAATTATATTGATACCACTCGATGGGAATACACGCACGAGCTGGAGTTGGCGGATCCTAAATTTAACTGCCCGGGAGAAATTGACTGGGAACAGATTGCTTCTTTGAAGTTATAGGACACCAACAAATAGCTGGACCGAAAGGATTACAATTTGCGCAAAAAACCCTATTTGGGTGGGTCATATCAGGTAAATAGCAGAATATTGAGCCCCGCCCAAACCACAGTATCAACCTTAACAGCGATCAAACTTTACAAATTGAACTTTCAGAAGAAGAAGAAATGTGCGAAAGACATTTTGCGAAAACCACTGTACAAACACCCGAAGGCAGATATATGGTTAGACTTCCATTTAAAGAAGACAAATAGGATATGGGTGAGTCATATCAAGCGGTCTAGACTAAAGTCAATGGGGCGGAAGTTTGCCAAAAATCATAAATTAAAAAAGGACCTATTGCGATTTCATAAACGAGTACATAGAACTAGGTCACATGGAGGAAGAATCTTGGGCAGAACCTAGTTCGACCGTAAATCTATTTCTACCTCACCATGGTGTATTTAAACAGGAGAGTACAACGACAAAATTACGTGTCGTTTTCGATGCTTCCTGTAAAACATATAATTACCAGAAATTTCTAGAAAATATCGAAGATGCGAGGAAACTCTATGCCAATTTATCGAAAATGTCAATCAAACCCCAAGAATATTTTTCCCGCTGAAGTAACCTATAAAAGCATTGTGGATATTTCGGATGATTCAATGATTACTACGGTTCTTGGAATATATTGGTGTACTGAAACTGACGTCTTTACATTCAATACGGCGTTAACTAAACCGTCTTTGACGACGAAACGTTCCATGTTGTCAGAGTCATCCAGAATTTACGATCCGATGGGATGGCTGGTGCCAGTTATAGTGGTTACAAAAATTTTATTCCAAAGGCTGTGGTTGGAGAAACTTGGACGGGACGATATAAGCTTCCCACAGAGATAGCCAATAAATGGGAAAAATGGCGAGAGGAGTGCCCATTGTTGACGAGTGTTAAAATTCTGAGGTTCGTATAGGAAATTGTGGACAAACAGAACTCCAACTTCACTGCTTCGCAGATACAAGTGAACGCGGCTGTGATTTATATTCGAAGTAAGGATATATCAGGCAGATATAAAACACAATTAATAATTTCAAAAAATAGGGTAGCACCAATGCGGCAAATATCAGTACCTCGTCTTGAATTATATGGAACTCTACTTCTGGAAAATTTAATCAAGTCAATAAAGAAAACAGAAACATTGCCGATTACTAACCTTTATGCGTGGACCGTCTCCACGACGGTTCTTGCGTGGTTATCAGAACATCCGAGAAAGTGGAAGTTACATATAGGAAACCGTATCTCAAAAATATTAGACATTATTCCAAGAAAACACTGGTCGTATTGTAAAAGCAAGGACAACCCGGCCGATTGCGCAAGCAGAAGAATATATCCTTATCAATTACTAGGCCACGAGTTGTGGTGGAAGGGGCCGAAATAAGAGATGATTCCATTTCTGATAATCTTAGTTTAGCTCCTATGAAATTGGAGCCATTGTCAGTGTATAAATTTGATGATCTTCCTCGTCGTGCTGTAAATCGGCGGAGACATGCTAGTAATGCTTCAGTGGAAAGATTATTGACTATTTCGAGGTGTACGGCTTTGGTTACAATACAAACAAACACTACTAGGTAACCTTTAGTAGTTTTTGAACCTCTTCTTCGATGAACCAGTATTGGTCCAGCAAAATCTACCACGACATTGTGAAATGCTTTTAATGGAGAAATTCTAGCCCTGGGTAGTTGTACCATCAGTTGCGTTTCTGTTTTTCCTCGATGTCTGATACATGTAATGCAGTTATTGACCAATAACTGCCCATACGAATTAAAGGTGACTTTCGGCAGGAGGAGTGTGGCTGATCATAAAGGCCCTGGCCTGGAAAAAGGGTGATTAACCAAATTCTGATAGACTAGAGAATAAGCTAGAGAACGATTAGAAATAATAGAACAGCTAGAGAAATATTGAGGAAGGAGAACAGATACGAGAAGATCCTGGGATATTCGTTACTGTCGTGATAGTTTTGGTGTTGCCATTGCGTTTTCATGGGATAAAATCTGGGCTTTCTTTCGAATTTGCGTTTTATGCGTGCTTTTGTCAAAAATAACCTTAATGAGGTACATATGTTATCAAAATTGTTGCAAACCAAAAATTTAGATCTTATCATGACCGCTTCAGGATTTCTAGAAAATGCTAGCAAAAATTTAAAACAATAAACAAACATGTTTGATTCAGCAAAAGTTTCGTGACAGATTCGTACAATATTTGTTCAGAAAAGACGGAAAATTGTGAAGTCGCAATCTGACGAGTTATCCACAGATCACCGTAGTGAGGAAATTTTTCGTATAAATATTTTTATAAAAGTCGTTTTCAACCCAACTTGAGAATAGATTTAAGAAATGGAAGAAGTGGTACAATTTTCTCCTGCATCCGTCCATCCAATCCATCCAAATAAATTAATCGATGAATCATAAATTGTGCAAATTCCATTGAAAGCGTGTAAGCTTTTTTATGTAATTTTTTGAATGTGTTGTTGTACTTCGAGAGTTGTTGCTGGTGTATGTATCTTGTAATTCACTAGGCCGGTTTAGATCTGGTGATGATGACGTCATTGAATGACTGTGTGATCGAAAAGAAATCCATCTCATATATATGTTATATATACGTTTAGTCGTGACGCAACAGTACTAGTGAATTACAAGAACTTTAACTCGAAATAACGGATTTATTAATTGATTGTGGGCGTCAGATTAACTTGAGTGCTGTGCTCTGAACGTCACATTACACCCCCGAAAGTGAATTAACCTAATATTGCAATTCCGGCACTGGTTGGTCAAAATATGCTTGTATGTTACTGGTTTACACAGCTTACGTGAAGAAAGACTTTAGTTTTAGTGAAGCTTTCAAAATCTTTCTAAGTGATCAAGGTTCAAGATAAGTGATCCTAGTAGAGAGATTGTCGATCCTAGTAGAGAGGGTGACTGGAATCTGGATATACTGTTTGGGACTGAGATAGTTTTTAGACAGAGTGTTAACTTGGTTGATTATCAGAAACAGTGGTTCGGCGTAATACTTTAGTCTGACTCAGTACTTAATGTGTAGTGAGTTAGTTGCCCCGCGTGGTAACGGGAGCACTTGCGAAAACTGCCAGATTCAGAGCTGTTAGTTTTATTCACATGTTATGTTAGTGTTTTAGGGTGTTGAAAGGGACACCTGTATTTGCCACGCAAGTAGTTCAAATTTCCTGTTCGTAGAAGCACTCTTCCTCCAAGCAATTTTTTTTCTTGGTTCTATAGAATCGACCATAAGTTGAAAATTATTATTGCTTCAGGTTCAGTCTGAAAATGTGGCCAGAAAATAAGTGTAAGATATCTCGTACCTTACTATTTCCGAGCTGAGATAGGTATAGGCCATCACGTTACTGTACACAAATATACATATCTGTGATGTTGTAATTAATGCATTTATGAGTGTAACAAGAAATACGAAACGTTATCTTGACCATTGGTTTTCTATAGTGAGACAAATGGTTTGAAAATCACTATATCGAAGCGTTTAACAATACAATTATGTTCCAGTGTCCTATATCTGAAAAGGTTTCCGACTTTTCATTTTGATGCAAAAATATATATTATTGCAAGTTGAACAATGTGGGCCGGGTATGTGTGTTGAAGAGAAGCATTGAACGTCTACGGCAATTAAACCAAGGATTGCAATCAACTTTCATGATAAAGGCTCGATAATGTCAAATACATTGGCATTGGATTGGTGTCGAAAGTAGCTACGAAAGTGTTTCAATTGTAGTGTAGAATAACATTATTGTAGTATTCTCACAAGCATACCGAGATGGTCAAGATTGTGGCTGAATGATGATGAACTTTTATTTGATTGTAGAACTTCCAATTATCATAAACGAAAAAGTCAAAGTCGGTTGACTATATTTTCGTTGTCAAACGAACGATGACTTTTGTTATGATTTTGTTCTTCATCTTCATCGGCATCTTCATAAGAATGGAAGTGTAGTTTAGCTGGGCCCTGAGTTATCGATCGGATTGAATATAGTAATCGGAAGGAAAAATGTTATGTGAATACAGTGGGTGGGCAAGACTTCTGATTTGTCCATTACCAAACAATTGTGGCCGATAGTTTTCTCTTATAATGGTTTCATTTCGATTAAATTGCTTATAAGCTTAAGTTTGAAACCCATCATGAATTACTGAGATTCGAATCATTGTCATCCAATCGTTTTATCATCAATTGCGACACGAGTCTTACAACGAAGTTGGCTGTTGATTTCTCCCATTCATAACGGCAAATATAAAATCCGTGAGTTTTGATGGCATAACTGTGAAAGAGTATTGGCCCTACAAAGCACGAATGTATGTGCTATAATGTATGTGCTATAAACGCATGAAATTATTTCATTCATTACCCATCACAATTCTAGAAAATGATGCCTTTGGATTATTTTTAGTTCGTTAGGGACGCATAAGTATATGGACTCCAGTTTAATCTGTATATTTGTACACTGGCCTTTTCAAAACTGTTTGTTTAACGAAAATACTAAAAGTCTTACTATACCTGTATCATACGACATATTGATGTACATTAAAATGTCCCTGCTGGGTTCATCTCTGTGTAAACAATCAATGCAACAGTATTGGCTCAGTTCTAATCATTAATCTGATGAACGTTTCAAGACATACCTCAGTTATTTTTTACAGAGTTTGAAATCAGTCGTTAGCTGTCATTTGAACCTGCAATGCAGGAAACTTGATCAATTCTCTTTTGAATCATAAGTGCATCTCTATTGTACGATTATTCTCACTAATAAATGTAAAATTTCCTGATGTTTTCCACCATTGGATGCCCAATTTTTTTCATCGATTCATAGTTTTATCAACCAAACATAGATTCATGAATGGACTGTTGGTACTTTTATTGGCGTTACAGTTTAATCTATAATGTGTTTGCTGTACTCTAATCTTTAATATCTTGAAGGAACTGGACGAATAGTCTGTCTGTTTGTCTGTTTCTTTCTTTGCGGACGTACGGCTATCCAACAGGGGGTCATTGATGTTTTCATTCACACCAACGATCGTAATCAGATGGTGAAAAATCTCTTTTGCGTCCTGCCCTTATCGGCCTTTGAACCCGGTACCTCTAGCTCCAATTGGTTGGTGACGAATAGTCACACTTTAATCTGTTTGTTATATTCAATACGAAAATTGAATACTCCAAGCCAACAGTCTAATTTAACTGTATTAATTGTTTGTCAACGCTTTATTCCAATTTTACTCTACAGTTCATCAATTCAGTTAAAATCTTAATGTCGTAAAATACCAATCCAACCCTTCAGTACAGGTCTCAAGCTGAGCTCACCAACTTAATTTAAGTGTTGAGTCTAATTATTTCAAAATAGAGTAAGTTATAAGGTTGAGTTGAGTAAGCTTTAATTAATAATGACGTAAACTAAAAATCGTTTCCAAAATATCAAAGTTTAGACCCGTGAACAGATAATTTTATCAAAAACACATCTATAAGTTCAATAAATATGAGAGGTCCAAGATGACTACCTTGTAGGATGCCAGACAAACCATTCATATCTCATATTTTTTCGTTTGAAATCCTCGTTAAACTAAGAAGGTCTTTCTTGAGATGTTGCAATATCTTTATAAGCAAGACTTTATAAGTAATTTTATCGAATGGTTTACTAAAATCAGAAACCACCTTCTTGCAGAAAAAACCTAATACTTGTTATTGGAGAATCCAATTGACTGACGTAAATTTGTCTCATTTAAGCATAAGTTCGAAAAGCATTTATTGGTGTAGGTATAGAAGTGAGTAGCCTTATCACGAGATGACCCTCTTGCTTGATATATGTCTGGACAACGATCTGGGGGAAAATATTTCCTTATACATTCTCATGTAGAATTAGATTAGGAAAGATTCGTACGTTTTTAGATGCTATTTGTATTAGGTCTCATTCTTCCCAGATTTCTCACTCGTCCTACGTTTTTCTACATCACCTATAGTCCTTGAAATGTTTTCTTCAATGCTGATTTTTTTCAACACCTCTATACTTAGTCGCCTCTCGTGCTCGTTCGTATCGGTAAACTAACATGACTGAGACCTTGTTAAAACGATAATTGTAAGATTTTGCATCAATACAAAGCAATTGTACGTGTAACTTCCCATTATTATAAAGATGGACAGTACCACAATCACAACCAATCATAACGTCCTCGGGTATATCTCGTTCTGCAAATATTATGGGTTAAAATTACCACATGAACCGTGCTGCAAATAATACAAACTGTCAGTAAAATGATAGCAAAATGGTATAAACAAGCACTCGTTAAAGCTGACCGTAAGGGTAATCATTGAAAACGGGTTTATTCACTTTCTTAACTGACAACAAAATATTTTAAAACCAACTTCCATCTGCCACCATTAAAAACCCTTTAGATTATTTTTTGAAGTATCAGTTATTGATTATTGTGTTGCCTGATTAATAAAAAACTGTCACCCCTATCGTTTCGATTTTTTAAGGCAGATGTTAAACAACGTGTATATAATTCAAAACTGATTACATTTTACTGATCGTACAAGGATACCAGGTGATCTTGAGCCGATCTTTAAGATAAAGTCCACGAACTGTATTTAATTTCCTGGAATTTAGAACAGGTTTTATTTATTCCTTATTAATATTGAGCTAAACCGCCATTTTTCGTTCTCTAAAATATACGTAGCTCAGTTTTTTTTACTACCCCTTCGTTATGCTAAACACATTTTTTTTAACCCCTTTTGTAGATAAAAAACGCAAAGGGGTAAAAAAAATCGTTCATATTTTTTTATCTCGTTTTTTGTTGTATGCACATATTGGAAGGGTTGAGGACTTTATGTTGTTCGATTTAAAAATATCGAAATTAAAAAACCCATCAGTTGTGATTTAGACGTGTGCACGAATATAATTTCGGGAATAAAAAAATGTTTGTACCAGACGAACCTATATAAGAGGTATGCAAATGATCATGCGCGAGTTTTTTTTTTAAATTATTTAAATTTTCCTTCCCTTAAAATTAGCATACAAACGATTTTCCATCGTCACAACGAACAGAGCTTTCGATGGAGGTAATACATAGTCTAACGGAACATTTTGTTTTTTTATCGTTTCAGAGTGAGTTGCAACAATTTTATGTCGTATCATTGTGGGATTACTTGCCTTTATTGGATTACTTGGTATCGTTCGAATTATTGGATTATCAGTGAAAAGTGATTTATAAAAAGTGAAAATGTGATTTAATTCGTGTTCCAAATGAGTTCAAATCGCAAGGAATATGAAATCGAAACCACTTAATTGGTTGGACGATATAAATCGTTAATAATTTAGTGGGATTACGAAGTGCTCGTATTACAAATTAACTAATTATTTTGTGCCGCGAGCAGTTGATGATTGCTCCACTTGTATTAATTTCAAAAAATTTTTTTTTGTCAATTAGGGGGTAAAAGAGAATGAAGAGGTCTTCGTTATTCAAAAAATGATTAGTTTAGTTTTATTATTGGTCCATAAGTGTGACGTACAAATTAATTCTTAATCTATTCGGAATATTCATATTGTTTGAATAATCCAACTGATTGTAGTTTTGGATGCTTATGAGTTGAAGCTCGTTTGGTCTTCTACTTTGATTTCGATCATAGTACGGTATTCGAAGCAAGCTTTAAAGTTTTAGCGATGTTCAAAAAATGCCATTCTTATTCCTCCAGTCAATATAAGGTGTTTATGTACTCCGCAATTATTCCGTTTATCTCAGTTTTTAATGCAATCTCTTTGCTGTACCAGAATGAAGTTAGAATTATTAAGAGTTTCATTGTGTGGAATAAAGAGTGAATTTATGACTAGTCAAGTAACTCAATGTATATATATATATATATGTACGTCTGAGAGTAGAGTATCACAAGTAGCAGCTTAATCGTTGGCTAGTTCACTCGAACTTTGATCGTCTGACTTGGATTTTCATATTGCCACAATTGGAGCACTATACGATCACAATCAGTATCCATGTGAAGTTATACTCATTCATTTTGTGTACTATTAATACCGACATTATGGAAATGGTTTTACAAAGTTATTGTTAAAGCAGTCAAAACCACCCTGTGTTATCCATGCTCTCTTGTGTGATTCCAAGCTTTCTCCTGTTGATTAAAACGTTATCTGTGATTTCTCGCAGACGTAAGTGATTATCATTTCGGATTTCGAGTAGATCCGAGATGGTGGAGTATAACTATGACTAAGTAACTATAACATTTATCTGGTTGGTTTTCCACTCAGTACTGTAGTTCAACGGAGGTTCTATATGATTTGGTGGTGTAATAGCAATTTCTGATATACTTTGCTTAAAATTTTTATATGCTTTTGGCCCTATCTGGGCAGAGAATATGTATATCTAGCTAACCGAGTGGTTTTAGTTACGGTGAAAATCTTGAGCTCCTTTGGAGGTTCGAGCTATCTACATAAGTTTCTATATAGCGGTTGATCAAGTACACTTAGACCAATACTGGTATATTGTGGTACCAGATTATTCAATCCGATTGTATTTTGGGATTAATTAGTTCGTCCCATAAGAAAATTTGTTAGTAAATTATTTATTTGAAGATCTATAAGTTGACATAAGTCCGGAACAATACGCATTCCTTTCAGACCGTTCTTAGAAATCTATACTTGGCTTTTGCACACCTTCGTTACATCGGTGGTTGTTATTTTTTTTAACTCTACGGTAATCGTTTAAATTTTCATATTCTAATGTTGGCACAATTTCAGAACAGGGTTACTCAATAAAAAGCATATTATTTATGTATCTCCAATTCCATCTTCCTGTCTGGAAAGAATACTTAACTTAAAAACTCTTTGTTTGTTCTATTTATACCAAATCCAAGATTTTGATCTAACAAGTTGAGTGGTTTCTTCTCATCTTACTCGATTTATAATTCAACATACTACGTACCCGTTTATGTCTCAATATTGTCTCGTATTTTCACGAATTTAATTACTACTCATCAATAGGACAGTGATAAGCCGCTTAAAAAAATTAAAGAAGGCGGAAATTATTACAGAACCCACATTCAAACCCCAGTCGGGATTTTTTGTTACTACCGGGAAGTGAACCCGAGACCCCCGAATGATAGAGCATAAGATCTCTGCTTTCTCTGCCAACGAGTTTGCTAAGCCGCTTAAGTCTCATTATACATCTTTTATGTTTAAGAGTATACTTTGTGAGACTGCCTCTCTATACATCCAAGGACATACTTCAACAAATTTACATAAGAAAAGGAGGATTCAACTTCTATCTTCTATTATGGATATAAGTATTTTGTTTGTTTGTTTTTTATCTCTATAATCTGTTTCGGGGCTCGAGAAACTTCCAACACTATCTCGATTCGCTTATTTACGTCCTTACCTTAAGTTATTACAGCCAAATCGAGGACGTATAGGTCCGATTTATATAGAACCATCTGCACATTGCATAGCTCTATGCCAGCCTATAGTACTGACATGGAAGATGAATTCTGCACTCCAACAGAACCGTGTGGTGTGAACTCTTAATCGTTTGGTGAAAATCCCTTTTGCATCCTGCCCTTATCGGGATTCAAACCCAGTACCTCCCGTTCCAACTGCCGCAGCTTTAACCACTGTGCCACGTTGGCAGTGGATATAAGTCGTTAACGCTATAATTCGTTATATTTTTTCAGGATTATTGGCAGTATTCAGAATCATTGTTTCGAAACTTTTGGTTTTTGGTGATTCAATATTGTTTCTGTAACTTTTCACTGTTGATTTTTTGAAGCCACGGGTGTTTATATCGCTCTCACTACCTGCTTGTCTATTAACATTGTTTGAGCTGTTTTAGAAATTTTGTTACTATCCAGAGTATTATGAACACTATTCTTCTTGAACTAAATCGAATATAATTTCGAATGAAGATCTGTAATTCACTAGAGCACAGTTGCAACAGGACGCACATCCAAATACTTTATTGGTTAAGATAAATTTCGAATTGTGCAACTACGGTTCATAAAATGGCTCGAAAGGTTTGATATTCCTGGAGAAAAGTTTAGTTTAGTAGGCTCAAGGCACTCCGAACACTTCACGTTAAGCTTAGTGACGTCCTACTTTACACCATTACAGTCAAATCAAGGACGTACGGCTATAAGTCCGCCCTCTTGGGATTTGAACCCGTGTCTAAACAGCTTTAACAATTGAGCCAACGAAACATATAAGACTTGATTATTTGTCAGCTCATGTATGTATTAGTTTTAGTCCTAACATTTAGTATTAAATCCATCTTAAAATCAAATCGAGCTTTTATCCTTATGTTCCAAATGTGGATAAGCTCAAAGTAAATTTTTTTTGATTTGTTTTACAAATTTAAAAGCTGAATTTGATAGAGAAGTAAAAGATAGATATTCTCATTAGTGTTGCATCCCTATCAGCGAGTGTGCTAACCCAATTTTTAGATCACCTACCATTTCTGAAGTTTAAAAAATTTGTAAATTAATTTATTTTGCGTACAAGAAAAAGTGAAAGACGATTGGCTTTGGTCGAATATTTTACAATTCAAAAAAAATTTTCAACAGTCATCCGGGTTTTGTTTCTATGTTATATCCAATTCCAGAAGTTACAACTTTTCGTACTCAAACTGAACAATATTGTTATCATATGAAGAAACTCGAGTTGTTGTAGATCTATAAGTTGACATATTTCCGAAACTTTTCGGTTTTGGACCGAAGAACTTCCATCTTTCTGGCGGTTAGCTTTTAACGTTGCCTTTTCGCCTGTAAGGAATCTCTATTTGCTTATATAACAGTTTTCGATCAGTCACTAATTTTACGATCATTTAATGTTGGCTAAATTTCATTTAGGCTAAAACATTTCTTTACTGAAGTGGATCGAATAATTCGATTTGTATTGTTCAACATACTACGTATATCTCAGCATTTTCATAATGTGGTATTTGGGTAGACCATTTCTTGTGTATTCAGGAGTTAATTACTGTCCCTCAATGGGTCCCCGGGGGGCATTATCATTTTGTATATTTAGTATAGTGCAGAGGCCGCCTAACTGGTTTTTGGTACTCAGAACATTTTTTTTGTTGAGTGGCTGCTATCGCACCCTAAGACCGGCAATGGTCCGTTGTGATACCACTATATGTACGGCTGTAGGTTTGATGAACGTAGAACCATCTGCGCATTGCATAGTACTCAGCCTATGGTACTGACATGGACGATGGGATGGCCCATGGCCTCTAAGCTCGACAGGGGAGTTTGATTCTCGCCGTTGTCCACTACCCTGACATTCCTGGAGATATGGCTAGTTTGATTTATGTCTTAAACCAACAATTGTATTATTGCAAATAAAAGCAAGAGGATTTATACTGCAAAGATATTTGGGTTTGGTCAAATTACTTATCTTGAGCTGGGTTATTTTTATTGGATAATAATAGTATTTAGATGCATCATCAAAGTGAGTTACAAGTATTTTCCTTCATCGTACGTACGTATTGTTTCTCAAGGCATTCCCAACTCTTTCACGTTCGCTTATTTACATCCTACTTTACACCATTACAGCCAAATCAAGAGCGAACGGCTATAAGTTCGCTCTATTGGGATTTGATCCCGATTAAACACAGCCTTAATCGTTGAGCCTTTCGGTTGATGGTCTCACTGATCTTTAATCAGTCCTTTTAATAAGCCTTTTTACGCTTTCCAATTGTTTAGTAAAGCGAGATCCATTTTCGACATTTAGCTCTTTGATCTACACTTTGAAATACCAAACTGGGACCTTTTGTCTCAAAATATTGTTGACTGATTTAATTAACTCACAACATATGTATGTATAAGTGTTAGCCATACCACTTCGGATAAATCCACCTTAAAATCAAATCAATCTTTTAACCATTACATTCATTATTGAAATAGTGGATAAGCTAAAAAAACGTGTTGGTCAAAGATCTGACATTTGTAATGTTCATGCACCATTAATGGCCATTAAGAACTCTGCCACAATCTATGTGGTTTGAAAATTTTAGAAATTATTTAGAGATTAAGGGTGCGTACTTAACATCAAGATATGCTTTGTATGACTTAGTCACCCTCCCAAATTAAGAAGAACCTATATTCAAGAACGAGCTCAAAAATGTCTTTTGTGAGTGCTGAAAGCTCCTTAATAATATGAAGTTCAATTGCGATGCAGCAGCCGTATTTTATAAAGGGCTTCGAGTTATAAAGGGCTTCGAGTAGACAAACTCATGACTTTTGACATTTTCGAGCTTACATAAAACAATATCATGTGTTGCGTTTAATTCAAAATGACTAAGTGTGTGTTATCCGCGGAATACACGAATAGCTAGACATGCCACGGCATGTATTCTGATTAAAGTAACTCGTTGGGATGGAGTCTGTATTACTATCAATTTGGGTTTGTTGAATTATTAAATTTTCTAATTGTATATGTGATGCTGCGCTAAGAGAGAAACAACATAGCGATCAAAGAGAGAGTTCTTGTATCGAAAAGTGTAATCTTAAAGATGTTCTAAACGATAATCTAGTACTTATACATTTAAGATGATCATATAAGTACCAAATAAATATTTAGGAAGCAGATGAATTTTTTATGAATTTGGGTAGGATTCGGCAATAATTAGCATACCATTTCTTTAATATTAATAATCTCGTGAGTTGTAATCTTCAACAACAAGTAAGGTCATAACAGAAGATTTCATTCTCCAAATTCTACCTCTCCATATTTTTGAAGACATTTTAGACATTCATAAAATCAAATTGTAAAGAGAAAAAAACTAATTTATTATGAATATTAATGTGCGTGTTGTTCGGTCAACGGTTGATGAAAAAGAGAACGAATTACATTCAAACAAGTTATTTATACATTCAAAAATGTTATTTATACCGGCCACGAGATGTCACATTATACTGATGGTAAGTGGGTGCGTTCATTATTGTCTCCAACATTGCCGGCCACCCTAAAGTATTTGAATAGTTTAGTCACTCGTGTCGTTGTCTGGTATAGGCAGCAGGCACAGTTTCGTCACTGGTCGTTTGTAGACAGCATTCTGGCATTTGACCGTTGCAACTCGAACTTGCCCGTCGGATCCTGGATGCGTCTCGATGATCCTTCCGAGTAACCATTTCGAGGGCGGGATGTTTCCTTCCTTGATAATGACTAACTGACCGATGTTAAGGTTGTTGTGGACTCTCATCCATTTCGGCCGTTGCTGCAGTCGAGATAGGTATTCTGTCGACCAAATGTTCCAAAAATGATGATACATTTTCTGCATTTGCTGGTAGCGATTGAGACGGTTTGTTCGCACATCGAGTAGGGTTGATTCTGGTGTCTTGATTGGTGCCTCCCTGATTAAGAAGTGCCCAGGAGTGATGATTGTATAGTCATCATGATCGTTCGTCATCGGGCACAGTGGTCGCGAGTTTAGACACGCCACGATCTGACCACAGCAGCGTCGTTAACTCTTCGAACGTGAGTAATGCATGGCCCATGATACGTCGCAAATGATGCTTTACCAATTTAACGCCTGCTTCCCACAAACTACCGAAATGCGGCGAAGCAGGTGGAATGAAATTCCAGGTCGTGCCATCCTCAGCCAACAGTGTAGCGATTTCTGGAGTAACTTCTCTCGTGCTCTTCTGATGCAGAAATGCTAGTTGGCGACTAGCTCCGATGAAATTGGTTGCACAATCGCTGTATAGATTACGGATTTTACCTCTTCGCGCGGTGAACCTTTTGAACGACGCAATGAATGCACTTGTACTGAGTTCGGACACCAACTCCAAATGTAGTGCCTTCGTACATATGCACACGAAAATGCAAATATAGCCCTTTGTTGTTGCACCGCCACAACCCTTGCGTTGTTTTATAAGTATTGGACCTGCGTAGTCCACACCACTGTGTAGAAACGGCCTCGAAGGTGTAACACGATGTGATGGCAGGCTAGCCATCAGTTGCTGGCTCGTTGTTGCGCGCTGGCGTAAGCACACAACACACCTGTGTACGTATGAACGTACCAATGTTTTGATGACTAGAATCCAGTATAGTGTTTTCTTAAATAAGCCAGCATCAGCTGTGGTCCACCGTGTAGCGTTGTGCGATGTGCTCGCGAGATGAGCAGGTTGGTAAACTGATTGTCCTTGGGAAGAATGATCGGATGCTTTTGCGTGTGAGGCAGGTTCGAGTTGCTGAGCCGCCCTCCAACCCGGAGTATGCCATCGCTGTCAATAAAAGGGTTAAGAGATCGAAGTGGGCTCTTGTCCAATAAATGCTCTCCTGATTGATGTCTCGATATATCGTCTGCGAAATGTGATCCTTGAATCAGTCTAATCCAAAACTCGAATGCCCAATCGAGCTCGGGTACAGTGATGAAGTTCCTCGAAAATGTTATGTTGAGGCGGCGACCTTGGATGAAACGTCTGCAGTATGCTGTGACACGAAGTAATTTTCCAAGAGATGAGATTCGAGTGAGTAGGCGAAGTAGATCGTTGTGGGACGTCACGGCTTCTGCATTTGTTGCGATCATTGTTTTTATGCTTCTTTCGTCGATGCTGATGTAAGCCTCGCTGGATCTCTGGCGTGGCCATTGACTTTGATCATCTCGCAACCAAGCTGGTCCTGTCCACCATAGTGGATGGCTGTGTAATAACGAAGGGTTGACACCACGAGAAGCGCAATCTGCAGGGTTTTGTTTGCTCTCGATATGATACCAATCGGTTGGTTGAGTGTAATCCAAGATTTGCGATACTCGATTAGCCACGAATGTCTTCCAGCGATTGGGCGAGCTGCGCAGCCAACCAAGTACCACCTGTGAGTCAGTCCACGCAAAGATTTGGACTTGAGGAACGTCAAGTGACTGAACGATAGTGTGTATTAGTTTGGTGAGAAGTACACTGGCGCAAAGTTCCAAACGTGGCAAGCTGACCGTTTTCAGTGGTGCAACCTTGGTCTTGGATGCCAGCAAGGTGATTTTTGAAGATCCATCTGTTAACGTTGCGCGAGCATACACCACCGTCGCGTATGCTTTCTCAGAGGCGTCGCTGAACCCGTGAAGTTGAAGATTATTGTGAGTTGTTGAATGATGTATCCAGCGATCGATTCTTAGGGTCTCTAACGATTTCAGGCTATCTCGATAAGTGAGCCATCTTTTAGTAATATATTTTGGGATGACTTCATCCCACGATATGCCAAGTATCCACAATTCCTGTAGTATGATTTTTGCAATGATTGTAGTAGGAGATACCCAGCCGAGCGGATCGAATATCTTTGATGCCTGCGATAATACTGTTCGTTTGGTTAGTACACAAACATCCGATGAGGCGATGATGTTGAATCCAAAACAGTCGGCTGAAGGAGACCAATGTAGCCCGAGTGTTTTTACTGAATCATCCCAGTTTAGCTCAAGTTGACCTTGATGCTCACAGAACTCACTTGGTATCTCATTTAGAAGTTGCTGACTGTTCGAGGACCATTTCTGTAGTTCGAAGCCGCCACATCTGAGTAGATCCACCATTTGCCTCTGGATCTCGATTAAATCCATATTATCTGAGCCGGTCATCAGATCGTCGACATAGAAGTCCTTGGATGCGACTTTCGCTGCAATTGGGAATTTTTCTTGCTCATCTTGAGCTAATTGCAAAATAGTGCGAATTGCGAGATACGGAGCGCTGGCAGTACCGTAGGTGACAGTGCACAAACGATAATCTTGAATTGGTTCATTTGGAAAAAATCGCCATACGATTCTCTGATAATTCCTGTGTTCGGGCGCCATCAGAATTTGCCGATACATCTGCTTAATGTCTGAAATAAATACGAATTTATGTTTGCGAAATCGCGTTAGAATCTCAAAGACGTTCTGCTGAAGCTTGGGACCAACGCGAAGCTTCTGGTTGAGTGATGTGCCGGTTGATGTTCTGTGCGATGCATCGAATACCACGCGCAGTTTGCGTTGCATCACTCCGTGATGTGGAAGATAACACGTCTGGTCCGGCGAGACATTGTGATATTCGGACACTTCCTCCATAATCACGCATGAACTTGATGTACTCAGAACGTAGTTTTTCGTTTTTAGCGAACCGGCGTTCCATATGTTGTAGCCACATAACTGCTTCTCTCGTGATCTTCCAAGGGATGATGGGTTCTCATTCATTGGCAGAAACACAGTGTACCTTCCATCTCCATTGCGATAGAGTGTCGATTCGTAGTGTCGCTCGCATTCTGACGCGTTAATTCTCGAGATGAATGAACATTTTCGATTTCCCAAAATGACCTGAGCGTGTTGTCGATTGCGTCATAGTCTTCGACAGTTGCCGTTAAACAGCTCTGGTGATTAGCTGTCCGACGCTCTACCTTGCCGAACAGGATGCAGCCAAGTTTCGTATTTTGTACGAATGGTGAGCCATTCACACTGCTGATGTAACCATCCTTCTGAAGCATCCCGATAACGTCGGCTCCGAGTAAAATGTCTATCTTATTTGGTCGATAATAATGAGGATCAGCCAGTCCCAAGTGATTTAAATGCGGCCATTGATGCGTGTCAATTGGTTGCGATGGTAGCGTGCCTGTGATCTTCTCGACGACGAGGGCTGTGACTGAGATGGAAAATGTTGAATCGAGAACGTAAGAAAAATTCGGTAATTGAACGCGACGTGGGCGCTTCGTTCGCGCATATTCCACTGATCGTAACTGCGGCTGGTCTTCTCGATAATCCGATGTGATTTGCTGTACTCTCCGAAATGAAGCTGACCTGAGATCCTGAATCCAACAGCGCTCGAATGGCGAAATTTTGGTTTGATTGCGATACAAAAACGATTGCTGTTGCGCGCAGAACATCCGTGAATGGCGATGCCACGTGATTCGTAGTCACCGAAGATGGTGATGATTCTGTGTTCAAATTCAAGGAGTTATGTAATAGCGTGTGATGTCTTTTGTTGCAAACCCGACACAAACTGGATTTGCAATTCGAACTGGTGTGACCTTTGCGAAGGCAGTTGAAGCACAATCCCTTTGTCCGCACGAGATTTGATCGTTCTTCGAATGTCAGTGGTTTAAATTGATCGCATTGAAACGCGCTGTGATTTCTTGCACAAACTTGACACGTGGTGTGAGAGTCCGATGTGACGACGAGTGAGCGAGTTGATTGCGTGGCAAGTATGCGAGGTGCTCGAGTGCGCGACGAATGCGATGAAGACGGAACATTGCTGCGTGACTGTCGTAGATCCAATTGTTCTTTGGTCATGGAAATCATCTCCAATGATTGCCATCTGGTGTTAAGGAAATCGATTAGATCCTTGTATGATGGATATTGTGCTCGAGTTAGTGATATTTCCCAATGGCGATGGGTTTCAGGATCCAGTTTGTCTGCAATAATGTTGACCAATATTATATCCCATGTTGTGACTGGTACCCCTAAAACCTTCAGACTGCGAACGGTGTCGGTTGTAGTATCGATTATCTATCGCAATCCCACAGCTGATTCAATTTGTAGTGCAGTCATATTTCTGAACAGAGCCATCTAAGCTGTCGATTATGAACCGACGGTGGTTGTATCGGTCTCGTAACATGCGCCATGCCTCCTCGTAGTTGTCATTAGTGATACTCACTGATCTGAGCAACGATGCTGCATCTCCACTTAAGTTCGCTTTTAAATACTGCATTTTTTGCGAATTGGTCAGCTGTTTATGATTATGGACGAGATCAACGAATAAATTCTCGAATTCAGTCCAATTTGTGTATTCGCCATCGAATGTTGGTATCGTGATTCGGGGCAGCTTTGTATCGAATGACTGTTGTATGAGAGCTGCCTTGGCGTCAACTTGTGGGTTCTCGGTTACCGTATTCTCCCTCGAGTTCCTCGTCACCACACACGGCCTCAATTTGATCTTGTATATCACAAAACTCATTGTATCGGGACGTCACGTGGTCGATCTGTGTTTGGATGGATTCGATGCTTATTCCCGGCGTATTGATCGAGAAATCCTTACTTTTTCTCACAGCTCGTTTGACTCGTTGTAGCGAGGCTTGCTTAACGCGAGTTGACATTGAAACAACGAGTTTTGTTGGTTTACCACCAGAATATCACTGTACAGCAGCTTACTATAGTAACATGCCCTTTACAAAAATGTTGAAATTTCTTACCCACAAGAGTACGGCACGAACAATCCGATAATGTCGATAGATGCGATATAAAAAAGAAATTCAAAAGATGTGATCAGTCCGGTAAATACGACTAATCCGGTTCGAAGGACCAAAAAATGTTTGAAATAAAATAAAATTGTAAAGAGAAAAAAACTAATTTATTATGAATATTAATGTGCGTGTTGTTCGGTCAACGGTTGATGAAAAAGAGAACGAGTTACATTCAAACAAGTTATTTATACATTCAAAAATGTTATTTATACCGACCACGAGATGTCACATTATACTGATGGTAAGTGGGTGCGTTCACTGTTGTCTCCAACACAAACCATATATGCTTTAGATACACTTTAATTGATTTTGATCTTTTGGGAAACGATAGCCTACTCATGGCTTTGATGCTTACGCGAACACATTGAATTTAATTCCCAATTCATCTCCCGGGCTTTACATGATATTTAATGCAGGTTATGAAAAGCTTAAGGATTTGGCCATTTTGCGTCGTTTGGTGCTTTATAACATAATGGCATGACAACTTCTGGAATGGCTAAACCATTATGGGTAATAGTTATCCAAATATAATTCTGTCTGGGCATTGACATTCTTGGAGAATCATATACATATGTAACCGGCTAGCCGCAACATTCTAAACTAATTTCTAAAATACCAACAATACATTTGGTTCTGTATTTTGGATATCCACTTGTTAAGGTAAAATCTGTCCTTTTTCCAGACATTAGGCCTTCGAAGTATAATTCACGTTTTAAGATTCCAAGCTTCGTCAGTAAAAAATCCCATCTTACGATTTCAATCTAAATAGACTGTTCAAGCCCATATCTAAATAAAACTACCCCTCACACTTATCCATAACGCACTCGACTGAAATAACGAGAACAACACAAACCGAACAAACAATATTTATTGGATAAAACGTCGAATATTCATAATTTATTAGATATTCAATTCACTTTTTGTTGTTGCTACGTACTATTGTACATCTAACATAAATATACGACTTTTTATGCGAGTAATTCATTTTTTATCCCGCAAGACAGAAAACAAACGTAAAAGGGCATCTACAAGTTCAACAGCTAAGGGTAGTATTTTCCATTAATTTTAATATTATTATGATAAATTTTGATAGTTGCGATTGAGATTATCACAAATGATGATGAGGTTGATGATTTCGGATAGAGAGAGAGTGAGTGGTTGGGTTTTTTTATCCAAATTTCGTCCAAAAAAAAAAAAAACTTGTATTCAAAGTTTTTTTTTTTTTTTGATATCACAACAAGGGGATAAATCTTTACTTGCCTATATCTGTAAGTATAATGCCTATAGCTAGACTATAATAGGGTACGCATTTTTTGTTGTATTTTATCTTTGAATGACAGTTAGTTGTTTAAGATTATTATTGAAGATTATTACGCATTTGTTGTTGTATTTGATAGTGTATAGTGTTTTTTACTTGATGGCAAAAATAATGAAATTGTATTAAGGAAACACAACACTTCTTAATAATATCTATATACGATGAGGGTAATTTATCTCATTTTACTGTGTCTGTGAATAAATTTTTTGACCAATTATGGAACAAGTTCGTTTTTTATAAATACCTTAAGGGTGGAATAAATGATAAAGCACACGTTCGTTATTAGTTGGGAACTACTTTAACATCTCTTACCAAAAAAAGAAATTATATTTAATCTCGAAAGCTCTGGGGGGTGGCAGCATTCATGTTTTGTAAATATTCATCTGTAAAAACCGAGTTCATTAAAATCCATTGGCACTTAATGCCATTATCAGACAAATACTCGTTCGTGGCTCTCAAAGAAACTCGATGCTCTAAAACTGAAAACCATGAGACCTATTGCTATAAATTGCTACACAGTGGAAATTGAGATTAGCCAAACTGTCATTTGTATATATCTATCTATCTATCTATATATATATATATATATATATATATATATATATATATATATATATATATATATATATATATATATATATATATATATATATAGAGTATATATATATATATATATATATATATATATATATATATATATATATATATATATATATATATATATATATATATATATATATATATATATATATATATATATAGTATATATATAGTCGCCGGATGTAGCTTAATGGTTAAGATAGTTTCTCATCACGCCGCGGTTTCGAGTTCGATTCCCGCCGTTGACCAAAAATTAACATGCAACCGGATGACATAAAATCGCGATTGTGTGTAAAAACATTCGTTGGGCTGACCACCAAAGGTCTCAGTTGAGACTCCGTTTACGGCCTCTAAGCCATAGATTATTTATATATATATATATATATATATATATATATATATATATATATATATATATATATATATATATATATTTATATATATATATATATATATATATATATATATATAGATATATAGATATATACCGGGTGTTTCTTTTAAACTGAGACGATCAAATATCTCGAAAAATAGCCACTCTTCGGAAAAAAGTCCATAATCAGACCGGTTAATCACACCGTAGGAGAAGTACATTAGTGCAAAAAAAATAGTCCTCCATCCCCCGCTTTGTAGGTGTGGCGGGGGTAGCTTTTAAACTAAGATAGGAAGCCATATTTTTTATTGCAGATACGGGTTCTACGACTTAAAGTACGTATGATTTGAAAGAAATATTTTGTTCGATTCATGATAGATGGCGTTGTAATCGATGAAATTCAATTTTTTCAATTTCTTCTTCTTAGAAAACACGCATTGGATTCTGCGATACGTTTGAAATAAAAAACACCACGTTTTCATAGAAAATACTCGAAATTCGTCATCAAAGCAATTTATTGATGTACAATGGCAGGTGAATAAAATAGTTTTAGCTTAAAATAAGTGTTCAAAATGATGGCCTGCGACTTCAATGCACTTATTAATACGCATTTCATATGATTGTACACAACCGAGAAGTGTGTTTAGTTGAATTTCAGCACACGCATTTCTGATTCGCTCAATCATTTTCTCACGTGTTATTTGTTCTTGTTTGTAAACTTGGTCTATGAGATAGCCTCACAAACAGAATGCTGGCGCAGTAAGATCTGGTGATCTGGCGGGCCAATTTATCGGACCAGCTCTACCGATCCAGCGACCATTGAAATCACGATCAAGTATTTCACGTGCCACCACCGAATAGTGTGCAGGATAACTATTATGTTGAAACCACATGTTCCGTCTCACTTCTAAGCTCAAATTTTCAAGTATTTGTTGTATTTGTTCACGTGTCCATTTACAAAAAGCTACCCGATTTGGGAAATCAGCGCCATGAAGATCTTGGTGTTAAGACACATGATATGGATGATACTTGTGTCGTTTTAAAATTCTCCCAACACTGGTGAGGGACAATCCGGAATCGTGAACTATTTCTTCATTCTGAAGTATTTTATCGTTTATTTTGCAATTACGAAAAACATGAAGATAACAAATAACATAAACGTTAAATGTGATTTATAAAACTGAATAAATTGTTTGGACGACGAATTTTATTTCAAACGTATTGCAGCATCCAATGCGTGTATTCTAAGAAGAAGAAATTGAAAAAAATTGAATTTCGTCGATTACAACGCCATCTATCATGAACCGAACAAAATATTTCATTCAAATCATACGTGCTTTTAGTCGTAGAATCCATATCTGCAATAATAAAATATGGCTTCATATCTTAGTTTAAAAGTTACTCCCGCCCCACCTACAAAGCGTGGGGTGCGGGACTATTTTTTGCACTAATGTACTTCCCCCGCGGTGTGATTAAACGGTCTGACTATGGACATTTTTTCCGTAGAGTAGCTATTTTTCGAAATATTTTACGTCCCAGTTTAAAAGTAACACCCGGTATATATATATATATATATATATATATATATATATATATATATATATATATATATATATATATATATATAATATATATATATATATATATATATATATATATATATATATATATATATATATATATATATATATATAGAAATATATATATATATATATATATATATATATATATATATATATATATATATATATATATATATATATATATATATATATATATATGTAACCACTAATCTTAGCCAATACCTGATCACGATGCAAGCATGTTGATTGATGACGTTAAGAAAATCGGCCGAGTTCTATAATAACATAGCTCTGTACTTGCGTAGATTCCCTTGAGAACATGACCACATTCACTTAAAACATTCAGAGACTAAATAAACCCACATGCTGGTTTTACAGCTCAGCTGTGTATTTTAAGTATGATTCTCATCGTTTCATTATATAGGAGACATCGGGTTTCGCAATACTTTAAGACTTCCACTAACTGCTTCTCCCTTTAAATACACACTGCAGAGATGTTATTTGATGATCTAAACTATGAGAAATTGACTATAAAGCCATTCATAGATTGAAAAAAACGTTTGATTCGGAAGCACAACTTTGTCGAGCTGTGTTTCCAATCTCCATAAAAAGGGTGATCGCTTAAAATTTGAGAGTTATTACGGAAAAGGAGTGCTTTGTAGAAGTCTCGATCGTATATTATTCTGAGAAGAATCACTCTTCTGATAAGGAAAATTATCTGTAACTAACTAGTAGGATTCCGTCCAAATCTATCAGTGACGGATAATTATTTTGAAGTAATTCTTTGAGTATAGTGTGTTGATCAAAACCGTGTCGATGTAAGAGTTGGAGCTTAACAGATGAGTATGAGAGAAAAACTTCAAGAATAATCATGCTTGTGATACAGAGCCTAAAACGTGATGTTGATATGGCATATACCGAGTCCTTTTCAACCATGACATCAGGAAATTTATGCTTATTGAGCATAATCCTGATAGAGAGCAAACTGATATCTTCTACGACATTCAATTATATGATTTATAGGACTTTAGGTCTCTCTAAATTCAGGTATCTGCCAACCATTATAAATACTGTCCATAATAATATTAAAAAGGTCAAAATTCTGCCACGAACCATAATGTGGTCGATCCGAGTTTGTATTAACTTCTCAATTATATTAACTTCGCGATCGTGATTTGTATGTTGTTTTGTCCGTGGTAGAAATTTTTTTGCTGTTAAAACTTCAACGTTTCATCATTTTCAAGTGATCTTAGTCACTTTCACGAAGAGTGCTAAATGTCGATCTCAGACGACAATAACAAACCAATAGACTCCATAATTGAAAAAGTCAGCATTGATGATCAATTATCATTATCACTTCAATATGAACCAATGAGAGAAAAAAAGGATCATATCCTCCAAAGAAGGACATAGGAGGAATCATTTTATAAAGAGGACGAAGACAGGATGTCTGGTTATATTTGTAAATGTATACTATTTATAACCACTACCACGCATATCCGGCAAGACGTTTTGAAAAGGTAGATTTTAGTCATTTCGTTTCTAGCGTTTATGTTGATTTGTCGATCCGACATGAGAATCCGAGGAATCTTTTCTATTAAATGAATTACGTTTCTTAAATTTAAATAGACTACTCCAGCATCCTTATCTCATCAACCTGACTCGAAATTACCTAATACTTTGATTTCTCGTGATACTGTGAGTAGAAGATTTTCTAAAGCATCTGTGAATAGTTTTAATTATGTATCACCCTGAAGTTTAGGCCCGTCCAATAAAAACCAAAACTATCTTCCCAAAATGCCGATGATTTCGTATAACCATTAATACTTTTGGACATTACAACCAAACCCAAATCAATATAATGTATATAGGAATTATTTGCATTAGGTACAATCGTCAATTCTGGAATAGATAAAGGCCCATGTTTGGCCTAAATCAACAAAATGTTTAAGATTATAAATTGACAGTTAACATCCAATATAAGCCTGTCAATTCGGGGAACAACATTAAGTTAGCAGATCACCGTTCTGTCGTTTAAAAACACTGTAATTTATAAATAAGAATCACCTAGAACTGTAAGACTAAGATGAGCATCACTTGGATTTGAATCGCGCTGGGGATTTCTATAAATTCCATTTGTGTATGAATAGACATTGAATCTTAATTTGTTAAGCAGATCATTCAACGTATTATATGCACATTTCCATATCAAATGAAATTGTAAAGCATAAGTTACAATTATGTCAGTCGATGCGATCAGTTGATATACCGATATAGGGTTGAATGGGAATTTATTTTTCTCTTCTGATTATTCGACCGATGATGTGATGAACGCACCTAACCTACCTTCCTGTTCGACCTTCTGTGAGCAGAACTCACTGTAAAATCCAACTATAGCGTCATTGAGTTATGCCCATAATGTAAAGATTATACACTCTGAGTCCTGTTTGGTTATGTACAGATTATTGTTAATAACGAGATTTGTCTGAGTCTGAAAAAATGTTCATCAAGTTATTTCCAAAATATATCTACGTTTTCTAACAATTAATAGTTCGTGGCATAAAAGTCGTCAACAGCCCTTATCGCGTCTCAACTGAGACCTTAGTAACCATTTATACCGTATTGTTGCACATAGTAGGTAAGCCCAACGAATGCTTCATAAACACAATCTCTTTTTATGTAATCCGGAAGATGATAATTTTTGGTCGTCGACTTGAGTTTAACTCAAAATCGCGGTGTGATGTGACTCTCTTAACCATTAGGCTACAGCCGTCGACCAACAATTATTTCTAACAATTACATCATCATAATCCGATGGATTGGCTAAACATTTGTACCCTTAAAAAATATTTCTCGTCAATTTACAATTATTGGCCGTAGAAATAAGTTTGATGCCTCAAAAAGCTCCATCAATAAAACCATGTGAGTACTGGTTCCAGATTTTTAAAAGAGGTTGGGGCATTACTGGGTCAAGATTAATGTGAAACTCAAATGGAACTTGTTTAAACTTTGGAAGTAACTTTAAAGCGTGCAAACCATTTCAAGGCCATAGATAAAAAATCAGGAAATTGGGTTTTATATGAACTGAAGCCAAGAGACGGCGATCGGTGTTTTTTCCAACTGGAGGACAAAAACTGGTGTCAGTACGACAAGTCGAGTAGTGAAGAGCATCGTTAAGTCCTGTCATAAACCAACGGCCAAACTGAATATTGCTAGCAAGAAACTAATACAGTTTATTGATGCAATAAAGCCAAATATTGATGCTCAAACGCATACAATATGTCAAAAGATACGACAAAGTAAGCTTTCAACACGACAACCTCTAGTCACACCAGACATTGCTTCTACACCGGACTACAAAGCTTAAAACGAAGCAAAAAATTCGGTCGGTTCTTGAATCGCTTCAAAAACACCTCAACGATGGGAAAAACTCGTAGCTTACGATGGACAATACAATTGTATCAATTTCTCTGATTATGCTTTGAACTTATTCATTTGAACGTTTCGGGCTTATCGACGTAGACAAACGACTTTACATAACCCCAAAGAAAATAATCCATTTGGGTTTAAATCACACGACCTTGTTGGCCAATTCAGCAAGATTAATGCAAGCTAATCGAGGCACAAAAAATATCTAATCATGTCGCTATATCGCTCACAATTGACAGATGACGCACCAAACATAACAAAATACATCAAATTCAACCAAAATTGGGCTTCATCGGAGAACGGAATGGAAATTTAACATAAATATCAATTTGTGCTTCAGTCCATTCGCCGAATTGGCAGAGCATACACTAGTTGTTTGGTTTTAATTCTGGCACAAATTGAATCTTGAAAGCTTTTAAGCCAAGATCCTTTCATAAAATCTTCTATAAAATGAAAGGTTACTACCCCAGTTGCTGAGAATGGTGACAAATTTTTCTATCTTGATTTTTTTCAATGCTTATAGCGGCTACAGATTCTACAGTGCGCACTTTTTGGCGTCTTACGGGATGCAAATATCATTAAAAGTAAATTTGATTGTCCTAAAACGATCTATTGTTTTTCGAAATTTAATTTGTAAGGTTGCTCTGATGTAAGTCTATCTATAACGCCCAGGTGGCGCACTGGTTAAAGCTGCGGCAGTTGGAGCGGGAGGTACCGTTTCGAATCCCGATAGAGACAGGATGCAAAAGGAATTTTTCACCATGAGATTACGATCTGTGGTGTGAATGAACACAACTATGATCCCCTGTTGGAGTGGAGAACTCATGGGCCGACCCATCTTCAATGCCACCACTGTAGGCTGGCATGGAGCTATGCAATGTGCAGATGGTTAGGAAAATCGGACCTATAGCCGTACGTCCTCGAATTGTAATGGCGTAAGAGTAAGGACGTAAATAAGTGAACCGCGAACAAGCAGGTTGTACCTTGAGCCCAGAAACAGATTAGAGATAAAAAAAAAAAAATAAGTCTATCCATAGCGAAATGTCAAACCAAACTCAACAAAAAGCAAGTATCAGCTGTTAAATGGGTTGTCAAATAAAGTAGTGTTGCCAACCCATTGTTGTGATTTAAAAAAACACCTGTCCGGTTGTTTTATTCGAAATATTGGTCGTTCGATCAGTTTGGGACACCAAAAATGGGTCATTCGCGTCACCGATTGTAATTAGATGACGGGGAGATCGGTTTTGCATCCCACCGATATATTAACCCAAAAATATCGTGTCAATAATTATTAAGATAATGAATTGTTTATGTTCTATTTTTAACCCTTAGATAAATGACAGTATTTTGTTCTTATTGAATTGCAAAGTGTTTTTGGAAGCGTGGGATGTTTGAGATTGAATATGTTCATATATAGAGCGCGCCTACGTACATTATGTATATATGTATATGATATAAGGTATCAGCTATATTGTGTAACGATTGTGAATTTATTTTTATCGACATATATCTCGTATAGATGATGGTGATAACGTTGTGTACGCAAAATTTATATATCCGTTTACGCACAATAATATCAGATATATTTATGTGGTCTCCTATATACATACATACATAAAACCACCCGAAAACCGCAACCAAAATTATGTAATAATCGTAATATATGTTTTATTCTAACAACGAAATCGGGACGTACACACATTCGCCATACAACCAAAAAAAAAGTTCCAACCAAATCTTTATGGGATCCCCGATATTTTACAAACTAATGTGACATTTCGATTATTCTATGGGATTTAATGTGTTTTATGGGCAAAATTATTTTTATATATTTCGCCTAAGATATAATATATAAAATATATATTTATTATATGTATTTTCGTGGGCTATATATTTTATATATTATTATAATACAACAGTCGGAACACAGCACACACAATTCGACAATATTTCTCGATAAAAATAAATTTTCATTTTCATTCGTATCTTAACTTCGTTTTTTATGCCCATTAGATAATTTATCTGGGTTTGGTACATTTATGTTGGTCGAACGATGGATTTTAAATTTAAATTTTGGGATCGAAGTCTCAATCCATATAATCTGACTTTGCCGTTGAATGATGGGCAGCATCTGCACATTATAATTTTAGGTATTGTAATGGGAGTCTAACCCTCTGGGATGTATCCTATCTCGAACTTAAATTCGCGGAATAAACGATTTTAATGTTCCGATACAAGATTAGTTTACTTGAAATATTTATACTCTCAAATACAGACCGCAGAGATGTTCACAATGGCAATGCAGAGATTAAAGAAAATCGTTCACCAGGAGTTGATTGCATTAATTCAGAGCTCTTGATATTCGGAGGGCTAACTTTAAGAGCCCTGTGGTTGGGGGCAAACATGTTTCGTAAATATTTCGAACGAAACATGAGATCCATAGAATACCACCACAGTGTCCAGAGCTTGTCGTAGGAGGCGACTAAATCTGGTTGGATCGCTGGGCTGACGACCCGCATCCTTAAAAAAAAGTAAAAATGTTAAAAATGTCAACAATAAAAACAAAGTCGGATACCGCCAAAACAAGAATGACCCCCCGCTAAAATACCCGGATACGAGAATGAGGATCAGCACGTGGAACGTGCAGTCACTAAGAAAACCTGGCGCGTTGGACGGCCTTATCACATGTATGAAGGAGTATCGGCTGGAACTCGTAGCGCTCCTAGAAAATCGATGGCCTTAAAGTGGAGACCATGTGTCCCAAGGCTATACGTTGCTACACAGTGGAGATGACCTCGGAAATCTTGGAGTTGGCTTTCTCATTGGGCCACAGGTAAAAAAGGCTGTGTTGGATTTCCAGGCAGTCGATAATCGAATGTGTAAGCTTCGCTTGCACATGCGATTAGCCAATCTGTCAATTGTTTGTGTACATGCGCCCACTGAGGTAAGCCAACCCCAAGATAAAGACTCATTTTACAATAATTTGGATAATCTGATGGGCTCTATACCTGAGCACGATATCAGATTGGTGATTGGTGACTTTAATGCTAGAGCTGGCAGAAATCAGACCGACTTATGTAATAACATAGGTCCGTACTCCCGTCACGAAACTGCGACCGAGAATGGGGAAAGAATGATGTACTTTGCGATAGCTCATGATCTCAAAGTGGCAAGTACATTCTTTCCTCATAAAAACATCCACTAAGAAACATGGACATATCCGCGTAAAACATCCCGAAGCCAAATTGACCATGTGTTGATTTCAAAAGGGTGGGCTCGGGTTGTCCAAGACGTAAGATCGTATCGGTCGTCAACAAAATTCGTAGGCAGTGACCATTATCTAGTCACTGCAAAGTTACGATGGAAATTTTCGTACAAGTCAGGGAGGACAGGAGAATATAAAATGCGATTCTCCTGTGAAGGTTTGATAAATGAAGAAACGCAAAGAAAATATCAAGATATTGTCAGCAATAGCATTATGCAATCCAATCACCAATCTGATGATGTGAAAAGTGTCTGGGAAGTATTGAAAATTTCGGTTGTCGATGCTGCCAGCACATTCTCGGTGTATTGAAAACTAAGCCCAAAAATGATTGGTTTGATGAGGAGTGTCGTCTTGCTGTTGAGCAACGTAATATAGCCCACAATGAAGCGCAGACTCGGTTTATAATTGCAAGGAAAAACAAGGCAGTTTTTGCTAGGAGGACAGCTAAACGCATTTGTAGACAGAAGAAGCGCGAATGGTGGAAGGCCAAGGTCTTAAGAGTACAACAACTCAGCAATGAGCACAATTCGCGTGGTTTCTTTAAAGGAATCACAAATTGCACCATACCTTAAGATCTTGGTCAACTGCCATTCGGGACCAGGATGGAAACCTCTGTGTTAACGTCGATGCGGTACTCGATACATGGCGTGAATATTTTTCTGATCTACTTAATGTTCCACATGTATCACAAGCTGTATTTGAATACCCTCATATACAGACCGCGGAGATGTTCATTGAGGATCCATCCTATGAGGAATTCACAATGGCCATGCAGAGACTAAAGAGAAATCGTTCACCAGGAGTTGATTGCATTAATTCAGAGCTCTTGATATTCGGAGGGCTAACTTTGTGGAACTGTCTTTTCGACCTTGTTCGATTGGTATGGCGAAATGAAGTTATGCCTTACGAATGGAAAGTGGCCGCGTTATGCCCAATATTCAAAAAGGGTGATCGCATGAAATGCGAGAATTATCGCGGTATAGCTCTCCTTTGCACAGCATACACGTTACTGTCTTACATAATCTTGGGAAGAATTACTCCTTTAGCGGAGGAAATTGTCGGTGACTACCAAGGAGGATTCCGTCCAAATCGGTCAGTCACTGATCAAGTTTTTTCGCTGTGGATGATTCTTTCCAAGTACTACAAAATATCTCGCGATGTACACCAGGTATTCCTAGATTTCAAGCAAGCCTATGACTCAATCAATCGAGAGGCTATGGTATGCGCTTGAATATTTAGGAATACCAAAAAAATATGTAGATCTGTGTAAAATAACAGTAACGCAGTCACAATGATGGGTCAAAGTTGAGAACAGGCTATCGAGAACTTTTACAATTACTTCTGGTGTTCGACAAGGAGATGCGCTGTCCCCGATACTTTTTAATCTCATGTTGGAATACAACCTTCGTAAAACTGCAACACCTCAGGACAACATCTTATTCCGACAATCCAATCAACTTCTTGCGTATGCAGATGATATCTGTGTAATTGGATTAAATGGCAACGCGGAGTGAAAGAGACACTTGATCCACTAAAACAGTTTTAAGCGTCCGTTGGTCTCAAAATCAATGAGTCCAAAACCAAATATCTGATCTCTGGTTTTCGAGTCCAAGACGCAAGTGATTTCAGTAGTGGAAACCACACGTTTGAAGGAGTGATGAGATTCAAGTATCTTGGATCTCTCATTACTCACGATAATAATTTGGGAGAGGATATCAAGGTTCGCCTTGCCACTGGCAATCGGGCTTTGTATCCTCTACGTCCACTGCTGAAATCAAAATATCTTGCAAATACGGATAAGCTGAAACTGTACAGAGTGTTGATCAAACCCGTTGTCATGTATGGATGTGAGAATTGGAACTTGACGGATGAGTACGAAAGATGGCTTCTAACATTCGAGAGAAGAATCATGCGTGTGATATATGGCCCAAAACGCGACGTTGATGGCACATACCGAGTTCTATTCAATCACGAGATCAGGAATTTAATGCAAATTCCTGATATCGTGCATGAAATCAAAGGACAGCGAATACGCTGGCTCGGTCACGTTCTGCGTGCTGATCCAAAACGAATAATACAGTGATCTTTAAAGGGAGAACCGCCTTTCGGTAGGTGAAGAGGTCGCTGTCGGCGACGATGGCTCCACGGCGTAGAGAGCGATCTGGCATCTTCTGGTTGCTTGCAACAATATTAAGAGCCGGCTCGTGATCGAAACCTATGGAGCCAGATAGTTGACACGGTACGGGCCAATAATGGCCTGTAAAGACCGATAAAAAAAAAAAAAAAAAACTTTGTGGAACTGTCTTTTTAACCTTGTTCGATTGGTATGGCGAAATGAAGTTATGTGCGAAATGAAGTTATAATATTCAATAAAGGTGATCGCTTGAACTGCGAAAATTATAGCAGCATATAGCTTTCCTTTGCACATAAATTACCGGTGACTACCGGAAAGGCTATCGGGAACTGTTACAATTAATTCTGGTGTTCGACAAGGAGAAACGCTGTCCCCGATACTTTTTACTTTCAATCCCGATACTTTTTAATCTCAGTGAGAGAGGAACTTAATCCACTGAAATACTGTTCAGGTTACGTTGGTTTCAAAATCAACGAGTCCAAAATCAAATATCTTGAGTGGTGGTAACCACAGTAATGAGATTCATGGATCTTGGATACTCACGATAATAGTGTGGGAGAGGATATATAAGTTCGCCTTGCCACTGGCCATCGGGATTTATATCCTCTACGTCCACTTCTGAAATCAAAATATCTTGCAAATACGGATAAGCTGAAACTGTACAGAGTGTTGATCAGACCCGTTGTCATGTATGGATGTGAGAATTGGACCTTGACGGATGAGTACGATAGATGGCTTCTAACATTTGAAAGAAGAATCATGGGTGTGATATATGGCCCAAAACTCGAGATTGATGGCACATATCGAGTTCTATTCAATCACGAGATCAGGAATTTAATGAGAATTCCAAAACCAGCAATCTTTTGAGGTTGTTCATTATTTTTAAATGACATGTGGACTTAGGAGTGCCGCAAAATCTTTTCAGCAAATAATGCAAGCTTGTTCGGATTACATTTCTTTTATAGTTTAGACGATATGGTAAAAGTATCTGTTTCATTTGAGCAGTATTTAACACGTCATCTTGAAACAATTTGTGTAAGGTTGTTGGGATTCAGGTGAATTGGTAACAATTAACATGGATATTCTGTCACTAAGCGGTGACCAAAAATCACGATTGGGTATTTTTAATGTGTATAAAGATGTGTGTGTGTGTGTGTGTGTGTGTGTGTGTATGTTAGCTGAACCGTGGAATCCTAGTGGCAGCATTGAGATCTGGAATACTTTTCTGCCTACTTGTATTATTTATGACATGGAGAAATGCAATTATCTTCATCCGAGCCAGTTATGGTGGTTTTTAACGAAAGTATTCTGTTTATAATTCTCATTTATATTATTTTGACATTCAGGCGAAAAAAATTCTACAGAGTTAATTATTTCACAAATTATATTCCTAAAACAGTAAGAAGATTTTTTCAACAGATGGTGCTTTAGCTACAAAAAGATTAATGAATAAGAGATGGCGCATCAGATACAAAAACATTGTTTACATACAAATGTAAAACATAACCTAATGTAAATTACGCGTTTTTTAAATGTAAAAAACCGTGTAAATTACATCGTGTAGTTTACACGCCCAACTATGTATTCTCCTTTGTAATATATACAACAGGTGGTTTTTTGTTGATCAGTAACTCAATATATATATATATATATATATATATATATATATATATATATATATATATATATATATATATATATATATATATATATATATATATATATATATATATATATCGGGTTTTGCAATAAGATTGATGATTTCTTTAAAAAAAACACACTAATTGTTAAGGAAAGTGAAATGGTTTTTATTTAATGTGAAGTACAATCGATACAATAAAGTTCTGAATAAAACGTCATTAAAATGACCTCCACGATTTCTTCTGCGGGAACGAATTCGATGAACACAATAAATAGTCTAATGGTGTGAAATCACAACTTCTTGGAGGCCATTCAATATCTCAATTTCTTGAAATAATCGAATCTCCAAACTTTTCTCGCAATAATTCAATTGTTGCACTTGTTATGTGGCACGTAGTGCCGTTTTGTTGGAACCAAAGGTTGTCAAGATCAATTTCTTCCAAGTAATGGTGTTACCAGCTTCATTTCAAAAAAAAAAATATGGACCGACGATTCCACCAGACCAAAAATCACACCAAAGTGTCAATTTAGGTGAACGTATTGTTTGTAGATTTTCTTCGCACCAGAATCGACAGGTTTGTTTATTTACCACACCACTCAGATGAAAGTGAACCTCATCGGAGAAGATGATTTTGTTAAAAAAATCGTTATCGGTTTCAAGTTGTTCTAAGGCAATATCAGCAAATTCACGCCGTTTACGGTGGTCCAATGGTTTCAGTTCTTGAGTGAGAACAATATTATACGAATGCAAACCCAAATCTCAAAATTTGCCAAGTTGTGGTTTGAGTCAGTCCTAATTCTTGAGAACGTCTTGGAATCGATAAATTGCGTTCTTTAGCAACACTTACCTGAACGGTAGCAATTATTGCATTACTTTGAGTGTTTCTTTGTCTTATTGGCACTTGAACATTATTGAAAATATACGCTTAAAATTATTGCGACTTTAAAATGTAAAAAGCACACGAAAAGCTCCGATAGGAGAACGATTATTTTTATAATAAAACTGAATAATTTGTAATTGTTTTTTTTCGTATATCATATATATATATATATATATATATATATATATATATATATATATATATATATATATATATATATACATATTTGTAAACGTTGTTTTTTCGTATATCACATATATATATATATATATATATATATTTATATATTTATATATATATATATATATATATATATATATATATATATATATATATATATATATATATATGTTGCTGTAAATATAACTACGTTATTGGCATGGTGGTATGTAAGCAACATTTAGTGAATGAAGCTTGCTTTGCTTATTAAAAGGCTTGTTTTTGTTTAGTGATGAATGCTCTTCTGCGAATGCCACTTGCTGAACGGTTTGAACTAAACACAATAATGCGTGATCGCATTCGTCTTGCCGTATTAGTCCTCAATGTTTGGTCCGTATGTAGACTGTTATTCGGATCTTAATATGTAGACTGTTACTCGGATGAGTTAACTGAGAGATGAGTGTTTATTTATTAACCAATCAATTGCTGACTGGCTAGTTAGTATTTGAAGATGTGAATTGAATGTCATCTCTGCTAATTTCTCGGAAATCTGATGCCCTTCATATATGGTTCCTTATTTAGCATGAAATTGGGTCCCTTCCACCAACTGCCCAGTGACTTCATTTTTTTTGCGGTCACCCGTCGAGACAAGCAGTCTGCCGGACTATCTTCCGACCGAACATGTTTTGATGATTATATGCCGCTAAGGGCTTGAATCTCTGCGACCCGGTTTGCATAAACATTTTCCACGTGGACGCAGGTTTCTGAAGCCTACAACTATACGCTATTGGCATGGTGCGTCTGAACTATTGTGGTATTAATAGATGATTTATCTGAGTGGTGGTATCGGCGGATTAATGGCAAAATTCCAAGGGCTATGAGAGTCCAGAACATTAGGTGAGACATGACGTAATGATGGATATGATGCGAATCCAACGGCTTTGATTCGTCAAGTTGTTGGTCACGTATTTCTTGCTCTTATAGTCTCGTATCTGGAGTTGTAATGTTGAGGTTAAAATGGTGGTTTGTTGATGGTTGTCCACTGGTTATAGAGGATGATATACTAAATAATGGTATGAAGGCCTCATCTCTTGCGCTGATTCTATTGTTGCTACCATGTAGATGTAAATTATTACTCCTGAGTGTACATCCTGGCCGCACCTATATGATGCTGTAGTTTTCCAACGATATTTTTGATTTACCATTGATATCAACGATATCATTGGTTGTTCGGTTCCAAATATCCCTTGATTTGCTGTATGAAGTTGGATGAACAAATGGTGTGGCGTGGACACTTCCAAAGCACAGGATTCATATTGAGTTGGTGCATTCAAGAACATGGTTATTTCGCATTGATTATGCTCACATTGACGAGTGTCAATTGGGGAAATGCCGCAAAAGAAAAGTCCAGGAATTATATCGCGGCATTTTGTTCTACCCTCAGATGAAATGGGTGCGAAGCGTTCTCGTTATTGGTCGACAAGTAGAAATTTTGTCAATGACAATATTCTCAGCTGACTGTTATTGATGAAGACTGGATCAGGAATTACTTCATATAAATTGTAAGTCCATGCTTGAACTAATGGTACCCGGGTTCTAACAGACATTAATTGGTATAGATTATGTAATTCAAGAGTCCGTGCCTGGGAAGAAGAGTTGATTTAGGAACATGTTTCATTATGATTGCCAGTTCTTGCTCCAGTTGTATGGTAGGTAGCAACGAGGGATGATTGATGTGATTTTTAGTCTCGGGTAGTACTTGTAGAAAATCCAGTTGGGTGTCTTCAACGTGCTTCATGGCTAGTCCTAATTGCAATGATAGCTATATTGTTGCTAACGCCTTGTCTTGAAACGTCCGGTATTCGTTCAGTGTTGCTATCTCGTATTTCAAGTGTTGGTGTGCATGCAGGAGTTCTTCTAATTATTATATATATATATGTATATATATATATATATATATATATATATATATATATATATATATATATATATATATATATATATATATATATATATATATATATATATATATATATATATAATATAATCAGTAACAGCACCCAAGAGCAGATGCTTTTGAAAATACTTCAGTTTATTCCATAATTAATGCACGCAAGCTGTAATAGACATGCTTTGGCCCTGTTGTTGCTGTGTTCGAATATTTTATAAGCCTTCTCTGTTCTAATCCAACAAGAGTGGGTGGTACCAGCAAACTGGCATTGAAGAAAATCTGACCGTCGATTTTGACTATCAGGTTGTCGATTTGAACTGATCGAGCATTAATCAACAGCTTCATTAGCATAGAAAACTGTTATCGATCAAAAACTATGAACATTACCTATGGCAAGCAGAGACTTGCTCAAGAGTCGTTTTGCGATAACTGTCTTGAAGAAGATGATGACTGTATTCAACTATAAATCTGTTACTGACCTTCAGTTAGCCTTTCTGTCTTGATTTAAGCTCTTGCCGGTGGGAAATTTCGGCTATTTACTGGTAACTCGAACGTGAATCAAATAGAATCAATCTGATCACTTTTATACAACGAAAGTCCAAAACGTATCCGGAAGTTGGAATAGGATCCTATCACGCATAGGAACAGTTTTGACTAATTAAGACAAATCAATTTTTGTTGGCGATTCAAATGTTCATTCCCCCTTCTTTACGAACCTAGGTTTTATTTGTTTTGGTAAGACTGCTATGAAAATACTCTCTCATAATCTTTAACCATTCTCATCGACTGCAGGGTGTATATATTGCGGAGGACCAATTCCTTTAATCAGTATTTTAATAGCTTATATTGGTTTCATCGCCTAAGTTATGTCAGTCTATTCCATAGTACCAAACACTCGATACATCCTCGATATTGCAATCAGATGACCCCATGACTTTCAAGATGGCTCGAGGAAATGGTGTCGTTGGCCTGTATAATAATACCTGAATTTATTAAATGGAATCCTATTGGTCCTTAAACCAACGTTACAATGTTCAAGATTGACCAGGCACAACTGTTTAACCATGACCATTTCCAACCCCTTGTAGTTACCAAAACCAGAAATAGAGAGTCGCTGTGTAAAAATTGTTATAATGAACTGCGGAACTGTTTGTCTACAATTGCACCTTATTGGAGGTAGGACATAAGTCCAAATGAATCGGTCCACACTAGCGAATAAAAAAGTCGACATTGATCTATTGAATCTTATAAATAGGTAGATTTTGGGAGAATATTTATAACAAGAGATCGTTGCAGTGCTCTGGTGGCTCAATGCTTATTTTTTTTTTTATATTTTATACTATGCAATCTTTTTTGCGGCTCAAGGCTCTCCAAGCTTTTTCGCGGTTTGCTTATTTACGTCCTACTTTACGCCTGAACGGCCAAATCGAGGACGTACGGCTTTAGGTCCGATTTTCGTAGAACATCGGTGCATTGCTTGGCCTCATGCCAGTCTAAAGTACTGACATGAAAGATGGGTCGGCCCATGACTTCTGCACTCCAATCGGGGGTCATAGATGTGTTCATTCACACTACCGATCGTAATCAGATGGTGAAAAACCTCTTTTGCATCCTGCTTCAGGATGCAAAAGAGGTGATTGCCGCAGTTTTAACCACTGTGCCATAGGACCAATTACTCACCTCTTCAGGTCTTTTCGTTACTTTCGGGTGCCGTACTCTTCAGATCTTATTATCAATTCTATAATTCTATTAGAATTTGGATACTTTTATAATTTTAATCCTCTATCTCGTAAGCCCTATCTCGTTTGAAAAAATGACTCATTTGATTCAAATTCAGATCAAACTAATGTTCCGATCAAATTCCATTCATGTGTTATTTTTTTAAGCAGCTTAACCCCTCATTTTTAAACTGACAAAAGCAATTCGTATCAGGAAGTAATTAGAGCACAAATCAATTCAAAATCACCCCCCACCCACATACATAACACACGCATTTCTTATCTTTAAAGTTCAAGAATTTAATTTAATTTTGTTTTTGTACTTTGAAAATTGGTTTTTGTTCCGTGTTACACACATCCATATATACGGATATGTCTAAGGATATAAAAAGGAAGAATCACATTTCTAATTAAATACGTGAACATCTCGGGTGTAATGATATAATATTGTATATATAGGAGGGTGCGAACTATTAGGGCATTGAATCGCATGTATAAAAGTCCATCGCTGGATTTGGACGATAAGACGATTTAAAGTGGGCGAACAATCCAATTTGCTTTCCATTCGTATATATAAATCGCTGCAGGCGAAGATTTGCCGGTTAATTGTAAACACTTACATGCGTCTATATACGACCTGATGAACGACTTCACTATTACAACGGACAAGTTTCGTATTTCGGCCATTCCAGTCATCGGTTAAACAAGGGTCTTCGATTGGATTGTGAATAAATTTTGAGAAAATATTGAATGTACGTGCTGTGGTTTGTTGTTGTATGTATCAAGATAAATCGGAACAATTCTTCAAATAAATCAGACCAAAAGTATAATCTGCCTTTATTTCTTTATGTGCGTCCGTTGTTAGATACAAAAGAGGAAAATATAACAATCCCAAATATATTGTCATCGGGAAATAATTCATAATTTTCACCATTGTGTTAGCGATTGTGTGTGTGTGTGTGTGCGTGGTGATTTAGAATTTTCACCATAATCGTTGTCATCATATATCAATAAATTTTTGTGCGTCTATAATAATTTTCACATTTTCAAGTTAAAGTATGGAGCTTCTCTCTTGAATATAAATGGTCGCATAATGAGGATGTATACGATTTGAACAAGAAATAAACGAGATGTATATGGGTTGGTTGGTTGTATAAACTGGGGTTGTGATGCAGTGATATTTAAACGATACTCTGCGGAACATAACCAGATATACGATCTTAATCCAATTCAAATCGAGGTGGTTATCGAAGACATCCTTATTATTTTTAAGAGTATTGTTTGTTATTTGACCCATTATTGATCGGCAACTTTATATTATCTGTATTCTTAAATTATACATTCATTCCTGGGACATTTTAGATTTCTATTCAGTTTTAAAACCAAATCATGTATTATTGCAATTTGATCGAGGTCCAATTATCTTTAAGACTCATGTTATAAATTTAAGTCTTGTTGTAAACCGCCCAAACAGCACAGTTGGTTAAGCTGCGGCAATGGAAGTGGGAGGTACTGCATTCGATTAAGGTAGAGGCGGGTGCAAACGGAATCCCCATCTGGTTATGATCGGTTGAGCAAATGAACACATCTATGACCCCCTGTTGAGTTTAGGATCCATGGGCCGACACATCTTGCATGTTAGTACTATTGGCTGACATAGAGATATACAAACAGTAAATGGTTCTACGTAAATCGGACCTATAGCCGTACATTGAAGGGATGCCACCTCCAATGGGTCAATTGAGCCTGATTGAAAGAGGAATCACAAAAAAATCCCAAGTCATACTTTTACAATAAGGAACAACGCCTTCATCGTGAGGAGTTCGATCCAATGACTCACATTTTACTGATCATTTCCTATATCTCTACTTCATTGCACGATTTTGTTATGCATCCTAAAGTCTTAATATATTTCGAAATAATATGAACAGCCGTGCGAGAATTGTAAATCCGCTTTAAGTTATCCAGAACGATTGCACGAAAGACACCGACCACTGAACAAAGACCGCTGAATTTTCCACTCAAGCAGTTGTTGCAGTGGTAAGTACCATTGGAATTTGTTGACAATTAAACTTTCCGAGAGTATAAGAACAAAGAGTCGTCGTACCTGAATAACCGTTAAAGTCCACAAGAGATCTAAATCGAATTTCTTCTTTGTAATGATATATTCGTATTGAAACAAATACCTAATAAAGCAAAGTCTTGAATGTTGTTGGGTCATTCGATTGTTTTAGGCTGGTTTGTTAGAATACGATACCGTGCTGACAAACTACTCGCACTGGATGTTGAATCGTTTGGGGCTTATTCACATAAACTTTTGATTTTAAAAATATCCATAAGAAAAAGTGTGGTGCTGTTAAATCCGGAAATCTGGCTGGCCATGCTAAATCGACATTTCGCGTAACTAAAGTCTTCGTAGAAAAACTCATTCAATAATTGAATTGTCGAACGGGCTGCGTGTGTGTTGTGGCCTCATCTTGCTGAAACCACATGTCCTCTAGTCCTTGCTCTTACATTTAAGGCACAAGTACTGTACTAAACTTATTGATCAGCATCACACGGTAGCAATTTTTGGACAAATTGAATTTTGTATGGGAACATTTTCAAATCATTTTTCAAAATTCGCCTTAAACTGCGTGCAGAAAAAAGGTAAAATCTTTTCTAAATAGAGGTCCAATGGGAATTTTGACGATATTTTTGAAAAAATTCTAGTTGTCAAATATAAAATAATTAATATCTTCGTTAATATTTGTCGAATCGCAATTTTGACGAAATTTTGATAAAACTTAACTAAACGGTAAAATCCTTTCTAAATTTTTTTTTTTTTTTTTTTTTTTTTTTGCGGTTTTTACAGGCCATTATTGGCCCGTACCGTGTCAACAATCTGACTCCAACGGTTTCGATCACGAGCCAGATCTTCATACTGTTGCAAGCAGTTGGAAGATGCCAGATCGCTCTCTACGCCGTGGAGCCATCGTCGCCGACAGCGACCTCTTCGCCTACCGAAAGGCGGTTCTCCCTTTAAAGATCGCTGTATCATTCGGTTCGGATCAGCACGCAGAACGTGACCGAGCCAGCGTATTCGCTGTCCTTTGATTTCATGCACGATATCAGGAATTTGCATTAAATTCCTGATCTCGTGATTGAAAAGAACTCGGTAAGTGCCATCGACGTCGCGTTTTGGACCATATATCACACGCATGATTCTTCTCTCGAATGTTAGAAGCCATCTTTCGTACTCATCCGTCAAGGTCCAACTCTCACATCCATACATGACAACGGGTCTGATCAACACTCTGTACAGTTTCAGCTTATCCGTATTTGCAAGATATTTTGATTTCAGCAGTGGACGTAGAGGATACAAAGCCCGATTGCCAGCGGCAAGGCGAACCTTGATATCCTCGCCCACACTATTATCGTGAGTGATGAGAGATCCAAGATACTTGAATCTCTCATCACTCCTTCAAACGTGTGGTTTCCACTACTGAAATCAATTGCGTCTTGGTCTCTAAAACCCGAGATTAGATATTTGGTTTTTGACTCGTTGATTTTGAGACCAACGGAAGCTGAACACTGTTCCAGTGGATCAAGTATCTCTTTCACTCCGTTGCCATTTAATCCAATCACACAGATATCATCTGCCTAAGCAAGAAGTTGATTGGATTGTCGGAATAAGATATTGTCCTGAGGTGTTTCACTTTTACGAAGGATGTATTCCAACATGAGATTAAAAAGTATCGGGGACAGCGCATCTCCTTGTCGAACACCGGAATTGATTGCAAAAGTTCTCGATAGCCTGTTCTCAACTTTAACACAGCATTGTGACTGCGTTACTGTCATTTTACAGAGATGTACATATTTTTTTGGTATTCCTAAATATTCAAGCGCATACCATAGCCTCTCTCGATTGATCGAGTCATAGGCTTGCTTGAAATCTAGGAATACCTGGTGTACATCGCGAGATGTTTCGTAGTACTTGGAAAGAATCATCCGTAGCGAAAAAACTTGATCAGTGAGTGACCGATTTGGACGGAATCCTCCTTGGTAGTCACCGACAATTTCCTCCGCTAGAGGAGTAATTCTTCCCAAGATAATGTATGACAGTAACTTGTATGCTGTGCAAAGGAGAGCTATACCGCGATAGTTCTCGCATTTCATGCGATCACCCTTTTTGAATATTGGGCATAACGCGGCCACTTTCCATTCATCAGGCATAACTTCATTTCGCCATACCAATCGAACAAGGTCGAAAAGACAGTTCCACAAAGTTAGCCCTCCGAATATCAAGAGCTCTGAATTAATGCAATCAACCCCTGGTGAACGATTTTTCTTTAATCTCTGCATGGCCATTGTGAATTCCTCATAGGATGGATCCTCAATGAACATCTCCGCGGTCTGTATTTGAGAGTATTCAAATACAGCTTGTGATACATGTGGAACATTAAGTAGATCAGAAAAATGTTCACGCCATGTATCGAGTACCGCATCGACGTTAACACAGAGGTTTCCATCCTGGTCCCGAATGGCAGTTGACCGAGATCTTAAGGTATGGTGCAATTCGGTGATTCCTTTAAAGAAACCACGCGAGTTGTGCTCATTGCTGAGTTGTTGTACTCTTAAGACCTTGGCCTTCCACCATTCGCGCTTCTTCTGTCTACAAATGCGTTTAGCTGTCCTCCTAGCAAGAACTGCCTTGTTTTTCCTTGCAATTGTAAACCGAGTCTGCGCTTCATTGTGGGCTATATTGCGTTGCTCAACAGCACGACGACACTCCTCATCAAACCAATCATTTTTGGGCGTAGTTTTCACTATACCGAGAGTGTGCTGGGCAGCATCGACAACCGAGGTTTTCAATACTTCCCAGACACTGTTCACATCATCAGATTGGTAGTTTGATCCTAAAAAGCTATTGCTGACAAGATCTTGATATTTTCGTTGCGTTTCTTCATTTATCAGACCTTCACAGGAGAATCGCGTTTTATATTCTCCTGTCCTCCTTGACTTGTACGAAAATTTCCATCGTAGCTTTGCAGCAACCATAAAATGGTCACTGCATACGAATTTTGTTGACGACCGATACGATCTCACGTCTTGAACAACCCGAGCCCGGTCTTTTGAAATCAACACATGTTCAATTTGGCTTCGGGATGTTTTACGTGGATGTGTCCAGGTTTCCAAATGGATGTTTTTGTGGGGAAAGAATGTACTTGCCACTTGGAGATCATGTGCGATCGCAAAGTACATCATTCTTTCCCCATTTTCGGTCGCAGTTTCGTGTCGGGAGTACGGACCTATGTTGTTACATAAGTCGGTCTGATTTCGGCCAGCTCTAGCATTAAAGTCACCAATCACCAATCTGATATCGTGCTCAGGTATAGAGCCCATCAGATTATCCAAATTATTGTAAAATGAGTCTTTATCTTGGGGTTGGCTTACATCAGTGGGCGCATGTACACATACAATTGACAGGTTGGCTAATCTCATGTGCAAGCGAAGCTTACACATTCGATTATCGACTGCTTGGAAGTCCAACACAGCCTTTTTTACCTGTGGCCCAATGAGAAAGCCAACTCCAAGATTTCCGAGGTCATCTCCACTGTGTAGCAACGTATAGCCTTGGGACACATGGACTCCACTTTTAGGCCATCGAGTTTCTTGGAGCGCTACGAGTTCCAGCCGATACTCCTTCATACATGTGATAAGGCCGTCCAACGCGCCAGGTTTTCTTAGTGACTGCACGTTCCACGTGCTGATCCTCAATCTCGTATCCGGGTACTTAAGCGGGGGGTCATTGTTATTTAGGCGGTATCCGATTTTTTTGTTTTTGTTGACATTTTTAACTGTTATTGTTTTTTTACGGATGCGGGTCGTCAGCCCAGCGATCCAACCAGATTTAGTCGCCTCCTACGACAAGCTCTGGATACTGTGGTGGTATTCTATGGATCTCATGTTTCGTTCGAAATATTTACGAAACATGGTTGCCCCCACCCACAGGGCTAAATCCTTTCTAAATACAGATCCAATGAATATAGACAAAAATATAGACAAATGTAGTTAGTTGAGTTTAGTTAAGTAAAATTTTAGTTAAGTTTTATCAAAATTTCGTCAAAATTGGGATAGGACAAGAATTTACAGAGATAATTAAGGATTTTATAATTGACAACTAGAATTTTTTCAAAAATATCGTCAAAATTCCCATTGGATCTCTATTAAGAAAGGATTTTACCTTTTAGTTAAGTTTTATAAAAATCTCGTCAAAATTGGGAAAGAACAAGAATTTACAGAGATATTAAGGTTCGGTTAGGTTAGGTTGAGTGGCTGCTACAGCACACTTTGACCGGCAACGGTTCGTTGTGATACCACAGGATCTTACTTCCCTTTTACTCCTATGTGAACCAGTTAGAGCTGCTTACGTAGCGTAATAAGTCTCGCACATTACAATTCTCGAGATCGGAAAGGCAGTCCATTAAAAACATACCCAGATATTCATGTCTTTTGTGTGCCAAGGCCGGGCATGAGCATAGGAGGTGGACTACCGTCTCTTCCTCCTCCTCGTCCCTACAGCTTCTGCAAAAGTCATTTACTTCCAGACCCAGCCTTCTCGCATGTTCTCCAAGAAGGCAGTGTCCTGTGAGTATCCCACGATCGTTTTAAGTTCACGTCTTCGTAGGGAGATAAGTGCTTTTGAGCGTTTCAAGTTCAGCTTAGGCCAGCCTTGTCTTGCAACTCTACATGAGAGGGTGTTCGTCCACCTTTTGTTCGTTGAGGCTTCCGCCTCTTTTTAAAGCACAGTCTTGAGTGCGTTAAAGGGTCTTCCCAACTTTGCCCTTTCCGGTAGCAGTTGGAGAGTTGTACCGTGCCTCGCTAGTTCGTCCGCCCTGCAGTTTCCCATTATGTCTGAGCGGCCAGGGACCTAGACTACCTGGATGTTGAAATTCTCACTCATCTCATTTAGAGACGAGCGGCAAGCCAACGCCACTCTAGACGTTAGAGAAACAGAAACCAGCGACTTGATTGCCGCCTGACTGTCCACATAAATTGCGATATCAGTCGAGGATACAACATTATATCTCAACCAGTTCAGGACCTCCTCAATCGCTATCACCTGGTACACACTGCAGTGATCAGGGAGGCGAACTGCTATATCTACCTCTAGTTTATCACAGAAGACTCCAGCTCCTACTTTACCGTCTAGCTTGGAGCCATCCGTAAAGAACTGCAATGCTCCCGTTTCAGCTGCCAACCCGCTCCTCCAGGATTCCCTTGAAGGACAGGTGGTTCCGAACCTTTTCTCGAAGCACAGAGTCAGTGTAACATAGTCAAGACTCGCCAGTTCTTTCCTCAGCGATCTGACTATCGTCGAGTGTCCTGTTTGAAGACATTTCCACTGAGATATGGCTGATAGTCGAGTGGCCGTAATCGCCGCCATCTGCTTACCATAAATGTCCACGGGGAGAAGGTGAAACAAGACCTCTAAGGCACTTGTAGGTGTTGTCCTCAGTGCCCCGTTTATAAGCATGCAGGCCGTTCTTTGCACCTTCTCAATCCTCTTCCTGTATGTTATTTTATCAAGATCTGGCCACCACACGCTCACCCCATACATAAGTACAGGTCTTACTACGGAAGTGTATAGCCAGTGTACCAGCTTCGGCGTCAGGCCCCATCTCTTTCCGATGGCGTTCCTACACGAGTACAAAGCTATATTGGCTTTGTTTACTCTTTCCAGAATGTTGGGCTTCCAGCTTAGCTTACAATCCAAGATTACGCCTAGAAATCTTGCCTTGTCCGTAAAAGCTAATCTGTTGAAATTTAGAAGAGGTGGATCTACTACAGGGATTTTATATTTCCTCGTAAATAGTACCAATTCAGTTTTAGACGCGCTGATTGCCAGTCCACATTTGGTGGCCCACCTCGTTATAATTAGGAGGGCATTTTGGATTACCTCCGCCACTGTGCTTATGTATTTTCCAGAGACAGCTATCGCTACATCATCGGCATAAGCAATCACTCCGATCCCTTCTCTCTCCAGATTTAATAGTAGCTCATTGATTGCTATGTTCCAGAGGATAGGAGACAGAACACCTCCCTGTGGGGTTCCCCTAGTCACCCGTCTCCTGATGGTGGATTCCCCCAGCTCTGAGTTAATCATCCTGCACCCAAGCATATGATTGATTAACCTACTTATAGAGTAATCCACACCTAGTAGCGACAATCCCTCCGGAATTGCCTCCTTCCTTACATTGTTAAAGGCGCCTTCAATGTCAAGAAACGCCACCATACAAAACTCTTGCGAGAATAATGATTTCTCAATTGTACTTACCAGGGCATGCAGAGCTGTGTCCACAGACTTCCCTTTACAGTAAGCGTGCTGAGTCTGAGCCCAGTCACTAGGTTTAATTTTTGAGCGTATGTAGATATCCATCAGCCTTTCCAAGGTTTTCAATAGAAAGGATGATAGAGTTATTGGTCTTAAGTCTTTTGGGTAGCCCTGCGAGCATTTACCCGCTTTCGGAATAAAAATCACTCTGACCTCCACCCACTCCCGCGGAGTACAGACAAGTTTTAAACACCCTTTGAAAATTACCAGGGGAGTATAATCCTCGAGTTTTTCTGAAGCTCCGCGGGAATAATACGGTCAGGGCCCGCCGATTTATAGGGTTTGAACCCTTCAATTGCCCATAGCATCCGTTCTTTGGTTACGATATCTTCTATGCGCAGTGAGTGTGCTTCTTGATGAGTACCAGTCCCTGTCGAGTCATCGAAGCTTCCTGGAAAGTGGGTTTCGATGAGAAGTTCCAAGGATTCCTTACTAGAAATCTGGTAGGTTTGGTAGACAAAATTTTCCTAAGACGAGAGGTCTCGGAGACTTCTTCTATTTTGTCACTGTGATTTTGTAAGAGTCTCCATGATTTCCTCTGTGCCTTCCTTAATTCTTTTTTGTATATTTTCAGGTCCTCCTTGTAGGAGTCCCAGTCCTGAGCCTCTCTCGTACTTTTGGCTCTATTAAATGCTTTCCTACACGCCTTCCGGTAGGTCCCCAGTTCCTTGGACCACCATGCCGGTTTTTGCTTGCCCCTGGGTTTAACTATTGGGCAAGCAGCGTTGAAGGACCGATTGCAGGCATTTGTGAAAGTTTCCACTATGCTGTTCAGTTCCTTCACTGTCGCTGGTGGCTCAGGGGTCTCTGGTAATTGTAGTTCTATAAGCGTTTCCCCGTACTTGCTCCAGTTTGTCTTTCTGGGATTCCTGAAAGGTTTCCGGGTGGCAGGGGAAATGCTAAGACTAAATGTTATGTAACGATGGTCAGAGAAGGAGTGTCCCTTCGCCACTCTCCATTCCCTGACCAAAGAGTACAGGTTTTTTGAGGCGAAGGTAACGTCCAGAACCTCCTGCCGATTTTTTGTAATAAAAGTGGGTTCTTGCCCAATATTACACACCATGAGATTGTTGTTTAAAATGTAATAAAAAAGTAACTCACCTCTCTCGTTGATATCAGTGCTTCCCCAAATTGTGTGGTGCGGATTTACATCACATCCAAGGAGCACCCCAATCTTCTTCCTGTACGATTCGAGGACCAGGTCCCCCAGGTTATCCGGCGGAACCTGTTTGTCCCGGTCCAAATAGGCTGAGACCAGCCAAAATATACTGCCACCAACCTCTAGGCTGACCGCAGTTACGTCACCATTGCTGTATTGAGGAAGAAGGAACATATTTAAATTATTTTTTCCAAGAATGCAGGATCTGATATTCCCCGAATTTCTTGAGTACCCCTTCATTTTAAGGCCACAGATCCTGTTGGTGTTTATCCAAGGTTCTTGAATAAGGACCACGTCCTCTTCTGATCTAGTCAGTCTGAGGAGTAAGGCGGCCGACGCCGCCTTTGAATGGTGTAGGTTAATTTGTATTAAATTTAGCATAAATTTACCAAGTTGAGCCTACTTACCTGTTTACTCCCCGCTACCGCAGGCTAGTTTCCTTTGTTTCCATTGGAGTCGCCGGTGTCTCCCGTCTCTCCCCCCATGGAACTTGTTTCCCCGACGTTTGCAGTCCTTTCTTCGTCTGACGCCAGGGACAGTCGGCTGCCCATCTCCTCTCCAAGTGCGGTCACCTCGGAGAGCTCCATCGGTTGGGCTGTCTCTCCTTCAAGTGCAACTGCATCAGTTGTGGACGGGCTGCCTTCCTCTCGTGTTTCAGCCTCGTCTTTTTTGTATACTTTGAGAGTAATCGAAGTCGATTACTCCCTTAGTCGCGGCAAGCGGCGCCAGGGACTCCGTGTTGATTATCATAGTTGATAATCTGGAGCCCGCCTTTGCATCCTCTTGCCTCACGATCTTCCAGTTTCCTGTCGGAAGATCGGGGTTGCTGATTCTGATTATCTCCAGAATCTCTTCTGGGCTAGCTGGTTCGGTTGGCAGCCAGACGCGTGCTCTTGGCCTGCTAGGAATCTCTTCCCTGCTTACAGCCGCCAGCTTCGCGCCTTGCCACACCTCTCCTACCTCCGCTACATCCTTTTTATATAGCTCCACTGATCTGGCATCAGAGCACGCTATAAGTTTAACGCGCCCTTGATGCCAGTCCGCATCTCTGCAGGATGGAGGGGGTCCTGGATTTTCTCTCAGGATCCTTAGGAAAACGGAGTTTAGTGCATTGTACACCAAGCTCCATTTTTCCATGGTGATGCTCCCATCTTCATGACTCCTGTCAATGACGGCTAGCACCAACAAACGCTCCTTCACAATATCCCTGAAGGATTTTGGTCTAGCCTTGTTAGGAGGCAAAACCTTGTGAGGAGTTTCCTTCTCCGTCTGCATTTTGGGCCGTTTTGTGTCCACGAACTCCAACTCATCCTGGGACCGCTGTCTTTTTGACACATGGTCCCTCTCTGAGTTTTCGACCGTTTTCTTGGCCCATGTCACGGATTGCTTTTGTTCAGCCGTAAGCTGTCCCTCAGGGGTTGCAGCCCACCTGTTCAAAACCCTAAACGCCGCGCATCTATCCCTATAGCGCTGCTTCGATTGGTTGACGTTAGTCGAACCTCCCTCAGCAGCCCTTAGCTTCCTATGAGTTCCGCTCGTCCCTGGCTTAGAAGCCTTGAACTTGCTTCCCCCTGGTGTCTTTAAGGGAGCCCCACCTTTACGGTTTGAGCTCTCACTTTTTGTTTCCGGCCTTTGGAGAGTGCCGGTTTCGGTTTTTTCTGGCCTTTGGAGGGTGCCGGTCTCGGTTTTGTTTTTATTGTTATTGGATTCCATGTTGTTCCCACGAGTATTGGAGAAATATATGGTCCACCTGCGCAGAGATCCGCTTACGCAGGTAAGGCTACTTACAACTGGAGGTCGCCAGGTATCCAAAGGGCTCCGTTTGCGACTGGGCTTTGTTAAATGGGCCCCCAGCCTGGTGGTTTGTTGGCACGGGTTACGTAACACCGTAAACCAGCCCATCTGCCGTCATTAAGTGTGACCCGCCCCACACCTAGGTCACATTACCCACCCGTTCTAACGAACGAGGGCCTGGAGGCGACGACAATTATGAAGCAGCAAGAGATATTAAGGATTTCTAGAATTTTTTCAAAAATACCGTCAAAACATTTTGTTTTAAATTAATTAAGTTTTGAAATAATTTGTTTTATTATATTACCCAAAATTTATATTCTATTACACAAAATGTAAATGGCTTGGTTGATAGCATGTCGGCTCAATATGCTATGGTTCCTTAGTTCGAACCCCCAAGCAAATTATTTTAATTTTAAATTGTTTTTTTTTTTGATATTTGCTTTGATTCGATTCTAAAGAAATTCAAAATGCAAACAAAATAAATAGTTTTTTTATCAACTTCAATTCACTAAAATCTAGTTAAGATCTAGTTTTAAATCCGACGGATAGAAAGGCAAGATTTTACCTATAGCTACAAATGGATGGAGATCATTGATGTAAAGTTAAATTCTAGTGATTAAAATTAAAATTCTTTTCGGTGATCTTCCGGAAGAATTGTACTGTACTCAACTCTACAACACTGGTTAGTATACTGATGAGATCTGGAGAGTAAGGACAAGTATTCTAGCGTAAGGACAAGTATTCTAGCACTACTGGGTATTGAAAAATAGAGTAAATGGCTATGATGTCCAAAAACGAAGAGAGCCAGTTTACTGTCCACTCCACTGACTAGCAATTCTGATTAATTTTCAAAATAAAGTTTAAAAAGTTATTAAATGATGATTTCTAACATTTACTTTAACTGAAATCTTATTTTAAGGTTAAATGATTTAAACTATCGAAATTATAAATTTTCCAATTGGACCTCTATAAGTTTTGTCAAAATTTCGTCAAGATTATATATTTTATAATTTTCAAATTTTCGAAGAAAAAAAAACTGTAAAAATAAAATAGTTTACTTGGGGGGGTTCGAACTCAGGAACCATAGCATATTGAGCCGACATGCTACCAACCAAGCCATTTACATTATGGGTAATAAAATATATATATGCGTTTAAAACGTATACTTTTGAAATAATATAGTATTGTGTAGTGTGAGGCTCTCGGATTTGGTGAGCGGGTTTGTTGCCGGTTGAGACTGTGGGCTCCGGATTTTTTTTTTAAATTTCGAAACGATACTAAGAATTGACTAAGATGAAAAACTATTAATTTACTTTAAAATAACATTTTAATATTATTCATTTTCTTTAAATTTTCCAATTTAAATTTTTAATAAGTATTTTATTGATATTTTTGAAAAAATTCTAGTTGTCAAATACAAAAAAATATCTTCGTAAATAGTTGTCAAATCGCAATTTTGACGAAATTTTGATAAAACACGAAATTTTGATAAAACTCAACTAAAAGGTAAAATCCTTTCTTAATAGAAATCCAATGGGAATTCTGACGATATTTTTGAAAAAATTCTAGTTGTCAAATATAAAATACTTAATATCTTCGTAAATAGTTGTCGAATCGCAATTTTGACGAGATTTTGATAAAACTTAACTAAAACGTAAAATCTTTTCTAAATAGAGGTCCAATGGGAATTTTGACGATATTTTTGAAAAAATTCTAGTTGTCAAATAAAAAATACTTAATATCTTCGTAAATAATTGTCGAATCGCTATTTTGACGAAATTTTGATAAAACTTAACTAAAAGGTAAAATCCTTTCTAAATAGAGGTCCATTGGGAATTTTAACTAAAAGGTAAAATCCTTTCTAAATAGAGGTCCAATGGGAATTTTGACGATATTTTTGAAAAAATTCTAGTTGTCAAATATAAAATCCTTAATTATCTCTGTTAATTCTTGTCCTATCCCAATTTTGACGAAATTTTGATAAAACTTAACTAAAAGGTAACATCTTTTCTAAATAGAGATCCAATGGGAATTTTGACGATATTTTTGAAAAAATTCTAGGTGTAAAATATAAAATACTTAATATCTTCGTAAATAGTTGTCGAATCGTAATTTTGACGAAATTTTGATAAAACTTAACTAAAAGGGAAAATCTTTTCTAAATAGAGGTTCAATGGGAATTTTGACGATATTTTTGAAAAAATTCTAGTTATCAAATATAAAATACTTAATATCTTCGTAAATAGTTGTCAAATCGCGATTTTGACGAAATTTTGATAAAACTTAAATACAGGTAAAATCTTTTCTAAATAGAGATCCAATGGGAATTTTGACGATATTTTTGAAAAAATTCTAGTTATCAAATATAAAATCCTTAATTATCTCTGTTAATTCTTGTCCTATCCCAATTTTGACGAAATTTTGATAAAACTTAACTAACAGGTAAAATCTTTTCTTAATAGAGGTCCAATGGGAATTTAGACGATATTTTTGAAAAAGTTCTAGTTGTAAAATATAAAATACTTAATATCTTCGTAAATAATTGTCGAATCGCAATTTTGACGAAATTTTGATAAAACTTAACTAAAAGGTAACATCTTTTCTAAATAGAGATCCAATGGGAATTTTGACGATATTTTTGAAAAAATTCTAGGTGTAAAATATAAAATACTTAATATCTTCGTAAATAGTTGTCGAATCGTAATTTTGACGAAATTTTGATAAAACTTAACTAAAAGGGAAAATCTTTTCTAAATAGAGATCCAATGGGAATTTTGACGATATTTTTGAAAAAATTCTAGTTGTCAAATATAAAATCCTTAATTATCTCTGTTAATTCTTGTCCTATCCCAATTTTGACGAAATTTTTATAAAACTTAACTAACAGGTAAAATCTTTTCTAAATAGAAATCCAATGGGAATTTTGACGATATTTTTGAAAAAATTCTAGTTATCAAATATAAATACTTAATATCTTCGTAAATAGTTGTCAAATCGCGATTTTGACGAAATTTTGATAAAACTTAACTAAATGCTAAAATCTTTTCTTAATAGAGGTCCAAAGGGAATTTTGACGGTATTTTTGAAAAAATTCTAGTTGTCAAATATAAAATACTTAATATCTTCGTAAATAATTGTCGAATGGCAATTTTGACGAAATTTTGATAAAACTCAACTAAAAGGTAAAATCGTTTCTTAATAGAAATCCAATGGGAATTTTGACGATATAGGACTAATATCAGGATAATATATATATATATATAAATATATATATATATATATATATATATATATATATATATATATATATATATATATATATATATATATATATATATATAAACATATATAATGTCGATGACTCCGCACTTATTGTCTATCGGCGAGATCTGAACAACAACTTGTAGAGCGAGTAGGGGTCGTGGTTGAAGTCATCTCCAAATGCCTCTGCACTCATCAGTTGCAGTTGGCGCCGGGAAAGGCAGTTGTAATGGTGAGTCGTAGAATGCATTCCGCTATATGGAATTTCACAAAGGTGGAATAAGAATAGTACCAACAGCAAAAATTAAGAACTTGGGGGTGTGACTGGACCATCAACGAAGCTTTCAAGAGCACATTAGTCAAATGGTGGTAAAGGCGTTTAGAACAACAACTCGCGTTATTCGATTTAAGGCCAGCACTGGCGAACCGAGCGAAAGTAAGTGGAAATTGCTCTCCTCGGTAGTCACATCAATCATTTTGGATGGGGTACCCGTATGGACTCGAGCATTGAGAAAAGAGGCAGCCTCGAAAGAGGCAGCCTTCATAATATCTTGCATGCCACTTATTACGTTAATAGCATAACATACAGTCTCGGTTTTGTAACTTTTGTTGCATGTCTATGTGTATTTGTGTGTTGGTTGCTATATATCATCTGCATAGTCGAGATCATTGAGTTTTCTTATTGGACCCCACTGAATTCCGTTTGGTGATGTGATGTCTAACTTGCGCTTGACATTATCCAGTATTATGAGGAACAATAGTGGAGATAGTACATAACACTTCGTGTATTGTAGTATGGGCAACTCTGCTATCCTTTGTGTTGAACTTTATTTTCAGCATCCAGGTACATTTCTTGGATGAGTTCGAGTATTTTCCTTGGGTTGTCTATTTCACAGAGTGCTTTCAAGAATGCGCTTCTCTTGATGGAATCAAATTTGCGTTCGAAGTTCACGAAGAATAGATATAGTGGTGAGTTCGATTCGTTGGATTGTTCAACGATAATTTGAGGACTGTGTTGATGTGGTCTGAACAGTTTTTTCCTGGTCTGAAACCAGTTTGTTTGTTTCTTATGTATTGGTTCACGGTTGGTGAGATTCGTTCTAGGATGACCATTTCTAAAATTTTAATACTTTCATTGTACTGTTGAGCAGAGAGATGATTCGATAGTTTTTACATTCTATTAAGTCGTCTTTCTTTGCAATCGTTATGGTTATGCCCTCTTTCTTTTAATTTTTGGGGAATTATCCCAGTGTTCCACACTTCTACTAATAGTAGTGTTAGTGCTCCTGCAGCTGTAAATTCGGCCTCATTGAGTAATTCAGCTGGTATATTGTTTGTTCTAGCGGCTTTCTTATTTTTCAGATTCATTATGGCACTTGTAACTTCCTCAATTGGTTCGCTATCTATGCGCATAGAATAACTCTTTCCATCAATTTAGTTGTTGGTCGTATGTAGTTAGGACTTATCTATGTGAATCCCTTATTGGTGGTGCATTTGTAAATTTTCCGGTAACGTGAGAATGTCTTCTGTGTATTTAATACGATTACTTCTTGACATTTTCTTTACTTGCCGAGCTGTTTCTTCATATTGTCTTCGATTTGCCGCCATATTTTGATTGCCTAAGTGCGTTTCGTTATTCGGTAGTTTCATTGATTTGAAACGTTTCATTGAAGATTTTTCCCGTGTTTGTATTTCTCCTTGTAGTTTTCACAGTGGCTGGTTTGATTTAAATATATATATATATATATATATATATATAAATATATATATATATATATATATATATATATATATATATATACATATATATATATATATATATATATATATATTATAAGGGCAAAGTTGGGAAGAGCCATTAAGGCATTCAAGACTGTGTTTAAAAAGGAAGCAGTAGCCTCAGCGAACGATACGTGGACGAACATCCTCTCGTGTAGACTAGCAAGGCAAGTATGGCCAAAGCTGGACTTGAAACGCTCAAAGGCACTAATCTCTACGGAGACGTGAACTAAAACGACCGTGGGGATACTCACAGGACACTGCCTACTTGTAGAACATGCGAGGAGGCTACGTCTAGAAGTTAATGACTTCTGAAGCCTCAGCGAACGATACGTGGACGAACATCCTCTCGTGTAGACTAGCAAGGCAAGTATGGCCAAAGCTGGACTTGAAACGCTCAAAGGCACTAATCTCTACGGAGACGTGAACTAAAACGACCGTGGGGATACTCACAGGACACTGCCTACTTGTAGAACATGCGAGGAGGCTACGTCTAGAAGTTAATGACTTGTACAGAAGCTGTATAGCCAAGAAGGAGGAAGAGACGGTAGTCCACCTCCTATTCTCATGCCCGGCTTTTGCACACAAAAGACATGAATATTTGAGTAAGTTCTTATTGGACTGCCTCTCTGATCTCGAAAACTGTTAGGTGCGAGACTTATCACGCTATACGTAAGTAGTACAAACTGGTTCTCTCTCATAAGGGTAATAGGGAAGTATGATCCTGTGGTATCACAATGGACCGTCGCCTGTCTAATTGTGCTGAAGCAGCCGCTGCAACTTAGCCTAATCTAACATATATATATATATATATATATATATATATATATATATATATATATATATATATATATATATATATATATATATATATATACATATATATATATAAATATATATATATATATATATATATATATATATATATATATATATATATATATATATACATATTTATATATATATATATATATATATATATATATATATATATATATATATATATATATACAGGGTGGCTGAGACCAAGTGTTACCAAATAAAAACGCTGTAATTTTTTTAATTTTGATTATTTTTTATTGAAATTTCGTGGAATATGTTGAAAACATATTACATTTTATGAAAAACATGTTACTGCTCGATATAACCTCCTTTGGCTCTGATTATTTGATTCAGTCTTCCATAGTGGGCTTGCGGAATTTTGTTCCATTCTCGAACAAAAGCTGACTTCAATGCATCAACACTTTCGTATTTTTTAGTGGGCACCTTACTCTCCAAAATGCACCATATGGAAAAATCCATGGGATTCAAGTCTGGTGAATATGGCGGCCATTCTTTCGATGAAATCAGCCGCGGAACGCAATTTTGTAAAAATAGCTGTGTTGTTCGAGCTTTGTGTGACGGTGCCGAGTCCTGTTGGAATGTCCAACGGTTCGTACCAAAGTGCTTACGTGCCCAAGGTAGCAAAGCATCGTTTAGGATCTTTTGGCGGTACATCTCTTGGTTTACCTTGACTCGATGTTCGATGAAAACCAGAGGAGTGCGTTCATCTGCAGTAACTGCAGCCCAAACCATAACATAAGCTGGTTGCGCAATTGCTTGCGCAAATTATCGTTGGACTTGTGCTCTCACCAAACACGATCATTTTGTTTATTCACATACTGTTGAATGGTGAAAATTTTCTCATCAGAAAAGACAATTTTTGGAATCTCATCAGGTTCGGCCAAGGCCTTCAATGCTCGTGTTATTTTTGTATCTTTTAGGGCTTCAAGTGTAGTTCATTTTTCAATATGGTTTGAATGCTGTATTGTGAAACATGTAGACGTGCGGCTAATTGATTGGCACTTTGATGAGGATTTTGTTGGATTCGTTTCTTCACCTTTCTGTTGCGTTTTTACGCCTCTGTTGCGTTTTTACGCCTCTGTTGCGTTTAGCGATGCTACCAGTTTAGTTGTATCGAGTTATGGTTCGATACACAAACATTTTATTCACATTGAAATGCTGGAGCTGACGAACTATTGCTGTTTGTGAATTTCCACCCAAATACAGTGCCATGGACACTATTACGTTTGAATTCCATTACGATTTTTTTTATCAAGATATTAATCTAGAACAATTATTTATTGACCACATATAAACATCTGACCAAACTTAAATCTGTCAAAAAATTGACGCGCGAAAAATGACAACTACACAAATGACAGCAGAGTGAAGTTAGTAACATTTGGTCTCAGCCACCCTGTATATATTGTATATATATATATATATATATATATATATATATATATATATATATATATATATATATATATATATATATATATATATATATATATATATATATATATATATATATATATATATATATATATATATATATATATATATATATATATATATATATATATATATATATATATATATATATATATATATATATATATATATATATATATATATATATATATATATATATATATATATATATATATATATATATATATATATATATATATATATATATATATATATATATATATATATATATATATATATATATATATATATATATATCGATGACGATGATTTTCAATTTTGATTTTTTATTTGATTTCAAATCGAAAACACAAAAATATATAACATGAAAGTGATAGGGACTCACACGCACATTATGTACCAAGTACATATGTATATATACATAAACTGTGATAAGGAGAAGAACTCTTATCAGCCGAGGCATAGTATATATGGTCGGATTGAAAATAAATAAATAAAATATAAAAAATATAATGAAAATTGAATTATAAAACGGGATGAGGTGAAAATCAGGAAAATAATCAAACAACAACAACAATGTCGCCTCTTGTAAAAAGGACATATATAACATGAAAAGAAGTTTTTGAAGTAGATTTTTTTGTTGTTGTTGTGCTGTATACCAATTCGATTGGAGTTGATTATCAGAAAATACAATTTTCTCGAGATTCTTAAAAATAAAATTGAGGCCTTGTTTTCTGCTTTTAAGAGGGACGTTTTCCTTTCTTATTTTTTTTTTTGAATTGGATTGGATTTTCGATTCTTTTTTTTTTGTGTGTACTTTCAACTTTTAACTTAAATAAAACAGGAAAGTGAATTAGAAATGGACGGCACACAAAATCAATATATAGGATAATGTATATAGGCGCGCTGCTATTTTCGGGGAGATAGATAACAGATTTTCGATTTCAAACGATATATGTGGTCGATTCTAGTCCAATGAATCAAATGATCGTATTAAAATTTGATATATTGAATTTCATCGAAATCTCGAAACACAAGGTAATTAAGGCGGGTACTTAGAGTGTAATTCGAGGATGTGAGCTCATTATAAATTTTTCATGTATTAAAATCGAAATTTAAAACTTTTTTCGATTCGGATTTAAATCCGCAACGAATTACACATTTCTATATATGTATGTACAGTCTGTCTACATTTTTCGATTGCAACATGATTCATCACACTAATGGATCATAAAATGTACATAAGAGATAAAATATTTATGCTGCGACATAATGAATGTTTTCATAAAAGTTTAACCCTTTGTCGATTTCGACGTATACCGAGATGGTTTCCTCGTAAAATATATTCCATGTTCATATATAGAAGGAATATATGATTGATGAGTTCGAGTTTAACGCACTGTAAATACAATTTTCACATTACAAAGGGTTTAAAAAAGTTTTGTGTCATGATGTTTTATCTCCCGGGATGTGCACAGTGCGGTTTTCACACATCGATCACCCTACATATTTATAAATTATGTTGGTATATAGAAATTAGCATAGAAATGAAATTTATCTACGTCGTTCGAACTATTACAAGACATAATCTTTGAATATATATCTACATACATATACAGACGAGTGTATAGCATGTATAAGAAATGAATATTGTGAATGTAACATGTTGACACCAACTAATGGTAAAATGTAATTTTGAAATGACGCGCATCTCAATGAGGGGTGAATTTGACATTTTGTTTGCATACGTACGAACGACAATGCACTTGATAGTTTGAATAATAATCATATCGTAACTAATGGTTGGAATTTATGCGACTGGCGAATTGACGAATACGACAGAAAAAAATCAATAATTTAGATGTTTAGAAATATAATATTTCTTATTTGGGATGGAATATAATTATGTGCTCGTCGATATACCATTTATTTAGGGGTGGAATTCAAACAAAAATAAATTTGAATGATTCATTCGATAGTTTCTCCAGGTTTATGTTGTTCTATGTTGAAATTATGGGTACGTGAATGGAATATATTAATTTATTTGATAGTGTGGGAGAGGGGATCTTAGGACAACTGACTATATAAAGTTAGAAACAAATACTTCAATATGATTTCCAGGATTTCGATGATTTTACTTTTATAGGTAAGCTCGCTTGTTGCGCCCACTGACAATTTTTTCTCCACCACTCACGGGAGTAAGTATGGAGTGTACAAGAAATTGACTATCACTTTGGAGATTTTCACCAAAAGAGATGGGATAATCTCATCTCTTGTCGTTTATCCAAAATTTTCTTATTGGATCAATAAACCAGCAAAGATCTCTTAAATTATGATGGATGCATTTTAAGGATCCTGCTGGGCATTTTCACGGGGCACTGCTCCCTAAATACTCATATGTTTCGAATGAAAATTCAAAACACCTACGAACAGTGTGAGGACGAGGAGGAAGAAACTGTTGAGCACTTTTTGTGCTCCTTCTATGCTTCGGCTCAAAATTCATATTTGAGGACCAATTGACGATCTTGAGGATACCAAAGGATAATCTTGGACTTCATTAGAAGAATGAACAGATTCCGGGACTGAGAGTGTGCGTCTCGGAAGAGATGTCACAATGGGCCAACTGAGCCTGAGTGACTGGGAAAAAACTCTAATACTCTGTTTGAAAAATCTATCGATAAGAACAGCATTTGCACTTATTACAGCCCGATTCATCACAGAATCAGGTTCTTGTAATTTGAGCCTTTACCGTTCGAGCTAGTGTTTTGATACACTAACATTTCATTCATATTTTGTGGGTTACGTTTTGGGAGGGTTAAATGTAAAGTTTCCAATTTGTTCGATTAAGGAAGTTGAGTCGTGAAATTTCAATATTCTGCACTTGGGTGTAAAAAATTGTACATTACATAATATTCCACAAAAGTTCAAAAATACCTATCCAGTGGTATCTTTTTTGCACGCATACTTGTATAATGCCAACAAAGTAATTTTCTGTCAATTGCTTATAAAATAATTCAACAAGATCAATACACTAGCATGCCATGAAATATCTCGCTCGGAATCATGTTTATTCACATATCGATGCTTAGCTTGAACGACCCTCTTTTAATTACGCCTTCAACCGAAACAATGGATGGATACCAAATCATGAGGTAGCCGCACAAGTGGTTGCATTAACTTATGCGGGGCAGCACCAAAGTGAAGAGGATCTACAACTAAATTTGAGCCATTTCTGCGTTCGTCGAGTGTGGCAGAGATATCAGGAAATTGATGGCTTCAGACGGTGACAAAGATCTGACTGACACCGTGCTACAGCACAGCGTGATGGTCGCTTTCTTGTAACAACTTCGTTGCGTAATCGTCGTATGAATGTGGTTCAATTAGGCCGGCGGCTTTTTAGAAATTCGTGAAGTCGAAGTAAGTCGGTGGACAATTAGAAGATGACTTCAAGAAGTTAATGCATGACACGACCGTCGTTAGTTCACTCGAGAGAATTTGAATTGGACAGAACAACAATAGAGAAGTGTTTTTGTTCTCTGACGAGTGCAGGATGTGTTTATATGGCACCGCTCGACGCGTATACAGAAGACAACGAGAATGATATGCACAATGTTGCATTGAAGAACGTGTCTCGTATGGCGGTGGATCGTGCTTCTTGAGAGGACTATCACTACAGGCAAAGACAGATTATTTATTTATTGAGAAAGTACTCAATAAATAAATAATCAAATAATATTTTGGTTTATTGTTGATAATTTTCCGTTCATGCAGGATAATGCGAAACCGTATAAGGCTGGCCTAGTATACCAGTACCTTGAAGAAATGTGACCGGACTTCAATCCCATCAAACATTTATATGTGACGAGTTGAAAAGAAGGGTTCGAGCCAAAGAAGTTGTTTCAACGAGTCTCCAAGAGCTGCAACAGTCAATCGTTGATGAATGGATGGCGATACCTCAAGATTTTTGACTGTTTATATAGCCTAGACACCTGGGCAATCAGATCATAGTAACTCTTTGAAAAACTATATTGCTTAAACTTGCTTTTGTTCAAAGTGTAGGTTTTTTGTAATACTTTGGAAGCTAATCTGATGTCTGGAAATCATTTTGAATAAGCTACATCCTACAATTTTCTTAGTGGTTACAAGTGTAAATGTCTATCAAATCTTATGAGGTGAAACGGTTGTAGTAATATTTTGTAGGACACATATAAAATAATGGTCAAAAGAACGTCGGCCTAATGAATTTTTCAAATCTATTTTCAGACGAAAAGAACGATCAAGCCGTAAGATACTGCCGATATTAAGTTCCAACCCGAAGGTAGGCCAAAATGTTTTAATCTGTTTGGATACATGCTTTAAATTAGATATTTATCAAAGGTTTTCTTTGTTGATTCTAGAAAAGGTACTGCTATTCTATTGATTGTACGGGCTTTTAGTGCTCTCTTATTGCATTGCTGCATTTCACATTCTGTGCTAGTGCTCAGTAATAAAGTTCTTACATCAAGGTGATACATTATGATCGCGTAACTACTACCATGCCAACACCATTGTTCCCTGCATCACTAACATTATTTTGTAACTGTCTCGCACTATGATACTGTTGGTGAATTTGGCCTAATTGGTCAACTTCGGACAATTCAATCTCTTCGATGGTAAAAGACGTTGAGAAATCCTGACACGTTATCTTTTCTGTGAGCTCACCCAATCATCGGTGTCTTCAGTTGAAGCACGCGATCAGCCCTAAGTATTATCACTTGCATCATGTACTTATTTTCACTCAGATACATTTGGTTCGTAATCAGCATATTTTGAATTGAAAAGTATAGTTCCTTCCGATCTCTATAGTCTCATAGTAGTTCGGGTAGGTCGGAAATTTTACAAATCGGAAATTGTTGATTTCTAATTTTGATACGACTCCGAAACTCTTTGCTGTATTATTTTAGCTAAGAGTGGTGGAAAGCCATAATGAGATTTTCATCGTATTTTAACTGAAAAACTTCCGTCCAGTGTTTAACAGTTTCACTCGTTATATATATATAGTATTCTGCTATATGTTGACAGTTTGTCCTTAACTGCTTTGCATATAGATGAGCACGATCTTTTTTGTCATCTTTTCCAAAACATTTACTCTGAACACGACCGTCCCGCGGAGTTTACTAAGCTATTTCCTGATTCATTCCACTAGTTCTTGACGATGTTTTTCTTGCATTTCTTGTAGTTATTAATGTAGTTACTGTTGTTTTGTCAGAATGTTAAAGCTGCTTAAGTTGATGTTGTATTTGCTGCTGGTTTTACTTCTGTCAATGATGTTTCCGTTTTCAAGTGTTGTAGCCAATTCAAATCTTTTTACATCAGCAAAGGATTTCTTCTGATGGACTTTGAGAAATCGGTCTGTACTTCTTCCATCAGATCTGTATTCTGATCCTTATCACTTGTGTTTCATAATTTTTATTAAGATGAAACAATTATCATTAATGCTTGGTGTGTCCAAACAGGTTACCCCTTGTTCTCTTTTTCTCCAGTAAAAAATGTTACGCCTCTATTAAGACACGATCAGGGTTCCTTTTAGAACCCGATCAGAATGTACATTCATCTACTCGATCAGTGACTCTTGTGACTTGTTGTTTAATCGTTTAACTGCGTTGTTTAATCGTTTATTCATTACAATAGTTAAAACTATATGTATCCCAGACTTGAACCTAATGGAAACATCGCCAAAAAAGTGTACTGAAGCAAACGATAGGACTATCATCGTTTGCCTAGGCTGCACACTTCAGACAGCAGTCTGAACTGAGTTCTTTGATTTTGTCAAAAAGACATTTAGATAAAGTAAAACTGCAATACACTACTATATAAATATATATTTTTGATTCAGGAACCGTGGATTCATGGAAACAAAATCAAAGGACTCAATTTAGAGACCTCAGGTTCTCTCCTGTTCAGTAATATCTGCCCGAGACCTAGATCCTTAGTTTTTGTTAGTAATGATATAAATTACAGACTCCTAAAAGAAACCTTTTGTAATGATCTTACGGCAGACGACCTCGATGAAGTAAAAGAACAGGGTTTTCGACGTGAGGTTCAAGTGATTTCTGTTAATTTCCTATATGATCCGGGAATCGGAGGTTCATCTTCCTATACTCCAGAGTTTATCAAAGCTTTAGATAATTACACAAACCGTAATGATATCCCAATCATTGTTGGGTGCGATGCTTACTCACATCACGTATGCTAGGGCAGCACCGATATAAATCTTAGATGATGTTACTCTCTCCGACCATTGCTACATCTCCTTCTTTCTAACCAGTGACAAATCTGAATATAGAGAACTTAGGAACCCAAGATTCAATGTTGAAGATTTTTATAGACACCGTCTCAATCAATCAGTGAAAATCAGAAAGTGTTGAGAATGGAAAGGGCAGCTATATAACTTGAAAAATACTTACTAACGCCTATAAGAAGAACTGGAAGCAGACAAGACCATGAATCACTAACATTCTGGTGGACTAGGCAATTGGGTAGACTGAGGAAGTAGAGAAGACAACTTCTAAACAAGGCCATGAACAGCTGTACAAACGAAGATTGGGACTTGTAGAAATCTTCCCAAAGAGAGTACAAGAATTGGAGCTGTAGCGCCGTGTTGTCTAAAGACTTTGTGATTATTGTTCGAACTTGTGCATTTTTATGTTGTAATTCTCTAGCCTGAGTTCGATGTGATGATGACGTCATTGAATGATTGTGTAATCGAAAAGAACAAATCGTAACAAATGTTAAAACGTGTCGCATCAGTGCTAGCGAATTACAAGAACTTAAGCCCGAAATATTTCGATTTATTTCATTGTGGCGTTAATTGGACAGATTAAATATTTTGCTTACTGAACGCCACAAAGCCTTACATGTGCTAGTGAAAACTTGTTTTCCCGAAAGTGTGAATTGTAGTAGATGGAAATCTACTCCCACACTAATTTCCAAGTTTTAGGGAACGGAAATTGGCGGCGAAGGTAGTGATGGACTCCGATGGAGCATCGATTCTTTATTTAAATTTAAAACACTAGGTTATAGGTTAGGTTAGGTTGAGTGGCTGCTATAGCACACTTAGACCGGCAACGGTCCGTTGTGATACCACAGGATCTTACTCCTCTTTTACCTCTATGAGAACCAGTTAGAGCTGCTTACGTAGCGTAATAAGTCTCGCACATTACAGTTCTCGAGATCGGAAAGGCAGTCCATTAAAAACTTACCCAAATATTCATGTGTTTTGTGTGCCAAGGCCGGGCATGAGCATAGGAGGTGGACTACCGTCTCTTCCTCCTCCTCGTCCCTACAGCTTCTGCAAAAGTCATTTACTTCCAGACCCAGCCTTCTCGCATGTTCTCCAAGAAGGCAGTGTCCTGTGAGTATCCCCACGATCGTTTTAAGTTCACGTCTTCGTAGGGAGATAAGTGCCTTTGAGCGTTTCAAGTTCAGCTTTGACCAGACTTGTCTTGCCACTCTACATGAGAGGGTGTTCGTCCACCTATTGTTCGCAGAGGCTTCTACTTCGTTTTTAAGCACAGTGCTGAGTGCGTTAATGGGTCTCCCCAACTTCGCCCTTTCCGGTAGCAGTTGGACAGTTGTACCGTGCCTCGCTAGTTTGTCCGCCCTGCAGTTTCCCATAACGTCTGAGTGGCCGGGGACCCAGACTACCTGGATGTTGAAATGCTCACTCATCTCATTTAGAGACGAGCGACAACCCAACGCCACTCTAGACGTTAGAGAAACAGAAACCAGCGACTTGATTGCCGCCTGACTGTCCACATAAATTGCGATATCAGTCGAGGATACCACATTATGTTTCAACCAGTTCAGGACCTCCTCAATCGCTATCACCTCTGCCTGGTACACACTGCAGTGATTAGGGAGACGAACTGCTATATCTACCTCTAGTTTATCACAGAAGACTCCAGCTCCTACTTTACCGTTTAGCTTGGAGCCATCCGTAAAGAACTGCAATGCTCCCGTTTCAGCTGCCAACCCGCTCCTCCAGGATTCCCTTGAAGGGCAGGTGATTCCGAACCTTTTCTCGAAGCACAGATTCGGTGTAACATAGTCTAGATTCGCCAGTTCTTTCCTCAGCGATCTGACGATCGTCGAGTGTTCTATTTGAAGACATTTCCACTGAGATATGGCTGATAGTCGAGTGACCGTAATTGCCGCCATCTGCTTACCATAAATGTCCACGGCGAGAAGGTGAAACAAGATCTCTAAGGCACTTGTAGGTGTTGTCTTCAGTGCCCCGCTTATAAGCATGCAGGCCGTTCTTTGCACCTTCTCAATCCTTTTCCTGTATGTTATTTTATCAAGATCTGGCCACCACACGCTCACCCCATACATAAGTACAGGTCTTACTACGGAAGTGTATAGCCAGTGTACCAGCTTCGGCGTCAGGCCCCATCTCTTTCCGATGGCGTTCCTACACGAGTACAAAGCTATATTGGCTTTGTTTACTCTTTCCAGAATGTTGGATTACCTCCGCCACTGTGCTTATGTATTTTCCAGAGACAGCTATCGCTACATCATCTGCATAAGCAATCACTCCGATCCCTTCTCTCTTTAGCTTTAATAGCAGCTTATTGATTGCTATGTTCCAGAGGAGAGGAGACAGAACACCTCCCTGTGGGGTTCCCCTAGTCACCCGTCTCCTGATGAAATTTAAAACACTAGGTCCAGACGGAATATTTCCGGGTCTCCTACAGAAAGGACTGAACATTATTTTAGACCATCGTGAACATACTTTCATTCCAAGATCACCGAAAATAGTCAGGGTAGTGTCCAAGTAAACGTTTCCGATCTTTCAGCACGTTTTCTTTTATTATTTAAATGCTTAGAGCGATTGGTTGATAGGTACTTTAGGGATAATGCGCTATTACTCAATCCCATACACTCCAAATAACACGCATACCAGAAAAGTGGATCTGTTGAAACAGCACTCCATGAAGTCGGTGTTTTAGCGCCATCCTTAGGTCAAGAAGAATTACTGCAGGTCGAATTGTTTGGTAGTTACGCTACTGTCTTTCAGATAGAGATTTCTGGAATTTTGAAAGCAGCATTCTTTGCAAAACTTGTTTTAAAGACGATAATTGTCTTAAATCGACTAGGCATTCTGAATAAAGTTAGACGTCACTGGATATCACATGGGTATCAAAGGTAAGTCACATGGGTATCAAAGGAAATATATTGGCTAATAAATTTGGCCATTTGGTGGTGCTTTGTTTTTGTGGAACCTTGAACCGGGTTAGGAGTGACGTCATTAACTCTCAAATGAGAAATTGACTATCATTTTGGTGATCTGCACCAGAAGAGATGAGATAGCCTCATCTTTTGTCGACTATTCAAAATATTCTTTCGATCAATAAACCAACTAAGATGCCAGTCCTTCTTTAATTCTAATAGGCGCTTTTCACAGGGCATTGCTCCCTGAATAAACATATGTTTCAAATGAAAATTCTGAACATCGCAAACTGTGTGAGGGAGGAGAAGGAAAAATTTTTAAGCAATTCTTGTGCTCCTCTTCCCATTGAATGTACTGCTTTTGATTACAATCCCTATTACGATCAACTGACAATTTGAGGATAACTGATATCTTGGACTCAGATTTCGGAACCGAGAGTGTTTGTCTGGGAAGGGAAGGGAGGAAAAAACAAATGGAGTGAAGTCTGAAAAGGATTTTGTTGTTTAACAATCATAGCCATTAACGATCTACCAAACACCGTATGGAAATTAATTCCGATTCCTTTGAAATATAATTGCATTTTCCCAGTGGTTGTTCTTCGTATATATGCTTGAGTATGTACAATAATTGCTTATATGGCCTCTAGGGATAATTCAAAACATAAAATTTTCACCATTAGCCCCTTTTTCCTAGTTAAATGTATCGATAAAGATAAAATTTCATTTTTTTTGCGTTATATCCTTATTATACATACATTTATATTCAAGAGAAGAACCCGAATTTTACTTGAAAATTGGAAAAACATTATAACCGCAACCAGAAACAAAAAAAAAATCCAAAATTTATTGTTATTCGATGACACCGACACACCAACCTCCCCCCACATACATAATAAGGACAGTAGTACAAAAAAAAGAATTATGAGTTGTATTCTGGAGATATCCCAGTATTATACATATATAGGCAGATTATTGTGATTTATATTCGAATACAACGCACATAATGTACATGGGGGTGCAGCACCAAGCTTTTTACAACTCAAATACACCTTTCTATATCGCTCGATGGATTACAATCGTCCCCGCATTTCGATTTAATTTCAAACGATATATCCAATAATTTTTATCGGATTCCAACATTATAATTTTTATATCCACTTTTTTTTATGGATTGATATCGAGAAATTTATATTAAAAAATAAAATAAAATTTCCCAAAAAAAAACAAAAGACACAAAAAAGCTCAAAATGGATAAAAGCTGAACCAATGCTATAGTCGTTATATGGATAGCATTGGATACAAGAATCTAATGTCGATGTGGTCTACATACACACACACACACATATATAGATGGGTATATTGTGGAGTTTTTCATATCGTTTTCGATATTGTTGTTGCTGTATTTTTCATCCCGCAGTTATCTCTCAAACTTAATATAACAATTTTTTATTTTTGTTATTTTCGTTTTAGAAAATATACAATATTTATATTTTCTATATATGAAATTGGAAACCAAAATAAATATTGCTAAAATATTAAAAAAAAAAAAAAAAAAATTGGATATGATTATATTTTTTATCGAATGTACAGTGGAAATGGTACATTTTCCGATCGGAACCACATCGCAAAGCTCAACATTTCGATGGGACATCGTATAATACACTAAAAATCCTTGGATCGGAAGAATACACATATAAACGTATACATTTTGTCTTTTTTTTATTGTAAATATTTGGATTTAAGGTATGGCTCAAGAAAATACAAATGTATGTCTGAATGTGCGTCCACATACGGGAAGGATATATTCGTTTCGATGAGTTCGATATTAAAGAATAATAATGTTTTTTGGTCCCAAAGATCGCGACAGTAAGCGGTGTACTTGGAATGTGATCCATGTGCGGAAAACCTTTATGTGTACTATGTACTCGTATACATCCAGATACGAGGACATACCGATTCGTTTACTCAACCACTTGACTATATCATAAAATTCTAATCAATTTCAATTTCATTTCCAAATCCTATAACACATATAAAACATTTTTATAGATCCATTTCGGTATTTTGGGAAAAACGGAAAATTCGAAAAAAAAATTGTGTACAAGAAAGAGGCGGGGTAGAGATGATGGTGAAAAAAATAAAATTTTGTTTTATCCAAATTTTTTATGTATTCAAACGAAATAGATGACAAATAAAATAAAAAATTTTATTATGAAAATGACAATTGGGTGGAAATATTTTATTTACCATATACGAAGGGTGGATGAATATCTAATTTGGATAAATTATGTATTGAGAATTCCATTGAAAAGATTAAAATGCTGTGTATTTTCGATTTGACAATTTTGGGAGTAAGGGTGTACTGTGTATATCTTATACTCCTCGAGAAGTACGGTTAAGCATGGTTATGTACAGCTTAGATTTGGTAACTGTTCTAGATTACACATCAGATGCTTTTCGGTCCTGAATTATAATCTAGAAACATTGCTACTCTATTATTGACCAACATCAAACTTTCAATATTGCAAGCCAATAGTAGTAATATCGGTACTTATCAAAGATGAGTCCTACTTTTAGATTTTTGGCTACAAAATCCGAAAAAAATCATTGAAAATCTTTTCTATCGTTAACAAGTTGTTGTTTAATTGTTCAAAGTAATGAAGTGCATGTATAGAATGAGTTGATTATATACTCGTAATATAGATCCTGCAGGTGAAGAAGTTCGGTTTCACAATCTAACAGTTGATATAGCAATTCAGTAGAAAAGACTAAGAAAATCGAAAAACACACTGATCAAATAATATGGTTAGACACTCATTGGATTGATTCTTCTAATACCACAATCTCATTTTTGGCCCGTACCGTGTCAATAATCTGGCTCCATCGGTTTCGATCACGAGTTAGCTCTACAAACCGTTGTAGGCAGTTTGAAGAAGCCAGATCGCTCTGTACGCCGTGGAGCCATCGTCGCCGACAGCGATCTCTTCGCCTACCGAAAGGCGGTTCACCGTTAAAGGTTCGCTGTATCATTCGGTCCGGATCAGCACGCAGAACGTGTCCGAGCCAGCGTACTCGCTGTCCTTTAATTTCATGCACGATATCAGGAATTGGCATTAAATTCCTGATCTCGTGATTGAAAAGAACTCGGTAAGTGCCATCGACGTCGCGTTTTGGACCATATATCACACGCATGATTCTTCTCTAGAATGTTAGAAGCCATCTTTCGTGCTCATCCGTCAAGGTCCAACTCTGACATCCATACATGACAATGGGTCTGATCAACACTCTGTACAGTTTCAGCTTATCCGTATTTGCAAGATATTTTGATTTCAGCAGTGGACGTAGAGGATACAAAGCCCGATTGCCAGCGGCAAGGCGAACCTTGATATCCTCTCCCACACTATTATCGTGAGTGATGATAGATCCAAGATACTTGAATCTCATCACTCTTTCAAACGTGTGGTTTCCACTACTGAAATCAATTGCGTCTTGGTCTCTAAAACCCAAGTTTAGATATTTGGTTTTTGACTCGTTGATTTTGAGACCAACGGAAGCTGAACACTGTTCCAGTGGATCAAGTATCTCTTTCACTCCGTTGCCCATTTAATCCAATCACACAGATATCATCTGCATAAGCAAGAAGTTGATTGGATTGTCGGAATAAGATGTTGTCCTGAGGTGTTTCACTTTTACGAAGGATGTATTCCAACATGAGATTAAAAAGTATCGGGGACAGCGCATCTCCTTGTCGAACACCGGAATTAATTGCAAAAATTCTCGATAGCCTGTTCTCAACTTTAACACAGCATTGTTACTGCGTTACTGTCATTTTACAGAGATGTACATATTTTTTCGGTATTCCTAAATATTCAAGCGCAAACCGTAGCCTCTCTCGATTGATCGAGTCATAGGCTTGCTTGAAATCTAGGAACACCTGGTGTACATCGCGAGATATTTCGTAATACTTGGAAAGAATCATCCGTAGCGAAAAAACTTGATCAGTGACTGACCGATTTGGACGGAATCCTCCTTGGTAGTCACCGACAATTTCCTCCGCTAGAGGAGTAATTCTTCCCAAGATAATGTATGACAGTAACTTATATGCTGTGCAAAGGAGAGCTATACCGCGATAATTCTCGCATTTCAAGCGATCACCCTTCTTGAAAATTGGGCATAACGCGGCCACTTTCCATTCGTCAGGCATAACTTCATTTCGCCATACCAATCGAACAAAGTCGAAAAGACAGTTCCACAAAGTTAGCCCTCCGAATATCAAGAGCTCTGAATTAATGCAATCAACTCCTGGTGAACGATTTTTCTTTAATTTCTGCATGGCCATTGTGAATTCCTCATAGGATGGAACCTCAATGAACATCTCTGCGGTCTGTATTTGAGGGTGTTGAAACACAGCTTGTGATACATGCGGAACATTAAGTAAATCAGAAAAATGTTCACGCCATGTATCGAGTACCGCATCGACGTTAACACAAAGGTTTCCATCCTGGTCCCGAATGGCAGTTGACCGAGATCTTAAGGTATGGTGCAATTCGGTGATTCCTTTAAAGAAACCACGCGAATTGTGCTCATTGCTGTGTTGTTGTACTCTTAAGACCTTAGCCTTCCACCATTCTCGCTTCTTCAGTCTACAAATTCTTTTAGCTGTCCTCCTAGCAAGAACTGCTTTGTTTTTCCTTGCGATTGTAAACCGAGTCTGCGCTTCATTATAGGCTATATTTCGTTGCTCAACAGCAAGACGACACTCCTCATCAAACCAATCATTTTAGGGCTTAGTTTTCACTATACCGAGAGTGTGCTGGGCAGCATCGACAACCGAGGTTTTCAATACTTCCCAGACACTGTTCACATCATCAGATTGGTAATTGGATTGCATAATGCTATTGCTGACAAGATCTTGATATTTTCGTTGCGTTTCTTTATTTATCAGACCTTTGCAGGAGAATCGCGTTGTATATTCTCCTGTCCTCCCTGACTTGTACGAAAATTTCCATCGTAGCTTTGCAGCAACCATAAAATGGTCACTGCCTACGAATTTAGTTGACGACCGATAAACGATCTCACGTCTTGGACAACCCGGGCCCGCCCTTTTGAAATCAACACATGGTCAATTTGGCTTCGGGATGTTTTACGTGGATGTGTCCATGTTTCTAAGTGGATGTTTTTATAAGGAAAGAAGGTACTTGCTACTTTGAGATCATGAGCGATCGCAAAGTACATCATTCTTTCCCCATTCTCGGTCGCAGTTTCGTGTCGGGAGTACGGACCTATATTGTTACATAAGTCGGTCTGATTTCTGCCAGCTCTATCATTAAAGTATCCAATTTGACATCGTGCTCCGGTATAGAACCCATCAGATTATCCAGATTATTGTAAAATGAGTCTTTATCCTGGGATTGGCTTACATCAGTGGGCGCATGTATGCAAACAATTGACAGGTTGGCTAATCTCATGTGCAAGCGAAGCTTACACATTCGATTATCGACTGCTTGAAAGTCCAAGATAGCCTTGTTTACCGGTGGCCCAATGAGAAATCCAACCCCAAGATTTCCGAGGTCATCTCCACTGTGTAGCAACGTATAGCCTTGGGACACATGGTCTCCACTTTTAGGCCATCGAGTTTCTTGGAGAGCTGCGAGTTCCAGCCGATACTCTTTCATGCATGTGATAAGGACGTCCAACGCGCCAGGTTTTCTTAATGACTGCACGTTCCACGTGCCGATCCTCAATCTCGTGTCCGGATACTTAAGCGGGGGTTCGTTTTTTATGTTGTTTTGGCGGTATCCGATTTTTTTATTTTTGTTGACATTTTTAACATTTTTACGGATGCGGGTCGTCAGCCCAGCGATCCAACCAGATTTAGTCGCCTCCTACGACAAGCTCTGGATACTGTGGTGGTATTCTTTGGGTCTCACCACGATCTCATAGAAATTGAATTAATCCACTCCAATGCTGTGTAGATGAACTCTGTAAGATATCGTTGACATAAGTTGAAACTATTTGTTCGAACAAATAAATTTAAAGTCACAAACAATATGTCTTGGTTAGCAATCGCAATGGAAAACGTTCTCAGACGACATAATATCAATCTCTCACGTAATAACAAAAAGTCTAGAGTTATTATTTTATAATGCTGAAATTAGAACAAACAGGCAAGACATCAGTCATGAGAAAATTATAGTTGATGGAAACGAGTCTATCTTCATTGCCATTTTGTGTTACAAACTATCGAATCATAAAAGGCAGCAGGTACGCCCTCCCCTCTCACTCAGAGATACGCATAAATACACTTGGTCTGCACTAAATGGCAGAACCAAGAATAAAATTGATCACGTACTAGTTAGCAAAACAGTGTATAACCTCCTTACAAAATGTCAGGACAATGAGAGGAGCAGATGTGCACAGCGTCCATCAATTGTTAATAGCTAGTAACAAATTAATGATATAAGAAACATATTCAATGAAATGGTCCAACTCAATCTTTCTCCAATCAGCGAAACTAGGACCATTAATCAAAAATGAGAACATATGCCAAATGCCCGCCACAACTGCTATCAGTGCTTTTTGGTACCAGGGCAACACTAGGAAGTACTAATGAAACGTGGAAAAAAAATCCAATAACGTTGCAAACTAATGGTATTCCAATGACTCCAGGAGACAACGGAAAGTAGAAAAAATATGAGGACACAGCGCAAGAAGTGATGAAAATTTCAAGGAATAATAACAGAAAATAAATATTCCCAAGACTGCAAAGAAGCAGCTGCAAGCAGAGATATATGCACCCTACAGTCACTTACCACACATGAACAACAACTAAATAGATGGAAGGAATACTTTGAGGATAACTGCACAAGCGAACCGGATTTTGAAATGTCAGATGACAACTATAACGAAACTATCCACCAACGGAGTGGAAACTGTCATCCAGAAGCTGACAAATAATAATAAAAATAGTGTTTAACTTTAACGTTCCGAAAGAAAGAAAGGCGACCTAAAAGAATTCAAGAACAGGAGAGTATTTCACTTCTCAACAGCATAACTATAAAGTACAAGCGATTATAATTCTTGAACGAATACCCCCATCAACCAAGTAACAACTAGGAACGAAACAAGCTGGTTAAGAAAGAACTATACAGATCATTTCATGACTACACGTATCATAATAAAATGGTTACGTTTTCCCCTAGTACGGATTCAAACCAATCCACGGATCGATCACTGGATTGTGAATAATTAAAACCACTTGCTTGTTTTTTACTATAACTTTTATTAACAATCACCACAATTCACTTTTACAGTACTTTTAATTCACTGTTACTTTCACTTTTTCATTATTTCACTTTTTATCACTTTTACCGATTTTAATTTATCGCTGTCCCAATTCAAACTGAAATTCTACGCTTTCTGTTCGCGTATTTAAATTCATTTTGCCCGCTTCTCGGTCATAGTAGAAGTATACTGCGATTCATGCTGATTTCCAATTACGAACATTTAGTTATTCTTGTCAATCAGAGATGTCCCGTTTGTCCCGAACAGGATCCAATTCTCTTCGTTTATAGAGAGCCAACCTTTCCAAATGTACAGACTTTGGTTTTCCTCGGACGCCCTTCTGAATTCGGTAGATTACATCATTGATTTTCGTAATCACCTTGTGTTGTCCTTCCCAGCCAGGTTGCAGTTTTGGTGATAAGTCTCTCTTCCGTTGTGAGTTGTGAAGCCAGACTAACTGCTCTTCTTTGAATCCTTTATTATTTGCACGGATGTCATTCCGTGCCTTGATCCTATTACTTGAAATCCTTTTTCTGACAAATTTGTGTATTTCGTCGATATTTTCTTTCAATTTATCGACATACGCTTGTCCACACAAAGCTGTTGTATTTAGAACAGCCAAACGAATGGAATTCATCGCAAAATCACTTTTCGTAGACTTCTAATATACGTTTGGCATTTGAAAAGCACTTTGACAGATTGTGATATCTAAAAAGTATTTGAACTAATCAAAGAGAGGCATCTGGATGCGGGAAAGAAAGTTCATTCCGTAATGATCTGAACTACGAATATGGCAGTTTGCTGGTAACACATAGACATGCTAATATGCAGTAGAAAGAACTGTAAGACCACGCAAATAAAATGGGTCTCAAAATCAGTTTTAGTTAAATTAAAATCATTGTATGCTAAACACGAGTAATAGAGGACCTCAGTTGAACTGTAGCCAAAAACAGGAGGCACGGAAAAACCTTCAATAAACTTATGAAGTAACCAAAAATACATTCAACTATTTCACAAGATTTGAAATCCATCCGTCCTGTCGAAACTTAGAAAGACATACAAAAGATAAAACACAATTTGTAAATAAATGTCTGAGGAGACAAGTAAAATGCTTCTGGCTAGATGCTTCTGGCCACAAGGAAAGAGAAAAGTTGGAAGGCCTGCAATGGGCCTGAATTGAACAGCACCAAAGGTAAAATATTGGGGGGGATCTGAAAATAATAATCCCCGATGGAATCAGATGGTCTAGTCTAGTAAACCCCTTTATTCCTTAATCGGATATAAAGAGTTAAAATATCAATCACGGGTGATTGTCAGAGTTTGCAAATATTTATTACATTAAATCATCGTCTAACTTGTGATTTTATCATAATTGTGGTTAGAGATCGAGATTATGTCATCTTATAGCCACAACCAGGGATGTAGAAGAGTTCACACATGTGATGTAGAAGTGAAGCTATTTATACCTTAACTTTGTCCTGATATTTTTGGATCTGTATTGGAAGCTTATTATTAACTCTAGTGCTTTGTGACGTAAAACTGTTGATCGATTAATACATGATAGTCTCTAAATAGGTATTGCAGGTTGAACTATCTTAGAATATTTAACTTAAAAAATTCGGAAATGTAACTGATTTTTTGCCATTAGAAGTTTTTTAATTGTAGTTGAAAGAAAATTATTTTCAAGAAAAAAATTTTTTGTTTCAAAATTAGTTATACATTAATAATATACTATATATCAAAAATTTACATGTGCAAAACTTATATTGAAAAATATTTGAGATGAGAAAAAAATTATTTTGATTTTTTTAAATTAAAAAAATTTTTATATGAAATAATTTTTCAAGGAAAAGAATTTTTATATAAAAGAAACATGAAACAGGCTTATCATGATAATCTTTAAATAGGTATTACAGGTTCAACTATCTCAAAATATTTTCTTTTAAAAAATGCGGAAATGTAATTTATTTTTACCATTGGAAAATTATTTTGAAGATGAAAATTTTTTTTTGAAGGAAGTTATAGATTAAAAACCATATACTAGAGAAACGTTTCTGTGTAAAAAACTTCTATTGAAAACATTTGAAATAAAAAAAAATTATTTTAAAAATTTTATTTGAAAAAATTTTTGTATGAAAAAAATTTTCAAGGAAAAGTTATTTATATAAATTTTTTTTTCTTGTTAACATATTTTCGATAGTAATAAAAGTATATCTGTAAAATATTTTGAATTGAAGAGAAAAGTTTATCATCAAATAAAATTTTTGATTAATCAAATTTTTTGTTGTTAAATTTTTTTCATGTAAAGTTGTTTCTTTTCATTTCGAAAAATTCATCTTTTTAAATTAAATATAGAATTATTAAATATTTTGCTAGATCTGAGATAATCTACCAAGCTTGAAAAAAATTGATAGATTCATAATAAGCGATATATTTACATGTAAAAAACTAAAAATGGGAAATATTTGGACTATAAAAATTTTAAATTAAAATATTTAGTCGAAAAAATTTTTACATGACAAAAATTTACTTTAAAAATAGTTTTATACGAAACAATTTTTCGAGTAAAAATATTTTCGATAGTAATTAAAATATTTCTTTGAAATAGTTTTGATTTGGAGACAAAAGTTTTACATCGAATAAAATATTTGATTATTAAAATTTTGCTAGATGTAAATTTTTTTTCATGTAAAGTTGTTTTTTTTGATATTTTTTTTCATGATAAGTTTTAACAGTAGAAAATTTAAAAACATTGCTGATGGGGATTTGATTGTATTACTTTCTTCATAAGAAACCCAAAAGATTGAAAATTCTTGCCTTCACACATCTCTAGGCCATATATTGTATATGTAATGTAAACCCTGAAAAAGAAAGAGACAGGATGGAGTGATACAAATTCTTGAATGCTTCAATTGAAGCTCAATCAATCGATTTTGATTTCTCACCGAACCAAAAATCAGGCGTCGATATATCAAACCAGCATGACGACTAATTAATTACGCGCACTAATTCCACGAGAATTTCCCTTCGCCTTCATGAATAAATAAATCGAAATCACATTATCAATCAGCAGCAAAAAAAAAAATTATTGCTTTTTAACGAATTGCAATGAAGCGCTCTTATCAAGATCTACAATGGAAATGCAGAAAACATCTTTTTGTTTATATATAATGTTTAAGGTCATTAAACCAATGTTTTTTATGCTGTATACCAATGTACGAGTTGCCTTGTTTTTAGTTTACATAATTTATGATAAAATTATGCGAATATTTCGACGCGTCATCAATAATAAAATTGCGATATAAATTAAAATAAAAAATGCATTTTCCATTTTGATTGTACTCGTGTATGTATGTACGAGTACATTATACACACACACACATACACGAGTATATTGGAATTTTATATATTTGATTTGATTTGATGGCGTCAATGGGGTGGGGTATATCGTATAATATATTGGAAAATCATTTAACGGATTGGAAAATTATATTCAACCAACCCTTGATTTAGATGGTGGACTAGTTTTTCGTTCGACTATAACGAGTATGTGTATCTTATGAATTTCAAATTAAATTGCATCACTATTCTTGGCTTGACATATTATTGTGAAGGCTAATATCGACACTTAAGTGAGTGAGCTAATATTGGAACCTATCAAATAACCATTTGATAGACGAATTTATTGAAATTTGTTGGGATATTTTGTTTTTGGTTTTGATAAGGATTATTGGTGAGTCATCAGACGAATTTCATTACTCCCAAAAATCTAAAAGAACAAGTGCAATTATTATCCGGCTCTTCAGCAATATTGCTGACAGTACAATGGTGTGTCCTAACAGTGGATTGGTATTTATCTAGTAAATATAGTCACTCAAATAGATAGAGTTGCGGTATTATGATTACAGGGTGATAATATGTCTGATAATATAGAAAGACAACAGCAAGAGTACTAGAAATAGGAGCAGCAGGATAAATAGAAGAAAATCATTATTCTGGTAATATCAGCAGTAAACTATTAGAAAACCAACAAAAAAATCAAGAAACAATTTGGTAGGCTTAAAGAGAGGTGAACGCAGGTAAATATAGTACTCGTATGTTCCTTCAACAACAGCCGTAACATCAACTAAATCGTGTCAGATACCAATTGTCAAAATCTTGCAAACCAATCTTGAGCCGAGCAGAGCTATCACAAACTGATGGTAGCATTTAACCTAAGATACGGTGAAAATTATATGCACGCATTCCACAACTGTTATAATTCACAACAGCTCGAGGCATTGACAACGAAATTGTAACATTCTCAGCCATCACCCAGTAGAAACGAGTCTCAACTTAAAATGGGCAGATACCACAGGTTTGAAGAGAGTAAACACGACTAACGAATCATTGCCCGTTAAACTTGAGACCATGATTAGCTCGAAGGAGGAAGATAGTAGATTAGATTAGAATTAAATAATGCGGGTAAATACGTAGGGTCAGTGGGATAGGTTATACATTGATAACGGTATCCTAAAGAGCAAATATGAGTCCATTAATCGAGATGGAGCTCTTGTTCTGTCGAGGAATGTAGAGTTGGAATTACTAGAGGAGCTTCGTGGTATCCTAGGAGTTAATAAAACATGTGTCATGATACTATTTAAAGGTTTCATTGGATGAGATATCGGATCAACTCGGAGTAATGGTGTCAAATGCTACCAAACCAAGAAGAAGTAACGCTGGCAAGAATCTTGGTAAATGACTGGACCATCAGATATTGAGTATCTTAGGGCTTAACCTGGATCACTCAGACGGCTGATATTAAATTGGAGTCCGAGTGATTGATCTCACTATCCACCATGGTGAAACTTGAGAAACAGTTATTTTTTGGATTTTGGGGGAAGGACTTGCGGGATTGTCACAAGCATTGCGGCACATGAATCTTTTATGCTAAATTCCTTTTCAGTTAAACCTCCTAATTTATATTTAGGCTCCCAATGAACCTTATAATATGTTTAAGTGGTGTTTACATCACTACGGTATATGCTCCACTAATTCCACTTCCATGCCACAAAAGTGATATCTTAAATGAATATAACCTGTGTAGAGCCGATTAAAACCTTTAACTCAGGTTTGTGAAGTAATACAAGTTCATTAACTCGATTCGGTGAGGGTGAAATAGATATTGTTGCCTGCCACAGTATGAAGTCTTCCCAAACCTTTTTAGTGTGTTAGTGCTGCCCCTCCACGGGTGCGTTTTGATCGAATGAAAGTAGTAGTCCTCTCGATTCCATGACTGGTACTTTGTTTCTGGTTTGTCAGTTGTTTAACTGTATTCAGATATTGTCACGCAGTGGTCTTAAAGGCTAAAGGCTACTTGGCTGTCTGATATAATGCAAACGTTTGTGCTATCTAGACCCCTGTTTAGGTATAATGGCACAGAGCTTTATGGTCTGAATGTGATACATTCTAGATCAAAAAGTTCAATCGACTACGATACACTTATGACAGCCCTTAATCCAGGTTCGAAACATTTTTTATATTCGGGTTTCGGTAAGTCCATCAGTGCTTCCTGCGATTTTTCTATTATTTCTTCTCGGCTGTGAAACGTGTTTCCCGTAAAGGTTTTTAACTCGGTTGAACAGAAAAAATAGACAGGAAGCCAAATCAGATGAATTCGGTGGCTGTTGGATGGTATTTGTTGCATTTTTCGCCAAAATAATATTCTTTGTTTACGGTCTGGCCTTCTGGCAAAAATTCATGATGCACTACACCGTTGTTATCCATGAAAACCTTCAACATTGCCTTCTTTTTTGACTGAAAACGATGTGGTTTTTTTGGTCTCGACTCGGTGAACACCATTCACTTGCCTGAAGTCTGGATCACTTGCCTGAGGATCGGATACAGCCTCGGAAACCATGTCTTTTGCGAAGTCAACACGGTCTCTTTTTTGCATGAAATTGGAGGTCTTTTGGCACCAATTTTGCTGCTACACGACGGAAACCCAAATCATTAACCAAAATGTCTTGCACGGATCCATAGGCAATGTTAAAGTCTTGCGCTATCTCTCTGATGGTTAGTTTGAGGTTATTGACCAACATTTCGTTTACTTTATCAATGTTTTCGTCAGTTTTCGATGTCGATGGTCTGCCACTGCGTTCATTATCTTCGATTGACTCACGAACACTTTTTAGCTCTGGTGCCACTGGTTAACGACCGTTTTCTTGAAAGAATCGTTGCCGAAACACTTTTCCAACATTTCCAACGTTTGCGCACCATTAAATCCGTTTTAACGCAAAATTTAATACTACCGCCCAGGTGGCGTAGTGGTTAAAGCTGCGGCAGTTTGAGCGGGAGGTACCGGGTTCAAATTCCAATAGGGGCAGGATGCAAAAGGGATTTTTCACCATACGATTACGATCTGTGGTGTGAATGAACACATCTTTGACCCCTGTTGGAATGCAGAATTTATGGACCAACTCATCTTCCATGTCAGAACTTTAGGATGTCATGGAGCTATGCAATGTGCAGATGGTTCTACGTAAATCGGACCTCTAGCCGTACGTCCTCAATTTGGTTGTAATGGCGTAAGACAGATTGTAGAGATAAAAACAAACAAAAATTTAATACTAGTTCGTTGTTGCAAATTTAAATCGATTTTTAAAATTGTAAATAATCGCCAAAACACAGAGAGATAGATGTACTCTTGACTACGTAACTTTTGCAAATGCCTTTTGAATGAATTTTGAAAATGTTTCCGGGAACTTTTTGATCAAGGTAATATGTCGTTTGTAATATGCTTACACAAGTGTTTGGTGGCTTTGAAAGGGAAGTTCCATTTCTGACAAATCAGATCCTTACTCCACCTACCGGTTAAAAGTTGTCTATGTAACGATGTCTTTCAAACGACAGTCTTTTTATGTTCTTACACTCCTTATCCTTATTACTGTGCATACTGAGGGCAGTTGGCCTTCACGGTTCTTTATTTTTTTATGGGTTGAGAATTTTCTTTTCTGTCGTAAAATCCAAGTGGTGGTGGATGGCACGACTTCCATTCCACATTCTTTAAACGCTGGTGTCCCTCAAGGATCCGTCCTTTCTCCAACTCTTTTTCTAATTTTCATCGATGATCTTCTATCATCAACGCTCAATCCAATATTTTCTTTAACTGATGACAGTTCACTCTCCTCCTCATACTGCTTACCTTCTTCTCCATCGCGAAACGATGTTTTCGCAGAAAGTATTGCTATGAAGGTCGCCTTAAGCGTGATCTCATTACAATTCTGGAATGGGGTGAAGCCAACAGGGTTGAATTCAATCCCAAAAAATTTCAACTCTGCGTTTTTTTCTGACCGAAATGATGACTACTCGCCAACTTTTCTGATTGGCGAATCCAGTTTGGTTACATCTGACTTATTTTCGATTTTCGGCTTGATTTTCACAAAGAAAATGTCCTGGAATGAACCAATAAACAAAGCAGCGATTAGTGCAGCGATTCACATCTGGCTGCATCCAATCGAGTCCAAGGCAGAGCATCCTCAATGATCATCTAATCTCGATTCTCTTTCCCACAGGCGGAATGTGGGAGCTTTATGTGTGTTCTACAAATACTTTCAAGGTCATTGTTGATCGGAACTTTAAGAACCTATGCCTGGTTTATCAAGACCCACGCGCAACTTAAGAAGACCTTTACACAGAATATAATCTGAAAATTATATTCGCCAGGACCAATAGGTTCCAGAACTCGTTTTTTGTTCGGAGTGCGCGAATGTGGAACGAGCTGAATTGTGCAGCGTATAATTTACAGAGATTTAAACTTAATATCAAAAGTATGAAACTTGAAGACTAAAACCTTTATTCCTTGAGTCCTTTCCAACCTCCATCCTTCCTAATTCCTTCCCATTATAAGTATTGCTGTGAGTTTGTGGTGCAAGAACAATCATATTAATGATAAATATACTATCCTAAGTGCTACATAATCATTAAAAAAGAAAAAAAATCCGGTATGGCTAAACGGAAGGGTTTATAAAAGCTGGCATACAATGCGACATCATTCTTTTTCACTGATTTAATTGGACTACATTAAGATTTTGAGGTGGTCGACAACTGTTCCAGCTTTAAGGTTATTTTTTGGCATGCACCCTAAAGACTGCGGTTGCGACCTCCTTTTGCAGGTGCAAGGAATCAGTCTTACGGAGAGCCACCATTGTGATTGTTGGACAAGTTTATTTAATAATGTCTGGGCTGCCTTTTCTAGATCGTTTTAGGTTGCAAACTTCAGTTTCACCGATAAAGTCTCCGCCTAAAGTACTTTCGAGGCCCACTTTCGAAATGGCCAACCGGCTGCTGTCTATTGACAAAATACTACAATTATGAACTTTGACACGCATATAAGAACATGAATACGTTCAAATGTAATAACACAATAAAATCAATTTAAATCAACCACTTGATAATGAGCCACCATTTCAATTCAGTCGAGTGCATTAATCAAAAATTTTCTAATAAAAAAAAATCTGTTAAAAATTAACTCCGCATTAAACATAATAATTTTCCCAATATAAATCTTAATTTTCAATTAACAATCCCCGTCGACAACACAACGTCATAATCCACGGCTATTGAAATCCGTACAGAAAAAAAAACGTCCGTAAATAATTTCAGTCACGCAACATTTGACAAACGTTTGTTTAGTTACTTTGAAATTAAATTTTCCTTTAGTGAAAAAAACAGGATAACCCCGGCTACCCTTACTTTTACCCCATTCATCGAACCTATAAAAAAAAAAAACTTTAAATTTAATTTTTTATTTTATTATTTTTCCCAAATTTACTCTCCTATTGTTGGCACAAAAGAAAACATTTCGAACATCCCTTTACCCCTAAGGATAACACACACACATACACACAAAAATAAATTTAAAAAAAATAAACTTAACTTAAAAAAAATTCAATTTCGTTTTTCTAAGGGGTGCTAGGTCCTGGACATTTTTGTTGTTTAAATCCTAAATGAATAATAGAAAGGATATTATTGTTGTATGTCAAATTGTGAACATAACGAAATCCGAGTTTAGGGGTGGAACTTTATGATTACAATAATTTATTTTTTTTTTTGGTTATAAATGTTTATAAGGATAATGCTTTGTGCGTGGTATAATGAAGAAGTGTATACAGTGCAGACAGGACTTACTAAATTATATGCAGGATGAGTACAGGACCCCAACAAAAATATTGTCACATCATCACATTTAACGTTTCTCCTTCTTATCAATTCTGTACGTCCGTTGTCGTCTTACGCATAATCATCATCGTACTGTAATAATATTCAAAAGGACGAAATAAAAATTCTTCAATCACCATTCAGGATTGATGTCTTATCATAATTTTTATGTCCTATATATTCATACACCGTATATATGTAAGGGAAATACTTTTTAAGTTGACGATGTCCTTAACGATGATGATTCACATATACATATATATTTTATGTGAATCCTTAGACGAAATTTTTATGTTTTATGCTAAAATCGTATGTAAAAAAACAAACATATGAATGATAATAGTTTGATTGATAGTGGCACAAGGACCAAATCACCTTCAAAAAGCTCACACATGTGTGCGTATGTATGTTGTTGATGAAATACCCAAGTCCTTTCGTATACACCGAAAAAATCCTTTGTAGTACACGACCGAAAGTGAAAATGAAAAAAAAAAGAAAATTCCACTTTGAAAAGATAAAAAAAAAACGGAAAATAAATAAAATTGAAAAGGAAAAGAATGAAAATAAAAAATTGAAAGTGTTTTTAGTTTTTTATCCGTTATTTTCGATTTGTTGTTTGTGTATCCTTTAAAAAGGCAAAGCACATCTATATATGTTTGTGTGTGTGTATAAAAAAACTAAGTAGAACTAAATAACAGGACCTGATTTCTTAGGAAATAAAAGTAAATAGAATGACGTGTGAAAAATGAAAATTGTGATAGATTAAATGTGTTTTCCTTTTCTTATTTTGTTTTTTATGTTATGGGATTGAATGTATGAATGGATGCTGTGTGCTACATAATTTTTTTGTGTGTGTGTGTCTATATATATATATATATATATATATATATATATATATATATATATATATATATATATATATATATATATATATATATAATTTGAACTCTTCTTGTGTATTGTATTGTTTGGGAAATTCTTTAAGATTATGGATAAAATGGATGTTAATCAATTTAATGGAATAATCATTATTAACTTTGAATCGTCATTCTTATATGTATGTACTTGGTTTTGTTATATAAGGACGATTTATGGCAATGTTGGATGAATATGGTTTGAGGTGTCATATAAAGAAATTCGGGATATATACACAATAATTCATCTGAAACTGGATCATATATGGTTATTATTATTATACGAGCTGGGAATATTGAGCCTCAGTGACATTACATAAAAAGGTTTCGGTTTAATGAATGACTGTGCCCAGCTAGCATGTCCCGATTTCCACTTTTATGCTATCTTTTTCATGTTTGTCATAAATCTGTGCCCTTTATACAAAACTATATAGCACCTAATTCTGATTGAAAACGAGTAGAGTTTCTTTTCCAAGGACTTGTATATATGGAAATCTCATGTCAAAAGAAACCGGTGGTTCAAGTGTGTGAAGAATAAAATGTTCATCAGGTAATACTAATTTCATCCCATCCCAAGATTTTACACAATTTTCTGGGATGATTTTCAAAAATCTTGGGATGGGATGAAATTAGTATTACCTGATGAATATTTTATTTTTTTCTGGGATTACTTCACACATGTCGTGGTTCGCCCGTCTATCATACCATCGACCTCTGTTTCAATGTGGACCTACATCGGTTAAAATCAGTCCGCTCACGAAATACTATATTTCAAATGGAATACAACTCTGGTTGGTACATAATCGGAAAGAAGGTAGGTGGTCTTAAAATTCCTATTAGAATTTTTAGATGACCCACTAGATTGCCTGTTTACAAAGTAGCCATAGGTGACTGTGGGTCTGGTATATACGTTAAAGATTTTGAAAAACTCACAAACCACCTGTAAATTTACTATAGACCATGATAATATATTGATCCTACGTCAGATTTTGATCTAGAATCGACCCTTGGCAAATTATAACAAATTGGGTCCAATGCATGGAACTGTGTTACTATTTACAAACACTTTCAAATTTTTTTTTGTATTATCGGATGATAAGGGGACATCTAATATCTCTCGCATTATTATTGTCAAATCCATCAAATAGGTGTCGATTATCATTAACAGTAACCGACTCATCTCCCAATGTAGCTGCAATAATCCTGTACTTGCAAAGAATGAACCAGTGGCGTGGGACCTCTTTCTAACTCTTACTATATAGAGATGGTAAGAAGTATTATTGAAAGTGGGAGCAATATAGGTTGAAAGTAAACCGCCCAGGTGGCGCAGTGGTTTAATCATCGTTTGGGGGATGCGATCGGTGGTGCGAATGAATACATCTGGATCCCCTGTTGAGTTTAGAATCTATGGGCCGTTCCATTGTCCATGTCAGTACTATAAGCTGACAATTAGCTATGCAATTCGAAGATGGTTCTACGTAGGTCGGCCTTATAAGCCGTATATATAGTGGTATCACAACGGACCATCGCCGGTCTAAGTGTGCGGTACCAGCCACCCAACAAAAAAAATAATAAGTTGAAAGTTGTCACGAATGAACAAACTGGTTTTTGTGTGACGGATTCACTTTTTTATTTCTAATATATTGATCTAACAACTCTACCATCTCTGTGGATTTAGTTTCAGGATATCCAACGCCCTTTGTAAAATAGATACAATCATTTCCTCATTTAAAAAGAGATATAATTAAAGGTATTACAGGCTATACAGTTAAGAAAGAATATCTTTTCTCCAGGATTTTTTTCTGATACACTCTATATATCCTACTATGAGGTGCCCAGAAAAGCTTCTATAATAAATAGCCTATCGATGTGATATTCTCTTAAACCCCTTATACTAATCAATTCACTACTAGTGTGCTTGGCTCTATTGAAAAATTTCCCATTTTCTTCTTAAGTATCGTGAGTGACCGGTCCTTCCAGGTAAACAGGTAAACTGGATAGATTCCTTTCGTTTCACAAAGCAACTGTTCTGATAAAATGATTGAATACTATTATGCATCTGATTGGAGTTATAGCGTCCCGAGCAACTCTAAAAAATACAATTAAAAATTATCTCACGCCACAATTAATTAATAAAATATTTCGAATTAAGTTCTTGTAATTCATTTTCGATCACGTGGTCATTCAATGACGTCATCATCATCAGATCAAAACCGGCCTAGTTGGATTACCAGATACAATCAAGCAACTCAGATTTACAATAACATTCAAATTTACATAAAGCAAAACGCTTTCTTCATTGATGACCCCGACGTGAATTGAACACGCAACCTTCTGATACAAAAACACCCGTTAATTTTCATCCTATCTTCCTGCCTAGCCTAGCACGGCAAAAAGTTTAATTTCCCACAATGGAATTTCCCGGTTTTCTCTTTCAATACGTGGTAAGCTCGTGCGAAAGGCATCCGGGTAAGTTCGAAAAGACCAAAAGGTGTGGTTATTGCCGTCTTATAAACGTCTTCAGGAGCTACGGGAATAAGGTGATAAGCTCTAACTAAATCGATTTTGGAGAAAATATTATTTCCATGTAAATTCATGGCGGATAGCGGTCTAGAATAGTAACCGTATTCAATCTACGATAATCACCACATGGTCTTCAATCGTTATCTTTCTTCTTGACCATATGTAATGGACAAGGAACTGGGTATGCCGATGGCCGGCAAATCCCTAAATCTACCATATGCTGGAATTCTAATTCTGCAGCTTTATGGCGAATCGGATTTAGTCTTCGTGGTCTCGATACTGGTAAATACCCTTCAGTAACAATATGATTTACAACGGAGTGACAAACTGTGAATTATAATTTGGCTCCGCTGTAACTGAAGGACATTTCTTCAAAAGCGTGCCATAGACATTGTCGATTGCGGAAAAAATCGGTGTGGGAGTATTAACATGCACCTTGGTGGCCTGTATTGACAGCTGAGTCGGTGGATCAATAAGCCGTTTTCACTTAAAGTCCACTAAAAGGCCAAATTCACTTAAAAAGTCAGCGCCAATAATCGGACGATTCACTGCTGCCAAAACAAACGCACGAGTGAAATTACGTGTAAGTCCGATATTCACCTGGAGCAATTTAGTTCCGTAGTGGATTACAAAATACAAGCAAACAACTCAGACTTACAATAACATTCAAATTTACATAAAGCAAAACGCTTTCTTCAGAGTTAAGCTCCAAGTCTTCGGATCACTCAATGTTCCTCAAAGTTGAGAACGTTGAGCCCACATATGTAGGTTCAGTGAGCCCACATCTATTCGGTTTGGTTTAACGAATGGCTGTGTGCCCATTCAGTACAAGAATAGGGGTCTTATTTCTAGCATGCCCCGATTCTCACAATTTGGTATCTTATGAATGTTTGCCATAAATCTCTGCTTTTGGGTAAGGCAGTGTTTACACAAAACTCTATTGCATCTATTTCTGCTTGAAAATTAGTTCAGTTTCTTTTTTCAGGGACTTGTATATGGCAATGTCATGCCTAAAGATTCTTTTTTCTTGTCCCCATCCATATTTGGTCCGTCTGCCGATCATACTATGATCTTTGTTTCAATGATGACACTCGTCGGTTAAAATCAGTCCGCTCAGAAAATATTATATTTCAAATGGAATTCAGTATTGTTTGGCAGTTTTCAGTTTTGCTCAGATTTCATCTTCAATGGAGCAAAGGCTTCATCTTTTCTGATATATTGATAAGATGGTAGGCAGCCCTAATAGGGCCATACCTGTTTTATTTTATTGAGCAAAGTCAACATATCTCGGACCTTCGTCAACATACGAAGTTTCAAGAACCATAAAGAGAGAAAGTCCCGTAAATCACCTGTGTTTTATTAGATGATGCACCATCAACAAACTATGTCAATAGTTTCTTGTATTTAATTCGATAAAGTGCCTCTTAATGAGTATAACCAGATCATCAGCCTTTAATGTCTTATTTGGGGTAGCTCAGTCTAGATAGGAGCCCATCAGCCTTAACAGTAACCGACCAATTTAGCTGCAATAATCCGGTACTTGAACATGAAATGAACCCATTTTACTCTGGTGGTTTGTAACCTCTCTTTTCACTCCTGTTGTACCAATAGAGGTCGAAAGTGGGAGCAATATAGGTTTCATAGTAGTCACGATTGATTCACCAGATTAATAAACAAAATGGTTCTTATAAAGTTCGTTATTTCTAATATATTGATCTAACACCTCTTGTATCTCTTTGGGTCAGGACATTCAACGCCTTTGGTAAAATTAACACAATCGTTTTCTGAAAATACCGTCTCTCTGAGAACATTTGAAGGGTTTGAATGAATTTACGGGATTATAATTTTTTCCAATAGACTGTCCCTCCTACTATGAGATTCAAAGTTCACCTTAGTGAACACTGGCTGAAAAAAAGATCTCAAGGTGTATCGTACTATAGTTTCCTCCGGTTTTAGCAAAGCCATCATTCTGAGAATTTTTTCCGAAGCCTAGTTGCATGGATAGTTGAAGATTTAGAACCGGGGATACAATTGGGAAGTGGAGTAATCATTCGAGGGTCTAAATAAAATACAAGTTCGAACTACGACGATCTACGAAAGGTACATGAAGAACCTAGCTTTTGTAGATCGCCTTAATACGAGGTGGTATTCTGTTAAGACCCTTATAATAATCACTCGACAACTGGCGCATTTGGCTCTATTGAAAAAAAATCCTTGGTTTCTTCCTAAGTATGGCCATCAGTGACCTGTCTCCGGTTATCTACATAAATGTTCCCATAGTTAAGACCATTTAGTATCTGAGTAGAACCTTTTCTAAACCACACAGCGATGTCTCTTCAGATACAATCCAGTTACTATGGTTATAGTGTTCTAAATACTTATCATATCTGTTGGACTCGCTGGGGCCAGATTTAAATGGTTTTTGTAATATCGTGGAGTTTTTGGTTTTGTATTTTGGTATCTGGATATGCATAATTCAAAAGGAATAAAGTCTAGTGTAATTAGAGAAAGAAATGAGACGTTAAAATAACGAAATTCTCGACCTCATGTGAAATGAAACGGAAAAGCAGTGGTGAAATGGCCAAATAACCTCATATTCTCAGATACAGAAGTGAAATTACCAAGACGTAGCTTGAAACATTGAAACGTCAATATATGGAGCTGCGACTCGAGAAATAAACAAAATGGCATGAAATTATCGTAGGCAGTAAACTCAAAGCATTCTCAAGAAGAAGAAGTTACAGTAGCCAGCCAAAAGCATTTTTGGTCAAGTCTTAACATCAGATGAAGCACAACTGAAGAGATGGAATGGATACTATAGGCTGACATGGAGCTATGCAATGTGCACATCTGTCTACGTAAATCGGACTTATAGCCATCCGTCCTCGATTTGGTAAAATGGGACGTTAGTAAGCGAACCGCGAAAGAGTTGGAAGAGCTTTGAGCCCCCAAAACAGATGGCAAAGATAGAAACAGACAGACAGAAAAGCTAGACCTAAACATTTATGTGAATTGTTATGTGTTGACTGTTAAGTGTTGAAATATTGCCACGAAGCCTAAAATCGTCGATAAATCAGTGTTGTCTGAGATTTGAAATGTGCCACAACTCAGTAATGAGGTCAAACGAGACACAGGATTGTCTCGTTTGACCTCATTACTGATTGACTTGAACGAAATATTTGTGTTCATGGCTAGGCGACACAATATGTCTCAAAGAATTGTTGTTGCATGCCACACTACTGAAAATACTGGAGATCGAAAGTGATAAATGCGGCCCAATACCACGAGGTCAAGCAATGTCAAGATTAACATCTGCTGGGCCAAAAATATCTGGAGTGAAATTTGTCCAATACCGGCATAACCGAAGTCAAATAAATACAACAAAGGTTCAGAGTTGGCTCTGTGAAATTAATTTCTATTCGATCTTACCCGCTCTCTCTTTATTATTTAAATTTCTCTAGAGCAAATGTCTCGTGATCAAAAGAGAAAAACCAGTAATTATTACTCATTCGACACTGTGAATATTTTCACTATATGTGCGTTGTGTTCACACAAACACTTGCGTCCCACATCTACGGATATTTCGTTCTTAAGTGGAAATCTATCGTTTTCCGAAACAACAACAACAAATTTACGTTTTATTATTATTTTTTTTTGTTCTATATACATTTCATCTAATCTCATCTTATCTATTTTGATTTGATTTGATAATAAGAAACATTCCATCGTATAATCAACATCCCTCAACATCAAAAATACTATATGATATGTACAATTCAAACTCAATCGAAATCGAGAAAAAGGAATTTCATTTCGATTTTCGTATTTATCCTTCAAAGGAAAAACAGGCTTTCTCCATCGATATTCATATATGTATGTACATACATGTATGGCAACAAACAATAATAATAATCAAACGAAGATGATATGAGAGGAAAAAGAAGAAAATTGATCAACAAAGAAAATAGGAAAATTGGTATTTTGGGTAATTTTTTTTTTTTTTTTGAATTTTCAAAATGTTCTCTCGTTATATTATGCGTATTACATTGTTTTGTTGTCGCATAAAATGTTCAACGGGAAAAACATTTTTCCGATATCACCGACGACGTCGTCATCGTCAAATAAATATGTGTGTTTTCCAATTTAATACATGATAAATACGGAATAGGCAGATTTGACATTACATTCTTGTTAAAATGCCATTTTCAACCTAGAGCTAAAATTGGAAAAACATCAATTTTTATTTATTTTCTTTTTTTTTGTGGATAAACAAGTTTCGAATTTTCCGGGAAATATTATTTGATTTTCAATTTTTTTTTCTTAATTTTAAATTGGTATCGAAAATATTCGATTTTAGAAAGTTTGACCTAGAGGATTTTTATACATGAAATTATTTTAAGTTCGGTGTAGATTGGAAATTAGCTTTTCCGATTTATAATGCTTCGAGCGAATGTTTTGATGGACAGCATTTCTTCTTGTTCATTGCATAACATCAAAATCAAAATCAAAAATTAATTGATGATTATTTTGTGAATGGATGTCTATGAAAGCGATGGTAGGCGGAATAATTGGGTTTCTACGCTATGATTGGATTAAGTGGTACGAAGACCTACATTCACCGCATTTTTTTTAATGGTTTAGCTTGGTTTAAGTTATATGGTTGAGGGAACTCAGATTTTACTCTCAAAATTAGTGCTAAGGAATTGTTATTTGTTTTTATCTAGTGTCAGCCTTAGACCAGGAGACATTTACCTATTTTATATAACCTCTATTTGAAACACGGTAAGATTTTACCGATCCCAGTTTCTAAATGAGTAAATTTCCATCTGAGTTTTGTTCCATTCTTTTATAATTATAGCAAGACTCATGTAGAATTGTTGCATACACTTTCGAGTGGCTTCTTCAAAAGAATGTAAAGCTTCCATTCTAGGGAACTGCCATATTTTTAACAAGCAATATGTCGAACGATTGTTCATGAGCTTTTGTTAAAAAATTTTAGGGTGCAAAAATCAAAAAGTTTAAGTATAAATATGAGTTTCTTGAATGTTGAAGACCTTCAGTTTGTTATGGGATTGCGAAAGCTTTTAATCAAAAGTTTTGTTAGACAAAAATTGAAAATCTCAGGTATAAATACGCTTCTGTGGAAAATCAAAAACCTAAAATTCTTGACCAGATTGCCAAAAGACACATTGTCGTCAGCCATATGATTAATATGCAATATGTACATCGATTATTGTATAAGCTTTCAATCAAAAATTTTGAAAATCAAAAAGCTCAAGTATAAGCTTTTATGGAATTTTGCATACCTGAACATTGTAACCAGATTGTGACAAGGTCCATCCCTAGCTCGAAGCATATGATTAACGAGCAATATGTTCGTCGATTATTGCATGAGCTTTCAATTAAAAACAAAAGGTTATACAATGATAAAAAAAATCTATGGCTTAAAGTCTATAAACGGCTCTAACCGCATTTAAACTGAGACCCTACGAGGTGGTCAGCCCAATGGGTGCTTTTACACGCAATCGCTTTTTATGTCATCCGGTTCACGTTAATTTTAGGCCAACGGCGTGATGAGAAACTCTCTTAACCATTACGCTACTACTATAATCAAAGCTCAAGTACAAATATGATTCTCGGGGATTCCAGAAGGCAAAACTTACTGACCAGATTGTCAAAAGAAAATATATATTGGCGTCAGTGATATGATCTTCAAGATTGTTGCATAAGTTTTTAATCAAAAAGCTCAAGTATAAATACGTTTTTATTGGAATTGCAGAAGCCTAAACTTTTTGAAGTTCCATTCTTGGTATTAGCTATATCAGAAACAAGCAATATTTACATCGATTATTGCACGAGCATTCAATTTAAAATTTTGAAAATTAAAAAGCTCAAGTATAAATAAGCTTTTCTGAAATGTTGAATATCTAAATTTTGTAACCAAATTATGAAAAGGTCCATCCTTGGCACGAGACATATGAATAGCGCAAAATCTGTATATTGATTGTTGCTTGAGCTTTCTTGTTGAAAAATAAAATCAAAAGCCCAAGTATAAAAACGCATTGGAGTGTTGGAAACCTGAACTTTGTCACCAAAGTCAAAAGCCCCATCTCTGGTATGGGTTATATAATTAACGAAGAATATGTATATAGATTGTTGCGAGCTTTTAATCAAAAATTTTGTTCTACAAAAGTCAAAAGGTTTATGCCTTTAGGAAAGGGTAAAGACAGAAACCTCACATCAGTTTTAATCTCTTAAAAGAGTGATCTTAAATTATTGACAAAAAATTAGAGATATCACTTTTAGAACATTAATGGTGTCTATCCTGATAATTATTTAGATTTACATCGTATTCCTCATGATATTTTAATCGAAGCTTGTGCTTATATTTTTGGACACTTATCCTTTTTAATTCAGAAGTACTAAAAGTTCTACACAGATGGTTTGAAAATTAGTGGATAAGTTAGGATCACCAGAACTGTTTTCGCCCTATGAAACTATTTTTTGGCCAATTCAACTTGCATTCAACAGCTAATATTCATGGAGGGCAGAAGATTAGCAAAATCATGGATACCAAAGACTTGGCGTTGATTATATACTGTTGTAGCTGATTTTTTTCCTGTCCAACCCTATTTTGCCTGGTTCAAAACGCTATCAAGGTTTTGAAAGCACACTTCCTGCAAAACCTGAAATAGGTTTCAACAAGTTTGCTTATATGTCTAGTTTCGTTAAAAGATCCAATGTAGTGCTGAAAAGTAGATTTGGGATATAGCTATGAACCAGTCAGGATAACACCTAATATTAGAAACATTTCACTAATACTGTAGGCTGATGCTATTAAATGTGTTATATGTAACTGTATGCATTCTCGATTTGACTGGCACCGGTGTACATATCTTTAATCATTTATTCAAAATTCACATTCTGCACGTCCCTCCAATTACCCATTCCTCCACCCACTATTTCCACCATATCTGCAGTCAATCAAACTGTCAAAAATGTTTTTTTTACATTCTATCATTTTATTATCCTCATAAATTGATTGTGTGTCCCTCGCCGCCATTTTTATTACCATAATTTAATTCACAAAAAACAAAATCGGAAAACTACAACAAGAAAATTAAAAAGAGAAACCATAAATTGTATCCTTTTCATTAAATTTTAATATATTTTGCAACGTTTACAAGAAAATCATTTTCTTGAAAATGGAAAAATTTTGCAAGCCATACAAAAAAAAACAAAAAAAAAAAATAACGGAAAAAACGAACTACAGTGTTTTTTGCCATTATTATATTCGATTTTTCCAGCATCCCTTGCTTTTCTTACATATATATATTCAGAGTTTTCTTTATTTTTTTTTTATTATTATAATGAAAACGTAAGTTTTCTTTTCGATATATAGATTTGGGTAACGCAATTTTCTATTTTTCTTCATAAAACTCCGAATCGTTTGTGTGTTACTTTTACCTTTTTATGGTTTAAATCGAAATCGAAAATATATTTTCTCTGCTTTTCCACACACTCGGACCTATATTCGTTTAGGACGAACGAAGAGACGGGCAATGTCTTTCTATTTTTCAATATCATAAGGTTTTTGCATGTCATTTCCACAATGAAAAACTACATACATGTGTGTGTATATATGTATATAGATATGGTAAGATGGGAAATTGGATATGAAATGAAAACGATATCGAAGAAAATTCATTATAATTTGGAAAATTTTCCACCCCTAATTTAATTAAATAAGTGGATTTTAGTTTTTTTTGTGTTCGATTTTTATTGAATGAAATTGAATGAAAATCTAAATAGTTTTATTTTTAGATTTCTTCTGTATGTGTGCGAGTGAGTATGTCTGTTTATTATAAGAATATAGTTTTTCGCTCCTTACTTCAGTTTTACGATGGTTTAAATCACAATACAAGAATACTAAAGTATCAACTATAAAATTCGTTTCATAGTACAAATAGTCATTGTAATAAAATAAGTCCCACATTTGCAAGTAAATGTTTTTCAATAATGGAAGGTATACGATTTTCGTTCCACGATACCTTTAACATGTAGCTTAGAACGAGGAGTATATAATGTGTGACAACATTCTAAATAGATTCCACACCATGTCTATAATTTATTGTATCTGTTTTCAACAAGTATTCGTTATTCATTAGTGGAACCTAACTCATTAGGCTAAGAATCAAAACATAAATATAATTTTTTTTGCAAAAATACAAAGAAAACATCGTCTGGCGACATACATATATAAATAAGTTACGTTCCAAAAAAAGTATTCGTTTTAGAAATAGTCTTAATAAAAATTGTTCAAAAATCTACTTTCATATATAAATAGTTCAACGTTCATGTTCTGGTACTTTTAAGCATGTATGCCTTGCTACTTATAATAATGCTGGAAATACGTTCCACAGTTTAATTAAGTAACCAATAATAGAAATACCAATAAAAATCGATTTTAGTAACCAATAATAGAAATACCAATAAAAATCGATTAAGTCTATATGTCGACTTGGTTAACATACGTTCTACAATATGTTCTTTCATAAATTTAAATATGAAATGTAAGTTCTACAAAAGTTTAAATATTACTGACCTTTCAAAGTGACTGACCTTTCTAAGTTGCAGCCAAAATGAGGCTAATTGAAATCGTTCCACTAATGCATTTAATGGCAAATAATTGTGAGAGTATCTGTTTAGAAAACATCCTAGAATCAAATCATTATGATGCGTTAATTGATTTGAATAAGTTCCACAAATATGTTTTCGTTCTGGAAACAGTCTTGGAAGATAATTCTACTGAAAATATAGTTGAACCTTTATATTCTGCTAGTATTAAAAATTTATGTCCTGCTATTTATGATAATTCGTTCCATTCAATTAAGTATTTTGTGGAACCTAATTTTGGAATACAATTATTGTAGGACATAATTTTTAATGTGATTTTGAACAAGTCAATACTACTTAACGTTGTGCAAAATAAAAATATATAATTAATTTGTGGGACATATTCTTTGTTTAAAAGTATTAAACATATTATTGATCTAATGTATTTATTAAACAAGGCCATATATAAATGATTATTTTTTATTACTTTGATATATGTTTTGCTACTTATAAAACTCATTTATGTCTGGCCACTTATAATAATGCTGGAAATACGTTCCACAGTGTAATCGAGTTACCAATTAAACCAATTTAACCTATATCCCGACTTGGTAAGCATAGGTTCCACAAAATGTTACTTCATTCATTTAAATATAGAATGTCAATTGAGTGGAATAAAGTGAAAACACACTAATTTGTGGAATCTAAATTCTATATTAACGTGAAAAAATCTTATTTGATTCTGAATAGAATATTTTTGGCTCTGTATCCAATTGTCAATATTTCTTCTGTCATAGTACGGCTAATGTCAAAAAGTAATGTAAATGAGACCAATTGGAATAGTCGTACTAACTCACTCATTGGCAAATAATGTAATAAGAACCGGTTTACAATACATCTTAAAATTTAAACATTAAAGACCGTTTTTGAATAAGTTCCACAAATAAATTTTCGTTCCGCCAACCATCTTTGAAGCTAATTTTTCTTTATATATACGTAAACGTTTATATCTTGCTTATATTAATCATTTGTGTCCTGCTATTTATAATAACATTGAAAACAGTTCCACAGTTTAACTTAGAAACTTATTAGACAATTGTCAATAAGAAATAATTTAGTCCAGTGATTTTTTTAAATCATGCATATATTGGCTTCGTTAACACATAAGTTCTAAAATATTTTCTTTTATACTGTTAAATATAAAATATGTCCCACAAATTAATTAAATATTTTTAGTTTTCACAACACTAAATAATATCTAATGGTTTAAAATGACCGAAAAAAATATGTTTCACAGTATAAAAATTGTGTTTCACAAATTATGTTCCACAAAATACATTTTGATTTACTTTAATATTTATAAGGTATATTAAGTAAAATGTGTATTAATATTTAAGGTTGAACATAAGTTCCACATTTAAAAGTATATTTGTATGTATTTACTAAATAGAAACTGATTTGTAGAAACCTTTCAGCATTATCAATCACATTATTCTTAAAGAGATTCTAGTTTTGTCTGGAATACTTTAAGGTATTATCGAACCAATTAAACAATTTCTGAAAGGATTGGGTTCTGATTCTGAAAAATCCTACTCAATTTTGATAAGTTCAAGAAACAATAAAAGCAATCAACAGTTGATAATTAAATCGATCCATACATAATGTAAGCTATGCCTGTATTTTTAAAGAATAAATCTTTAAGAATAGAATTATAGCTCACGTTATGCATGGATTTATTAATGACTTCAAAAATCCACTCAAATAGTAGATCATTGGTCCAATCTGTTCTGGAACGAAAGATTCTAACCTTGAGTGTTTTCCTATATATATCCGGCTCGAGATTGGATGTATAATTTACAATTAATGAAACTGAGTACCGTGACAATTACTGTACCGCATAACTGTCTCGGGATTCAGTTGCCGACATTATGTACCCAATATTTCACCATCAAAATACTGAATGAACCGATAATCCTGGCCGTTGAAATAAGTAATAAATTTATAGATTTGATTTATTTGCAAAATACACAGATAGCCTCGTCCGGTCACTTATATAAATAAGGTTCCAAAAAAGGTTGTCGTTTTAGAAATAGTCTGAATAAATACTGTATATAATTCTACTTAGATATATAGATCAACGTTTATATTCTTGTACTTTTAATCATTTATGTCTTACTACTTATTACAATGCTGGAAATACGTTCCACAATTTAATTGAGAAGCCAATTATTGAAATATCAATAAGAAAAACTTAAGCCTATATCTCGACTTCGTTAACATACCGTATTGTGGATACATTTAAATATGGAATATAAGTTCAACTACATGAATACACTAGTTTTGGCTCTGTAGTCAATTGTCGTTATTTCTTTTGTCATAATATGGCTAATGTTAAAATGTAATGTAAGGGAGACCAACTGGAATAGTTGCACTCACTTATTTAATGGCAAATAAGTTAATTAGTACCTGTTTAGAAAATAGCCTAGAATCAAAACATTATGATCCGTTTATTGATTTGAATAAATTCCACATATAAGTTTTTGCTTCCGGAACCGTCTTTGTATCTAATTTTACTTAATATATTGATGAACGTTCCTGCTATTAGTAATCGTTTATGTCCTGCTGTTTTTAATAATATTTAAAATACGTTTCATGCAATTGTATTTTATGGAACACAATTTATATATTGTGAAACCTAATTTTTAATGTGAATACGTTAATATTATTAAATGTTATGCAAAATAAAAATATATAATTAACTTGTGGGACATATTCTATAATTAAAAGTACTAAAGAAAATATTGAACTGATTTGTTAAACAAGCCCGTCTTTAAATGATTATATATTAGTTCTACGTTTATGTTCTGGCAATTTAAATCATTTATGTCTTGCTTATATGTATAATTATTCTGGAAATACGTTCCACTTATGATAATGCTAGAATTACGTTCCACAGTTTAATTGAGTTACCGATTGTAAAAATATCAACAAAAAGAACCAATTTAGCCCATATCTCGACTTAATAAACATACTTTACATAAAATGTTCTTTCATACATTTAAATATGGAATATAAGTTCCATACTAGTAAAAATATCATTGGCCTTTTTAAAGTGACAACACATTTATTTGTGGAATTTAAATTCTATATTTAAGTGAAAAAATCGTAATTGATTGTTAATATTTTTAAACATACTACTTTTTGCTCTGTAGCCAATTGTCATTATTTTTTCTGTCATAATACGGCTAATGTCAAAATGTAATGTGAGACCAATTGGAAAAGTTGCACTTACTCGTTTAGAGGCAAATATTTTAACAAGTACTGGTTTCACAAATAATTTTTCGTTCCGGAAATGGTCTTTGTGAAACTCTATATCCTACTAATAGTAATCATTTATGTCCTGCTATGTATAATAATATTGAAAATACGTTCCATACAATTATATTTTGTGGAACACAATTTATATATTGTGGAACATAAGTTTTCCCTGTGTTTTTGAAAAGTCAATACTATTTATAACAATGCTGGAAATACGTTTCATCGAATAGCCAATTTAAAAAATACCAATAACTACCAATTCAACCTATATCTCGACTTGGGTACCATACGTTTCACAATATGTTCTTTCTTTCATTTAAGTATGGATTAAGTACGAATTATTTTAAGGTCCACACGAAAATGTAATTAACTTGTTTAAAGTGACAACACTCTTGTTTGTGGAATCTAAATTCCTTTTTACCGTGAAAAATCGTAATTGATTGTTAATGTTTTTGAATAGACTGTTTTTGGTTCTTTAGCCAATTATCATGTTGCTTTCTGTCATAATACGCGGCTAATGTCAAATGATATATAAGTGAGACCAATTGGAATAGTTCCACTCATTAATTTCGTGGTAAATAATTTAATAAGAACCTGGTTAGAAAACAGCCTAAAATAAAAACATTTTGATCTTGATTTGAATAAGTTCCACAAACAAGTTTACGTTCAGAAAACAGTTTTGGTGGCTTATTCTAGCTTATTTTTTAATATATAGAACCTATGTTTATATCCTGCTATTATTAATCATTTATGTCCTGCCATTTATAACAATATTGAAAATACGTTTCACAGTTTAAGTGAGAAATTCAGCCCACCGATTTTTTCCAAATCATTTCTATATAGGCTAATGGTCAAAAAATAAGTTCTACAATATTTTCTTATATACTTTTAAGCATAAAATATGTCCCACAAGTCAACTGTATATTTTTATTTTTCACAACATTAATTAGGAACGATTTGTTCAGAACCACATAAAAACATAATGTTCCACTATACATTAATTGAGTTCCACACATTATGTTCCACAAAATACAATGTTTTGCAATATTTTTGATTTACTGTAATGTTTAAAAGGTATTTTTAGTATAAAGTGTATTAATATTTAAAGTTGAACATAAGTTCCACAGTTAAAAATGATGTATTTACTATATAGAAACTAATTTTTACAAATCCTCCAGTAAAATCGATCAAATAATTCTCATAGAGAAGCAATTGAAATTAAAATGGTATATTAGATCCCAAATTTGTCTGAAATACTTTAACAATAGTAACGATTTCCACAACTTTAATTTCTTGACAGAAATAGCCTTAATAGATAGTTTTGTAATTTTAAGGTATTCTCGAACCAATGAAAAATTTTCTGAAAGTATTGGGTTCTGAACCTTAAAAATCCTGCTCGAGTTTCAAAACCTTTAGACGATTCTAGAGACAATAAAAGCAATCAACTATTGATTAAATTAATTTAAATGAGGTAAACTCCTTCGATGTAACAAATGTGGGAAAATACAGAAATTGAACACCGTTCATAAATATCCAAGAATAGCGTCAAACCTCACATTATGCAAGATTTCATTAATGATTGAAAAAATCCAATCAAATAGTGTATATGCAGCCAATTGGTTTTATTCTGTCTGACATAGTACGGCTTATGTCGAAAATGTATGTAAGACCAATTAGAATAGTTGCACTCACTCATTTAATGGCAAATAATTTAACAAGTACCGGTTTAGAAAACAGCTTTAAATCAAAACATTTTGATTCGTTTATTGATCTGAATAAGTTCCGCAAATACGTTTTCGTTCTTGAAAAGATTGTTTCCATCATGGTTGGATTCTGCCTAATATATAGGTGAAGGTTATGTCCTGGTATTATTAATCATATATATCCTGCTTATTATAATAATATTGAAAATACGTTCCACATTTAAAGTGAGAAACTTATTAGACAAATGCTGGTAAACAATTTAGCCCACTGATTTTTTTGAAAACCAATTATGTATGGGCTTGGTTAACAAATAAACTCTACAATATTTTTTTTTATACTTTTAAATATAAAATATGTCCCACAAGTTAATTATATATTTTGTATTTTGCACAACATTAAATAGTATGGACATGTTCAGAATCACAGGAAAAATAATATACTGTGTTCCACAGTATATAAATTGGGTTCCACAAATTATGTTCCACAGAATATAATTGTATGCAATAATTTTTGATAAATTGTTTGCAATAAATTTGTTATATTCGTAAGGTATTTTTTTTGTTTAAAGTATATATACATATTTCAGGTTGAACATAAGTTCCACATTGGAAAGTGATGAACATATTTCCTACATAGGAACTGATTTTTAGAACCGATCACATGATTCCTATAGAGAAGCAATTGAAATGAAATTTAAATATAAGACTCCTAATTTGTCTGAACGCTTTTAACAATTTTAACAATTTCCACAACTTTCATATTTTGACAGAGCTAGCCTTAATTTAGATAGCCTTGAAATTCTAAGCCATTATCGAATCAATCAAATGTTTCTGAAAGTATTGGGTTCTGATCCTTCAAACATTCCAAAAATAATAGCAGCAGTCAACTGTTGAAAGTTAAACTGACTGAAATAAACTCAGTCGATGTAACATATGTGGTAACCGCTCATAAATCTCCAAGAATAGAGTCAAAGCTCACATTATGCAAGGTTCCCATCGAGTACCTTAATGATTCTTGTACTCCAATATATACCGAATATTTCACCATCAAAATACTGAATGGACCGATGAAAAAGTATTGTACTGTGTTAGGTTTTGTGGAAATTTGATATTCTTCATGCGTGTCGCGGATTTTTCTCCGTCGATATATTTTTTTGTGCTTCTTATATGATTACTAAGGATTTATATATTTCGGCTTTTCCTCTGCTATACTATCCTATACATATACATACACAAACACATACGCTCATAAAAATACATAAAGCTTATGTATTGTATACGTATATATATACATAAAAGCTTTTGAATATAATAAAAAGCTATTTACAGTACACGATAATTTTTCATTCAATCGTTCTTAGCTGATAAAATTGGATTTCGTACTCATCTCGTTTTAGTCGTTTAATCCATCAAATATTATATCGAAATTGTTTCATATAAAATTAATTTAATTTTTCAATTTTTCATGAAAAATCGACTTCGATTCGTCTATTAAAATTTTGAATGTGAAAAATGATCACATCTTTGGAAGGGTGCAAAATGAATTGTTGTGAACATTGTGATTTTCTACTATGTAATCATCAATTGTGAATATGTCACATACTCGGGGCGGAAAACTTTTGATTTATTGCGAATTTATGATAATCTCAAAGTGTTTTCGACTTTTTTTTGTGGTCGATTCGAGAACAGGCAATGCAAAAAATGGACATAATTGATATAATCGATTTGATGTTAGGGTATGCTGTACGCTAATTGTGTTTGTGACAGATTTGGAAACTTTATAATAGCTAAAACAATTAGGCGCTCGGCAGCAGTTCAACAAAACATATAGATTTGCACCCCCTTCCCTCGTTTATGGACACAGCACATAACTCATAAAAAAAAAACTAACAACTTAAAAATAATAAAATAACAATAAGACATGTATGGTACATACCTAAATATCTTGTATAAATTCGGTATCCCTTCGAAAATCTCACGTCTCGTGTCCTTTTCCATATACATGTACATAGATGTATGAATATAATGTTATAATCTCATTCCCGCTCACACAACAACATATATCCTTTTTATTTTAGAATTACCCAAATTGTATATATACACAGAATTCTTATTTTGGTTGTAAATTGCTCCCTGTTGGTCAAGTAAAACGAAAGAAAATCGTTTTTTTTGTGCTCTCCTGAAAAAAAGGACCAGGCTAAAAAAAATAAATAAATAAATAAAAATTGAAATAATAATAATAACATTTATTTCTTATCTGCTATCTTACATACTTCGGAAGGAGCATATATAGTGTGTAAGGAACCCTCATATTTTTTTAAAGGAAGATACATAAAAAAATAAATTCGCATATATTTTCATTTATTTATCTGTTTTTTTTTGTTCGAAGGATAAATAATAAAGAAATAAGGATTTCAACTTATGACGTCAATCATCTCGAGGGATAAATTTTATTTATTAGATCGAACGGGATGTTGTTGAGGATTTTATCATATAGACTGCAGAACTTTGGATAATAATTCCAGTCGATATCCAATCACTGGTTTACTTGTTATATGCGGCCACTTTCCACCACAAGGTCGAAAAGACAGCTCCACAAAGTTAGCCCTTCGAATATCAATAGCTCTGAATTAATGCAATCCACTCCTGGTGCACGATTTTTCTTTAATCTCTGCATGGCCATGGTGAATACAGTTTGTGATACATGTGGAATATAAGTTGGTAAGAAAAAAATTCACGCCATGTATCGAGCAGCACATTGATATTAACATAAAGGTTTCCATCCTGGTCCCAAATAACAGTTGACCGAGATCTTAAGGTATGGTGCAATTCGGTGATTCCCTTCACCATTCGTACTTCTTCTGTCTACAAATGCGTTTAGCTGTTCTCCTAGTAAGACCTGCTTTGTTTCTTCTGGCAATTATAAACCGAGTCTACGCTTCATTGTAAGCTGTATTTCGTTGCTCAACAGCAAGACAACACTTCTCATCAAACCAATCATTTTGGGCTTAATTTTCACTATACCGAGAGTGTGCTGGGCAGCATCGACAACCGCGCTCTTAAATACTTCCCAGACACTGTTCAGACTTGTACGAAAATTTCCATCGTAGCTTTGCAGTGACCAGATAATGATCACTGCCTACAAATTTTGTTGACGATCGATAAGATCTCACTTCTTGGACAACCCGAGCACTCTTTTGGAATCAACACATGGTCAATTTGGCTTCGGGATGTTTTACGTGGATGTGTCCATGTTTCGAAATGGATGTTTTTATGAGGGAAAATGTACTTGCCACTTTGAGTCATCCCTAAATACATCATTCTTCATCATTTTCGGTCAGGAATACGGACCTTTATTATATAAGTCGTCCTGATTTCTTCCAGCTCTAGCAATAAAGTCACCAATCATCAATCTGACATCGTTCTCAGGTATAGATCCCAAGAGATCCAAATTATTGTAAAATAAGTCTTTATCTTGGGATTAGCTAACATCAGTATAGGCACATGTACACAGACAATTGCCCCCTGCCATATTTTCGTGGTCAACTCCAATGCCTTGGGACAAATGGTCTCCACTTTTAGGCCATATCGAGTTTCTTGGACCCTACGAGTTGCGGCCTTTACTCTTTCGTTCCACGTGCTGATCTTCAATCTCATCCTGGTACTTATGTGGGGGATCATTGTTGTTTTGACATTGTTAATGTGGGTCGTCAGCCCAGCAAGTCCAATTAGATTTAGTTGCCTCGTGTAGAGGGTATCAATTCCCGAAATTTTTTTGCTCCCGGGAAACGGGAATTTCGAAATTTATTTCCCGGTTTCCCGGGAATTACATACATCAACTAAAGAGTTTCAAGGCACATACTATCGACGATTTGTGCTATAGGAATTGCCAACATCGCAAGAAGTTTACACGAGTTGACACAGAATAACAAGCCGTTCCAATGGATTGATGAACACGAGGAAGCGTTCAACTAACTGAAGCAGCTGCTTTTGTTTTTATTCTGGATACGGATGCAAGTCATTATGGCTTAGGATGAGTGTTGTCACAAGAAATCGGTAGACAGGACGTGTCATCGCATATTATTCCAAGATATTATCAGAGCCAGGACGCAACTAGTGTAACAAGAAGAGAATTGTTGGCCATAGTGAAATGTGTAGAACATTTCCAAAAATACCTCTATGGTCAATCATTTCTGCTTAGAACGGATAATGGCGCCTTGATATGTCTACTGCAGCTTAAGAATCCCGAATGAGCACGATGGATTGAGCGATTGGGTTGTTTTGTCTATGAAATTAAGCAACGGAATGGAAGCGCTCATGGAAATGCGGATGCATTGTCAAGGCAACCATATCGAGTGGATTGTAAACATTGCGGACGGTTAGAAAAGGATCCAGATTTGGCAGTCATTACCAAATTCATGGAGGAAGAACGTCATCCACATGCAGCAATATTTCGGATAAAGGCCCAACTAACACGGCTTATTGGGCTTAGTACCGAGGATCAGCATGGCAGAAATATTGAAGGAATACCACAGATGGGCAAGTGGAGGCCACCTTAGGATGAACAAAACGCTAGCCAAGGTACGTGAAACAGATACAGTGTGATCTACTGGACAGGATGTAGACAAGCTGTGGCTAAATGGTGTCAAAAGTGTGACCAATGTATGGCAGTGAAAGGACCTGCAAAGAAGAGCTGTGGAGCAATACAACAATATAATGCTGGAGCACCATATTCGAGAGGATTGCCATAGATGTTGCAGGACCATTTCCAACCAGCGAAAGTGGCAACAAGTATGTGTTGGTAGTTATGGACTACTTCAGTAAATGGCCAAAGGTATACCCTATTGCAAATCAAGAAACAACCACAATCGCCAATGCAGTGGTATACAATTGGATAAGTCGTTATGGGGTACCCATGGAACTGCATTCCGACTAAGGGCGGAATTTTGATTCGGTTATCTTCCAGGAGATGTACTAACTACTGGGAATTAATAAAACGCGGACAACACCTTTGCACACACAATCTGATGGCATGGTGGAGCGTTTCAATGCCACATTGGAAGAGTTTATATAGTCGAAACAGTTGATAAAAACCAGTGGAGTTGGGATCAAGGTATTCCATTGTACTTAATGGCCTATCGATCTGCGGTGCATAACACAACAGGAGTAACACCAGCGACAATACTTTTCGGTAACAATTTAAGACTGCTAGGCGATCTCAAATTTGTAGCGGTTAGTTCCATCATCAGCTTAATGTGGACAAGTATGTGTGGACAACTTGAAAGAGGTGATCAACAACAAACACGGATTTGTCAGTGGGAAAATCAAATTGTGAAGTGACCGAACAAAGGCTCTATACGACGTACGAGCGAATATCACAGAAATTACAACTCGGCTAAATCGTATTAAATTAAATTTAAGTTTTACATTTAGGGAAATGTAAAACATCGAAAATTCCCGGGAATTCCCGGGCGAGAAATCCTGTTAGATTCCACGTATAGGTGGCCAATCGAAGATACCATTTCTGGATATATGACGTCCATTGATTTTAGAATACAATAAGTTGATTGTTAGATCGATTGTGACGATCATTTTGATCATCGAAAAAAATAAAACGGTCCAATCACACCATACATTTTATTTTTTGTTCGTGAAGTGTCGCCTCTTGACGCGTATGATGGTTTTCACCTGACTAAAAACGCATATTCTTTCTTCGCATATCATTTTCTTCCAACAACAGAGTCCCATCCGAGAACGTACGTCACTTCATATGATCGAGTAGTTTTAGTTCGTCTGTTAACTGGATTTTATGAGGGTCTGTAAGCCAATATCATTCCGAAAAATTCGCCAAAGCGTGGTCTGTGAGATACCCCATTCGTTTGAGACGAACACTAGAACGGTAGCAATATTCTCGGCCCTTCCAACAACCCGTTGTCTCACTGGGACAAGAAAATCCAGCAGGGAATATATATTGATGTTTTGACATTGACAGAATGGCTTTTTGTTAATGGATGCATTCACAGTGAAAGCTCATCGTGGTCAAAACCCGAAATGGTCAATACCGTAACAAAGTGAATCCAAGCGATAGTACTATACACCATAGAATAGAACTATGGCGATAGAACTATATGAAAGTTTCCTAATAACGCAAGTCAAACAGAATATACAATTGGATTAGATGGATCATAATCGGTCTTCAGTACTATAACTGGCTATATCCAGACGTTTCCCTGGAAAAGTTGTGTTGGCTTGGTTGGAAAGGTTATTTTGTGCAATGACCACTAATTTGAGCCTTTATTGCAATAACCGCTGTTTAAAATAATGGCCAGTAGACTACAAAATTTTTGCTCCGCATTCCAGTTAGGAGGTCCCTTGTCATTAAAACGTCTTATAATTTAGGTTTATTTAAAAATGGATTCCTTGGCCTGTGGGATTGAAACCCACTCTAAAACGGAGACCACGGTATAACTCGTGTTTATTTCCTGATCCATGTTTCTGATTCCCACAACAGTTTTAGATGTTTGTCTATATCACATAATGTGATAGTGCTGTGATGTTTCTTGACTGAAAATTTATTGTTGAGGATCAGACGACCAGGTTAAGTTTTTTGAGCAATTCATTTCTGAAAGAGATTCTGTTTTATACCTTCTAGAATCATTCCATATATGTCCGTGCCTAGTAATATATCAAATGGTCCTGGCCTATACTCCGACGCTGAATTTTTTGAGACATCGGCTAGAACTTCCTATACGTCTTTCACTATGAACGTATCTCTTGTGACCTTGGGTCGATTAGAGCTCGTATTTTATTGAAGCCACCATGGATGTATCCTTTTATTATGTATCCATGATGAATGTATTAGATGGTTTTGTTGTTGTTATAAATGTAGTGTAAAACTTGGCTTCGATGGTTTCAACTATGAGCCACCTTTGTATATCGCTTAGAATCGACTGAGAATCAAACGCTTAGAATCTACAAAAGAACTATCTTGAGGAGAATATTTCACTAAGTATTTATATAGATCTCCACCCATATTTGTCTTTTGAATGAGAATGGCTTACCACTAGGATATACCATATATTTTCCACCCAGTAGGTTCCTAAATATTTAAGTAAATAAAATTGTATGGCACACATATCTATTCAGAATATAGACTAATGATCTATTGATAATATAATCTCAGTTGAAATCCCAGATCCACAAGGAGATTGCAATTGGTATGTATTATGAACCATGGCCTATGCGGTTCGAAAAGGTTTTAAAAAATATTTAGTGTCGGATCCAATCACCGGAATTTATGATTATCCATTGTACCGTGTAGCCAATCAGCTGGAAATGGTAGAATGAGACTGAATTGAAAATCTGTAAATATGTGCTGAATATGGCAGTGACATGGCCGTTTTTGCATTTCAAGGTATCAATGAAAATGAAAATTTTTATCACGTTTTATCAAATCTCCAGATACATAGGCGTAGAACAATCTGTATTTTGTCATTTTTAAAATCATGAAGTCGTTCGGCTTTCTTAACGGAAAGTATGTATTCTTCATTGTACAAAATGTAGTAAAACGAGCAGTAACTCCATCCAAAACAGATTTGACTCGTTTCTTTCTACTATACCAACAGCAAAGCTCTATGCTACAGTTCCAGCTTACTTCACGTGGAATATAGATCAAAAAGTCAATATGGGAACCTTTGTAGAGCTGGAGCAGAAATTTCTTTATCCTATGATAAGTAAGTGAATGCTTTTACTTGCGATTGTTGTTGATTATTTCTAAACGGCCAAAGGTTACATACAAGATACAACGAATCAAGATTCATGTCAATAAAACTTCCATTGAAATACAACTCTTATCAAAAGTTAACAAAAATACGATGAGACAGCATATCTCCTTTCAGCATTTTAGACTGCATTCTCACGTGTCTCTGTTTGGTACGGATTTCATGCTCTATGCATAATGGGATGATTCGTCTGAAAAAATGTTATTTTAACAAGACCATATGCCATCCAGCCCGAGAGCCAATACAGTTACCACATTTCATATATGTACCAGAAAAGCCGTGTAAGCCATTTATCGAAAAATGAACTCGTTTTAATCAGAAACCCCTGATATTTACTGATTGAATTACAGAGATTGTCTTTAACATCCAGGCAGCTCTAAAGGCGTTTGTCTTCAAAACTGTGTCATCGAAACTTGTTTTGGAAACGAACATTGTCAATCGACTTGGTATTCTGAATGAAGTTTAATTTCTCTGGATTTGTATTGGCTGATAAATTCGTCCACTTGAGTGTAGCTTTTTTTTAATGGACCTGAGCCCGCTATATGAGTGTTATAATTTCTTAAACGAGATAAAAGTTTGGTGCTGTGCACCCGAAGAGATAGGGAACTCAATCCGTAACGACTTTTAAAAAAACGTTTTTGGATCAATAAATCAACAAAGGTTCCAGTCTTCTTGAATTATGACAAACCACTTTGAGGCCATTGCTGGCCATTCTCACGTGACAATGTTCCCTGAATTATCACATGTTAGGAATATAAATTTGGAGGAATGCAAACTAGGAACAGTGTGGGAAGGAAGAAGAAGAATCTGTTGAACACTTCTTGTGCTCCTGTTCTTAATCACACTCTTTTGCATAGGCTGGACTGCTTTGAATCACTATGGCTATTTGAGGATCAACTGACGACCTTGACGATACCAGATATCTTGGACTTCTTCCAATATAATATCTTGTCTTTATTTACTACTTCCCACATAAACTTGACTTGACTTGAATCTAATTTTATTGAGTTTATTGGCAAAACTCTACAAGTTACATCGGAAGAACTTGGCCCTATTTTCGTAAGAGAATATAAAGCTAATGAGCAGCTTCAATTCGGATTGACCTAGTACAAGAAGCTCCTTATATAGCTCTGTCGAAAACGGGAAATATTAATATTTTAGATTGCTTAAAATTTGAAATGTTACGTTTATAATTGGCGCATTTTTAAACCAACTGTGCTCCGCTCCCACAGTGGAATATACATAGATTCTTGCTCTATTGTGACCTATTCAAAAAAGCACCCTGCTCTGTTCCACTCATCCTGGTCACGCAACACCTTATTAAAAGTCTTGTGTTATTCAAATTTGGTTGAAATACAGTCCGAAAACATGCCAGAGGGTAGGTGGTCTTCAAGTTCCATCAGGATTTTAAGATGTTCCATCTTTTTCTTGACGACTTTTAAAGTGTCAACAATATGACTCCATCGGTTTCGATCACGAGCCAGCTCCTCATACTGTTGCAAGTAATAAAAAGATACAAGATCGCTTTCTACGCTGTGGTGACATCGTCGCCGACAGCGACCTCTTTGCCTACTGAAAGGCGCCTCGCTCTTCAAAGATCGCTGTATCATTTGGTTCGGATCAGTACACAGAACGAGACCTTTGATTTCATGCACGATATCAGGAATTAGCATTAAATACCTGATCTCGTGATTAAACAGAACTCATTATGTGCCACGTATGATTCTTCTCTCGAATGTTTTCTTTCGTACACAACCGTCAAGATCCAACTCTCACATCCATATACGTCAACCGGTCTGAACAACACTCTATACAATTTCAGCTTATCCGTTTTAGCAAGATATTTTGACATCAGAAGTGAACGTAGAAGACATAAAGCCCGATTGCAAGTGGCAAGGCGAACAATATTATCGTGAGAAATTAGAGATCCAAGACACTTGTATATCATCACTCTTTCGAATGGGTGGCTATCACTCCTGAAATCAATTGCGTCTTGGTTTCGAAAACAAAGATCAGATATTCGATTTTAAACTCATTGATATTTATTGAAGCGCATATACCAAAGTCTCTCTCGATTGATCGAGTCACACATTTTCTTGAAATCTAGGAATACCTGGTGTACATCGCGAGATGTTTCATAATAGTTTGAGTCCTCCGTCAGAGGAGTAATTATGTCCATGATAATGTATGACAGTAACTTTCATTCTGTGCAAAGAACAGCTATACCGTGCTAATTCGAAAGATGAACACTAGATTGCGTATTTTAAGGTTTCTCTTAAATTGTGCCTTTTTGGTACGCAAATTCAGTAGAGGCAGCCTTAACAGGGTATTATGGCATGTTCCTAGTGTTTTAGTGATTCCAATGCAAACCCTAGACATCAAATCCATGGTTGCTCGGTCTAGTAATGTCTTATAGGTAATCGACTCCAGCGTGGTTGCTCTGTCATTTGGGGGTCCCTCGGCTCGGGTTCTATTCCCAGAGTGGTGACCAAACATCAATCACGATTGGGTATTTTTAATCTATAAGTGTATGTGGGTTGAATCGTGAGCCCTAGTTGGCATTGAGATCTGGAATAATTTCCGCCTCTTTCTCATTTAAGACACAGGATCAACATCCATCCACCTTCCGCACCTTCTCCTCAACAAATATAACGAAATCTATTATTCTTATTTTATTTATTTAATTCGTTATTGTTGTTGTTATGTGGATGCTGTGGATATATATATTTGTCTAGTTTCGCGAAAAGAAAACACAAGAAAAATTGTTTCCAATTTTTTTTATTTATTTTTTGTTATGTTTGTTTGTTGTTTTTAAATCTCATGAGAAATGCTGGATGTGATGTTCAAAATTGTTTGTTTACTTTGTATTCTGCGATATTTTCTTTATAATTTCCTTTTGTTGGTACAAAGACGGGAAAATATTTTGATTGAAGTTTTTCATTTCGGTTAGCACCAAAATGTATTAATGTCATAAGGTCATGAATTATATGTCATTGGTGTTATCCCTATATATAAATACTCGTACATACGAGTATATATGATTTGAATTCTTGACCTTATGGCCCTCGGGCACTTCTTTAAATTGCTACAAATAAACTGTGTGTAAATCCTTAAAATTCGTCGCATATAAATATTTGAAAAACCTAAAAAAAAAATTTTGTTACAATTTTCTTTCGATCCACCCTTCAATATAAAACATAGGTAATCCATCATCTAATGCATCCCTTAAATAAATTTTCCTATTATACGTCGTCTCAAGTATATGTATGTACATAAAATGAAACCTTCCGTCTCACATCCATATATCCTTTCTTATTTTTTATTCTATTCTTATTTTTATTCATTTTGATTCTGTCAATCTTTTTCTTCCTCGTTTTCCCCGTGTACAACACACAACAGCACAGTACACAAGGATAACGAACGGCACAAAAAAAAACTTTTCTTCCTATATATGTCCTTTATTTATAAGGATAAAAAAAATAAACATGACAACATATACATATATTTTCCATCTTAAAAAAAAATCAGGATATGTAGAAGACGAAGGATTCTAGAAATCAGAAATGAAAATTTAGGGGTGAATTTTCCTCTCAGCGTACATACATATATATATTTGTGTATTGTGTAAATGTATAACAGGATTCGAATCGAACGAGAGGTATAGGGAAATATACACACACACACACACACATATATGTATAAGAAAATCACCCTTGACAAGGATATATAAAATTGATTGAATTTAAAATAAAATTTTAAATTCGAAAAGGATTTTCTTTTTTATCTTTTCTGATTGGATTAACAAAGTCCTTTGAATGTTTATACATTTAGAAACATTTTTCAAGGATGTGCGTGCGTCCATACACAAACATATATAAGGATAATGTCGACGGATTATCACTGTGTATATATAACAGTGTTTGTCACAGTGTGTACATATAATCTGCATACATACGTCGTCGTCATAGCAACAGTCATGTTATGTATATACATACTCACAAGCATATATTATAGTTATTTTGGATTTTCGATTTGGATTTGTTGTCATTCCAATAAACATCATTTTTCCATTTTCCAAAAATACATTATACGAACACACACACACACACAAAACAGAATTTTCTTTTAGGTAAAATAAGGAAATCAACCTATAAAATATACAAAGTTTTACCCTAACATATGTATGTGTTTTGTATGTATACAACATAATCATCATTTATGTTGATGACGAAATGATTTGGTGTTGCGCGGGTGAGGTGAATTATAGGAAAATACTTTTGTGATACTTTGAATAAATTTCTTGGGATGTGCAAGGTGTCCGTCATTAACTTAAGGTTTTGGGTTGTTTATTTACAATTCTCTACATCAAGTCATTGCTAGTCTTCCAAATTCCAAATCCTTTTCCAAACCTTTATCCAAATAATTCCAAGTTATCTACAGAAAATGCAATTTATTTCCAATTTCGACTTTTTAAGGTGCTTGTCGGCATTTCTGCGATTGGTTTTGTAGCGATTGAATATCAGATTTAAAGAAGATTCCAAACTGCTCCGAATATGTAGATTAGATTTGCAATCCATCTATTGCATCATAAAGCTGCGATAATCGAATTCCAAAATATGGTGGATATTCATGAAATTATATGGAACCAATATTTCCTCTAAAATGGATCATATTATGATCTTATTATACTTGTGAAGACGTTCATAAGATGACAATTACCATATGGCAGAGGAAATAGCATGCTTGATATATCATTCTGGGGTCTCGGATTCGATTTCTGGGGTGACCAAAATTAACGATTGAGTTTTTTAAATCTGCAAGTGTATGTGGGTTGAACCGTGGGCTCTAGTTGGCATTGAAGTTCTGGAATAATAATTTCCGCCATCTCGAACTCACACGAATACCATTTGGATAATGCAGCACCACACAAGAGTTTCTTCGATTTATTAAGGAAGTCGTTTGTGATTAAGATTTCGTATTCGTCTATATTGGCGAAATTCTAGTGGCACCTGAAAACACTTTTTAAACGACTTTCTGAGTTTAATGCCCAAATCGAAAGCTCGAAACCCGTATTCGGCACAAATACTCCTGATTTCTTCAGACACAAAATTACTCCTTCTTAATCAGTATTGTCAATTATGAACAGCGATTTATTCGGAAACCAGCTGTAACTACCCGAACCTCGCGCCAAATGAATTTTTCCTTGCCAGAAGAATGCCTTAATGCATAGATTAAACTTAAAAGGGAATTCACTAACATAAAGTTCTTAGTACATCGGTTGAATGATACATGATTTGGCGTGACTACTGTTGCATCGAACATTGTGGTTGGAGCCATTCTGCAACAGTATAATAACTAGTATAATAACAGTATAATAATGCAGCTTCGTTTCGAAAATACTGAATTATGTTTTCACATAAGTTAGTTAGAATTCTGCCAGCTCTAGTATTAAAGCCACCAATCATCAAGCGGACGTCATGTTCTAGTGTAGATCTCAGCATATTATACAAACTTTGGTAAAAATAGTTTTTATCTTGGGGTTGGCTAGCATCAGTGGGCGCGTGTACCCTTTCAATCAACAGGTTGGCCAATCTCATGCACAAGCGTAGCTTACACATACGATTGTTGTCCGTTTTGAAACCTTAAGCAGTCTATTTAACCTATGGTCTAGATAGAAATCCAAATCACTAAGGTTGCCGAGGTCATCTCCACTGTAAAGCAATGTATAGCCCTGGAACAAATATTTCCTCGAGGAGAGCAACGAGTATTAGTCGATACGTTTTCATACTTGTAATAAGGAAGTCAAACGCGCCTGGTTTTCTTAGTGACTGCACCTTCCACGTGACAATCCTAAATCTCGTGTACGGGTACATAAGTGGGGGTTCGGTATTATTTTGACGGTATCCAGTTATTCTTGTTTTGAGATTTTTCATATTTAAAAAACTTTATTTCCTAGCTCAATTTTTTCACAACAGTATTTTGTGTTTTTTGTTATTAACAATTTTTTTACCTACTGTAGAAAATTGCACCAATACATATATATTTTTGTTTTTGGTTGAAAATTTCACATCCGTTTCATAGTCATAGGAAATCGCTTCACCGATCGAAATTCTAACTCGTGATTTAAACATATCCATATAGATATTGTTGGATCACTTCCACCGTTCAATGGTATACATATATACTGACCTGAGTTGATTGATTCACTCGTTGGCCCAAACCATATTGCATGATTGATATGTCTGCAAGTACAATGTATCACGATCAGCGTTCCACTAAACGTAACTTCCGATCATAAGGAACCCAATTTGAGTCCAAAGTTTCTACTAGGCTATTTAAATTTCTAGGTCCCCATCGGATGCAGACAACATAGTTGATCATCTATGGACTAAGCTTATAGTTTCTAATATTTTTGAGTTTATAAGCTCTTCTCAAAATTTATTGGCACTAAGTCTTGATACTTTTACATAAAAATCGATGTCAGAAAACTAGCCCAAATGTAAGCACATAATTTCGACTGTAGCCAAGATGTTGTAGCCCTGTTTTGAAAAACGAAAAAACATATTTAGAAGTAGCCCTAAAATTTCGAGCGATAAACATAGAAGTATATCGTCAATCTTGATTATGATATTTTTGCCACAATTCATGTAATGAAGATAAGAAAGTAGGCTTCCCAATAATGCCATCCCATAAACAACTTGTAGCCCCATAAAAAGAAATACTGATAATTTCAATTAATCAATTAGACCATTTGCCTGGCACTTTTCAATGATCTCTAGGATTAAGTTTAAACTTTAGCAGAGACCAAATGTCAATAATAGAATGCCAATTTTAATCAACTAATGAAAGCAAAAACAGCGGACGAGGTACCGAGTTCGAATCCAATAAGGGTTAGATGTAACCTTCCTTTTTTGACGGAATGGTGCCGTCGCTTTACTATATGTCACAGTCAAAACTTTAAAGGTTTGCTGTTCACAAGATATTCCGTGTCTTTTGCGTTAATCCTAATTTTTCAAAACATCTTCTCGATGTTCACAAAGAAAACAAGTCAGTGAGTACGCCACAAACTATTAGCTTGGTTGATCCATCGACGTCTTCCGTTTTTAGAACTCCATTATGTTGTCAATAACATTGAATTGATTTAAATGATTCCAACATCGGAGATTTTGCGTTAACTGGAACTTTAACCATAAGCAAAGAATTACGATTTCAATAGCAAAACCGCTTCGAATTAAACATAAGCTTGTTGCACTCACTAAAACATCTATTTTACCCTGGCTGCTTAAATCTGGCTCTGCTAATGGTAGTGTCTTCATGACATCAAGTATCTTGGGTTAAATGCGTGTCACTTAAACAGTTTTCTAATGAATTTCCTACACTGTTTAATATTCAGAGCCATAAATTGACTATGCTCGCCTAGTTTATGGCTTTTATCGCATAATACACAAATTTCTGCCTGTACAGTGTGTATAGTGATCTGGAGATCTGCATTTGTTGTTTTGGTGTTATGCGTTTTGTATGGTCTCGATAGTCGATACACAGGTTTTTCCAATCTCGGATAGTCTATTTCAGATGATTCTTGCATCCATCTTTGTTCGGTTTTTGGATCTATTTTCGGAGTTGCTATAAAGATGAATCAAGGAGATTGAGGCTTTGTGCTATTGTTAGGAGGTGGCTTGGATAATTATTGCTACCTCAAAATAAGTAAGGATAAAAGCTAAAAAGAACCTAAATCGTAATGATATCAACACCATTGCTATTGTTTCGAAGTAAATACATATCTGTATTTTGCGACAGCTCCAACATAAAATTTAGAGGTATTTTCTTCTTGGAACGCCTATATGCTTCTGACTTTTTCACATCATGAAGGCTGAAAGTAATTGATATTATCTTTCTTGATTGTAGCAATTAGAAATATATGCAAGTTTTTAACACAGTCAAACTATTGGGCCAAACCAACTTCCATGTAAGGCTGCCATGGGGCAAATGGGAACTATATAGTCAATCGTAGTAAATTTCACTCCTCAATTTAACGAATTTCAGTTGGATAATAAGCGACGTTTTGAGATTAGTTTAACTTGGTTAGGACAAATGTATACTTTTCTGTCGGGGTGAACGAGTTTTGATCATCGGAATGTGATTGGGGCATATCTCATAGAAGCTGGTACCGAGCTATATGCAATGACTTTTGTGATGTCACAGTTTACTGCTCCATATTTTCTCTATATTTTTGTAAGTGCACTCCACCTGAAGAACATATTTATACATTTTCTGTTAATGGTATAATAACCGCTTGGTAGCACTATCCTACAAATTGTTATAGATTTCTTTGCTCGAAATAAATTTGCTTATTGAGAGAGTCTATTTGGGATGGTCCACCCGCGAACCTCTAGCCAAAAACAAAACATTAGAAAATCTCATGGGCTTTCAATCTTACATATCAACAAAAGTTAGGTGGAATGTAATGTTTGGCAATCACAGGTCTAAGAACAAACTGAAATAAAAAAAACTGTTGGGATAGTGACCATGTGGTGGGATTTCAAAAGATACAACTGGTCGAAGGATCATGAAAGACTACTCTGGAAGTGATCACCATTGCATTAGCTTTAGCGTGCACAAAATATTGAGACTACCTAACAGATGCACTGGCCGAGTTACAGTATTGAACGTCACCAAGCTATTCCAAATCACTTATAGCGTCAATGGAAGCCAAACGAGCAACAGCAATCAGAGACACCGGTTACTCGGAAATAATGCAAATAATAAGGAAGCATGCAATGAATCGAGTATTCCAAGGGAAAGAAAACTGCATTCAATTGATGGTCAGATGTGAACGGTGATAAACTAGAACAAGAGCGAGACGCTGGTATATGGCCGAAATGGAACGAGAAGATTATACATTCATAAAAAGAAAGCTTAAATGGGAGATAAATAAAAGCAAACCCACTAAATGGTAAACTCTAAACAAGATGTGAAGACAGAACCATGGAGTCAAGGCTATAAAATAGTGATGCGTAAGCTCGGTTTACAAGCACTCAGTCCTTTAATTGATACAGCGAAAATGTGGCAGATTATGGACTCTTACCAAACCATGTAACTGGCGGACGGTCACCTTTTTTCGAACGAAGGCAGTCCCAGAGTTAACGATAGAACAGATACAACACGCTGCTGGCTCACTAAGAAATAGGAACTCTTCTGGTGCAGAAGGAATTTCCATAGAAGTATTAAAAGTTGAAGCTAGATCTCATCCTCAAATACTATTAAGAATGTACAACCGGTGTTTTGTAGAAGGTGTTTTCCCAAGTTATGGAAAACCAAAGGCTTCATGAGCATATAAACCTTTTAGCATGCTGGAAAACCAAAGGATAACTGCTGGAGCGTCTTCTTAAACCACAACTCCCAGTAGAAGTACAAGAGCAAGAAGATCTATCAGAGAAACATGGTTTTAGGAAGGCCGTTTTACCATCGGTGCGGTTTAAAAAGTGTTACTTTTCACGCTGGATGTAAAAAATGCTTTTGACTCTGTTCAGTGGTAAGATATGTTGATGTTAAAAAGCCCTGATCTATGTTCCTTCTGCTGGTATATTTATTGCGCATGGAAATGACGGATGGTTCTTATTTACGTATATAGACGATATCACGGTTGTTCCACATCCATATTACGAGGAGAACCAGCTTTTGACTCAATGATTATGGTTTGACCTTGGTTGTGGAAAACCCCAAGTTTGTCCTGCTTACTAGGAGACCGATAGCGATCGACATGCTGTTCATATACCTGATGGTTCGCCATAAAACCAAGTCAGATTTTAGGCAACAAATAAATCTGGGCAGACACACTATAGATTGAGAAGTACAGGACAAAGGTGGTCACTGTACAACGTTGAATGGCGCTTATGATTTGCAGTTCCTACAGAACGGTATCTGAGCCTACTGTTTTGTTTATAACCGGAGTCGTGCTATGCTGGCAGTAAAGGTGGAAAAATGGAACCCGTGGAAAATGGACACTCTGTTTGAACACAGAGAAAACATGGAGAAGTCTATTATTTTGTGATACAATTTCATCAGGATGGACTAATGTCTCAAATGAAGTAGATAATCATTTTCCTGCTAACGTTATTAGTATACCCGAGATACTGACGATGCACATAGAAAACTCAACCAAATTACCAGTAGAAGCAGCTCTTGGCTCAATAATCAGGGTTTAACCATTGCTGCGGAAAGACCAAGTTTGTTTTGTTTACTAAGAGACAGATAGCGTTCGACGTGCAGTTTCAGGTGGGAAACGTGCGCCTGAATATTAAGCTACATTTTTGGGCAAAAAATTACCCACTTCTCGAAAAAGTGAATAAAGTCACTCTTTGCTTCAGTCTAGGCTAATGGCAAATGTCCGGGGCACAACCCTGTACCTGAGAAGTACAGGAAAAAAGTGGTCACTGAACGACTCGGATGGCGCTAAGGTTTGTAGTTCCTACAGAACGGTATCTAAGCCTGCTGTTCTGGTCATTACCGTACTGATTTCGAAAAATGGTCTCGGCGTTGTAGAAAACGAGCAATAAGTGAGTAAGTTTCGTTGAAAATGGACTCTCGGTATGCAGAGAGAGAAAATGGTGAAGTCAATTATTTTGTGACACAATTTCTTACGGGCCATGGGTATTTCTGTAAATTTTCCTTCACCATAAAAATAAGTTGAAAACCCATCGTGCAATAGGTGAGGAAAACAAAGGTAAAAAAACAGGTCGGTATTGTAATAGAAATGGCCATACGAATAGAAAAAACTCGAAATGTATATCTATGATGACAGAAGACTATAAAACAACCACGGGACATCATCTTGATGCAATCCCTAAAGTAGTTCCTAAATAGAGTCTGAAATGAGGAGCTGTTCACTGGGTTCGAGTCCCACACACAATAAATAATACATTTACCTTATAACGAAAACCCAATATTGGGACAGTGAGCTCAGTTTTTAAATAATGTATAAAAGCTTTTATAGTTTATAACAGCCATGTGGGTGGGAGCATTCATGTTTCGTAAATATTACAAACGAAACATGAGACCCATAGAATACCACTAAAGTACCCAGAGCTGTTAAAAATGTTAAAAATGTCATAAAAAAAATCGGATACCGCCATAAAAATAATGACCCCCCGCTTAAGTACCCAGCCGCGTTTGTCAGCCTTATATCATGTATGAAATAGTATCGGTGGGCTCCATCGTAGCGTTCCAAGAAACTCGATGGCCTAAAAGTGGAGACCTTGTGACCCAGGGCTATACGTTGATTATGACTTCGATAATCTTGGAGTTGGATTTCTCATTGGGCCTCGGGTAAAAAAGGCTGTACTGGACTTTCAGGCAGTCGGAAAGAATGATTGGACCTTGACGGATCAGTACGAAAGATGGCCTCTAATATTCGAGAGAAGAATCATGCATGTGATATATGGCCGCAAACGCGACGTTGATGACACATACCGAGTTTTATTTAATCACGAGATTAGGAATATAATGCAAATTCCTGATATCGTGCATGATATCAAAGGACAGCAAGTACGTTGGCTCTGTCACCGAATGATACAGCGATCTTTGAAGGGAGAGTTTCCTTTGGGTAGACGAAGAGGCCGATGTCGGCGAAGATGGCCCCACGCAGCAGTATGAAGAGCTAGGTCATGATCGAAACCGATGGAGCCAGATTATTTACCCGGTACGGGCCACCAATGGCCTGGCAAAACCGATTAAAAAAAAGCTTGAATATTATAGAAAAGCACAAGCAAATCGATTTAAAAACACTCTCGCTCGTCATTTTTTCCACCTTATATACATCAGATTTTCCATCACATCATCCATCATAAAACCGTATATATATATGTACATACAAATGTGGTGTAGGAAAATTCAATAAATAAAATTTTCATTTTACATTCGATCCTTTTTTTACTTTTTAAATTTTAACGCATGCGTTCGTGACACAACTTTTAGTTTTGTAATTTATTGGTTTTGTCCTTACATACCGAAGAGGTATCGTCTATTTATATCGTGCTTTTTGGTTGGATGTATATGCAAAGTAGACTAGTCTCACGCGAAACCGTTTTGGTATAAAAAGGGTGCAATTATATTATTTAAATTAGGGGTGCTTTTCAATCATATTTTCTATTGGTTGCGGTACCCGGTTTTAAAAAATGAAAAATAAAAAATTTAAATTTTTTTTTAAATTTTCCTTCTCGAAGATAAGGGCGTGGCAGAGTACGAGTATATAACACAAACACACATAACATTATCATCATCATAAAGAAGGACATAAAGATTTAAATTTTATTTGAAAAATTGAATTTTTAAGAAATTTTGTGTTTTCAATTCCGCGCAGGACTCGAACCAAACAATTTTATAGTCACTTTTTATGTATGTTAGTTATACAATAACAATAAAATGTACGGCAACCAGAACAAAAAAAAAACAAAAAGGATATTTTTTTGTTGGCTGTTTAGCAAGCTCAGTACCCCCCTCATCCCCACGCCCCGAACCCAGTAAAAAACCCATATAACAATAGGAAAATGTATATAAATGATAATAGGGTGGTTATAAGCTTGTGACACATTTATAACGGCACACACAAAAAAAAAATTTCCATTCCGACTCACCTCCTTTCCATAATTTTACTCGTTATACGAGAGTATATAGATATTTTGACAACCGTACACTCTCGTATATATTTAGAAAACCCAAAAATGAAAAATGGACGACACATAAGAAATTTTTTTTTTATATTTATATATTTTGGTTGATAGTAGCGATATAAAATAAAATACCGAACAAGGATCTGAGAAGACACACAACACACACATAAAAAAGAAAATCAAGTTGAATGATGGTCGTATATATACACGACACTGGGTAGATAGGAAAATTTATAACAACAAAAATATGGAAAATTGTTGGAAAACCGAAATTGCCTATATATAGTTTCGATTTGGGTGTAGATCGATACAAACGATAATCCAAATTCGCGCGATCATTAAAAACCGTTATACTGTATCGACATTACGTATATCTACATAATATATATAATTCCACGAATCTTGTAATGTCGATTGCAAACCGCATAGATAAGTATAAAAAACTTGTCTTAATCTTGTCCATATGAATAGGGCTAGAATAAAGATCGTCGCAGCGATAGATTATAAATTGTTTTGCATTTAACTGATTTGTTACACAATAAACTCGTCTATACAACAGATTCTTTCGAGATGCCGGCATTTTCTTGTTTTTTGCTGTCGCAAGAATCTCGCGAAGAAGAGATAAGATATATATATATATATATATATATATATATATATATATATATATATATATATATATATATATATATATATATATATATATATACACGTGTTTTGAATTTCGAATGAAGACACTCGAAACGTTCACACACACACACATCTCGTTGTTGGTGCATTTGTTTACCAACCGGTTATTTAAGACGGGAAAATTTTTATCGATAAACATATTGATGTAAATTTTCCCATTTTTCCATACGTATTGATGAGTACATACATGTATGCAGACGTACATGTCTCGACAATATAAACAAAACATACTTTGTGGCTATTTGAATGACATGAAATGACCTCATCAGAGTTATAAGTTTGTATTAAGAAAATATTCTTTTCTTCTCTCTATTATTCATATATATGTTGACGACGACGACGTCGACGACGACGACGATGTTGTTGATGATGATGATGATGATGATGGAGATTGTGTTAAGAATGATTGGAAAAATGGTTTTAAGTTTCTTATTGCTCTGGATTTTATATTTTTTATCAAACTTATTATTTATACGAGAGTGTGTGGTTGTGTATTGAAATTCGAATAAAATCAACATTAGAATAATTGATAGAAATAGATTTGGGTCAATCGTTTATTTACATTTTGACAAGACTTTTCGTTTTTCTTCTCCCTCCCATAAGTGGCTCCAATGTAATGTTATCTATGTAGATAAATACTTGTAAGTACGAGAATCGTGGCTAGTTGGAATAATTGAAGATTTTCGTTCAATTGATGGTTTATTGTTAATAGACCAGTAGCACTTACCACCTGTACTTCAAAAACTGCTGAGAACTTAAACCAAGATCTTAATATAAACTTACAACTACACTTAAGTGCAAAGAAATGGTGCATTGCTAAAAAAATACCTGTACCAGTACCATGCCAACAAAGTGATTTTCTGTCAAATCCACATAGTAGGCTTTCGAATTAAATTCTAAAAATAATTTAACAAGATCAATACAATAGCATACCATGAAAAATCTCGTTCGGAATTGTGATCATTCGCATATCGACGATAAGCCTGAACAGTCTCTATACATAGGTTGCCTTTTATATTTCGGGATTTGGCAACCCTGGTGTTGCAATCTGTCAACTGACAGCTCTATCGTAAAGTTAGAAGTTTTTGAGGTTATACGTACTCCAATCGACACGAGCCTTTTTTTGAACGATTGACAAATTGTGTGGGATTCAACGCGAACAAATTTTTTTGACAGTTAAATGTTCATGCTATATTGAGTGTATGCTGGTCTCACTAATGCCTAAGGTTGTCTCTATCTCAGTATAGGGCACATGACGATCTTGCAATATCAGTTCGCGCACAGCATCAATGTTTTTTGGAACAAGAACTGATTTTGAACGACCTTCACGAAATTCGTCTTGGAGTGGACTCCGACCACGATTGACCATACCATCGATAAACACTGGTCGTTGATGAAGCTCCATCGCCAAAAGTTGAATTAAGTTCATTTATGCACTGCTGCTGAGTTAATTCACGTCGAAAGTTGTAAAAAATAATCGCACGAAAATGTTCACGATTTAATTCAATTCTTGGGGGCAGATGAATCTTTTAATTTACTGTAAACAATACAAATAACGCTCGTATGTCAAAACGTTCTGAATACGTATAACCTCAAAAACTTCTAACTTTACGATAGAGCTGTCAGTTGACAGATTGCAACACCAAGGTTGCCAAATCCCGAAATATAAAAGGCAACACTCGTATTAACGTCTTCAAACTGAGCAAAAAAATGCATACCACACCAGTGGTAGCCGCAAAAGTGATTGCACTTATTTATGCGGGCAGCACCAAAGTGAAGCAGCTCTATAACTAAATTTGTGAAGATTCTTCATTCGTCGGGTGTGGCAGAGATATCAGGAATCTTGTGACTTCAAACGGCAACAAGGAACTGGCCGACCTCGTGCTACAGCATAAATCGTCGTATGAATGCGATTCAACTGAGACGGCGGCTCCAAGAAGTTCGTGAAGTCAAAGTCAGTCGGTGGACAGAAAGAAGACGACTTCGATAAGTTAATCTGATTGCATACAGACCAGTTACGGCAACCCATTTCACTCTAGAGCATTTAAATATAACAAAAATCGATTATCTGACGAGAGCAGGATGTGTTTCGTTCTATATGTACATTATTATATAAGGAATACGGCTAAAGCATATTCTGAATTTGAACGAACTATTGAAGACTATAAGATTTGAAGAGTCTTCCTTTCTTTAAAATCTTTAGAGAGTCGCTGTATAAACCCCAACAAAGATGACGATTTTACTATTATTTTATCGATATGAGAAATTAAACACAGTGTGGCGTCAAATGTTATTCTCAAGTCAATGATTTGGGTAACCCGAGCTAATGTTTCGTTCTTAATATTATAATCATAATGTATCAGAGATTTTTTCCTTGAGAACGACATAACAGCACACTTCTTAATGTTTAAATTAAAATGATTTTTGCTACACCATAATAATAAATAGTCCAGTTCAGATTGTAGTTTAGTAGCATCCGATGGATATTTAATGTGGCAGAAAAGTTTCAGATCATCTGCATACATAAGTCCCTTAGAGTAACGCAATCCAACAAATCATTTACAAATATTGTTAATAACAGTGGACCAGGGTGTGGCCCTGCTGAACACCCGAAAGAACGTGTATTTGATTTGATTTAACACGATGTAACTTAACAAATTGAATACAATCTGATAGATATGATCCCACCCAGTTAACGAATTTATCAGATAGTCCAAACATCTTGTGCTTATGTATGATAATTTGGTGTTGAACAGAGTCACACGCTTTTGTAAAATCAACAAAGGCAACATCATGTTGACTATGCGATTCAAATGAATCAACAATTTCATGTTGAAACTCAATAAGATTGGTTGATGTCGATCTACCTTTGAAAAATCCGTGCTGAGATGTTGAAATACTATTTTTTATGTTAAAAACCATGTATCTTGTCAATATGACCTCAAAGAGCTTAGGGATTGGTGATAAAATAGATATACCTTTGTAATTGGCTATGTTAGACCGATCACATGCCTTATAGATGGGAATAATTGAAGATATTTCCATCTCTGCGGAAAAACTGAAATATTTAAAGATTAATTAAATAGTAATTTCAATGAATAGCACAGTTGGTATTTTAACAATTTCAAAATATGCGACGAAATTCCGTCAGGTCCGAATCCATTTTTAAAAGAGTTCAAAACATTAATAATATCAGTTTCAAACACAAGGTTAGGTTAGGTTAGGTTAGAGTGGCTGCTAACGCACACTTAGACCGTTGCCGGTCCGTTGTGATACCACAGGATCTTAGTCCCCTAATACCCCTAACACTCTATTGTAACCATCCTGAGCTACTAATGTAGCGTAAAATGTCCCGCACCTTACTATCTGCAAGATCTGAAAGGTTGTGCATTACATACCTACCCAAGTGTAAATGTCTTCTTAGTGCCAGTGCAGGACAAGAGCACAGGAAATGAACAAGCGTCTCTTCCTCCTCTTCGTCCATGCAGCTTCTACAGAAGTCATTTGTTTCTAGACCCAGCCTTCTCGCATGCTCCCCGAAAAGGCAGTGTCCCGTTAATATTCCTACTATTCTTCTTAGATCTCTCCTCTCCAGAGAGATTAAGGTCCTGGAGCGATTCAGATCCAACCTTGGCCACATTTGTCTCGCTCTCTCGCATGTGAGGGTGTTAGACCACCTCTCCTGTGCTGAAGCTTCCGCCCTTTTCCTCAGAGCCAGTCTAAGCTCCGCTGTAGGCCTCCCCACATTGGCCCTTTCAGGCTTTAGCTGAAGAGTTGTACCTTGCCTAGCTAGTTCGTCTGTCCTGCAGTTACCATTGACGTCAGAGTGACCAGAGAACCAGATAATCTGAATATTGAAATGCTCACTCATCTCGTTAAGAGACGAGTGGCAACCCAATGCCACCCTAGACTTCAACAGCACTGCTTCCAGCGACTTGATAGCCACCTGACTGTCCACATAAATCTTGATATCCCTCTTGGATATCACGTTATGCCTCAACCAGTTCAAGGCTTCCTCAATCGCTATTATTTCCGCCTGGTACACGCTGCAGTGGTCAGGGAGACGCACGGAAGTGCTTATATTTAATGTTCCACAAAACAGCCCAGCTCCGACCTTACCATCTAGCTTCGAGCCGTCCGTGTAGAATTGTATAGCTTCGGTTTCCAGTGCTAGCTTATTCCCCCAGAATTCTCTTGAAGGGATAAAAGTTTGAAAACCTTTTTCGAAGCATAATATCGGCGTAATATAGTCAAGGTTCAACATTCCCTTCTTTAGCGAACCAATTATTGTTGAGTGACCTGCCTGAAAGTGTTTCCACTGAGACACGGCCGTTAGTCTAGTGGCTATGTTAGCTGCCATCTGTTTACCATATATATCCACTGGAAGAAGGTGTAACATGACCTCTAAGGCCTGAGTAGGTGTTGTTCTCAGTGCCCCGCTTATCAGCAAACAGGCCATCCTTTGCACCTTCTCTAACTTTTTCCTATAGGTTACTCTATCCAGTGCTGGCCACCAAACACTCACTCCATACATAAGAACGGGTCTTACTACGGCCGTGTAGAGCCAGTGTACCAGCTCCGGTCTGAGACCCCAACGTCTGCCTATCGCATTCCTACACGGATACATCGCTGTCGTAGCTTTGCCGATTTTCTCCAAAATGTTCGGCTTCCAGCTTAGTTTACTGTCTAAGATTACACCCAGAAATCTCGCTTTATCAGTAAAAGCCAGTTTAGTGCCATTTACAGTAGGTGGGTCAACTACTGGAATTTTATATTTCTTCGTGAAGAGTACCAGCTCTGTCTTAGATGGATTAATTTCCAATCCACATTTACTGGCCCATCTCGTTATAATAAGAAGCGCGTTCTGCATTACCTCCTTAATAGTCGGTAAAAATTTACCTGATACCATGATCGCCACGTCATCAGCGTAGGCGACCACTCCTATACCCTCCCTCTCTAACTCCAGAAGTAGGCCATTAATCACCATGTTCCAGAGAAGAGGAGACAGGACTCCCCCTTGTGGGGTTCCCCTAACCACTCGTCTTCTTATAGTTGACTCCCCTAACTCTGAGTTAACAGTCCTGCTTCCAAGCATATGACTGATCAACTTGATTATGGAGGTTTCTACTTCCATGAACGATAATCCTTTCAGGATTGCATCTGTCTGAACGTTATTAAAGGCGCCCTCAATATCAAGAAAAGCTACCAAACAGTACTCCTTTGAGTGAAATGATCTCTCAATTGTGCGTACCAAGGCATGTAGAGCCGTATCTACTGACTTACCCTTACAGTACGCATGTTGAGAGGCTGACCATTTCTCCTGCTTTAAATTCATACTGATATGTGTTTCTACCAGCCTTTCCAGGGTTTTCAACAGAAAGGATGATAATGTTATAGGTCTTAGGTCCTTTGGATATAAAAACCACCTTGACCTCCATCCATTGCCTAGGAATGCAGACCAACTTTAAACAACTCTTAAAGATCGCCTCCAACCACGGGAGGATTATTTCCGAGTTGTTCTGGATTTCTGCTGGTATAATTCGATCCGGTCCAGCCGATTTGTACGGCTTGAACCCTTTTATGGCCCACAGAATTCGTTTTTTATTTACGATATCCGGTGCGCGCAACGAACAAGCTATTCCCGACGCTCTCAGTTCCATCGAGTTGTCTAAACTACCCGGGAAGTGAGTGTCCATGAGAATCTTGAGGGATTCCTCACTGGAATCGGTCCAAGAACCATCAGGTTTAATTAAATAATGTATGTTTGTACGATTTGATGGATTTGTGGAGAGAATCTTCCGAAGGCGAGAAGTTTCCGAGACATCTTCCATTTTGTCACAGAATAGCCTCCAGGAGCTCCTTTGTGCCTTCTTCAATTCGATCTTATATAGTCTCAGCGTCTCCTTGTACGAGTCTCAGTCCTGAGATTCTCTAGTCCTCTTGGCGTTATTAAACGCCGTTCTGCACGATTTCTTTTCTGCTTCCCCCTGGGTTTTACCTCAGGGCAAGCAGCACTAAAGGATTGGTTACAAGCTTGTGAAACGGATTCCACCATGCGGTCCATATCCTCAATGGTCGCTGGGGCTCTGGGACCTCCGACCGCATTAGTAGTCAAACACAAAAGGTACATCAAATTGAACGGGACATTTAATATTTAAGTTAAATTTAAAGTTAGAACAGTCTTCAAATTTGTATACGCTTTGGAAAAAATTCCTGAAATACTCAACAATATAGTTCAAATCAGAACTACTTTTTTGTTCCATATACATAGATGTAGGCAGTTCAGATGTTTTACATTTGGAATTAACAAATTTCCAAAAACATTTAGGATCAAAATATATTTGAGATTCAATAACCCGTAAATACTCATTATAAGCCTCTCTGTTTTTGATAATGAATAGCTTATGCGATTCCACTATTCTACTTTTATTATATAAACACGGATTACTCTTAAATTTCACACGACATCTATTTTTATGATTGCGTAATTTAATCAACTCGCTATAGTGAAGTGCGGTGGATAGTTTGGTAACGATTTAAAACTTTTTTTGGTACAAATTTATCAATGCTAGTGAGCAGGATTTCATAAAATTTATCAATGATTATATTAATAGCATCATCACCAAAAAGTAAACACCAATCAATGTTCGATAAAAATTCATTTAACCCGGAAATATTACCGGTATATCCGAAGTGTAGTAATTTCTAACTGATATTTCAATAGCTTTATAATCAACATATTTACAAAAAGAAAATCGCATTTAGTAATAAACATATTATATTATTATGAAAATTGGAAAAAACTAAATCTAAAAATCGATCTCTATGATTTTTTATACTATTAATTTGATTTACGCCGCACATAGAAACAGCGTCAATAACATTTTGCTCCACTGCTGAAGTTACGTTAGTAGGTAATAATCGCATTCATCATCAGGAACCCATATAATATTTGGAAGATTGAAATTACGATAAAATGTGTGTTCCAGTAGCTGCAATGACCAAGATGATCGAAATTTAGTATAGAAGATAAAAAATAATAATAATTAGAATAATTCAATATTGTCATATAAATTTAACTTAGCTTGTATGTTTACATCTCCATTATCAAAATTCAGCTGTCAATATTTTGTTATTATAAATGAAATTAGTCACATACATTTATAACTTAACTGATATAATAATCACAGTACTTAATGTTGACTACATTATAATAATTGAATTTAGGCGAACTTATATCGATAAGATCATCGGGTGATATAGTTAGATGAAATAGAATATTTTATATTTGTCTCTTTCTTTTTGAAACACTGTAAAGTTTATAATTGTACAATTTTCATTATATTTTTGAAAGCCTTACCAAATAAACCTATTATTGTGAAGAATTCTTTAAGTATAAGTCAAGTATATCACAGTCGATTTATACATCCGAGATTTGTGGGTGAACTTACCAGAGCCTACTGTAGTGAAACCAGCCTTATTGGGTACATTCACCTGCCCACAAAACATTGGTCCTTCGAGCCGGATTTAATATCCAAATCAACGATCTAATCAATCATTCTATCATCATTGTTTATCGAGCGCGTGTTTATAATTCAGCAAGCCGTATCGTCAAAGGAAAACCACACCATTGAAGCCACACCACTGAAGCCACGCAACCACAATCATCTAGGTAACGAAAACCGCTATCCACGCTATCAGGAAACCACGTGCATTATCATCAAGCTGTAACAGTTGAAAATACATTCGTACCATGGCCGAGTTATTAGCGCTTAAAAGAGTTCGTTCCTCTATAAAGGGTAGCTTAACCAGAATGGAGAACTACATTACGGCCAATGCCGCTAAATTGGATACAATTTCCATCGATGAATTAAAGGTACGTGTTGAGACCGTGCAAGATCTAAGAGTGCAATTTTCAGATATAGAAACCAAACTATTCGCACTTGATGCGGATACCGAAACACAAATGGAAGATTTTGAAGCCAAATACTATTATGTAACTGGAAAACTTAACCAATGGATTCGTACTTCAAACGAAAATGAACATACAACAACAAAATTTAATGACTCCATCTTGAATGCTACACAACAGCCATCAGCGGAAATAAAACTAAAGAGGTTAAGCATACCTATTTTTTCCGGTGATTATACTGAATGGCCTAGCTTTTATGATTTTTATAATACTTCAGTTCATTCTAAGGATTATCCAGCTGTGCAAAAGTTTCAGTATCTTAAATCATTTTTAGCAGGGGAAGCAGCGCAATTAATTAAATATTTTACCGTAACAGAAGCGAACTACTATGAAGCTTTTTCGAAACTTCTTGAGCGGTATGATAGGAAAAAATATATTGTTAATGCGTTCATTCGTACCTTCATGGACCAGCCATCAATCAACCAGGTGAGCAACGCAAGTATTAGAAAGTTGAGGGACACATCGGATGAAGTGCTCCGCGGATTAAAAGCTTTAGATCCGATGGCAGAAAGTAGAGACAGCTGGTTGATTTATATCCTAATGAAAAAGGTGGATCCTGAAACAAGAATGTTGTGGGCTCAAGAGTCTGGATCTATAGAATATCCAACCACTAAGGAATTTTTCGATTTTTTGAATAAGAGGTGCGATGTTCTAGAGTCTTTTTCATCCTACGTAAAGGTCAAGCCGCTTCATACCAAGACGTTAGTCACTGAAACCGTCGAGTCAAATAAAACTGCATGGAGTTGCCCTGTGTGTAAGGGTGAAACGCATTTATTATATGAATGTCCTCAGTTTATTAAGATGTCATTGGCTAGCAGAAAGACACTTATTACAGAAGGCAGGCGATGTTATAATTATCTTCATAAGGGACATAGCGTGTACATTTGTCGAGCAAAAAGCAGATGCAAGATTTGCAGTAGAAAACACCACAGTTTGTTGCATGACGATGTATCTAAACCAAATACAAATAATCATGCTACATTAATAAATAATGAGGCACAGGATATTACACCAACAACTAGCAATGAACCGGAAGCACAAGTTTATCAAACAGGTATGTTGTATTCTACTCAAGCTATTTTACCTACAGCTGTCATTCGAGTCAAGGGAGCCGACGGTAAATATAAGCTATGCCGAGCATTATTGGATTCAGCCTCGCAGGTGACATTTATTACCGAAACGTGTGTGCAAAAATTAGGATTGGTGGTAACAAAAGATAATGTGATAGTTCGTGGTTTGGGACAATCTAACCTAGGACGGACGAAGGGCGTAGCCCATATAGAGATCTTTCCTAAGTTACATGTTCAGCCTGAGTTAAAGATACAAGCTTATGTAGTTCCAAAAATTACATCATTGGAGACAGCATATAAAATTGATGATGAAATTTTCAACAGATTAAAATCTATGGATCTTGCCGACCCGAAATTCTACGAGAATGGTCACATTGATATTCTACTTGGTGTTGAGGTGTTTTTCTTGATAATCGGAAAGCAGCAAATCAGACTCTCGCCACGCTTGGTTGCGCAAGAGACCGGATTTCGTTGGGTGCTAGGAGGACATTTCACACAAGAAAAGATTACTCACGATGTGGTGAATTTCAACGTTACCATGGAAGTCGATACAACATTACGGAAGTTTTGGGAGATTGAAAGTCTCTCTACGAGAAACGAACTGACTGAGGAAGAAATTTATTGCGAGGAGTGGTTTAAACAAACATACAGCCGAAGTAGAGATGGGAAGTTCATAGTAAAACTGCCATTCACTGAGAGGGAATTAACGTATCTGGGTTCTAACTATTTTGCAGCAAGGCAACGTCTCAAGGCAATGGAAAATAAATTTAAGCAGAATGCCGAATTTAAGGAACGATATAATAACTTCATGAGTGAGTATCTCCAACTTGGCCATATGGAGGAAATAAATGAAAGCATCAAAATAAACGACTACTTCTTGCCTCATCATGGAGTTATTAAAGAAACGAGTACAACTACAAAATTAAGAGTAGTTTTTGATGCATCATCGAAGGGTACAAACGGAGTGTCATTAAATAATTTGTTAAAAACAGGGCCAACCATTCAATCGTCATTATTAGATATTCTTTTACGTTTTCGCAGTTATCGCTATGTCGTGTCAGGAGATATAGAAAAAATGTACCGACAAGTGTGGATCCATCCAGATGATTATAAATTTCAAAGGGTGCTTTGGAGAACTGACATCAACCAGCCAATTAAACAATATGCTTAAAGGACATTGACTTACGGTACTGCTCCAGCATCTTTTCTGGCTACAAGATGTATAAAGCAAGCAGCTGAAGAAAACATACTCAAGTACCCAAGAGCTGCTACAGCCATTTTAACCGACATGTACGTTGACGATTTGATGACAGGTGCTAATGACGAAAGAACCCTACTTCAAATGCAAAGGGATGTATGTGAAATACTTAGTCCATCCGGATTTGTTTTGAGAAAATGGGCAACAAATAGTTCTGTTATACGTAATCAGTTGAAACTACAAGATATTACTAACGATAAACTTATAACTGAGGATGAGACCATCAAGTTGCTGGGGTTAAAATGGAATCCAAACTTGGACGGATTCAGTTTCTCAGTGCACTTTTCAGATAGAAACAGTCACAATAAAAGGACCCTTCTTTCAGAGGCCAGCCGTATATTCGATCCCTTAGGGTGGCTGTCTCCGATAACCATAAGAATTAAAATAATGTTCCAAAGTTTGTGGCTCCTAAACTTGAAATGGGATGATCAACTTCCTAATGAAGTGTTAATCAGGTGGATGATGCTTCGCAAAGAATTGAAGGATGTCGAAAAATTGTTCATACCCAGATGGCTCCAGATTAACGCTGGACTTGAACTCCATGGCTTTTCGGATGCCAGCGAATTGGCATACAGTGCTGCAGTCTACGCCAAAACATCTAGTTGTACTTATTTAGTTGCAGGAAAAACCAAAGTGTCACCAATTCGCCAATTGAGTCTACCTAGATTAGAATTATTGGGTGCCGTTTTATTAACCGAGTTGCTAGACACAATTAAAGGATCGTGGGCACACATAAATATATCTCGTACAGTTCTATGGTGTGATAGTAAAAGCGTGTTGGATTGGCTATCTTCACACCCAAGGAAATGGAATACGTTCGTCGCAAATAGAATATCAAAAATTATAGAACGATTTCCACGTGAGTGCTGGCGTCACGTACCTTCCAGAGAAAATGCAGCAGATTGTGCTTCACGAGGAATAGCAGTAACTGATCTGTTAGATGAAACATTTATTTGGTGGAACGGTCCAAGCTGGCTGCAATTAGGAGAAGAATCGTGGCCGTTGCAAAGGTCATCATATCAAACCGAGATGGAGAAGAAATCAAAAAATTTGGATGTCCTGTTAAATGTGACCAACGATTTTTTGAATGATTTACTGCACCGATATAGTTCGTTTAATAAATTAAAAAGAATTTTAGCTTATGTTATGCGCTACATAAATCATATTAGAAGAAAACGAATAAATAAAACAGGTTACGACTTTAATCGAGATAAGATTAAACATGATGAAACTATCCAGACCAGTTTCTTAACTCTAGTTGAAATCGCAAAAGCTGAAATATTTGTAATCAGGTATGTGCAACAACAATATTTTCTAACAGAGATGAAATGTTTGCAGAAACCTGAAGAAATACCGAGAAAGAGTCCTCTCAAAGCATTAAATCCGTTCCTGGATAAAGATGGTATTTTACGTGTAGGAGGACGAATAACAAACTCATTGGTTACTTATACTAGGAAACATCCGGCGATTCTACCATGCAGAGGAACAATTTCAAGAGGAATAATGTGGGATGCACATATTAGTGGGTTGCATGCGGGATGTGGATTATTGGTTGGACTAGTACGACAAAAATATTGGATAATTCGAGCAAGAGATGTGGCAAGGCAAGTGATTCATAAGTGTGTTAAATGTATTAGATATCAACCAAAAATGGAGCAGCAATTAATGGGCGACCTACCTTCAGCAAGAGTAAGATATTCGCATCCGTTTACGAATGTAGGAGTGTATTACTGTGGGCCGTTTAAAATTCAAATAACGGGACGTCGTGGGCAGATACCGATGAAAATGTATGTGTGTATATTTGTATGCTTTAGTACCAAGGCAGTACATATAGAGGTGGCCAGTGATATGACGACGAATTGCTTCTTAGCTGCATTAGGAAGATTCATCGCGAGAAGAGGAATGTGTAGATCCATCTTTAGTGACAATGGGTCAAATTTCGTAGGCGCAAGGAATCAGTTGAAGCAATGGTTTGCCGTGCTTAAAGAATCCCAACATCAAATCCAAAGTGAGCTGTGCAAAAATGAGATCCAGTGGTGCTTCAATCCAGCCGCTAGCCCCCATATGGGGGGACTGTGGGAGTCCGCTGTTAAAGCCATGAAGTCGTATTTAAAGAAAACAATCGGTGAAACTATACTTACCCTCGAAGAATTCAATACGTTATTATGTCAGATTGAAGCTTTAATGAATTCACGACGCTGATGTTAGAGAAGACTTAAACATTTTGACACCTGGCCATTTCTTAATTGGAAGAAGTTTAACCGAAATTCCAGAACCAGATCTATCGAATCAAAAACTATCACCTTTAGCACGATGGGAGTTAGTTGTAAAAATTAAGCAACACTTCCAGAAACGATGGCAGCGCGACTATTTAACAAGTCTCCAACGCAGAGACCGATGGCAAAATAAATCAAACAATATCGCTGTTGATGATGTGGTGTTAATTTCCGAAGAGAGTCCATCAACTTCATGGAAGCTTGGAAGAGTAATGCAGGTGCATCCTGGTGTTGATGGTAGAGTACGAGTAGTTACTGTAAAAACCGCAAACAACTTATTGAAGAGGCCAATACATAAATTATGTCGATTACCAGTTCAGAATATTGAATCAAGGGATTCAAGGCCGGCGGAATGTTCCAGTAGCTGCAATGACCAAGATGATCGAAATTTAGTATAGAAGATAAAAAATAATAATAATTAGAATAATTCAATATTGTCATATAAATTTAACTTAGCTTGTATGTTTACATCTCCATTATCAAAATTCAGCTGTCAATATTTTGTTATTATAAATGAAATTAGTCACATACATTTATAACTTAACTGATATAATAATCACAGTACTTAATGTTGACTACATTATAATAATAGAATTTAGGCGAACTTATATCGATAAGATCATCGGGTGATATAGTTAGATGAAATAGAATATTTTATATTTGTCTCTTTCTTTTTGAAACACTGTAAAGTTTATAATTGTACAATTTTCATTATATTTTTGGAAGCCTTACCAAATAAACCTATTATTGTGAAGAATTCTTTAAGTATAAGTCAAGTATATCACAGTCGATTTATACATCCGAGATTTGTGGGTGAACTAACCAGAGCATACTGTAGTGAAACCAGCCTTATTGGGTACATTCACCTGCCTTCAAAACATTGTGGTGTGGCTTCAATGATGTGGTTAATTTGATTTACGCCGCACATAGAAACAGCGTCAATAACATTTTGCTCCACTGCTGAAGTTGCGTTAGTAGGTAATAATCGCATTCATCATCAGGAACCCATATAATATTTGGAAGATTGAAATTACGATAAAATGTGTGCTCTCCTTATCAAATTCACACATTAGGTTGCTCATAAATTCAATAAATGTTGAATAAAATTTCAAACTGGTACGCGGTAGTAAATAGATGGTAACGATTATAATGGTTAAACAAAAAATGTTTAGCTGTACAGCTAAACATTCTAATGAAGACGGAATTACCAAAGCCTGGCTTGAAATATTTTTATTAACAGCAATTAAAACGCCTAATCCAGGTCCGGTACAACGGTAAACAACAAAATTTGATGGAAAAAACTCAACACTGTTAATTGCATTGTGGAATTTAGTTTCCGTGATTGTGTAAATATCATATTCCATACTAATGACGTAATTATAAAAACAAGCTGACTTCGATGAGCTTGACGATTTAGATGTCGAAAATTTCCACGACGAACCTGATACTCTTTAACAAGAATATTTTTCGGCCAGGCTGACGGTGACCGTAACTTTTCCAATTCCGCCTCATATATAGCGATTTAATAGGATATGTAATCTCTAATGAAGTGATCATTAGGTTTTCGTTCAATCCTGTGACAGTTGGCACTCGATATTTGAAATTTTCGATTTACATAATTTTTAAATTGATCATCAGAAGTTCTCGTAGATATTCTGGACACAAATAACCATTTCTTTGAATTAACAGCTAATATAATGTTAGTAAACTTGGAATCGACAAGAGCTGTACCAATAACAACATTGGATCCAATACGCTGGGTTGTTTGGCTTCTAGGCAGATTTGGTTGCTGGTCAATGCTTTTACATAAATTCTCTATAATATTGCGATTAGAAGATACTCCTGTTCTAAACGCTCAAATTTATCAGCAATAATGTTTTGGACCGATACTCTCCTGATCTTTTAGTTATACTCGCCAACAGAATCATGTAATCATTACACATTCATAACATATTTTTATTTTTCAATAAAATATTTGCAGTTGCACGAGCGCTGCACAGTCATGATGAAAAACCAAATCACAAAATCCATTGCAAGTTATAGAAGGTGTAGATTTTCCAATTAATTTAACAAATTTACCATAGTTCGACATTATAAATAACGATTGAAATAGTCTCCAAATAGTGTCACCGATAAATGTATGTGGACAGTCTCCAAATAGTGTCACGGATAGGTCGTATAAAATTTGACAGCTCAATCACCGATAATTGTACAAATTCAATTCACATAAATTATCAACAAATCACTAAATACTTCATGTAGATAACACTTCCTTAGTAGTAATGGAGTGTAATGACTTATTTAACATAAAAACAACTATTAATTACAATTGTTACTATATATTTAAAAAACAATAAATAATTTTCAACATTGACAGTATGTTTGCAATTAGCTAAGACACACTTTTCCTTGTGAAGATGAAGATGACTACTAACTGTAATCTTTTATATCACCGATTAATTATCTTCTGAGATGCAGGCAGTCTAAGCAGCGAGTAGTGAAACACTGGATAGCTATACTTGACTGAAAGTTATCGATAATATGTCATAAATGCTGTTATAGATATCGCAGAATAGCTTTCGCAAATTTAACAATCTCACGGACACTCTAGCAACTATCACAGTGCATCATCGACACAAGAGTAAAGATTGTATTGGTATATCACTACCCACGGTCGAGGGTAGGAAGACTAAATGTACAGATCCAAAAACATTTTGTTGTTGCAAATAGCACTCGATTTCTTTCCTAAGTTTTGACTTACGATTGATACAGGAATTTACCTGCACATCTATATGGAGCTGATGTTCCCAAATAATCCTCTTATTGATTCAAAAATGGCGCTTTTCACGCCTGGCAGATTGATTGATGGTCTATGATCTACGTAAACAGTGATTTTTGGCACAAACAGAAATTCCCAAATTTACCCGATGCTAAACAAATATTGCGACACTCATTCCAAACATTCCGCCATTCATTACATCGACACCTAAACTGCACCGGGAAAAGTTTGTAGCTTTATTGTCAAAAAAAATTTTCGCCAGAAAAGAGTTCGAATATAAAATGAAATTGGATTATGGTTCTCATAAATCAAGTTATATATCCGAGATCATTCGTTTACATATTGTCCAAAAAGCGATTTGTTGCCGTGCGAAGATTACAGAACTCTCAAAGTCGTTTCTATCCCGAATTTCGCGTAAAATTGGATGGACCAAGAGTGTTTTATATGGAGAATGTGGACTCGTATCATATAATATTATATGATCAGGCGAAAGCATATCATATAATATTCCAAAACTCTAATTTCTGTAAATTTGAATCGTTCTGAGTCTATTGCAACGCTTTGAAACGAAGCAAACATTTTAATCATAAGAAGTATGGCTGGCCTAAACATAAAATAAGACAAGCGTGTTTTCGTCAAAGCCTAGGCAAAGTTTCCTCGGCGTGACGTACTTCTAACGGATGCATTAACTCCTCACAGTGCAGTGCTGATCAACTCGTGCTAATCCAGTTTCTCAATGGTTAGAAGAAGCGAGACCAAACTTACCTGTATCGACATTTTCCGAATACCATTTAATTTCGCAAAAAAAGCTCCCAACGCAAAATCTCTGGCCGGAGACATTCTATGGTTAAGGCCAAGGTGAGCTAGCAACAGAAAAATATATATACTCACCATGAGTTCCATAACAGACTAAAACCTTGACAAGGTACAATGGATTGCTTCTCTTCCAGTAACTTCCACAGAATTATTGTTCACTCAATATCTAGGAAGAGGGGTTGCTGAAGAGAGAGGATCTTTGTGTTGTTCGACGATAGTTGTGGCGCATAAGCCAAATCGCCGGGTAAAGTATATATTCTGTTGATATATCGTTGATGGATAATTGCGACCCCTAGATAAAACCAGTTACCTCAAGTCTTGATTTGAAGAACGCCATCTGGCAAATCGAGTGATCGATTAAACTTTAAATCACAGTTTTGGATCATCGCTATATAGAAGGTGGCCACTACAATGTACAACACTAATGTAGAGATTGTCCAAGGGTTGCTTAATGAGTTGAGTTGGTCTATATTATTTGAGTGTTCCATTGTGGCGGGGAATATAAAATCAAACAAACTCGCTCGTAAAGACCTATGATTGACCTAAACCACTAGTCGAATACAGAAACTGCAGGACCTATCAATCGACATTAGTTCTTGATTTATTGGCAACATGGAAAACCGAGTGATAAATCATTTAAGTTTGTGAAATGCTCAATAATTCGAAAACGGGCTTATTATGACCTAAGAGAGTATTAATGGGTTGCAAGTATCTGAACAAACGTGAAAGTTTCACCAGAAATACGGTCCATATAGAGTTTCCAAGTTACTAGAAGATTTAAATGTTTTTGCGGAACAATAAATTCCAAACCTCACAAGAATTTCAGTTCGAAAACCATAACCTAAACGACTAGTCTTATATTGATCATGCCCATTTGAAGTAAAGATGAGGAATGATCAGTACAATCAGACTCATACCTGCTTTCGAAATAAAAACTACTCCGCTTCTGCTCAAAAATTATCCTATACAAACACCAATTAGTGAAGGGACACCCTCGATTAATTTCAGCATAGGAAACATCCAATTTCCTGTTTGGAGTTTTGGTAGAAAAAATTAAGTTCCAAGGCACCAATTTCGCAACTAATAATATCACAGCTAGGATACTGGACCAAAAACAATATTTCACCCATCTTCTTCTTCGACAAGGTTACTGACCATGTAGCCAGTATAATTATTCGAAAAGGACAATAGACATTTTTATACTATTCTGAGGACGGAAGCCTGCTGAAGGTCTGCCAAACGCTAAATCCAATATTTATACGAATAAAGCGGAGATGGTCAAGTGGCAGTACATATCAACAACAATTGACGTGACTCATTAGAGGTTTTTTAACAGAACGACAAATTTTTAAATAGAACGTGAAAGTTGGAGGTTCATGGATGAGAGATAGTTTCACAGGGCTGCGAGAACGCTCACTGAGTGATGTTCTAAAGTTGACAGTGGTTCCTCCTTCAATGAGTAATCTGACTTCTTCTGATCAACATCTGGATTGGCTGTGTCTGAGGAGTCAAAAATGTATTCAGCCAAATCGCCAGTCGTAATCAGACGACGAAAATTGTATTAAAATGTTCTCTAATGAGGCATGAGTGCTTTTCGTTAAATAGTATAGAAATATAATGCCAACAATCTTGGAAAACAAGTGAATTATATACGGTCGTATAACAACGAGATTTCACAAACACGGGATCTATAGGGTGTAAATCTCTCAGTCAAATCCAAACGTCGAAAAAAAAGTTAATCAAAAACTCATTCATCAATCATTTCACTTGAAAATTTTATTTTTTACCAATCGAAAATAAAATAAAAATCCCTCCTTCATTCCCACACATATATAACCGTCAGGTTTTACCAGCGCACCGAACAAAACACAGTCGAACCGAAAAGAAAATTGACTAAATTTTTCCCATAGAAAATTTTAAACTTAATAAAAATTCCATTTGAGCTGCTCAACAACAACAACTTGGGTTCTCTTCAATAATAAATTGGAAAAACCACATAATTTTCCCATTTTTCCATCACAAAAGAAGCAGCCAGCAAAATATGAACTCAATCAAAAATTTAAAATAAAAAAAAAATAAAAAAAAAAATGGAAAATTGTATCCCTTATATATTTATATGTCAGGGATGAAAAGGGACAACCACCGTCCCGAAATCGACCACGAAGTATAAATATATATTTGATAATCCTGAGGGGGTATAGAAAAAATAAAAATTCTCCTCGAGGTTTAAATAAATCTTTTCGAACAATCATTTATCAATTTTCTTAATTTTTATACTGTCTGTGTGCGCCTTCCACATCCGTCGTGTCTGATTTTATCCAAGGGAATACACACCGTTCGAACAAATCGCAATGGGGGTTATGTACATTTTTCATATTTCGAATAATGTAATTGTGTTGAACTTTGATGAATGTTGATCATTTACGTTATACGATTGTGTCACTCGGTGAGTGCTATTATCGATGTATATAAAGGTGTGAATCGAATCGAGAATCCAATCGACAGTGAAACTATTTTTTTATCTTTGCTCCTGGCGTTTTATGAGCCACAGTCTCGTTATTTCTGTGGCTGTGGCTCAAGAAATGCTCTCAAACGTTATGAATGGCCGTAATGAGTGAAAGGCTATGTCGTGAGTGGTTTCAACTGTGGTGATGATATTGGGTGCCATACGCTTGTGAACAATTGCTTGAAAGTGGTTTCAGTATCGCATTGTGACTGGGGACGAATTTGCATCACAAAGGCAAAAAAGTCTGGGGGTCTGTTATGAAAAATTCTTGAGCGGACTCGAAAGCGAAATGAAAGCAAAATGAAATTCGTCTACTAGATAGCAGTCGGATTTTGACATACGACTGTCGCAAAATCCGATTCCGTTTCATAATAGCGAATTTTTCGATATTGGATTTTCATAATAGCAAAATCCGCCAATTTGAATCTAAAAGACTTTTTCTCAAAATCGTATGTCGAAATCCGAATGCATGAATTGAACCATTTCAAAACTTGAATTGAATGCATTTCAAGTGAACTACAAAAATCATAACTGCCTACTTATGAAATATAAATATTTTAAATATATAAAATATTCGAAATCGGATTATTTCATAACAGCTCTCCTGAAAAGTTTCTACACCAAAACCCTGCATCTAGTTAGTTAGTTTCGTTCATTATCGGAATTAACCAAACAAATCAATCCACGCACTAAGAACGGCCATTTACCACCACCCATAGATTCCAGATATAGCTATTACTCTGTTTTACTCATTTATGTTCGAACCTGGTAAGTTTCCCCGTGCTATGTGAAATTACTTCTCCCGAAGCCTGAAAGCTTTGGAATCTCGGAAAGCAACCAAAAAAGCCATAAATGTAGCTTCGTCTGATTTTCTTCGATCCTCTTACTTCCGTTCTTACCCAGATCCACTTACCCAGTTCGGTGTACCACCTGTTTGATAAAAGCTCAGTTACGAACGCTTTAACAGCAACATCTTTAATATACGCTTTATGAGCCGAAAATACCGCAATTACTGCCATCATACTTGTCCTCTAGTTATCTCTTGTTAAAGGATGTAAAGTGCACTCATTCCAATTACAGGGCGTCAGATGGTGTGTTGATATTCAACAACGTAAATAATTTCAACTTTAGTAATTTGCTTCTTCTTCAAATATGGTGTATTTCTACGATCAAGTAAAACAAGCGTTCGAGGAAACAAAAAAAATACTACTAGAATCCAGGCAAAAGGTGGCAGGAGATGAAGAATATCCCGATTGGGACAAACACGTCGGAGATGCTTCATCATATGTACTAACAGATGAGCAACAACCAGGCCAGTCTGATTTAAAAGTGGTTCAAGTTGATGATCAGGATCAGCAGAGGCGCTATAAGGTCCAACACGCCAAGGCTAAAATATTTCGAACAAATATCAACGCCATACATCAAATCAAAGATGAGGTACAGCACTCAAGAGCGTATTACGAGTTGAAGATCAAACTATTAACCGACTTATGGATCTCTCTTACCAACAGTCACGAAGAGATTATTGGAAATGCGAATGATGGCGAGCTTGATAACGAATACTTCAGCCAAGAAACATACGAGAACCTACAGCGAGATTATGAGTTTACGATCATTTATCTTCAAGATCAACTAGAAAACGTTGCTAATAAAGATTTCCAAAAACAAGGCCTAATAAGGTCCAGAATAAAACTTCCAAGGATTGAAATACCACACTTCAATGGGGATTACAAACAATGGACAAGCTTCCAAAATCTATTCAATAAGACTATCCATTGTAATGATGATTTATCCAGTGAAGAAAAGATGCATTATCTATTGTCAGTAATTGGAGGAGATCCAGCGAAGCTCGTAAACCACCTCAGTATATCGCACGAGAACTATTCCACAGCTTGGAATATTTTATGCTCCAGATACGATGATAAACGGCTTCTCACCAATACTTACATAAACACCATCTTAGAGCTACCAAACTTATCATCAGAATCCACTCATGGTCTCAAACTTATACATGATAATGTACTGGAATGCTTGTACGCAATAAAAAACCCAGGAATCAACACAGACTCTTGGGATGCTATTTTGTTGAACATTCTCATAAGGAAATGGGACAGGGAAACCCACCGCTTATGCGAGACCTCCTTGAAGAACCCGAAGGAAATTCAAACGGTGAAAGATTTTCTAACCTTCCTACAAGTAAGGTTCCAATCTCTGGGAGTACTATCCCGAGATAAAACATATAAAAAAAAGGAAGTAAACCAACAAACCAGTTCATCAATTAAGAATGTAAATGTTGCTGTAACCAAAAAACCCGATAAATGTAGCCTTTGCTGGGGAGAGCACAACCTACCTGAATGTAAGAAGTTCCAGAATTTAACACAAATCGAAAGGAGTAAGGCAGTATGTTATAAACCAGTGTGCCGACGATGCTTGCTACCAGAACACAAACTCCCATGCAATAAAAGCTGTGAATTATGCAAAGGTTCACATCACAGCCTGCTTCACAGTAACAACAGTACACGTTCTGCATCAGAAAATATAAAGCCAGCTAATACAAACGTACACATTCATGGAATCACAAGTGCATCCTGCTAGGAACTGCCTTAGTGAAAGTGTTTTCTGGCACTCGCAATGAATTGCTTCGTGTGTTAATAGATCCTGGGTCTCAAGCAACCTTCATTACAGAAGAAGCCTGCCAGAGATTAAACTTAACAAAAACCGCAGCTTATGCAGAAGTCACAGGCATGGCAAAAACCGAAGCTGGTGTGGCGAACTCAAAAGTTGAATTTATCTTGAAGCCAAGATTTCCCTCCAAATGTAACTTAGCCATAAAAGCACTAGTATTCAAAAACATAACCCGGGATATGTCAGAGCAGCCTCTAGATCCATGGAACTGGAAACACACCAAAAATCTGATGTGGGCTGATCCAACATTTTACAGTCCTGGCCCAATCGATTTGTTATTGGGTGCGGACTATTATGGAGAAATTCTAATGAATAATATAGCAAAGGCCTCATCTGACGAGACGATAGCCCAACAAACCAAACTAGGTTGGATATTCTTTGGCCGTGCCTCAGTCGACTGTCACAATTCAACAGTGATACAATCAATGACTACAAGGGCAGTTGATATAGAAAAACAATTGAGAAGCTTCTGGGAAATAGAGGAGGTGCCATGTAAACGAGCATTCACAAAAGAAGAACTAGAGTGTGAAAAAATATTCGCGACCAGTCACAAACGTCTGAAATCTGGCCGCTACGTAGTCAAAATTCCCTTTGACATTGAATTATATTCCGCCAACCCACTGGGATGTTCAAAAAGAATCGCCATGGCGCGTTTTATACAAGTAGAAAAACGACTTGCTAAAAACCCAAACCTTGGCAATCAATATAAGAAGTTCATGAATGAATATATCGCTTTGGGACACATGAAAGTTGCTGAAACAGCTACTGAAACTGGTTACTATTACCTGCCGCATCATGCAGTTCTAAAGGATTCAAGTACAACTACAAAATTGAGGGTAGCTTTTGATGGCTCTGCCAAAACTACAACTGGAACATCTTTAAACGACGTAATGTTAACGGGCCCTACTCTTCAACAGGATTTATTATCCATACTGTTAAGGTGGCGGAAGCATAAGTATGTCCATACGGCTGATATCGAAAAAATGTTCAGACAGATCGCCGTTGACGAAGATGATCAGAACTATCAACGTATCCTATGGAGAGAGTCTCCACAACAAGAAATTCAGGAGTTTAAGCTGACCACCGTCACATATGGAACAGCAGCAGCTACTTATTTAGCGGTAAAGTCTCTACGACAGCTGGACATCGATGAACAACCAAACTATCCTATAGCGTCTAACGTAGTTTTAAATGATGTCTACGTGGATGACCTGATTTCTGGGCAAAACACACTGGAAGAAGCCTTACTCAGCCAAAAACAAACCATTGACTTATAGAAGAGCGGTGGATTTACCTTAAGAAAATGGGCAACAAACAACGCCGTTCTCTTGGAATCCATACCAGTACCCCTGCGGAATCAACATCGATTGGAATTTAAGCTTGATGACACAATTAAAACTCTTGGACTTCACTGGAATCCAACAACAGATACATTCGGTTTCATCATCACCCATTCTTCGCCTGGCAAGCCTACTAAACGAAACCTACTCTCGGATAGTGCCAAACTTTTTGATCCATTAGGCTGGCTGGCACCAATAACAGTTGTAGCTAAACTGATGATGCAAGAAATTTGGATAGCAGGCCTATCTTGGGGCGAAGAACTTCCGCCACACATATCAACAAAATGGCAGGAATTTAAAGATTCTCTGCCTCTTCTGGAAGAAATAGTTATCCCACGTTGGATCCATTTTGAGAAGAACAACAGAACAGAATTTCATGGTTTCTGCGATGCCTCAGAAAAGGCCTATGCTGCTGCCGTCTACTTCAAAACTAAAAATTCAGAAGGCATTACTAATGTGAGCCCTGTACTGTTTTTTCGTCAGTAATTCATCGTGGTGGGAATGGAGAATTTATTCGAGCCTGCTGACTTCCTTATATGTCGTAGTCGTTTATCAAGCTCCTTGTCCCGAATCGAACCCTGATTATCCGTCCCTATATGTTCGTTCCTTGCGGTTCATGATGATTTCCATGTATAAGCCCTTGAATTACCACAGTTAACCATGTAACTATGTATACGATCTAATAAATCATAACTGATATACTGAGGCTTATCGAACCGAGACACGATAAATTGTTTCTATACAGTATGACGATAATCGGCACCATGAAGCGGTAATGGTCAATACAAACTTGGAAACATTGAAATGGGAAATCCTATCAACCCACGGAATTTTCAAGACGCTACACTCTCTGACTATCATCTCATCTCAAAAATTGGATCGGTTCGTGTATCGTTCCAAAATATGACAAGATTGGAGGAACACAAGCTAACCAATATGACAAGGATTAGTGTATAGCTTTAAATTCAGACTTGCAGCAAGGTGGCGATGTTTGTATTGGTCAACTCTTGGCTGCACAAAATCTATGGCTGAACCAGCCTACTGACAGTTCTTTACTGTAGCATACCTGATATCTCAAATTCGAGCATTGAATTCATAATTTCACCAAGGATGAGGAGTATGATCAACTCTCTATACAATTTTAGCTGAAACGAAGTGGGCGTAAAGGACATGATAATAACCCTTCCGGAATATCAAGAGCTCAATTAATCCAGGTAAACGATCTGCATGACATTTGTGAATTGTGAATGTAAAGGATCCTCAAATGACTTATCTGCGGTCTTTATTGGAACTAGTCTGGCGATATGGTATACGTTGTGATGCCACTATATGTACGAGTATAGGTCTGATTTATGTAGAACCATCTGCGCATTGCATAGCTCCATGTCAGCCTATATAGTACTGACATGGACGTTGTCCGGCCCATGGATTCAAAACTCAACAAGGGATGGTGAAAAATCCCTTGTTGCATCTTGCCCCTATCGGAATTCGAGTCTGGTACCCCCCGCTCCAACTACCGCAGCTTTAACCACTGCGCCACCTGGGCGGTTGGAACATTAAGTAGATTGGGGATCGTATACTATAGACACATATCTGGTTTCGTAACTTCAGTTTCGAGTTAAACATGATTTCGTTTTAATGTGTCACTGCTAGTCATGGTTTGCAACTTGGTTTAACCATAGTTTCGGAATGAGATATTTCTTCTCATCCTATTGCATTTTAGTGACGACAGTGCCAAGTTATACAGTTAGTGAATAGCGAAAACTATATAATAAGTTTCTCGGGTGGGAGCACAGTCTTATCGGAGTATAATATTTGGGTCTGAAATCTAGAGACTACTGTAGCTACTTACAATAATGGAAGTGAATCAGTCATGTTCTATATAGTAAGAAGAGTGCACATGTACTAGAGTAGTGTCAGTACAAGAATATCGATTATATCCTACAGTCTGTCAATGCTGTAATCCAAAGTATTGTCAAATCGATCGTCGTCGATATTCATCTTATATAAAATTGACGAAACGGACGTAAATCTAAGAATTATCTATACAAACTGGTTATTACGAGCAATAAAATCAACAAACTAACATATTTTCCTTATGGCACTACGTGATTAAATTTAAATAAACAATACATAAATAATTAAATGTACAAGAGATGTTGAAAAAAAGCGCAGGCTGAATGCTAAAAGTCTTATTTGTATACCGCCGCGATCTCATGCTATAATTAATGCAGCAACAAAACCAAAAACAAAAAACTCGCGATCACATTAAATATTTTAGCTTTCGCGTATGTGCACTAAATACAAGGAGGCGATCGCAGTGCTGCACCACAAGAACAACAACAACGAATAACAATTCGATCAAGAATTTAAATGATCATCAAATCACAATAATAAAAAAAAAATGATGATCATCATCGATCGCATATATAATTCGGTTTCTTTTACGATATATACATTCATATATATGTAGAAATGCAATTTGATTTATGATCGAATCGATCATCGACATTTATTCGCCATTTTTATTAATTTATTTATATGTACATACATACATATATTCTATGCTTCTACCTTATACCTCGTATAATTTTGTTGTAATTATTTTTATATAAAATTTACGCTTCGATCGAAACGATGAGTGATCTCTTTGTATATAACATATGTGTTGCTCGATTCAAAATGGAAGTGTGATAAAAGTGATATCGTTAAATAAAACAATAATTTCGTTTTTGGTTTTGATAATTATTACAATTATTGTTCTTGATCAATTTTTAACGATTTAGTAATTTTGTTCTTGAGTTGATCGACTTATATGCTATATACTCAATGGCTTTCTTGAAAGGTTGAAAACAGTTTAAGGTTAACAAATTTGGTTTTGGACGAATGAGGATCAGTTTGAAAATCGTCTTGGGAAGGATTGATCATTTCATCCCTTCCTAATCGAACGATCTCAGTCCCAAAATACCATGGTCCCAATAAGGACCAACTAATGATCTTGAAGTTACATCAAGACCAATATGTAACTTCAAGATCATTAGTTGGTCCTTAAAAAAGAACCACGATCTATATTAATTCAGTGAGAATTTTTGAGTTCAGTGTTGAAGAGCAAGACATTTTATCTCTTCGACGCCTCAAGCGGAAAGAGATCAGACTAAACGCAGCTGACTCGAAACCAGTCACAGACTCTACTAAAATCACGAACTACTAAAATTTACTACCCTGATATTTAGATATCCACAACATTGACTGTCGTAAGCAGAATCAAAAAGCGTTTGGGAGTCTATAATCTGGAACCCAGAGGTGGGATTATTGATAATGGTTAAAATTTATGAGCTTTGTTATTCCCAATTGAGCGAAGAATTCCGTCGACAGAATGGAAGAACAGGTGGCTTAAAAGTGAAATTGAAGATACGGTTGCGGAAAATAATCGAAGAAGCAGAAGTGATCAAACCAACTCCAGCAATAATAAGATCAGTAGCAAGAACAACAGAAGCAGCTCACAGAAGAGCCGATGCAACAACAAGAACAGCAGCTAAGTGGATTAGAAGCATCTATAGTCTTTGAGGCACGAGTAGCTGACGTCGATAGTTGTGAATTTCAAAAATTTGAACCATAGTGGGGTACACGATGAACCCGTACAGAAACTGTAAGAGGTAAATAGGTGGTCTAGTGTTACCAAGAACAGCTGTCGCATGGCAACCATGTTGAAAGCACCAATGTACAACTGAATTATATCGTACCAAATATTCAGAACACAGCTGAAAATTGCATTGGTAGGATTTGATAATCAACAGCAAACGAATTCGCAAATATTGACATTACGAGAACCGGGGAACGAAATCTTTCATCTACGGCAATAATCAGATGCAGGCTTTACATCATATAGTTGAAAACAAAGGAAGCAAGCGGTTACTTAGTCATCGCAAGAGATGGAAGCCAACATCATTCGACTAAAGAACTTAGTGTACTCAAAGCGCTTTTGAGTGCAGTGTTGAAATTCGATATCCCTTAGTGACGGACACATTCATCAACGCCTTTTGCGACGTGCAAATGTGAAATGAACTGTACTTAAGTGGAAAGTAACAGCCTGCACAAATGTTAACGTTAGCTCTGCAGATATAATCGAGCATGGGTAATCGAGTTACTACAGAAAATGGACTCGAGAGATCGAGTTTGTCGGAGATTACTGCTGCATAAGAGAAGTAGATGTCGGAGATGTAGGAAGTAGGAAAACAGAAGACGGAGAACTTTCAACGAAATTGTAAATTGTATCAATCGGGTCAGTCATGAATCGACTGAAAAATTCTCGAGTTAACCGCAATCAACTGGTGATGTCAGAGCTAAACGAATAACAAACCACTGGTGAAATAGTGGAAGTTTATACCACGAGGAACACATAATGTTCGGTCATAACGGATATGGAACGATTAAAGCAAGAACAATAGGTATCGAATAAGCCAAGCTTTAAGGTCTAGTGGTGTTTTCAACGGGACGGGAATGATGAAAGCCAAAAAAATAAACTACAATATCACCAAGAGATAGAGCCATGAGTAGATCAAAAATGTAAAGATCCAACCTTAACTTTAATTATCAGTTGGAATACGGAAGATCAAACTCGTTATAGATGGATTACAGTATTTTGAGAAGATGGAAGTTCACTGATGGAAAACGGATATGAAGCAGTAGTTGTTCCTGCGTAAAGTAACTGGAAGCTTTCGTATACTACCAAACCAAAGAATTGTAACAGTACCAAGTGCATTGTCAAACAAGATACCCTTATCAAGGAAGAAACTTTGAGTTGTGCAGAACACTCAACATTAGAAAAAGACGACGACTCCTATAAATCGTATAGTTAGTTGGACAGGTAGAGCGGTTTAACTAAATCATGGAGTTTGGAGTACTTGGAAATCAGTAATACATCAGGAAAGAGTATACGTGAATCAACTGGTGTGGTTTTACACCCAGCCGGAATTGATTGATGAAAGGAAATTCACCGAAGCTAAAATCGGATTAAGAAGGATCACACACAATAATCAAAAGGATTAACAATGTAATCCACGGAATTCCGAAAGGAAAGTGGACGAAAATGACACTAGGGTATATTCACAGGTTAGCACCGTACCAAGGAGACCTCTCTCAAGATATAACCAAGATCACTGCTAGTGCGGACTCAGGTCCCATGATTACAATCTTACTGACAGTAGCATATTTACCAAGGAGGATTTTATCTAATGATTTACCCTCACAGAAGGTAGACCTGTTTCTATACCATTCTGGCCTTAGCGATACGAGTAACTTTTTCTCTTGAACTTTTCCCTTCAATGTGGTTTCGCCAGGTAATCTAACAATAAGCAAACTAAAGGTTCGAGAGAACATCTCAGTAGTAAGCGTGGTTAGCAGCGTAAAGTGGTTTCAGTAGCATGATCAGAGATATTTCCAAAAAATGATTTTAATCAATTAAACCTCATTGGGTGGAAAAAAGTTAGCGATCGCTGTCATGATCTCAATGTGGCACGCATATTCTTTCTCCACAAAAACTATAACCTACAACATCCACGTAAAAAGAGTAAATCCAAATTTTGAATGTTTTAAAGTACAGAAAGCGAACTCGTGTTTCAGAAGATGGATCTTGATTTTTTCACTACCATTTCTAAAATCATCTGGATGGACAAGAATTTGACAGAATTTCCAGACCAAAATGTTGTTTTAAGGTGGTTCCCTATTACAGATCATGCATTCAATCGCAAAATTAAAAGGTTTAGGGTGTTGTTGCAGAGTGGGACGAACTATCTGAAAACATTTATGCCTAAAGCAAACTGGCCATCACTAAGAAAAGGCAGACATTTCCATTCTAAAATGGACAGTGAATTACAAGATATTTAACGATAGTAGCTTTGCCATCGATCTGGTGGTTAAAAATGATTGATCGTAATTTTGAAACAATACATGATCAAAATGACTCTGGGGACAAGTTAAGTGGATTTGGCCATAGTTCTATGTGAATGTTTCCTATAGGAATAGAATTTCAGCTCACTCTTTACCAATCCCTAATAGATTTTCAAGATGATCTCGACTGCTTATGAATCACATTAGGCTTTACTTCTATGACATGCTCTGATAACTCTTGTAGAATTTTACTCTGACCAGATTGGCAAGTCCCAAAGAAATAAGCCAACTCGAAATAAAGACGGAAAGATGGAAGTGTGAGACAGGAGAAAAACAATGTTCGGTATTCTGAGAAGGTCAACGGCAGTATACCAATGAAAGCAACAATAATAAGCTTTGATTTGTCTACTAGAGGAAGCACATTAGGGCGTACTTTTGGCCCAGTCAACGATCGAGAAATATTGAAAGCCGGAAACTCAAATATCACCATGGACGGAGTAAAAAATTAAAGATCCGGCTTTGAGTCTGATTGTCAGCTGGAAGGAGAATGATCAAAAACGGAGATAAAGCAGTTAGTGCTGACTGGAATCAAATTGACTGGAAATGTATGCACAAGCAAGTCAAGAAGCAGTAACAGCAGCAAGAAAATTGATTAACGAGTGGGTAAGCACATATGGAGTCCCAATAAAGCTACAAATGGATTTTACAACTTATCACTGAGCTGCGTAGAACTTTAAACTACGTTAAGAAAATTCGGATGACTCCTATAATCCCGCAGTCGGATGACATGCTGGAGTGTTTCAATCAATCTATAGAGAAATATGTTTAATGAAAGCGATGAATTCTGATCAATGAAACTAGGATGAACGGAGCCCATTGTTCTTGATGGCGTATCGTAGCGCAGAATATAATATCACGGGAGAAACGTCAGTCAATATTCGGAAGTCAGATACATGTACCTATAGCAATTTACAGCTTGGAGTAGCTGGAAATCAGTAATATACTAAAGCAGAAACGTGGACCAACTGAGGAGGCAAATTAATTTGATACACAACCCAGTGCAGGATCACATGAAATTTTTACCTGCCAGAAAATGAAAAAAGGCTACGACATCGCTGCTAGTGCTGAAAGGTTGCTCTAAAAAGACGAAGGAAGAGTCTACAGATCTACAATCAGATTGTGAAGCATAAAACACAATCATCAAAAGGATCAATGAAGATAGCAGTCCATATTCACAGATTAGCTAAATTCTACAGAAACCTTTCTTTAGATCGTACCAAGGAACTTGACTCCGGTTTACCAGATTATCTAACTTTAAGCTTAACCGCCCAGGTAGCGCAGTGGTAAAAGCTACGGCAAGTTGGAACGGGAGGTACCGGGTTCGAATCCCGATAGGGGAAGCATGCAAAAGGGATTTTGAACGTTTCGTTAGTCGTTGCCCTTGCGTGTAGTTTTCGAATGCTCCAAAAAAAGTCTATTAGTAGGAAACTCCAAAACACTATGTGAGTCATGGTGTAGTGGTGGATATGATGGATAGTTTGATCATCAATTAAAACTTCGTTTTTCCTCAGGGATGCTATTTGGTTGTCCAGATCTAAGAAATCAGGAGTGGTTAGTTGTTCTAAATTGTCCACCTCTAATGTCCTGTTTTTAATATATGAGTTGAGATAATGCAGATTTTTAGCCCCATGTATTAGTCCAGAACTTTTCAGAGACTCCTGTTTATGTTGTTATGGGCTGTTCCTACAGCGATTATCAGATGATCTGCGTCTCGTAGCATACATCCTGCACTTAATTCCACCACGCCAGATCCCCGCAAATTATGAGAGTTGATTTAAGCGCATATGACATCTACAGTGGTTTCGTAGGGCACTACATAAATCCATTGGTTTGGGGCGCTTAGCTTAATCCAATGAGTAGTGATCGTTATTGATATAATGTTGCAGAAGGCCTCAAGTCTTGGCCTTCGCTGCATGATGGCTATCTCACATTGACTTTTATTGGTCAAGGTATTCACAATTGGTGAGATTTCGCATAACAATTGCATGGGCTGCAGTGTTTGGCAGCGATTTACTTCCTCTTTTTTTAAAAATGCAACATGTTCACGCCTACTGTCCACAGCTAAATAGTTTGCTGTGGTAACGATATATAAGATTGAGTATTGTCCTGAATAATGTCTGGGATTGGAATCACCGAAAAAAGAGTGTAGTCCCATGTGAAGGAAAGTGGGAGGATGAATTCGATTATTATATTTCGTTGCTGATCCTTGATTAGGTTGTTCAAGGACGTCATAGTGAGGTTTGAATTATGTCTCACTAATTTGAGAGTGTTGTCAATCACGCTGGTTTGGTTCTTTATCAGCGTCAGTAAATGGTTTTCGTTATTGCTTATTGTTTCGAAGTGGGCTTCATACTCATGTGCTTCTCGTTGTGAGAGAAGGCCAAACATGTCACTTAGCACGATTCCTGTTGTGTCCCCGAGTCCTCTTTTAACCCGCCGTCGCTCCTTGTTGCTGTCTAGCAATAGCTTATTGTCAGCGATTAGGTTGTTAAGACGCCATTGTAGTTGCTGAATGATTATGTTGCAATTGATTCCGGAGAGCTCCTTACATACCGCTTGCAATTCTGTATGGGCTTGCTTGAATGTTTCGATCTCTTCCCATGTAACCATAATGGATTAACATAGTCCACTTCATTGCAACCACCTCAATCTTGCCTAATTCTTCGAAAAATATACCCGTTGATTGGTTGAAGGCCGTTAATTGGATATCAGCTTGAACAAGTCCTAGACAGCAGTAAACTGATAGCATGGCTAGTATAAAGTAGTTGTTCTTCTTTATATGGTGTGCTCTTCTATCGGATTGTTGTCGTGTCAGGTAGTTGTTCTCGTAGGTATTTGACGTTGCCTTTTTTGGAATGGTACTAATCGACGGTGAGACTATGTTTATGGGTAATGAATTGCATATTTTATCGTTTATTGGTAATTTACATAGTTTCACAATTAGCCGTTTATACACTGCATCCTTGCATTTGACAGTTACGACGCCAGGATGAGTACAGAGTACACGTCCTAGCTTCCATCGAGTGGCGGGTTGTTGTTCATCCTTTAATAATACTAGGTCGTTTTCCTTCAAGTTTGGCTGTGCACTAATCCACTTATTTCGTTGGTGTAGTTGGTGAAGATATTCAGAGGACCAACGCTTCCAAAAATCTTGCACAATTCTCTCTACCATATGCTATCTGGTTCTTAAACTCATATCGTCGATGTCAGTGGAAGGTAGAGCCTTGATGGAGCCGCCTATTAAAAAGTGCCCTGGGGTCAATGCTGCTAAATCGGAAGCATCGTTGGTAAGTGGTGTTAATGGCCATGAATTTAGGCATGCTTCATACGCTCGTGTCACTTCTGCTTCCAATGATTATATACCCAAATTCTGTATTTTGTGCCATTGGCTCCAATTGACGACAAGTTGTATTTGTTTGAGATGAATCCAGCTGTCTGTATTGAAGTTTTCTTCAGGCAGCTGTTGATCGAGTTTGTCGAATATTAAAGCTTCGATATTTAATTTGAACTCTCCCTCAAAACTTAATATATTATATTTATATAATATTTGTATATTTATGATGGGCCTGTAAATGCCTGCTTCTGCTCCCCCGATCCCAGAGATGGTTACATATGCCTTTTTCTTTTTAAAATTGAGCAAGTTCGCGGCTTTTGCTGAAACTAATGTTGCTTGTGATCCTGGGTCGATTAATACTCTTAGCTGGATGAAATTAACTGTATCAGTTTTGGCTCTAACTACCGCCGTTGGTAGTAATACTTGTCCTTGCTGGTTCACCATGAATGTTTTACTGCTACTGCTTGATGCTGCATTATTGCAGTGTAGTAGTGTGTGGTGTGCTCCCTTGCACACAACGCATGGTTCTGCTTGGCAGTAACTGGCTTGGTGTTGGCTTAAACAACGTCTACATAAGTTTTTAAAATTTACTAGCCTTGCTCGGTCTAATGTTGGCATGTTTTTAAAAATTATACATGTGTTTAAGGTGTGTTATTCCTTACATCTTTCTACCCAACATGGACTGGCCGTTGTGGTTGTATATACACCCGTTTTGGTGTTGGTATGTACTGTGGCCGCGTGGTTGTTGGCTTCTGATGACCCATAGCTTCAGAGATTGAAATCTTCTTTCCAAGAATTTGAACACTTCTTCTAATCGTGGAACTTCTCTCGGTTGCTCAATTGTCGATTCATAAAGCCTGATGGATTCTGGGTCCAGTTTTTTGCTTAAAATAAAACTGATGAATGCTTCGAAGGGTGAGTTCATCTTCAGGCGATATATATTGTGCAAGATTTCTTTTGCGGTATCGTGTAGGTTCTTTACGGATTGTGTGGATGCAGCTTGCAATGCTGTCAATGATAATAATGCATTGAATTGATGGCTTGCCTGTAGTCTTGCATTGTTGTATCGATCTTGAAGTATGTCTCATGCTGCCTTATAATTGTCACCTGTGGTTGATAAGTGACTAATCAGTTGTGCTGCTCCTTTCATCACGTGGGTTTTTAAATATTGCATCTTGACCGTGTCAGACAACTTGCAATTTCGATGAATTAGCTCGGTGAATATGTCATTGAATGTTTCCCGTCGTTCATATTCACCGTAGAATAATGGGATTTCTACCTTTGGTAGTCTTATTTGAGATGCTTCGGCTGTGCTTGATGTGTTCCCGCCTCTGTGCTGCTGCAATTTAATGATGGTCATTTCAACCTGGTTTTGAAAATTCCCAAAATAATCTTCCTTGAAGTAGTTTGACGATTGTTCGTCTTCTTCTAGTTCTATTAGGATTTCTGTATGTTGGTTTGAGATTACTTCTAGTTCTTTCTCTAATTGCTTTATTTTCAGGTTTGTATACTCCTTGAATACTTTATTGCTGTCAGATTCTTATACATCTGACGCATGAGAATATCCTGCCTTTTCATTACCTTGTTGTTTGTTTGCCCCCTTGTGGGTGGTTTAGAGAAGACATTGTTGTAAATATGCTTCTTTTGTGCGTCACCGCCATCTTCAATGGATGTTAATGGTTCAATTGTGTTTGGTTGATGGTTGTGTAGTTTCTATCCTCGGTGTTGGTGTAACTGGTGGGAAATTATTAAGTCGTTGACGCATGTCTTCAATGGTCGTTTTGTATATTTCTGCAATGGTAGTTCTTGTGCTGAAGTACTCGTGATTAGTATTCAGAGCTGGTTTAAAATCACGAATCTGATCGTCTATTCTGATGTAGTCGTTATACAGCGGCTTTAGATTGGCTATTCTAGCCTCCAGGTACCTTGTTGTTTTCCTATCGTTAGGATCTTTACGATAATTCCTCTCCAGTTTCCACATTATCTATATGAAAATTGAATTCATTTGTAACGATCCACATATTATTTGTGACATCTAAGGTAAATTAACATCTAACAAATGGTTTGAGTATCAATTATTGTAATAATTTAAAATTATCGAGTGTACAATTTTTTGGTTGGCAACTTAAATAATTTATAACAGTTTGTAATTTATAATTTTAACTTTTAGCTATAATTTAGAATTTTAGCTATAATTTCAGATTTGGCTGCTGTCGTAACAGATACCTCTTGTGGTATTATACTCTGGTGTAAACAAACGGAATCAGATTATTTGAGCTTCTCAACATATTCGAGCGATCTCATTTCTGAAATTGTTATTTACAACTGAACACATATAACATTGTTTAATAATTTATAACCCTATATGTACATGTTTGAAGTGAGCATAAATTTGATTAATTTTTATTAATTTTTCTAATTCCAGACAACGAAACGATCCAACAATGAAATATGCAGATATACATATTACACATAACATTATATCCCTCCGTCCACTCCGTTTACATCACATATGAGGATTTTTTTTTTTGATTAAAAACAGCCGAAAAACATGAATTTGTGTGCTGGTGATGATGAATGAAGGTAAATTTATCCAAAAAAAAAAAATTTAATGCATAAATAAATATTATATTTCCAAGTTATCATATTGTAGTCGTATACCCGGTTAGAGACGTACAAAAACGAAATACATTTTCCTAAGAAACGAAAACCCTATATACCACCCGCTTATATATGTTATACGAGTGTGTCTTATGAGCATCCCTCATACATTTTTAATGGGGTTGGTTTTTGTTTATTTTTATTTATAATAATTTTGTGTAATAATTTTTCTTTTTTTTTTGCCTTCTACATATTTTGTGTGTTTGTGTTTGCCATGTCCGGTATGTTTATTTATGTCCAGGATATTATATGAATATGAAAAACATTTCGAAAATGTATATCTACCTTATATGTACATACATATAACCAAAATGAATCATCTCGCATATATACATATATATACTCTTGAATCATTAAGATTCAATTTTCAAACGCACAAATGGGAAATAAAAATTCCGGAAAATCACACCTACCACCCCCATCAACCCCTTTATATATGTACATCCAATTTTATTCTGAGCTGAAAAAAAAAAATTACGAAAATATTAGCATTCTTAAGTGTAAGAAGAGAACGTAATTAATTCCGTCTGAATATCAACACATTCATCAAATTTAATTTCCTTTTATTTTTCCATCTTATTTTCCGTTAATTTTCCTTCGTCCAAACTAACGATATACACAGTATCTATATATATGTTTGTGTATACAGTAAACATGTAATGATATATTTTGGGGAGGCCGCCGCCATCCATCCAATGTGCATGGTGCTGGCTACATATATACATGTATATATGTGTGTGTGTGTGTGTGTGTATGGTGATGGGGTGGCAAAATAAAAATTATAAGAATATCATCCTTATCGTTAACTAACAGGACTATGCTACTCAAATAATGTTATTATATGTGTATAGTGTTGTTGTGTTTTTCCTCTTTTCCCAATCTATGCATATACACAATATATGTAGTACATTTCCACCGTACAGTAAATGTACCAACCCGTTTACACACCGTTCTATAATTTGGACCAAAATTAGACAAAAAGAAAATTGTTATCTACATTTTGCAATGCAATTTTATTTTGCCTCCTCCGTCGTCCTTTTGTGTGTTGCTATATATACAAGTCTATCACCGTACATACACACATACTCGTATAATCGAATTTAGTTGTCTGCCATCGTTTTACCACGTTCCACATAATCGCGCCACACATATGACCACCACCATCGCCACGACGAACCACCAGCAGCAGTAGCAGCAGTATATACAAAAACAAAATTATAGATAATTTTTATGGTGTATGTGAGTGTATGTGTGTGTGTCTGTTTTCTTTTTCCTCGTACACGACTAAGATGAAAATTTTAATGAAAATGTGCAGATGAGTTATTTGAATAGAATGTGATTTGAATCGTAAAACTATTAAGATATAGACAATAAGAACAATTAGGGTGGTCCAGTTCGTCGAAGCCCGTAATAATCTCTCCATATGTGCGATGATATTCGTCCGCTAATTAATTCTAATTGAACCGCGCTTAATTATTTTGTAGTTAATTCAAATATTATATATAAATAAACAAATATTAATTGCTTATAATAAAATTCTTAATCAAAAATTCATATCAATTTCAAATTTTTGTTTTTTTTATGGATTTTAATTTAATTAATTTTAATTGATTCAATTATAAACGAATATCAATTTCAATTTTTTTTTTATATTATGCGAGCACTTTAATTGAGGGTTGTTTGTAATGTTATGAGTCATAAAGTTTAGATGTTTAAACGAAATAAGTATGTGAGGTATAATTTGGAGATGCCTAGAGCTAAATCGTGAATCTTACGCTAATCGTTATAATTGAGGGCAAGCAATAATTGAGACCCATCGGTTTTGATCACTATATAGATTCGAACAACACCTGATGGCTTGTTCTTAAGCGGTTGCTGCACTATTCGGCTTAACTGCCTAGCAGGTTACGTCGTGCACAATTTTCAACCGTGGTAAATGGATTAAGAATTGGTTGTTTGATAACAACTAAATATTTTTTGCACCGAGTATTTAGTTCAAATCCCAAACCACATGACGGAAAAAAAGAGCGACTCTGGTACATGATTTGTGTAATCTTGACACAACCAAAAATCTATCGATGGATAATGACCTAAAAGGATGTTAAACTGGATGATTTTCAAATCTGATAATCCCCATCCAAAATTTGGGGCGTCTAAAAACTGCTCCAGATTTAAATAAGTCAACACACTCCAGTTTTATTCGGATGTAGGTTTTATTCGGCGCAGGACCAAGTTTCACATAAAAACTCTTACGTACAATATTTTTAGCGGACCTTGCGTTTCGGTAACATACCGCTTATGATTAACTTGTACCACTTTACTCGAATTATACCACCAAATATTTAACACTAAAAACAATTGAACAAAAGTCTGTTGAGCCAGTGTTGAGGTTGAGGATATATAACCGAGAATGGGTGCCATGCCCGTAGAGTGTTGATATAGAGAGATTAAACGAAAATATAATCAATCCGAACACCTTCCTGTTTTGCTTAGAAGGAAAACATCCAGTACTTCTTGCACGAATGAGTATCAAACCCCAGTAAAACAAAATGTGAGTTCTTGTGTGGTATACTTCATTATCAAGCAAATAAGGAAGGCAAGGTTAGAGAAACGATCATTAAGATTTCAATTGTTATGATCTATCGTCCGATCATCAACCAGTAATTGTAACGGTAAACGATAGAATTTTCATAACATTACACAAACAAACAAATCAAATTGTATCATTAAAGAACAGAAGTAGAACAGACCTCTCACTCCCATAAATCGATTAGAAAACCAGTAAATAACAGGGATTGTGAATTTCGTTTCAAAGAGATTTTATTATAGGACATCACATCTTCTGCAAGAGCCAACAGGAGGACTTAACTGGTATTGGAAAATAAGAAGAACATAACATTATTGCAGAAGATCACATGAATTAAGTTTGTTCATCGGCCCATATAACATGGCATTCTGCGTAAAATTGATAATATCTCATTGCTTAAAAATTGATTCAATATTAAAATTAATAGCAGTTTTGTGAATAACACTATGTTATATGACATTTTGTGTATTCCAGCCTTGAAGAAACTCCATCATTCATATATTGTGACATTGTATATTAGTATACGATGGATATAACACATGTTATGACATATTTATATCGTTAAAAAAATAAATAACATTGCATAAATATCATTTTAAATAATTTATATTATTCAGTTATCATTGCAGAACATACCTGTGTAAACAGAGTTCATGGACACATATAACATGACATTTTAGATAAAACATACAACCTCCCGTTGTTCAACATGCAATTCAATATTCAAATTGATAAAAAATTGGTGAATAACACTATGTTATAAGACATGTTTATGTTTCAGTTTTGAAAAAATTGCATCTGGGTGGGTGCCAATAAATAAGAATTGTTATTTAAGATCGCAAACATATGATGGTAGTCAATATAAATATATTATGCATATGTAATATGAATAAGAAGAGTTGCTGGACACTTATAACATAACATTCAATTCGACATTCAAGTGAAGTTTATTTCCCATCATAACAATAAATAACCTAATCCATAGTTTAAAGTTAAAACTACTAAAATATTGGTGATTAACACGATGTTATATAACATTTTGAGTGTTCCAGATTCAAAAAAATTGTATCATTCATATTTTGTGGTATTGTAGATATGTGGTCGATGGGTGTAACAAATTAAAAATAACATCGCAAAAATATATTATTGCAGAACATAACATAAGTTAAGAAATGTCTGTCAACACTTCAAAATAATTTAATATCAGGAAAAAACATGATTTTATATAACATTTTACATGTTCCAGTTTTGATAAAGTTGCATTATTCATATTTCGTGTCATTATACATTAGTGATTGATGTGTGTTATACATGTTATAACATATGAATATGTAATATGAATTAGGAGAGTTGATGAACACTTATAACATGACATTGTGGATAAAATAGATAACCTCACGTTGCCTACATTCAATTCAACGTTCAAGAGAAAGTCTATTTCCCATCATAACAATATATAACCTTATCCATACTTTAAAGTTTAAACAACTTAAATATTGGTGATTTAAACGATGTTATAAAACATTTTGTGTGCTCCAATTTCACAAAATGGCATCATTCATATTTTGTGGTATTGAAGATTAGTGGTCGATGGGTGTAACAAATGATAAATAACAATGCAAAAATATATTATTGCAGAACATAAGTTTAGAAATTTGATAGACTCTAAAATGACATTTCAGATAAGATGAATAACCTCTCGTTGCTCAACATGGTATTCAATATTTAAGTGAAATGTCTGATAAAACTTTAAAATTCAAAATAGTTTAATATTAGGAAATAACATGATGTTATATAACATTTTACATGTTCCAGTTTTGATAAAAATGCATTATTCATATTTCGTGTCATTGTACATTTGTGATTGATGGGTGTTACACATGTTATAACATATTTTTATTTCAAAAATGGTATAAATCATTGCAAAAATATGATTTTAGTCAATTTATATTATTAATTTATCATTGCATAACATTGCGTCAACAAAGTTCATGTACACATGCCGTTTTAGATAAAATAGACAACTTCTGTAGTTCAAGATGCAATTCTATATGCAAATTGATCAAATATTGGTGAATAACACTATGTTATGTGACATGTTTTATGTTTCAGTTTTGAAAAATTGCATCTTTCATATGTAAATCATGATCTGTTTATTAGTGATCGTTAGTTGGTGCCACTAAGTAAGAATTGTTATTCAAAATCGCAAACATATGATTTTAGTCAATATAAGTATATTATGGATATATAAAATTAATTAGGAAATTTGGTGGATACTTATAACATGACATTGTGGATAAAAAAATAATCTCACGTTGTCTAACATTCAATTCAATGTTCAAGTGAAGGCTATTTCCCATCATAACAAAATATAACCTTATTCATCTTTAAAGTTTAAACCACTAAAATATTGGTGAATAACACGATGTTATATAACATTTTGCGTGTTCTAGTTTCAAAAAAATGGCATCAGTCATATTGTACATTAGTGGTCAATGGGTGTAACAAATGTTAAATAACATCGCTAAAATAGATAACCTCTCGTTGCTCAACTTGAAATTCAATATTTAAGTGAAATGTCTGTCAACACTTTCAAATTCAAAATAATTTCATATGAGGAAATAACATGATGTTATATAACATTTCACATGTTCCAGCTTTGAAAAAGTTGCATTATTCATATTTTGTGACATTGTTTATTAGTGGTCGATGGGTGTAACACATGTTATGACATATTTTTATGTAACAAATGGTATATAGCATTTTATAAATATGATTTTGATCAAGGTATTATAGATGTATCATTGCAGAAAATTATGCTATATCCTTCATTTTTTGTGATATTGTAAATAAGTCGATGGGCAACCTTTATAATATTGGCAAATAAAAAGATTTCATATACAATTTTTTTATGTTTTGGTTTTGAAAAAATGTATTATCCACATTTTGTAATATTGTACTAAGTGGTCGATCAGTGCAACATATTTTATGATATATTTTTATATAACAAATGTTATATCTAGTCACATACATATGATTATAGTAAATTTTTAAATATTATCAATACATCATTGCATATAACCAGGGTTCAGAGGTTTGAAGGACACAAATAACATGACATTGTGTGTAAGACAGATAATCTCTCGTTGTTTGGCATGCAATTCAATACTTAATTAAACTGTTTTATTCAACAGTATAATGTTTAACATTTTCGATACTTTAAGATTCAAAATTACTTAAATATTGGTGCATAACACACGATGTTATACGACATTTTGTATGTTTCAGCTGTAATTGCATCCCTCATATTTTGTGGTATTGTATATGAGTGTTCCATGAGTGTATTGCATGCTATGACATATTTGTATGTAACAAATGTTATATAACATTGCATTAATATGATTAAATTCAATTAAATATATGATAAAGTAATAATTTGGGAGTATAACATGGATTAAGAGAGGTTTTGGGCACATATAACATAACGCTGTGGGTAAAATTGATAACATCTTGTTGTTTAATATGCTATTCAATTGTAGTTTAATATCAAAAGATCAAAGCTATTTAAATTTGAATAATATGATATCACATGACGTGTGTGTTTGGTATTCAGTTATGAAAAAATTGCATCCTTATATAACAGCAACTAAAGGTATGATTAAGGTCAATATATATGTATATTACAAATACATAATTGAAGAACAAAACATGGGTTAAGACTGTTAATGAACACATATAACATTATATTTTTTATATGATAGATTAATTCTCGCTGTTCAATATGCCATTCAATGTTTAAGTGCAGTTACTCATTTTTTAACAATGTATAACATTGTGGACACTTAAAAAATTACTTAAATATTGGTGAATAGTACGATGTTATATAACATTTTTTATACTCTGGTTTTGATAAAAGTTCATTATTCATATTATATGGTACTGTACATTAGTGGTTGGTGGCTGCAACACATGTTATGACATATTTGTATGTAACAAATGTTATATAACATCGCATATGTATAATTATAGTCCTCAGAATTTTATAAAAACTAAATAAAATCTTAATTTCATTAAAGCTCTCTATATAATAACAACCGAAAAACATTGATTTAATTATTTACTAATATATTTTCATATTTCTAGTTAGTAGGAGACCGTTCCGAGAGACTCTATTCAGCTCAACACATATTATATAAAGTTTGATGCCTACACATCGTCTAAAAATATGTTGTCCAATCATTAATCAAGACGTTAACAATTGATATGAAACAGAAAATTTCGAGAGACGCGATAACAATGAAGATATGAAAGCAACATAAAAATATTGAAATATTAAAAAGAAAATTGAAAATGAAATTGTTCGTCGAGTCCAATCGAGGGAACGGGGTGATAATCAATTTTCCAGCCATATTATAAAATTTCCAGGTGATCGATACACATTGTTATGATATATTTTTACTAATTTGATTTTTTGTTTTTTAGACTAAACACCTCAAAAAAACGTATACGATGTCGGACGATGTTATCTGATTTCCGATGAAAATAATTATTTATGTTATAAATAATATTTATTATTATTAAGACGCTGTATATAGTTATATTTATAGAGATATTGTTCGATTGAGCTCTAAATTGAAATTGCAGTGATAAGATAAGGAATGAGCAGGCATATACAAATAAATATATATTATATTCTGGTTTGGACTGGAATATGTACATTAAATGATTGATAAGATTAAAATCGTTCGAATATATAACATATATTGATATCGAGTGTATTTTGGGGAGCCAGCACATCTCGGTCTAGGTGTGTGTGTGTGTGTGTCCAATAAAATTGTACTATTAAAAATAGAAAATTGGAAATTTTGTATCCTACATACAACAGTATACCCGATTCGTTTTATTTTTATTATTAAATTCTCCATCGATAATGGTCTGTTGTTGACATGAAGCTTTTTTGCTGGTTATTTTTACTTTCGAATTCTATTTTTTTTGTACGATACTATTGTCAATTTGATTTGGATAATGAAAATAGAGGAAAATTGGTTTGTGGACTTATTTTTATTTGTTCTTGTTATGGCTGGGTATATGGTTGACATTCCGGAATTGAATCGGTTGAATATAATCAGTTTTACGTACTGGAATGGTACGATCTGTTGAATTTTTGATAATTGTCACTGTTATGTAATGTTACATGATGTTATAACGATCTAATAAGCATTCATACTTGTTTAAATCTAGTCAAGGTGAGCACATATGCATGATAATAAATGCAGTGTTTGATTATGAAGTGCTTTTCTTACAGCTCATTACAATAAAACAGCTAGTGGTGTGCACCTTTTATTATAAGTCTATGATAAGGTTTTTTTACTATTGAGGCGAAGCTAGTTAGCGTATCGGTATCTATTAAAATCGTAGAGGGTTATTTTCAGCGAGGTGTAATTTCACCTCCACTATGGCGCTTGGTGATTCACGCGCTGCTTATTATATTGCGACAGTCTCGCTTCATTGTCAGATATTGCGGTGGTTTTGTTCTAACTGGATCAGGTTAAAATCTAAGTGTGTTATCTGAACTAACTAACATGGACACGTTGTATTAATTTATAAGTTAATTCTTAAACCATAACTAGTGGATCTTTGATCTAGAAGATTCTAAGATTTCTGTCGCACGATTCTAATCTTTAATCCTTTGAACCGAAAAGTATCAACAAACATATATGAAACCAAGTCCTTCCTAATTAGTTCCGGTAGAGATGCCGATACGCTCATGAGGTGTTGTTTTTTTCCGGATTCTGTCTGGATTCCTAAAAAGGTTGTGGGTAATCATTAACTAGTCACTCGAGTGAAAGTTAAATCATCAAATTTACCGCACATTTTAACACATTATGAAAATATAAGTAAATATAACGTTGAAATGATTAGGCTGCTTGCATGAGTCCAATTGTCATTCTGCAAAAATTGAACAACCCAAAATGAGTTACGGTCGCTGTTGTAAAGTGGTTAAGACCCGTTTCGCTATTTTATGTCTGAAAATCGTTGCAAGGTATATACTCTCCAAATACTCCAAAAGTAGTTGCGATAATAACCTTAACTGATGTTTAACAACGGACTTTAGGCGGATTGATATGTAACTCCATATGGAGTTTCACTTAGGGAATTGTGAATAATTTTAATGTAATTTATCATCAATTCGGAAGTACTGAGTGGGTACTGGCTTTATACACTACAGATAAAGCATGGTCCGTTACCCTGGTTAGTAAGCTTACAACCGATTCATGTCATACCCGCGCGTGATAATCATGATCTAAAATCGTTTGTACAGAATGTTTTTCGTAGATTTGATGTACTTGAGCATGGAGGTCTAATTTTTGGTAACATCTATAAGCTCTAGACAACTACACTAATGACTTCCATTTCAATTACGCACATGTTCTTCACCCACTTGAATTCAGTATAGCCCTAGTATTGGAGTGTTATTAAGCGAAACATGGTGGGTGAGGCACTATGATATGTGCCAACAGCTTTCGTAAATCCAACCACTCATTTTTACCCATACCGAATCTATTCGAACCCATGACAGATTGTAGAAATATAAATCAACAAAAAATGGGCAATTCGTGTGAGTCTCCCTTACATCAACTCGTAACGAGGATTGAGAGATCTATGCACAGCAACGAGTTTAGTTTATTGTGGGAACTTTCCAGGATATTGCCAGAATAGATAGAGTCTTTGATAATACTACTCTCGTCTTGATTACGAATGCTTGTCTAAATTTGGTATCGAATCCAATATCATCAAATGAATTGAATATGTGTTTGAATCTCGCATAGTGATATTTGAGGTTGAGGATACCTAAATCCGGTCAAATGTTTAGGAGGATGTCCGCAAGGAAGTGTGCTTTCTCCTCTGTTGCAGTTTCTAGTCATCGACGAACTTCTCCATGAGTCCGATTTCGTCGCTCCAAGTTATGCTGACGATCTGGTCCTGACATTTTCTTATCAGATATAACTCAACATACTTTTATCTTTATAGAACAGTGGCGTCTTGATACGAGTTTACATGTGAATCCGTCTAAAACCGATTTGGTTATATTTACAAGGCGTTGGAACGTTGTAAATTAAGTGTACCATCACTTTAGATAATAAACTTTCTTGGAAGTATCATCTGGATTATAAACCACAAAAAGCCTAGAGCTTTTGGCAATTCCTTAGGGTTATCCCTCAAAAAGCTATATTTTATCTACAAATCACTGGTTATACCAATGCTAACTTATGTATCTGGTGTTTGGTGGCCAGTGGTTAAAGTAAAGTTCTCAATTGGTACACTCAACTATTTGCAAAATATCGCTTGTAGGGTTGGAACTGGAGCCATATCTTCTACTCCGCTCCTAGCGATGGAACTTATTATCTCCCTACCAGCGGAATTCAAGCGAGCTATGCCTGAAATCGAAATGGTTATTAATAGGCTTCCGACTGTTTATCTATCCAGGAATATGTGGTTCTTACCAGACTTGCTCAAAAAGATATCCGAATCACTTGTATTATTTGCATATGGCTCTGTCTCTAAATAGGGTGCTAGCCTTGGCTACTACTGTTCATCGCATATCTTGAGAATCTCTGGCAGTTTGTGGACCTAATGCACTATTTTTCAAGCGGAATAAATTGCGTATCTCACTGAGTGATCTCAGCATATAACCTCGGCGCCCACAACAAAGAGATTATATTTTGTACGGATAGTAAAACTGTCCTTAACTCACTGATCAATCTTCAAATCAGCTCTAAATAAATGAATATGCGGAACAGTTGTTGTTCATCAAACAGTGCTGTGTTTACCATTTAGTGCAACACTGGTCTTCTTGCGTTCTTTAAGTTTAATTATCTGTATTTTTGCGTCATGGGGCGAATGTTCTCTCTTCAGTTCTGCAACATTCGTGGACTGCGGACAAACTTCGCAGCCGAAGGACACAATATTGTCTCCACTAAACCAGCGGTCAGGCTTCTCACCAGGACTAAAATTTTGGACTCCGGTGACTCTTCAGCCATCGGTATAAAGAGTTACTCCTTAATCCATCGGTTCATTCACCAAAGAGGGTTGGCCAATTATATTCGCAATGATATACCTTATTCCATTCCCAGTTTTTTAGGCCAAAGTGCGAATATTGATTTCTACGTTATTTGGGTTGCAATCCATATCTCGAAACACACTCTCTTTCTGTGTGGCCTATATCGAAGCCCAAATATCTTAAACAGCGCAGCTCATTATGAATTTGATATTCTGTCAGATTCCATTGAGCACATCCTTCAGAAGTCACCAAATACTGAAATTGTTGTGGCAGCTTTAAACCATCTTACACAGCTTGTGGATTAACCTACCAGAATTCCAGATCGGGTCAACGATACAGATCATCTCCTTTTTTTTAACATCTCATGCTGAGAAATATATTATCTATGTCGGTTCTCTTTTGGGGAATTCTGACCATCGGCCTATTACAGCGGAATTTCCAACATCGTGGACTTGTCAAGAGAGGATTGTGGCACTTTTAAAAATGCTGACTGGTTAGGAATGAACAAGTTCTTTCAAGAGTTCGAATGGCGTCCTAGCTTTGCCTTCGGTAATATTGACCGGGCAGCCATTCTTGTGTCTACTGTCATTCTCACAGGAATGGAACAGTTCATTCCTTCCAGTTTTTCTAAGCCAAAAAAATTAAACAATCCTTGGCACAGTCACAACTGCACGAAAGCAACCGCCCTTACAGAAGCTGGTCACCGCAAATATCTCCAAAACCCGACAGCTGAATGTCTATCCGAATTCAAGGTGGCTAGAAACCTAGCAACACGAATGATATCCAAAGCTAAACTAGAATACGAAAAGAAGGTTAGAGCAGAGTTGCGGAAGATTTTATATACCACCAACAGCAATCGAACGTTTTGGTCATTTGCTCGTAAAGTCGAGGAAAACTTTTTGGAAAGTAGGAAATCGTCTATACCGCCTCTCAAAGATGGCGATAGTATTTTTTCCACTGCCCATAATCTCTTCGCTCGAAAATTTGCTGCTAACTATAACTTAGCTCAATCTAATTCAACGCCACCTGTTATCTCGCAAGTCAGCTCGTCGATGCGCCGCATTAGATTCCGACCTAGAGTTGTCGCCAAAGTTATTGCAAACATTAACTCCAACAAGTCAGCCGGTCCGGATGGTATTCCCCCAATTGTACTCAAATATTGTAAATCCTTGTCAAAGCCACTTTCATGTTTGTTCCACCGATCTATGTCTTCTGGCATTTTTCCTTCCAGTTGGAAAAAGGGCAGCAAGTCGGAACCTTCGAATTATCGTCCAATCGCTATTGTCTCGGTGCTTTCCAAAGTACTTGAGACGATAATCAATTTTCAATTGGAAGATCACCACCTAATTTCAGATCGTCAGTATGGTTTTCGCCGAGGACGCTCAGCCGGAGACTTAATTAACGTCATCACTGAACAATGGAACAGGTGTATATCCATTAATCTGGTGAATCATAAGTCATTGTGCTTGATATTTCGAAAGCATTTGATAGCGTGTGGCACAAGGGTTTACCGTGCAAATTGAGGGCAGTTGGCCTTCACGGTTCTTTAATTCTATGGGTTGAGAATTTTCTTTTCTGTCGTAAAATCCAAGTGGTGGTGGATGGCACGACTTCCATTCCACATTCTTTAAACGCTGGTGTCTCTCAAGGATCCGTCCTTTCTCCAACTCTTTTTCTTATTTTCATCGATGATCTTCTATCATCAACACTCAATCCAATATATTCTTATGCTGAAGACAGCTCACTCTCCTCATCATACTGCTAACCTTCTTCGTAATCGCGAAACGATGTTCTCGCAGAAAGAATTGCTATGAAGGATCGCCTTAAGCGTGATCTCATTACAATTCTGGAATGGGGTGAAGCCAACAGGGTTGAATTCAATCCCAACAAATTTGGAATGAACAAATAAACAAAGCAGCGATTAGTGTAGCTAGATATGTCTTGGATTTCTACGACGATGTAAGTTTTATTTTGCACCATCTGAAACACTTTCAATTTACAAGACCTATATAAGACCCAGACTAGAGTATAATTCTCACATTTGGGCTTGAGCAACAAAAACACATCTATGGCTCCACTCGATCGAGTCCAAGGGCGAGCATGTAGAATGATCGTGGATGTAAATGTGTCTTCTAATATCGATTCTTTTTCCCACAGGCGGAATGTGGGAGCTTTATGTGTGTTCTACAAATACTATCATGGTCATTGCTCATCGGAACTTAACGAACTTATGCCTGGTTTATCAAGACCCACGTGCAACTTAAGAACCATTTACACAGATATAATCTGGAAATTAAATTCGCCAGGAGCAATAGGTTCCAGAGCTCGTTTTTTGTTCGGAGTGCGCGAATGTGGAATGAGCGTTTCCCTTGGTGTATAATTTACAGAGATTTAAACTTAATATCAAAAGTATGAAACTTGAAGACTAAAACCCTTATTCCTTGAGTCCTTTCTAATCTCCATTGTTAAGAATGAATATACTATCCTAAGTGCTATTACAAAAAAAGGTGGCTTAACCTGAAACTGATCAATTACGTTCTTTCATTGTAAAAGAACAGCTTGAGAATATTGGTTTTTTATTTACTGGCCATGGTCGTTTCAAAAATCATCTTAATCGCATGGGAATTACCAGTGATGGCGTATGCGACAAATGTCTTGAGGATTTTGATGATAGCTTACACTTCATCAGAAGTTCAACTATAGGATTATTCCTGTAAATCAATTGTCTTCTTTGCCCTGGTTCAAACTTCCGGGTTTGTACCATGGACCGTTTGTGGCATTGAGTGAGGACCCTTAAAGAGTTCCAGTTAACTTTAATAATAATAAAAGTGACAATCCATGTTAACGACTCGTTTGAATGTTGAGATCTGGAACTAAATGGAAACTCTTAATGTCGTGGAATTAAGTGCCAGTGTTTTTAAATAAATTATAAGGATAGTCCTATACCTTTATCGAAACACTAAATTATATGCGACACACCAATCATGTTGAAATGGAAGTCATCCAGTGCAAGCCCATACGAGTATCTAATTCTGCTACTGATAATTTACATAAGCATATATATCATTCCATGACCGCGCATAATTATAAATTCCCGCGCGTATTCATTAACAGATTAAAATTCAATTTTTCTTTACATATTTAATAAGTTAATTATATCGTTTTATCTAAACTACACACATCAACCACCTCAAAACAGTGAAACGGCCGGAAACAATCATATAAACTAGAGAGAAAAAAAAACTGAGTAATAAAATAACTAAATTAATTATAAAACTATATTTATAAATATTATTTAAATATGCAAATAATTTTTTATGATTTTAGAAACTATAAAAATGTAATATTAAATAAATAACTAAAACTACAAAATTAATTAGTTATATAAAGAGCAGTGGCGTCGGGAGAAATTTTCGTCCAAAACATACCACGTCGAACTACCGTAGTCGAGGATGGTTCCATAACATTTATAATGCAAACCATGTAAATTATGACGCTTGTCGAGTTTTGGCCCCTACCTCGACACGCCACTGGGCTAAATATATAGTACATAATATGTATCTAGGTGTATACTGCTTCGTATTTACAACTCATAAAACAAGCAGAGGTGCCTATCACCAAGACGATCTTTTTAATATTGTAATCATCATTTGTAAATTATGTTGATTATGTTATTATGATTTTAGCTTATACATATTGTTTTAATTAAAAATTAATGTAATTGTTAATTTTGTATAAATATTTGTATAAACGAAACATTTTAATTGGACGTAAATTTTAACATACAATGAATTTACATATCGAAGTCATAAAATTCAATGAATATTATTAGTTCGTTGAAAGTCCGCACCAGCTCTAGCACCTTAGTATCTATGTCGTCGCCCGATTGTTTTCACATGTACATAGATACCATTTTCGAACTATGTGTGGAAAATGATTAGCATAACCCCATAATTCATTCTAATTAACAGCATTCACCGTAATATATTATCTGTAAGACATATAAGTTTTCTCAAAGTCATAAATATATTTTATGATATGTGTGTATGTTGGTTGTGCTGTGATCCCAAGTCGAGATATTATGTTGCATAATTTCTGCATAAATTGTATGCAATTTTACTTGTGGGATATAATAGACTATACATATACATATATATAAATATATATATATATATATATATATATATATATATATATATATATATATATATATATATATATATGTATATATATATATATATATATATATATATATATATATATATATATATATATATATATATATATATATGTATATATATATATATATGTATATACATATATATATATATATATATATATATATATATATATATTGTTACGTTTTCCCCTAGCAAGGATTCAAACCACTCCACGGTTCGATCACGGTTCTTATCCTCATCTGTGTGTATACCACTCCTTGTTATCTTATGTCTCAAATATTTAACTTCGTTGCAGAACAAGGCACACTTCTTTGGACTCAATTTAAACCCTGCTGAATGAATCCTCTCGAACACTTCGCCCAGGTTTTGTAGATGTTCCTCGAAGTTTTTACCCATAACTATGATGTCATCTAGGTACACCAAGCACGTTTTCCAATGTAACCTTTTCAACACTCGGTCCATTAGTTTTTCAAACGTCGCAGGAGCGTTACATAATCCAAACGGCATAACGTTAAATTGCCACAATCCGTTACTCACACTGAACGCCGTTTTCTCTTTATCTTCTTCTGCGACTTCTACCTGCCAATATCCACTTTGTAGATCTAAAGTGGAAAATAATCGTGCACCCGCCAACGTATCCAATGTATCATCAATTCTCGGTAACGGATAACTGTCCTTCTTAGTGATCGAATTGAGTTTTCTATAATCGACGCAAAATCGCATGCTGCCATCTTTCTTCTGTACCAATACCACAGGTGAACTCCATGGACTAGTCGATTGCTCAATCACCCCTGCCGTTTGCATATCCGTTACCATGCGATCCACTTCCGATTGTTTTGCAAATGGTAATCTTCTTGGAGCTTGTCGAATTGGCATTGCTGTCTCGGTGTCGATCCGGTGTTTAACTAAGTTCGTTCTACCAATATCTTCGGGAGCACCCACAGTATTACAATGGACATGTATTTTTTCAACAACACTTTGGCGGCTGGTTTTTGTTCTGAACTTAGTTTTTCTGTCTACCTCTGTGTCAATTCTTCCACGATTTTCTGCTCCCGTTGAACTTTAGCCTTTACACTCGCAGTCGTTTTTTCACATTTGACTATAGTGGATATATCTTCGCTTTTGCCGATAATAGTCCTCTTTTTGATAGTTTTTGTCTTGTCCGATAAGTTGAGAACCCTCAATTGTACTCTATTGTCATGATCCGGTTTATCAATGCTTTCCCAAGCATTATTTCTCGTACTTGTTATTTTTCGTCACTGGCTTCTATAACCCACAACTTTCGTGTCCCAGGACTTCCATCCAGTTTACCCCAAATTACTGTTTCTGAGCGTGGGGGCAGCTTTGTTCGATGGTCTAACATAACTGGCCTGACGATTGGCTCTTTGCTGTCCAATTGCAATGGCAGCTCAACATTACCATAACTTAGTGTTTCTTTTCCCACATCCAACACAAATTGGTTATTCTTCATGAAGTCCATGTGTGATTATTAGTTTGTAATTTGTGCATATGTGATTTGAATATCTTTAACAATTCATTGTAATCATTCAAAAGAGCATCCAGGTCGCCGATGATACGCCTGACAAAAAGTTAATAAAGGTGATTATAGCCACAACGTGCATCCACGCGTGCATCCTCACCACCCATGAAGTAAATTTGTAAAAATTTAGGTGATTCGTTTGGCATTGGCAGCAATGAACCCACTTTGTGATAAATTTGGCCTTTGATTTTGAATGTTGAATTGAATTGTTGACCATTGGTAGCATTATTGTTAACTATTTCTGTTGTTCCAAACGATGTCATTTAGAAACATGATTTGTATCTGGATCCCTAACGATAAGAAAACCATTTAATGATTCAGGTGGTGTCTTAATTGCTGGTAATAGCACCTTTACTGGCGAACGACACATCCCGGCTGGCTCGTTTTTAAACTTAAGAGCATGTCAATGAGGACATTCCTTATCCATAGCATACCAATTACACTTTCGAATGAGCATAATATTCAATATCGGACTCATAATCGAATGCTTGATGCAGGAATGAAACGATGGACCTGTTGGCGTTGTTGATCATTTGCTCTGCGTCTGCTGATTGTAAAACGGTGCGGTTGTCTCTGTTCTAATCTTCTTTCTCCATTTCGTTCAGATCGCGCATCTGCTGATTCAAATCGATTCAATCGCGCCTTGTTCACACGCACATTAGTATTATCTTGCTGCCATAAAAAGTTCGTTATCATCTCACGATAGCGAACAACATTCACAGTAACTGCCTGGCCTCGATCATTTTGAAAAAAAAAATACGCGAATCATAACATTGGCGATGTTTGGAATGGTCAAGAGGCTTTAGTTCTTGAGTCAATTGCATACCTTATAAGCGTGTAAATGCAAGTATTTATGCATAATGTTCATCGTTGAGTTGAGATGGACGGCGCTTCAGCCACACTATAGCGAACAGCAGCAATATTTTCTGCAGAACGAGGTGTACGAGCTTGCACTGGTGTTTTAAAATCTCCTACAGACCCGGTTTGCTTAAATTTTTGCACGATTTTTCCGATCGTATGCACATTTGGACGATTAAATTGACCGAAAAAATCACGAAGTGCACAATATGCATTTTGATTTGAACGCCCATTTTCATAATATGCCTGAATAACTTAAACGCGTTGCTTGATTGTGTGTCTATTGAGTTAGTCTGAAATTGAGGAATGTCAAATTAATATATGTACATATATATATATATATATATATATATATATATATATATATATATATATATATATATATATATATATATATATATATATATATATATATATATATAAATATATATATATATATATATATATATATATATATATATATATATATATATATATATATATATATATATATATATATATATATATATATAGTAAGAAAATATTTGTACGGACATCTACAGGTGACCAGTCCACTGTTGTGCGATATAGTCTACAACGAGTTTTCTCTTTTTTTGGCTGGAAGGCATGATCGTCTAGATTATATTTCAACAGCTAATTTATTTGTTTACAAAAATAGTCTGATACTTAAGTCTAGATCAAAGCTCAAGCAATACATTTTATTTGTTTATTAGTAGGATTTTTATTTGTTGTTGTTATTTATGGTAGGTGCTAGGCTCACTAGAGTCCATATGCGTATATTTGTCGTTAACGGATTAATTCAAGGGAGCTATGGTTTCTAACATTAGATATGGGCCATGCCGAGCTGACATCGTCTAGTTTTTTGTGAATTGTAATCGCTGTTGGTCTCATACTTTGATGCAAAGCAAGTAATTTTTCAGATCTGTTACTAGCTGACTCTTTATAAAATTTTAAGGAATAGCGAGCACTATCAACTTTGATCCGTCCTTGCAAGGTTTATAACTGTCAATTGTCATTTCCTTGTATAGTTGGTCCCAGAATGTAATCGAGGGTCAGTACTCTTAGCTGGCCGACCAAACGACGGAGTGGTTAAGGTTGTGGCAGGTGGAGTAGAAGGTGGATTGGGGCAAGAAGCAAAAGAGATATTTCACCATCTGGTTATGATCTGTTGTGTGAATGAACTCATCTATGCCCTCAGTTGGAGTGGTAAATTGATGGTTCGACCCAACCTCAAGAAAATACTATTGGCTTACACGGAGTTATGCAATGTGTAGATGGTCTATGTAAATCTGATTGATGACGTATAGTTTTAATTTTTGAAAAAAAAAAGAAGTTATTACCTGTCTTAAAAAATAAGAAGATACGACATTGACTTCAGATAATCAAATCTTAACTTAACCGATATTATTTCTAGCATTACCGACCAATTGGTACATCGAATTCCGATAGAGGTAGGATGCGAAAGGGATTTATCTATGACCACTTGTTGGAGTGCAGATTTCATGACTCAACCCGAACCTTCCATTTCAGTACTATATGCTGGCATTGAGTTATGCAATGTGCAAATGGTTCTACTTAAATCGAACATTTAGTCGTACGTCCTCGAATTGGCTTTAGGGGAACCACTACAGACAGAAACCAACCGACAGACAGATATTTCTAGCATTTTAATTGGCATATTATACGAAGGGTCTCAACAACACTTTATAAACATCAGCTTACATGAATTATTGAAGAATGTATTTTTTTTGTTTTGTTTTTTGTTGTAGTGTTGTCAGTCTCTCAACTATATCCGGCTGTAGGTCCGGTTATAGTTCCGGTTTACGTAGAAACCACCTGCATGAAAGATGGGACTGCACACGGATTCTAAACTCAAGTGGGTCTTTGATGAGTTCATTCGTACCACCGATCATACCGCCCAAACATCCCACCCGGGATTCAAACCCGGGATTCAAACCCGGTACCTCCCGCTCCACGCCACAGCATTTTAACCACTGGGTGGTGCAAAATGTATTACAAGCACGATTTCGTCCAACAAGGTAGTCCTTGATATTTAACATAATTTTGAACTCAATCATTTTGATACAAATGGAAACTGCACATAGTTCTATTAGTGGATCAGTAGTTTTTTCGTTGCGCTGTCACCATAATCTTACAACATGTACCGATACTTGAGGAAGTGTTAAATTTAAGAATCGAAAAGTAAAACGGTCTACCTCCTGTGTGTCTTCCCCCCAGCCTGATGGAGATTTATGACTAGTCTTCGCGTAGATCTATGGCCACAAGAATTCGGGCTAACTCGATTATACTCGTAGAAATAGGTGAGGATGATGAGAAGGATATGAAATTCGGGAATAGATTTAGTGAGTTTCTTCTTTAAAGTAAGTGATGATAACTAGTTAAGCTTCTTGGGTTGGATCTCAATTGAAAACTGTTTCATATTTTGGGTTTGGCACCGTCTTTGAGAGGTTCTTGGTTTTATTAATAGTTAAACCGAAAGTTTAAATTTTATAGGTAGAAGGCTTTGCGGATTCAAGGGAAACCCTAATATCCTTTTGTTTATAATCTTTGCATCATGTATTCGCCTAAATAGTTAAGTAGGCCAGGATTGGTGGACTAGTCCATCCTCACTATGATGGACTAGTCCACCAATCTTGGCCAGGTTTTCGTAGTGGCGTGGAAGTGTACGCATTCTGCCCCTAATCGAATTCCGATTAGGGGCAGAATGCGAAAAGGGATTTTCACTATCGATCGTTTTGGCCGTGCGATCGATGGTGCGAATGAACTCATCTGAGATACTTTTGAGTTTAGAATCCGTGTGCCTTCCCATTTTCCATGTCAGTACTATATAGGCTGGCATGGAGCTATAAGATGGATTCCACGTAAAATTGGACCTATAGCCGGAACGTCAATAGTGAGATGTCACAATGAGCCAATTGAGCTCGAGTGACGGATGACACAAAAAAACTGTTTTCTCAGTTTCAGCCTTCATCTCCAGAGTTTTAGCTGTTGTGATGCTGATGTAATTATAGCCTCTGCCTACTTCTGATGTCATCATGATTTCAAGTTAAATACTTTAGAACATGCTGCTAGAAAAGACTAAACTGCCAGTATGATGCATTATTGTGTACAGTATGAAAATATTCAAGTGGCATACAAGGGATGAAAATGAACTTTATATAAAAGTCATAACGGAAGAGATTTTTGACCTAACCTAAAATTGTCTTCTTATGTGACGGTATACCTTGATCAGAAACAGTTTTTTCTGATCTCATGCATATAAGATTCGATCTAAGATCAAGTGTACGTACAAGAAATCACAACTTCTATTACAACTCTACTCAGTTATGAAATACTCTTAGACAGAGGGTCGTTTGTTGCACTCGAGGATTTGGAGCTGTTTTTAAATCAGCTACATAGTACTATCCAGTCAGCGTATGACAATATATATAGTTGGCTTGTGAAACCAACTGTTGGATATGGACTCTAGAGACACTTTAGGGAAATATGAGAAGACTGTTCAATAGGACTAACGATAACAGAAGGTGAGGTAGTTAAAGAAAAACAATTATATTGTGCACATCCTCGAATCAAGACAATTTATGGATCGCAAGGATACAACTGGAACTTTTTATGTGTAGCAATTTCTGTCAGGAACTCGATGGCAAGACCCTAAAACTATAGAAAAGATCATACTAATAGAATAAGCCTCGTTCAGAAGGAGGATGTAATATTTACTATGTAACGTGAAGAAACCATTAATGTACTTCTTGAGACTCAATATTCGGACACTTCAGTCACATCGAAAATGTTTAAGCCCAAATATATTTGATGGGCCATTGAATCATTACTTACATTCCTTGAAAGTGGAGAAAATTAATCGTATTCTTTATTTCTATAGGAGGGAGTCAAGCCATATAGACTTATTTGTCATTTATCATTTTATTTGAAGTGCTTAAATCAACAAGATTTAGGCTTGAGCTTTTTTCAAGGAATTCACTCCATAAAACCCAATTCATTACACATCTGATCAATCTGAAATGAGGAGCTTTTAGCTCTTACTCCAAGTTGAAGCTTTTATCACGAAATTTTTTAATTTGGAAGAGAAATTTGCAAAACATGTCACATAACACGGCTATGAGCTTGGAACCAAAATCTTGGAAGCGAGAAACATACTAACAGGTTTAAAGCCTGAATATCGAGTGGCAGTCTAACCACACGTTCACATATACTCCTGAACTGTGATACCTCACCCAAGACACATCGTAAGTCGTAGCTCATATTTATGGACGTTCCACTTTCGAACTTTGTACCGTGTACATTCTTATACATTGTGTCTTCATATTTACATAAATTATTATAATAGACAAATATTTGATTTATATTTTGTTTGCTCGATGTCATATAAATAATTGATTAATTAGGAAAAAAATTAGAATATTTGAAATTTTTTTATGATAAGCAAACATTTTGGCACACACCTTTAAAAATCTTATCACAAATTTCTTTGTGGTTACGCCACTTTTTGGATATAAATGGTTTATTTATTTGTAATAATTAGTAATTAATTAATTATTTTTCTAAGTATTTGCCTAATTAAAATGGAAATGATAAAATTTCCCAGAACAGCGAACTAACTGCACGATCGTCTGCGCGCAAAATTCCGCTTAATCATTTAAGACATACGATTTAGGTATTTTATGTAAATTTAATTAAAATTAATAATTTTATTTATGCAAATTAAAACAAAAACATAAAAAATTATAACAACTAATTAGTTGTTGTTGTATTTATTCACGCATATCACGCGCGGCAGAACATTATTTTCAATCAAGTTCGAAGAACTATACACGAGTATCCATCAGTATGTGCCTGTGTATGAATAATATGCTTCCGAACATGTGTACATGTTATGTAATGTGCACAATGTTGTCTTAATTAATGATCGGCAGGTTCGCAAATAATAAAAAAAAAAAAATTTGCATGCTAAACTCACTGAAGCGCGGCAAGCACAACATAATATATATGATGGATGCGATCATTTGTTTCGCTGATGGATTGAGTTGCCAGCAATAAACGAACTATGCATATATATGTTTCACTGATCATATCGCAGCATAATATAATGTATATATAATAAACGTCATTCAATGATCGATGATCGTTAGCATTTAATGCAAATATATGTGTATAAATTTATGGTTGCCGATTTGGTTACACATGCGATAAGAAATCGTCTTATCTTTGCATATTAATCCATATATGTAAATGTTGTTACGGCATGAATTTAAAAAACGTCTTCAAAAGTCATACAAATTCTAGGTAATCGTGACCAGCTGGTTTGGCGCATCGTTTGGCATAGTATATAGTGACGTAATTCTAATCAGTTTGTTATCATCGATATTATGCTTATGTAATCATATGTGTGACTCTGTATAACTAATAATAAAAGACCTAACGGTTGAGCGATAAGAAAAATTCGCGACGAACGTACCAAGTCTTAATTAGTCATCATAAATGTTAGTTCAACCTTGACTCCTCTTCGCTTATTTACATGGCCGAATGAGATGCGTATATCACATGAGCCCATCAGATTGTCCAGATTATTGTAAAATGAGTTGGTTTACATCAGTAGGCGCATGGATTCATACAATTAACAGGTTGACTAATTTCATGTGCAAGCGAAGCTTACACATTCGATTATCGACTGTCTGAAGGTCAAGTACAGCCTCGGTTACCTGTGGCCCAATGAGAAATCCAACTCCAAGTTTGCCGAGGTCATCTCCGCTGTGTAGCAACGTATAGCTCTGGAACACATATGGTCTCCACTTTTAGGCCATCGAGTTTCTTGGAGCGCTACGAGTTCCAGCCGATACTCTTTCATACATGTGCCGATCCTCAATTTCGTGCCCGATTATTTAAGTTGACATTTAACTTTTGTAGTTTTTTTACGGATGCGGGTCGTCAACCCAGCGATCCATCCAGGTTTAATTGCCACCTACAACAAGCTCTGGATACTGTGGTGGTATTCTATGGATCTTGTGTTTCGTTCGATAAGTTACGAAACGGATGCCTCTACCAACATTGCAATAGTGATTTAAATAGGGACTTGTAACCTCAGATCAGCTGAAGTAGCAGTGCTGTGCGATACCTTAATGTAAATTACCATTCCGAATATATTGCCAAGATCATGACATTTGAATTGTGATTAAAGGTTTTGTTGGGGCAATTCGTGATTGCGTTTTCCCAAGTTAGTGGACTGTATTTTGATTATTGAATTGTTAATAACACCGTAAATAAATACACCTTTGATTAATTTCTTTATTAACGTTATAATAATTTACTGCTTTTAATAGATCTTAATTGTTCGAAAGATGATACAAGAGTGATTGATCATTGAGAAAAATTGATGAATCTACTTTTATATTAACATATTTTTTGTATCAAACTTATCTGCTTTAATTAATGCTTAGTACTAAAAATAATCAAACGTACTCACTAAAGGTACTCTTAACATTAATTTTGTAATCTATTACAATTTGTAAGATAATAGGTAATAATAAATTTGACAGATTTGTTTACATTGATGCAGATTTGTTCATTTCTTGAATTGTGTTGGAACATACCGCCGCCCTTGAACCTATTAGTTCAACATTCGGTTCAGCTGCACACGTAGTGTTATTCGAAGGAAGATTATCAATGACCATTTCATCTTTGTTTTTGTTTGAATTCTCGGACCTTGAAATTGGAAGCACTACCAATTTACATACAGGACGCTGCAGGTTTCCTGATTTGGTTTTGATTGTAGCAACTCGAACGACATCATCAGCACCAGGATGTACCATGATTATCTTGCCCATGAGCCAATGATTTACCGCTGTGTTTTCTTCTTTGATACAAACTATGTCGCCTACTTGAATTTGATTTTGAGTATCCCTCCATTTAGGTTTTGGTTGCAGTGAAGTGAGATACTCAATGTTCCAGCGTCTCCAAAAGTGTTGAGATAATTGCTGTACTGTTTGCCATCTAGTTAGATACGATTGTTTAAGATGTGTTATATTCATTTCCGGTATTTTGTTCAATGGATGCCCGATCAAAAAATGAGATGGGGTTAAGACATCTAAATCCGTGGCGTGTATGGCACATATAGGTCTCGAATTTAATATGCTTTCAATTTCAGCTAATAAGGTACTCATTTCCTCGATAGTTAATATACAGCTGCCTATAACCCTTTTAAGGTGAAATTTTGCGGATTTGACACCCGCTTCCCAGATTCCACCAAAGTGTGGTGCACTGGGAGGATTGAAATGCCACGTTATGTAGGAGTTGGAAGAAAAATCAGATATAATTTGCGAATCTGCAATTAATTTATTGAAGGTTTGCCTTAAGAGGTTGCTGGCGCCTATAAAGTTCGTGCCGTTGTCACTATGTATTTCTTGGCATAGTCCACGTCTTGCGACAAATCGTTTTAATGCACCCAGAAACGACTCACTTGTCATATCCCCAACCAATTCCAAGTGAATGGCTTTGGTGCTAAGACATATGAATACGCATATATAAGATTTATATGTCTTTTGACCTCTACCTTTCCGCATATGTGTTAATATTGGACCAGCGTAGTCTATTCCAACTTTAAGGAATGGGCGGACCAGCTCAACGCGACAGCTTGGTAGGTTTCCCATAATTTGATTTTTAATCTGTGCTCTAAATTTTACACAGATTACGCACTGGTTGATCACTTGTCGCACCGCATTTCGACCACTTGGAATCCAATATGTTTGCTTTGTTATCGCTAATGTTAATGATGGTCCAGAGTGTTTATTTTTCAAGTGAATATCCTTCAATATTAATTTTGTGAGTTGCGCCTTTTGGTGTAAAATTATGGGATGCTTTGTTGAGTAAGGTGCTTCGGAGTTCTCTAGTCGTCCGCCAACGCGAATTAAGCCAAACTCATCTAGGAAAGGACTCAGTTGCTTGATGTTGCTTGCCTTGTGTATTTCTCTATTAAGTTGAAGTTGCATTATTTCATCCGGATAAAATTTACCTTGTTCATGGAGACAAAGTTTATATAATGCAAGAAATAACTCGTTTCGCGTCAGGTATATTCCCTGTGCTTTCGATACCGTTTTCGCCATCAATTTATTGCAAAATCTTAGTATGTACGCGAATACCCTTTGTAATTTAGTGACTGATGAATATTTTGATATTAACTCATCAATCAAAGGGATCGCCATAGCTGTGGTGAATGTAAATATTTTGTTGTTCGGCTCTTGAATCAATCCATAGTTGATTTGCTGAGATGGCCAGACTGTGACAGGTTCATGAATCCAATTAGGACCATTCCACCATAATCGATGTTGTTGCAGTTCGCTTGGTGATAATCCTCGGGATGCACAATCGGCCGGATTGTCCGCGGAAGGTACGTGTCTCCAATGCTTTCTTGGTAAAGTAGACATGATTTCGGAGGTTCTATTGCCCACAAATGTGCTCCATCCTCTCGGGTGACTGGCGAGCCAATCAAGTACTATTTTTGAATCTGTCCAAGCAATTGTTTCTGATATGTTTAGCTGGGTTTCAAGCTGAATTGCGTGAATTAACTTTGTCAAGAGTACCGCTGCACAAAGTTCGAGTCGAGGCAGAGAGACTTGTTTAATAGGAGATACCTTTGTTTTTGCAGATATTATATTTACAAATATTTTACCAGATGGAGTTTGAACTCGTAGGTAGACAACTGCAGCATAAGCATCTTGACTCGCATCAGCGAATCCATGCATTTGAATATTGTCATCCACGGTTGTTTGAATGAATCTGGGGATGGCAAGGTTATCAACTTCATGTAATTTATTGCGAATTATCAGCCACTTTTTACTTATATCATCGGGAAGCTCTTCATCCCATTCTAGATTATTGGCCCACAGTTTTTGGATAAAAATTTTGATTTGCACAATGACAGGAGCCAACCACCCCAAGGGGTCAAAGAGTCGACTCGCTTCAGAGACGACTATACGTTTTGTAAATGAATTATTTTGTGGTAAGTCAGATGTGAACGTGAATTGATCTGACGTAGGATTCCAGTTCAGTCCAAGCACTTTAACCGGGTTTAAATTATTTTGTGTGTCTTCGTGTATGTTCTTGATGTAATCGCTGGATCCTTGATTTACATTGTCTAAGATGATGGGTGAATTGCTCATCCACTTGCGAAGATTAAAGCCATGTTTAAGTAGCAGCATATTTATTGATTCTCGCAGTTGTATTACTTCAGCTTCAGTGTTGGCTCCAGTCATTAAGTCATCGACATAAATATCGCGATTGATTGCGTTTGCAGCAACTGGAAAACATTCTTGATTGTCGTCAGCGATCTTTTTCAAAGCTCGTGTAGCTAGAAATGATGCCGATGCTAATCCATAGGTGACCGTGGTTAACCGAAAATGTTTTATTGGCTCTGATGGGTGATTCCGCCAAACTATTTTTTGGTAATTGGAATCCCAGTTGTCAACCTTTACCTGACGATACATTTTCTCGATGTCAGCCGTTACCACAAATTTATGCTCTCGAAATCTTAAGATGATTGCGTGAAGAGTCTGTTGTATTTGTGGACCGATTGCTGAGCAGTCATTAAGAGAGATCCCTGTTGTGGTTTTAGATGAGCCATCAAATACCACACGCAGTTTTGTTGTTGAGCTTGTGCGCTTGATGACTCCGTGGTGTGGCAGATAGAATCCAATGTTTTCTTCTGATGGAGATACCTCTTCCATATGATTGAGGTTAAGGTATTCCAACATAAATTGTTGATAGAGGCTTTGAAACTCAGAATCACGAGAAAAGCGACGTTCGATGCTTCGTAAGCGTTGTACCGCGGTGTTTATGGAATTTCCTAGAGTTGTAGGTGATTGCTTAAATGGCAGCTTAACAATGAACCGGTTATCTTCAGATAGAGTGATATTTTTGTTGAATTCCCTTTCACAAAATGCTTCTTCGGGAGACATGTTACGATCAGTGTTAGGAATCGATTCTAATTCCCAAAATTTTAGCAAAGCTCGAACTAAATCAATTTCTGGATTATTGCTTATTGCGACCATTGACACTACATCCTTGTCAAACAAATTAACGATTCTTCCCGAGACTACCCATCCAAAAATCGTTTTAAATAATGTTGGTCCACCTTTAATAATTTTAGTCTCGACTTGCTCTATGACGTTGAAAAACCAGTCAGCGCCAACTAAGATGTCAATATTAGTGGACTTGTAGAATTCTGGGTCAGCTAATTGCAGTTCAGGCCAATGGTCGAGTTTTGTGACATTTATTTCATGATGAGGTGTATTTGAGGTTATTTTGGATAAAATAAATGCGTCTATGGATATTTTAGGATGATGTTGTGGTTGTATGGCAATAGTCACCAAACCTCTGGTGGAACCAGCTCTAGTACCTCCTAAGCCAGTAATGGATAACCTGGAATTTTTTCGTTTTAAACCAAGACGCTGTACACTAGCCTCCGTAATAAAACTGACTTGGGAACCAGAGTCGAGTAGTGCACGACATTTACAAATATTCCCTGAAGCATCAATAACATCAATTAATGCAGTTGGCAGTATGGAATGTGTCGGATAGTTTTGTGAGCAAAGAGTGGTAACTTCTACTGGTTTTGCTAAATGTTTTGAACTGGCTGTTGTTTCAATATTTTCTGCCAAGTGGAGCAAAGTGTGGTGTTTCTTCTGACAGTTTAAGCAGCGGCGCTTAGACGTGCATCGTAAGATTGTGTGTCTTTTACTTAAGCAATTGAAACATCGATTTTCAGTTTTAGCCCAATCCCGACGCTTGGCGACGTCCATCTCGTTGAATTGCTTACACGCGAATATTGAATGATCTCTGCCACTGCATACAGCACAAAAGAGATTAGGTTGTCCAGCTGCGAAATGACTGCTTGTGGTTGATTTAGTATTTGGCTTTTTATTAGATACATTTACTGTTTCCAACGTATCGATCCGACGCGATAAAAATTGAAGAAAGTGCGAGAATTGTGCATTTTCTAAATTTGTCACATTTTCAGCCCACATCACCTTTGATTTGTCGTCAAGCTTTTAAACTAAAAGGTAGATTAACCAATGATCGCGTGTCTCAGCATTATCACCTAATGCTTTTAATCCGCGTATGACCTCATCCGACGTGTCCATAAGCTGCTTTATGTTTGAAGATGTCGCTGTCGAAATAGACGGTTGATCTATGAAAGTACGTATGAATGAATTTATAATATGTCTCTTTCGATCGTATCTCTCTTTTAACTTATTCAATGCACCAATATAATTGCTTTCAGTAATGCTTATATGTCTTAGCAACACTGCAGCTTCACCACGAAGTAACCCTTTGAGGTATTGAAACTTCTGTACCGGGCTGAGAGATGCCGACTCATGAATGGTGCTGGCAAATAGGTCATAAAACGATTGCCATTCGGTATAATCGCCCGAAAAAGGCGGGATGTTGATTTTTGGTAGTTTTATTTCATGAGCAGGGCCAGCGTGTGTTGCGTTAAATGACATTTCGGGTGATATGTTGCCAGCAGCTATCGACCTGGATCGAATCAACGTGTTCAAACTTGAGACAGCATTGTAGTAATTCTCTTCGTACACATAGTCAGCGTCTTCTTCGGGATCAATCAAAAATATTTTATTTTCAATTGTTGTAAACTCAGTCATTAATACTTCGACTCGAGCCAAACGTGTTCTCAATTCCTCAATAGACGTGTCATCTTTTACCAATTTGATGAATTTCAGAATGTTGGTAAGACGACCCTTGTTTGTTGAACGTTGTTTTTTAAGAGCGGCTAGTTCTGCCATATTGATTTGATTAATAAATCACCAATAATTTATCTATCTACCTTAATATGAGTATAATTCGTAATAGATATATGAAACACAGATTCACTAGATTCGCACTTAATACACTTGAACCAAATCTTAAATCGTCTTTGTATAAGTGATTTGATGTATAGAAATTTAATTGGTTTTAATTGAAAAAATGGGCCTCGTTTATGAATATATTTAAGTATGCTTAATAATATTAAATATAATTAAAGCGGATACTTAGCTTGAGTTTATAGTATGTTGCAGCCAGCCTTGTTTGCTTGTACACGAGGTCCGAGTTAATCGCACAGCATATATTTTGGTTGATAAAAATGGCGCAAATTATGTTGTTTAACGTGGTGATGCAGCTTTGAAGAGGCGTGGGTACTCCAATGAATGATGTATCATGCGATGCAGCTCAATGGCGAGCGTTGAATTAGATTTAATGCTCAATGAGTCGAGCTTAATGTCGAATGTTGAATATTCGTTGGTACTTTTATGGCCCGTATGATGTGATGCAGCTCAAAATGGCGAGCGTTGAATGCCGAAGATATATTTTACTCAATGATGCGAGCTAAATCCGGCTCGAAGGACCAAAATGTTGGGGCAATTCGTGATTGCGTTTTCCCAAGTTAGTGGACTGTATTTTGATTATTGAATTGTTAATAACACCGTAAATAAATACACCTTTGATTAATTTCTTTATTAACGTTATAATAATTTACTGCTTTTAATAGATCTTAATTGTTCGAAAGATGATACAAGAGTGATTGATCATTGAGAAAAATTGATGAATCTACTTTTATATTAACATATTTTTTGTATCAAACTTATGATATGATATGATATGATATGATATGATAGGAGAAGTACAAGCCAACCAGTTACGGTGAATCTGAGATTGTTACCATAATCCTGGAGTATATTCAGCAGAGTTCCAAATAACGGGTGATTTTTTAAGAGCTTGAGAACTTTTTTTTAAAAAAAAACGCATAAAATTTGCAAAATCTCATCGGTTCTTTATTTGAAACGTTAGATTGGTCCATGACATTTACTTTTTGAAGATAATTTCATTTAAATGTTGACCGCGGCTGCGTCTTAGGTGGTCCATTCGGAAAGTCCAATTTTGGGCAACTTTTTCGAGCATTTCGGCCGGAATAGCCCGAATTTCTTCGGAAATGTTGTCTTCCAAAACTGGAATAGTTGCTGGCTTATTTCTGTAGACTTTAGACTTGACGTAGCCCCACAAAAAATAGTCTAAAGGCGTCAAATCGCATGATCTTGGTGGCCAACTTACCGGGCCATTTCTTGAGATGAATTGTTCTCCGAAGTTTTCCCTCAAAATGGCCATAGAATCGCGAGCTGTGTGGCATGTAGCGCCATCTTGTTGAAACCACATGTCAACTAAGTTCAGTTCTTCCATTTTTGGCAACAAAAAGTTTGTTAGCATCGAACGATAGCGATCGCCATTCACCGTAACACCGTAATACGGTCCAATGATTCCACCAGCGTACAAACCACACCAAACAGTGCATTTTTCGGGATGCATGGGCAGTTCTTGAACGGCTTCTGGTTGCTCTTCACTCCAAATGCGGCAATTTTGCTTATTTACGTAGCCATTCAACCAGAAATGAGCCTCATCGCTGAACAAAATTTGTCGATAAAAAAGCGGATTTTCTGCCAACTTTTCTAGGGCCCATTCACTGAAAATTCGACGTTGTGGCAGATCGTTCGGCTTCAGTTATGAAATGTCAAAGCATACTGAGCATCTTTCTCTTTGATACCTTGTCTGAAATCCCGCGTGATCTGCATGAAAATCCTAACCACAAAAAAATCACCCGTTAGATATCTGAGAATTTTTACTCCAAAATTATGCGGGCCCAGTCCCTGCTTGCATCTCAACATATAAGGTTTAGGATAAGGAAACAATCACAGAAACGACTAAGGTGATAATCCACAGCAGAGTCATTGCTAACTACATATTAGTAAATTATTATATATTGTTAGTATAATCATTTTCACATTTGGATTTGAGTTTGTTATTATTGTTAGTTGGATAGGTAAGGACCATTCTAAATTCATCATATGTATTCGTATCGCCTCAACAGTTAAACTGGAGTATTTTAAAAAAACATCTTTGGGTCATCTCATCATATGCTGTATTTAAAGATGTGTCCCTATAATTCCCAATCCATCACCATCTAACGCGTGGGGAATATAAATTTTCGTAATGACCCGACAGCATTTCTATATACAATATGATGATCTAATACATTGTCAATTCGTTTGTAAGGGAAACTATTTAAATAAATAAATAGTTTAGTGCGGTCATAATTAGCTAACCTGATCGATCATTCCATTCCACACTTTCTATCTTTATGTCCGTTTTAAGATTTTACAACAAACAATCACACAATACACAAAAGTAGAATTCTTGTATAACACACTACAGTTCAATGAAAAAAATCAAAGCGGCCGTCCGATTCAGAAAGTTTAATAGTTTGTAATAGAATTATTATACAGCACAAAGAAGCTGCTTATTAAAGTAAAATAAACTCTCTGGTCGAGACCACCGGTCAAGTGATCCCCATCCAATGTTAAGAATGTCACTCAAGAAATCTTATATTCATTTACACTTATATGAATAAAGAAAACAAAATTATTTAAATAAATTAGTGTTTTCCATAGAAATAAAGACAAAAGTTATTTAAGACTACAACATACCGTGGTACATATATACACCCAAGAGCAAAATTGTGGACTTTATTGACAAAATAAAATCAAGAGAAATGTTAACCGTTCCTTTAAAACACGATTATCCTAATATATGAACAAGCATCTGCTAAATCGAACTTCAACATTTTAGCCAATTCAAATCTCGCCAACAAATAGGTAATTTTACCGATCATATATATTATCGTCAATATAATGATCGTATAGTGGTAGTGATCGTAGATCGTATTTAAACAATCTTCAGTCCCCTTTACCATTAATATACATGGCACTACATTAAAACCTCAATAGTCTTATAGATATAATCTTTAGTTCAAATTTGATATAAGATACAAATATGAAAGTATCATTTCAAAATTTGTTGAATAGCAAATCCATCAATATGGAAGGTTTTCTGTATTTACCGATATAAATGTATATACATACTAACATGTGTATTATAATATTTAAAAACAAACTGAAAAAATTAAAAGTTAATTAACAAACTTCATTTTGTTGTTCAGGATCAGGACTGATCTGTTTCACTGTCTTCAAACATTATATCTCATGAAAAGTGGTTTGGGCGTTAAATAGATTCGCGCTATAAAAGAAGAAATTTCGCGTTGTACTGAAACAGATTATTTATTTCAAATCGCGATATATCGAAAACGCGTTGTATAAGTACCGCGTTAAACGAGGGATACTTGTTTATATATATTTAAAACAATTTGTTGTTCTTTTTTTCCGTGCAAGTGAACACCTGCACAAAATATAAAATAAAACAAACAAAAATTCTCTAACCAACATAGGAAAGAGAAGGATAGGAATTTTGATGGACGAAACGAATATATGTTATATACATAATATTAATACATAGGACGTTCAAATGTAGACAGAAATGTATGTGTTTGCGTTTTCAACATCAAAAAATGATGTATATACAACACCAAAACCGAACAACACACACAATACACAATACCAACGTATATAAAAATAAAATGTAAGCCGCCAATTACATTGAATATATATATAGTTGCCATTACAACGATCGCACAATGGCAGTGATCGCGTTAAATTTAAATCTCCAAAATCTCTTTTACTGTATGCTTTGATACATACATAAAACAAAATATTAAAAATTGTTTAAAGGAAAGGGGAATATATAGCGTTCTATATGAAGAGCGAATTATGGGATGGGGAATGAGGTAACTAAACGAGACAGAACGAAAGACATATCGCATGCGATCGTTTCCAACGGAATATTGTGATGTGGATATGAAAATGATGTATATAGAATACAAAGACAAAACGTTATATACTATAATATATAACGGAGAAACAAGAACAGACTATATAGTATAATAAAATAAAATATAAAATAAAATATAATACTATGTAATAATATATAATGAAATCTAATATAATAATATAATATAATAGCGATACTCATCTGTAATTAGATTTTCAACTACACACACACACACAACGCATTTATTTTATTTAATTTAATTATAAAAACACCGAGCAGACAAAACACGTCCACTCGGTATGAAGATCCACACAACACTCCATTTTTTGTATCAAACTTATCTGCTTTAATTAATGCTTAGTACTAAAAATAATCAAACGTACTCACTAAAGGTACTCTTAACATTAATTTTGTAATCTATTACAATTTGTAAGATAATAGGTAATAATAAATTTGACAGATTTGTTTACATTGATGCAGATTTGTTCATTTCTTGAATTGTGTTGGAACAGGTTTCGTCTGTATATCAGGAGTTTTAATGAGCTACCACGTCAAGACCCCTCAAAATTCTACTTCCTCTAATTGGTTCGATCTTAAGGAACTTACAACTGTACGTCACTGTTACATGGAAGAATAAATTAACGATTACTCATATATAAAACCTGTCACAAAATGACTAAAAATTGGGACTCATGCAGATTGGAAAGAACAAAACTACCTAGAGATTAGTCTAGTAATTATAGACACGAGTTCCTATTGATCCATTTTCTATCATTCACAGATCTCTTAGTTTGCTTGTAAAACATGACGTTACATAAGACTGATATCAATGTTCATTCTGCTTCGTAAGAGAAGGCATATTGTGTCCTGTCGAATCCTCTTCATTTCCCGCCACACTGGGCACGGGCACCCACGACAGGGAGGTCTCGTTTAAGACACAATTCTGAACTACCATCAACATCGATAAAATTGTCAGTTGACTTCTTCAATACAGTAGCAACACAGAAACCTGGATAAGAGAGAATGGGTGTCGGATATATCGAATCGGGCTGCTCTCTATAGGATTGTGTTACCCACCCGTTACATGACATTGGTAGTACTATACTGTTCCTCGTTTTGTTAGAGCAAAAGTTAACGGTGTTCCCATTAATAGTTGTTACGCTCATCCGAATGCATCGATTGAGAAGTTTAAACGTATCTAAAAGCCAGAAACCCACTGCTGAATGCTGATGGCTACAATTCATGGGCCATCGAATGAGAGAGCCGCAAGACAAATATCAGAAGTTAATGACATCTTGAGCAGTTGTCTGGTCGGCAGAAAAATAAAATGATGAGTGAGAGACTTATATATACACACAGTGACCAAGCTGATATGTACGTCTAGAATTCGGGCCGCGAAAGAACCAAGGTATATACAACAGCCGCAATTGGCTCAAACTTATGAAGTCTGATACGTTTGACGAGTATGATCAAAACATTTTTTTGCCGGTTTGATTATCCGTAAAATTGGTAGTTCACTTCTATTATAAAGCAAATATAGTTAGGTTTGAAACAATTCTACAATAGTTGTGGAGAGGGAAAGAGTAGTTAAGTCATCATCAACTCAAAGAAAATCTCACATCAGACTTACAGACAGCCCAACGCTCTAACAGAATCACAAGGGAAATGGTAGCGCTGTATAACATTTATGTGCCCAGATAACATTAAGAAGTGAGAACATTAATCTTCAGAGTAACAGTAGGTGTCCTTAAAAATGCACTGCTCATACACAAGCAACCGGTTCTCTGATTTTTATCATAGGTTTATCATTATTTTGTAGAACTTCCCACCCAAGATCTCATACGAGGCACCCCATATATATATATATATATATATATATATATATATATATATATATATATATATATATATATATATATATATATATATATATATATATATATATATATATATATATATATATATATATATATATTTATATATTTATATATATATATATATATATATATATATATATATATATATATATATATATATATATATATATATATATATATATATATTACAGAAGCGGACACTAGTAGAAGAAATAACTCAAACCGGCAAATAACACAATCGACCCTTGGCTATCGTACACGGACAAGATTCGGAACCCGGAATATAAGAACTCTGACTGAAACATCAAGGTTAGCGCAATTGGAGCAAGAAATGAGACGTTACAAAATCGAAAGTATAGCTCTATGCGAAGTAAGATGGAAGAACAGTGGTGAAATGTATAGCACTTGCGGTATAGCAAATTTCCGCACAAAGATATCCACATGGACCTCGCCGGATGGCAGAACCAGAAATTCCTTTCATCGCTTCACGACGTAAGATCAATGAGGGGTACGGACACATCCATAGTGACCATCAATTGGTAATATCACAATTCAAGATCAGTCGCCATAAAACACAACTAGTCAAACAGGAGGAACATCGAAAGATTAAAAAATAGCGAAACAAAGCAGACCTTCAATGACATGCTGAAAAATAAATTGTCAACCATTGATGGTGCCACCAATATGAAAAAAAAATGGGAACGAATCGAGGAAATATATGCCGAAGCCGCTACTAACTCGCTCGGATACCAGGATCACCACTGCAAACCATGGATAGCACACACCACATGGCTGAAAATTGATGAACGGCAAAAGCTCAAATTGTAATTGAACCAGCAGAACACGCCAGAAATAAGAAGCAAATACAAAGCATGGCAAAAGAAGTTAAGAAATTGGCAAGAGCGGATTGTAGAAGATTTACGGAAAACATTCCCAAGGATGCAGAAGAAGCAGCAACAATCGGAAACATACGCGGACTACATCAATGCGTACGGAAGTTCACCATAAAGGATCAAAATGGTTAAATACTAACAACAGACGAAGTACAGCTAAAGAGAGGAGCAGAATACTTCGGCGATGGAAGACCAACTAGTTGGGGCAACTTCAACATTACCCAAAAACGCTGACAACGAAACCATTAACACCCATCCACCAACGAAGCAGGAAGATGGTAATGTAATAGAGAAATTGAAGAACAACAAGACACCCGGAACGGATAACATACCATCCGAATTATTCAGACACATTACATCCACAACAGTGAAAACCATAACGTCTCTCCTAACCGAGGTAAAATACCGAGAAAATGTAAAAATTGGTTTGGCATATCGCTTCTTAACACTATAATCAAGGTTTTATCAATGATCATCCTCGATAGAATATCGCCTACAGTAAACACGAAACTTATAAAAGAACAAGCTGGATTCAGACCCGGGCCTTCTCTTCGTGGATTTCGAACGTTCCCTCGACACCATATACATAGAGAAATGGGCCATACACGCAATTTGGAAGACACTTTGCGAAATGGGTATCCCGATCAAAATTATCCTACTCATAAGAGAAATGTATCGGGATGCAGGCAACCGAGTACAACACAAAGGCAAGCAAAGTGAAACGTATTACAACAATCATGGAGTACGGCAAGGATGTGTACTCTCACCACTACTGTTCATATAGTATTAGATAGTGTCATGAAGAAGATGGACGGTGAGTCACCCAATGGCATTCAACGTTAACGAACAAACTAAAAATGAACATCAATAAGACTAAGACAATGACGCTCAACAGTACAATAACCACACCAATAAGCATCAACCAACAACAAATCGTAAGATGAAAATAATTAGTTTACGTCGATTGTACTCTATCAAACAACCGGCAGGACAGAAGATGATATCACCAAGCGAATAAATAAAGCCAGAGGAACCTTCTTCACGCTACACAAAGTCTGGAACACATTTGTATTCTCAGGAAACACCAAAATACGGATGTTCAACTCATGCGTGAAATCAGTGCTGCGAAACATGGAGACAAACTCGGCAGATCACAAGCAAGATACCAGTATTCGTCGGAACAAATGCCTCAGACGAATACTAAGGTACTTCTGGCCTAACAAAATATCCAATACCAAGCTAAATAGGCAAACATATCAAGAGAGCATTGAGACTAATATACGAAGGCGTAAATGGAGTTGGATCGGTCATACATTAAGAAAATCACAAGAAGATATAACTCAAACGGCGCACTGGAATGGAACCAACGAGGAAAAAGAAAAGCACGAGGGAAGACCACCTGTAACGTGGAAGCGAACGATAATTGTGGAAGCCAAACATGTATGTTATATATATATGTAAATATATATATATATATATATATATATATATATATATATATATATATATATATATATATATATATATATGTATATATATATATATATATATATATATATATATATATATATATATATATATATATATATATATATATATATATGTATATATATCATCCCTTGGTAAGATCATGATCTAGTAAGTATTCCGTGCCAGAACCGAAATCCGTTAACCATGCATCACAAATTTATGATTTATATCACATATCGTCTATATACATAATAGTTATCTAATTTGCTACAATGTACCTGTGTATAAGAATATATATATAGCTTCTTGCAACGAGTTCACGCGCACAACCGCTGGAATGTCTTTCGCCGTATGTGCTCGCGTACACATGATAATATCATGCATAAAATCATCAAACAAAATCTTAATTATTCATAACAAACAATTTATGTTGATGCAATATGCTTTTATATGTACACACACCGTATATATGCATTGAGTGCATGTTTCAACATTTTTTTTATGCTCGATACATAAGTTTTATGTCTTGTTGATTACCGATGATGAGCAAAAAACGAAATAATTATATTCACAAGTCTTGCACATTGTGCGGGTGAATAATGTTTTCTTATCATCGACATTGTCAGCACGTCATTACATTTGGTTAATTTATACACATATATGATGATTCATTTGTGTATATGTATAGAGCACATTCGATACATGTCTATAAATAGAATGTTTATTTACAATCTACATATATGATAAGATTATAAATAAGTTTGGTAAGTTAGCGGTATTATAGGAACTATATACGCCGTGATCGGTTTATGAATGAATTTTGTTTTTTTTATACAGTGGCTTAGATTAATGCGATATTGTGTGGACGACACCATCGATCGTTGTTGATATAGTGAACGTATTGTTGAAGGTTTAAAATCTGCTGCCCAGAACCATCGTAATATTGTTATTGTTGATATCACGACATGCATATAGCAAGCTTAAAGCGAGCTTTACATGCTCATCGTCCTTAAGTGGTGAATATATAGGTAAATAATCACTGGGTAAGATCTGGAAACAGGAGGAAAATTACAATACACCCATACCGGCTTTTTCTATTTATGGCCAAGTTTTCGATTTACGGCTACAAATATTCGATATACGGCCAAAAAAAAAATACATAAATAAAAATCACTAAAAGTGTATGTCAAATGTTTTTATTTTCGAAAAGGAAACGTAAAAATTAAAGTAACAATCTGGGGGATTCCCGTGTTTTATAAAGAAAACGATTAGGAAGATATTTTAAAACAAATAAATAGTGAGTTTATAGTGAAATAATTTGTCTGATTGTGTGAAGTTATTTCTGCGATTTTTACGTTTTTACTGCCGGTAAGTAACTTACAAAAGTTTTCTAACTTATATTAACAATTTAACAATTTAAATGCAAATTTATTTAGCATCAAAATACCCCCAAAACGCACTTCCAATCTAGAAAAGGGAGGAAATATAAAGAGACACCGTGTTTCTGTGAGTTTGGAAAAAAAGTTGAGGTTTTGCGCCGCATCGAATCTGGCGAGTAAATCGTGCATATTCGTAATGCACTGGGGCTTGCCAAATCCACTATACAAACAATCCGCGACAACTCCGATAAAATCAAGGAGCATTCACGATTGGCCGCACCAAATACGTCAAGGTTAACTCGTCAGAGTAGTAATGTCTTAGAAAAAATAGAAAGGTTATTGTAAATATGGATTGAGGATAATAATAATCGCAGAATGCCCATGAGCCAAATGATAATTCAAAAGAAAGCAATCAGTATTTTCGAATTATAATAAGTATTTTCGATTAAAATGAAAGAAGAAGCAGCTAGTGCTGATGAAAACGCTGCTAGTGCATACCCTGCAACATTAAAAAATATTATAGAAGCTGGAGGATATGTCCCAGAACAAATTTTTCATGTGGATGAAATCAGCCTATATTGAAAGCGAATGCCTGATCGTACATATATTTCAAGAGATGAAAGATCAGCTTCGGGGTACAAAGTCTCCAAGGAACGTTTAACTTTGCTTCTTGGTGCAAATGCTGCAGGAGATTTTAGGCTTAAGTCATTATTGATTTATATTTCTGAAAATCCAAGACCATTTAAGGGCATCGATAAGAATCAATTGCCGGTTATTTGGAAGTCCAAGCAAACGCATGGATGACCAAAAATATATTTACCGAATGGTTTAAAAAACATTTTTGCCCTGCTGTTGAACAATATTTGAAAATGAAAAATTTGAGCAATAAAGTTTTATTGTTGTTAGATAACGCTCCAGGATACCCAATAGATTTGTCAGAAGTAGCGGAAATGTTCAAATAGAATATCTACCAAAAAATACTACAGCACTTATTCAGCCTATGGATCAGGGCATCATAGCCATTTTAAAGGCATATTACATCAGACGAACCTTTCAAGGATTAATTAACCAAGATAATGATGGTTCGTTGAAAGAACTTTGGAGAAGATATAATATTAAAAATGCCGTAGACAACATATGAAAGTCCTGGGAACAAATTAATGCAACTGCTTTAAATAGGGTGTGGAAAGCAATATGGCCCGAATGTGTAATAAATGATGTGGTAGCAGACACTGATTCACTTTCCACAGTTCAACAAAATATTGTTAATTTAGCAAATGAACTAAGTTTTGAAGGTGTCACCGATTGCGAAGTGATCAATTTATTAAATGCGGAAAAGGAACCTCTTTCGAACGAGGATCTACTTAACTTTGATCAACAGCAATTACCAGATGATGAAGCCCCTAAACCGACCGTGCCTCAAAAATTATCGTTGCACGATTTATCAAAAGCAATTGAGCATTTTGTACAAGGAATTAACATTCTTGCTAAAGCTGATCCTAATGAAGAACGCATAGCTACAGTAGAACGAGGTATTAACGCAGCCATAACGTGCTATAAAGCAATACAAACAGAAGCCAAGAACAAAGCAAAACAACAAACGATCGATCTTTTCTTTAAACAAAAACAGTCAAGTTCAAGCACACTATTGTTAGCCCTGTGGTTGGGGGCATTCGTGTTTCGTAAATATTACGAACGAAACATGAGACCCATAGAATACCACCACAGTATCCAGAGCTTGTCGTAGGAGGCGACTAAATCTGGTTGGATCGCTGGGCTGACGACCCGCATCCGTAAAAAAATATCACTGTTAAAAATGTCAACAAAAATAAGAAAATCGGATACCGCCAAAACAACAAAAAAAACGAACCCCTGCTTAAGTACCCGGACACGAGATTGAAGATCGGCACGTGGAACGTGCAGTCATTAAGAAAACCTGGCGCGTTGGACGGCCTTATCACATGCATGAAAGAGTATCGGCTGGAACTCGTAGCTCTCCAAGAAACTCGATGGCCTAAAAGTGGAGACCATGTGTCCCAAGGCTATACGTTGCTACACAGTGGAGATGACCTCGGAAATCTTGGGGTTGGATTTCTCATTGGGCCACAGGTAAAAAAGGCTGTCTTGGACTTTCAAGCAGTCGATAATCGAATGTGTAAGCTTCGCTTGCACATGAGATTAGCCAACCTGTCAATTGTCTGTATACATGCGCCCACTGATGTAAGCCAATCCCAGGATAAATACTCATTTTACAATAATCTGGATAATTTGATGGGCTCTATACCGGAGCACGATGTCAAATTGGTGATTGGTGACTTTAATGCTAGAGCTGGCAGAAATCAGACCGACTTATGTAACAATATAGGTCCGTACTCCCGACACGAAACTGCGACCGAGAATGGGGAAAGAATGATGTACTTTGCGATCGCTCATGATCTCAAAGTAGCAAGTACATTCTTTCCTCATAAAAACATCCACTTAGAAACATGGACACACCCACGTAAAACATCCCGAAGCCAAATTGACCATGTGTTGATTTCAAAAGGGCGGGCTCGGGTTGTCCAAGATGTGAGATCATATCGGTCGTCAACAAAATTCGTAGGCAGTGACCATTTTATGGTTGCTGCAAAGCTACGATGGAAATTTTCGTACAAGTCAGGGAGGACAGGAGAATATACAACGCGATTCTCCTGTGAAGGTCTGATAAATGAAGAAACGCAACGAAAATATCAAGATCTTGTCAGCAATAGCATTATACAATCCAATTACCAATCTGATGATGTGAACAGTGTCTGGGAAGTATTGAAAACCTCGGTTGTCGATGCTGCCCAGCATACTCTCGGTATAGTGAAAACTAAGCCCAAAAATGATTGGTTTGATGAGGAGTGTCGTCTTGCTGTTGAGCAACGAAATATAGCCTATAATGAAGCGCAGACTCGGTTTACAATCGCAAGGAAAAACAAAGCAGTTCTCGCTAGAAGGACAGCTAAACGCATTTGTAGACTGAAGAAGCGAGAATGGTGGAAGGCTAAGGTCTTAAGAGTACAACAACTCAGCAATGAACACAATTCGCGTGGTTTCTTTAAAGGAATCACCGAATTGCACCATACCTTAAGATCTCGGTCAACTGCCATTCGGGACCAGAATGGAAACCTCTGTGTTAACGTCGATGCGGTACTCGATACATGGCGTGAACATTTCTCTGATCTACTTAATGTTCCACATGTATCACAAGCTGTGTTTGAATACCCTCAAATACAGACCGCGGAGATGTTCATTGAGGATCCATCCTATGAGGAATTCACAATGGCCATGCAGAAATTAAAGAAAAATCGTTCACCTGGAGTTGATTGCATTAATTCAGAGCTCTTGATATTCGGAGGGCTAACTTTGTGGAACTGTCTTTTCGACCTTGTTCGATTGGTATGGCGAAATGAAGTTATGCCCGAAGAATGGAAAGTGGCCGCGTTATGCCCAATTTTCAAGAAGGGTGATCGCTTGAAATGTGAGAATTATCGCGGTATAGCTCTCCTTTGCACAGCATATAAGTTACTGTCATACATTATCTTGGGAAGAATTACTCCTCTGGCGGAGGAAATTGTCGGTGACTACCAAGGAGGATTCCGTCCAAATCGGTCAGTCACTGATCAAGTTTTTTCGCTACGGATGATTCTTTCCAAGTACTACGAAACATCTCGCGATGTACACCAGGTATTCCTGGATTTCAAGCAAGCCTATGACTCGATCAATCGAGAGAGATTATGGTATGCGCTTGAATATTTAGGAATACCGAAAAAATATGTACATCTGTGTAAAATGACAGTAACGCAGTCACAATGCTGTGTCAAAGTTGAGAACAGGCTATCGAGAACTTTTGCAATCAATTCCGGTGTTCGACAAGGAGATGCGCTGTCCCCGATACTTTTTAATCTCATGTTGGAATACATCCTTCGTAAAAGTGAAACACCTCAGGACAACATCTTATTCCGACAATCCAATCAACTTCTTGCTTATGCAGATGATATCTGTGTGATTGGATTAAATGGCAACGGAGTGAAAGAGATACTTGATCCACTGGAACAGTGTTCAGCTTCTGTTGGTCTCAAAATCAACGAGTCAAAAACCAAATATCTAATCTCGGGTTTTAGAGACCAAGATGCAATTGATTTCAGTAGTGGTAACCACACGTTTGAAGGAGTGATGAGATTCAAGTATCTTGGATCTCTCATCACTCACGATAATAGTGTGGGAGAGGATATCAAGGTCCGCCTTGCCACTGGCAATCGGGCTTTGTATCCTCTACGTCCACTGCTGAAATCAAAATATCTTGCAAATACGGATAAGCTGAAACTGTACAGAGTGTTGATCAGACCCGTTGTCATGTATGGATGTGAGAGTTGGACCTTGACGGATGAGTACGAAAGATGGCTTCTAACATTCGAGAGAAGAATCATGCGTGTGATATATGGTCCAAAACGCGACGTCGATGGCACTTACCGAGTTCTTTTCAATCACGAGATCAGGAATTTAATGCAAATTCCTGATATCGTGCATGAAATTAAAGGACAGCGAGTACGCTGGCTCGGACACGTTCTGCGTGCTGATCCGAACCGAATGATTCAGCGCACCTTTAAGGGTGAACCGCCTTTCGGTAGGCGAAGAGGTCGCTGTAGGCGACGATGGCTCCACGGCGTAGAGAGCGATCTGGCTTCTTCAAACTGCCTGCAACGGTTTGAAGAGCTGGCTCGTGATCGAAACCAATGGAGTCAGATTGTTGACACGGTACGGGCCAATAATGGCCTGTAAAAACCGTTAAAAAAAAAAAAAAAAAAAATTGTTAGACACTAGTAATAACGATAGTGATTCTGAATGAATTTGAGATATATTATGCACATTCATATATGGATTTTAAGTTTATGTACAGATTATATTTTATTTATTTTATTTATATGTATTATATATGTATGTATTGAATTTAAATTTGCTAATGTTTCAAATCGCTAAATAATTTGGTATATAAATTGAATTTAAACAAATCAACATGTATTAAAAATTCGCTATACGGCATTTCGATTTACGACCAAATTTTTCAGGAACCGATCTACGCCGTATAACGAGGTATCGGTGTATATTACGGCATTACTCGTAAATCTGGGAGAGAAAATCAGAGAGCTTTTGTAATTTATAGAACCCAGAAACAACATCCATAGTGAGGTGAAAAAGCTGGTTAGCAATATTCGAGTGTTGTATGAATCGGATACGAGTCAGGAGGCGGAAGACGCTATATCATAAGGGGTGTCAAACGTCACCAAATTGCAAGTAACCAGGACAGCAAGAGAACAATTGGAGACAACGAAGCAGCAGAAAATGGTAAGAGTTCAACACTAGATAAGTAGAGTTGGAGCAGAAAAAATTGTCACTGATTGCAGAAAAATAAAGTAGTACGAACTTAAACCAAATACCGGAAGAACAAATCGCCATGTAGGAAAAATGGCATAGGGATAACCAAATCGAAGACAAAAAAAAGATGTCGATATAGCAGGAACGCGGCCTTATCAATTTGCGTCATAAATAAAAAGGTGAGGAAGCCTTATTCGCTGATATGATTCGTAAAGTAAATGAAAAATGTTTTATATATGGAATTTCTGTTTTTGGAATTTCGAGATCAGCTATAGAATTGGAAGAAACAACGCAGTTATTAAAATGTTGACTTAGGTGTCGTGGTTGGTGCTCAAGGAAATTTAAAATTTCCCAGTTAGTAAAAATATCACTGGTGGCACACTTTAAAATAGAAAAAGGACGACGCAGTGTTGAGTACTATTGAACGTCTACCGAAGGTGTTTTAGGCACCATGATTTAGTCATCGAGCCGTAAACTGTAAAAGCATAATCGATAAACCAAAATTCTGCGAAGGTGTGGTAATGAAGGACATATAGCTAGGACATACAGAAATCTAAGGCTCAATATCAGGAGGCGTTGAAAATCGAGCGTAGAAAATGAGGGTGATCCAAATCAATCCTAATCACTGTGAAGCTGCTCAAGATCTCTTGCATCTATCAGTACGGGAAATTTAAGCGGATGTTGCAAAATCCTGGATAAGGTTACATGGGTATCGGATATATCAAACCGAACTGTTGTATGGGTATGTGCTACCCACTCGTTATTGATTAGGGACTTTTAAAGCTTTCGTGATCAATTAACAAAAGTCGCACCCACTGCTGAGCTGAAGCCCACTGCTGAGCTGAAACCCACTGTTGATAGCTGGAATGAGGGAATTGTGAAATGGTTTGAAGTCTAAAACGTTTGACGAGACTATCTTTCATTTTATGATGGAAAATGTTGTAATATCAGCAGTTCAGCAAATTAGAGAGCCTCTCATCTAATGAGCTATATCACAGAAGCTTGCGATACAGCAATGGTAAGAAGAACCCTTGGAAGTCTGTCTTCTGGTGAAACAACGTGATTTTGGAAATACGAAGTTACTGTGTCAAAGCCCGAATAAAATAAAACTGTAATAAACAAAACTGTTTCTGCGAATTGTACAAAGTGGTCAATCGCAAACTCTGGGGTAGACTATAGAAATCAATGATGAATAAATTTCAAATTGGTTATGCTACTTCACGGACTTGCCCAACCTGAATGTTTGATGGAAATATCGGGAAACGTGAAAAGTGAGAAAAACGTGAAAACCAATAAAGCTTTATGTCACAACAATGTCCCGAAAACCTTTTTCGAGGTGTATACTGGGTGCTTGAAAGGCACTTACCTTTATAAATGAAAGGAACAAAATTTAGTACTGTTACCAAAAGGAAGCAAGCCACCATGGAATCCAAATAAGTAATTGTCAATTATGTGTTAGCCCTTACTATATTTTGCAAGGAATAACAATGTAGAGAATCGTTCACTTAATTGTCACAAATCAGTTATTTACAGGAGGCAAGTTTCCACACAAAAATGTACTCGGACGTCACTAGATCGCATAATCGAGAATCACATAGATAACAAGAGATGCCTAACGTCCACATATATACATACACTACACATTAATGTGCAAAAACGGACAGCGCAAAATTCACAATGTTACTACCAATTTAGAAATCTTTTGATCAAGTCTAAGCCACAGAAACTGAACAGCATAACAAACGGAAAAGAAGTATTACTTCACATGAAATATTGGTATGAATGTAATGAAGCATGAAATATTGGTAGAATCCCATACAAATGAAAAGTGGGCTATAATAATTCCAAACAAAGGCAACCTTATAGAGAATGCTATAACTGCAGTGACCTCTCCCTCCTCAACAGTACAATAAACGTGTTAGTTCCATCAACCACCATATAACGAACAAACAACTTGAGTTCTGATCTGGAAGAAGCTGTCTAACTACATCAACTCAGTTCGTTAATCATAAATTTGAAATGTTAATTCGATTCTATATCAGTAGATGCTAACTCTGGGAGGCACTTTGCAAAATAGGTCTTCCGAAAATAATTGGACTCATTAAGGAAAAGTACAGGGATAAGGATTAGTTACAGGGATAAGGATGTGACACGTGAACATAAGCATAAGATTACCATATACAATACTCCAGGCATTTGTGAATAAATGTCTTGGGCGACTAATAAAATATTTCTGGCCGAACACCTCCATAAAATAAAATCTTTTGCGACCCGCTAAGAATAGGACACATATTAAGTAGAGGATTGACAGATATATCAAGAGTGTATACCAGTAATGAAATCGGCAAGGGAAGAGGAAAATAGGAAAGTCTTCAATAATCTGAAAAGGAATGATGCTAGCTGAAGCGAAACAACTCGATGCAATGAAAGCAACAACTCCGAATAAAGTTTCAGTAGACCGACAGATATGATCAGTGAGATACTAGTTAGCCGGTACATTACTAACCAACAAATTTTTGTACTTACATCAGATAAAATTCAAATAAGAATTCATATATGTGTTCAATATATACATTTAGAACAATAATTCTGAAATATTGATAACGCGAACGCGATTGATAACAAATTCGCGTTTATTTATTTAAAAATATTTATTATGTACATAAATTAATTTGTTTATTTGATGAATAATTATAAAAATTGTATTCCAATTTAATTAATAATAAATTGATTATTGACATTAGATAAGACTTTCCGTTCGTATACATATCTTATTAACAGGTCGAGTGAATGAATCAAGGCTGCACAATTAATCATATCGTATACCATCCAACCACATCGCAAACTTTTGCCGATTTCTGTTGGTTTGACATGAATTTGCATAATTTCTCTTATCACCCGCCCTAAATAAATAAAATTTTGTGCGACTCAAGTTTACGATTGTGGAAGGCTTGCATGCCCCGCATATCTTTTAATAATGTCTTACCTTTCGTGGAATTTGTTTATATTGTACAAAACATTCTCTTATCAGTTGTGTTGTGTTAATTATATGTTAAAATGATTTTTTTTTTCGTGTTGATAACGAGCAGCACTAAAACAACAAAATTGATTGAATTACATTTTAATCGCATTAACAGTTATAATGATAATTGATAGTTCGAACAGGGTGATGATTGTACGTAATCGACATAATCGATATATGGAATATATGTTGCATTTTTTTGCTCCGTCCTTCTGGATCGATTGGCCCATTTTTACATCCCTACCCAGACGTACATTTACATATCAGAAATCAATTTGTTGTTCTAATGTAATCCAAGATATTAGGTATCCTCAATGTCGTCAGTTTACCCTCAAAAAAGACTTGTGATCCAAACCAATGCAATCTATGGGAAGAGTATAAGGCGTAGGAGCTCTCCTCTACACTCTGCGAACAGTTGTTAATTTACATTCATTTACCTAATTTACACCCATATATATATATATATATATATATATATATATATATATATATATATATATATATATATATATACATATATATATATATATATATATATATATATATATATATATATATATATATATATATATATATATATATATATATATATATATATATATATAAATATGTTTCTACAGATTGCATTTTATAAAGGACCAAATAATCCTCCTTCAGCATAGTATGATTATCCTTGCCTATTCTTTTATACTTAGAAGAAAATGCACGTTAGAATCCGATACATATTTATGATCCTAAATAATATCTCGTTCTATGTTTAATATCTTGCTCTATCTCATCCTACTTTATAGTCTACAAGTATAGTCGTAACACAATGTGGCATGTGAAAGTAAACTAGAAGCTTCAAATCCGACTATAGCTGAGTGTTAGAAGCTGCTTGGTTCATTAAACGAAAGGAGAAATATTATTTTTGGTGCACATATTGAAGCCACCGATCCACTACCATTGTGCATTGTGAGTACTATCTTGACTTCACAACAGTCCAAAAATGACTAAACCACATTGCTCGTTGTTGGTGTAACTTAATTTTGATCAACATACTCTTCGAAAACACTCCAATGGGTACATTTGGTTAGACATTACACTTGAATATTGAAATGGTGGACATGCTCGTTATGGTCAAGTTATATTACTGCAACCTATGCGTTTTACTCTATATTGAGAAAAGAATGCGTATTTATAAAACCCATTAGACCAGTATCAGATGCAGTAACCCATTACTGCATCTGATACTGGTTAAAATCTGACCAAAAGATTGAGTTTCAATCCCAAGTAATTCCATAAAGCTTTGACACATATTAAAGCTCCTGTTCATCGACTTTCCTCGAAAAGGAACCACCATCAATTGTGACTATTACTGTGCACTTTTGGATCGATTGAAGGCTGGAATCGCAAAGAAACGGCCACATTTACATAAGAAACAATTTTTGTTTCACCAATACAATGCACCGTGTCACAGATCGATGAAAACGATGGCAAAATTGAATGAATTGGGCTTCGAATTGCTTGCCCACCCACCATACTCTCCAGATTTAGCCCCCAGCGACTATTTCCTCTTTTCAGATCACAAGACCATGCTTGCTGGAAAGAGATTTAAGTCCAATGATGAAGTAATCGCTGAAACTGAGGCCTATTTTGTCGAGAACGAGAAATGGTGCTATAAAAATGGTATCGAAAAGTTGGAACTATACTCGTTGTATTGCCCTCGAGTTATGTCAAAATTTTGTTTTTGACTGACTTATCGAATGACCTGTTGTAATATATATACATATATATATATATATATATATATATATATATATATATATATATATATATATATATATATATATAAATATATATATATATATATATATATATATATATATATATATATATATATAAATATATATATATATATATATATATATATATATATATATATATATATATATATATGTATATATATATATATATATATACATATATATATATATATATATATATAAATATATATATATATATATATATATATATATATATATATATATATATATATATATATATATATATATATATATATATATATATATATATATATATATGTATATATATATATATATATATATATATATATATATATATATATATATATATATATATATTGCATACGTCCCATGTAAAGTTTGGACAGACCTCCAGCTCAGAGATTGATCAAATATTGAGTTTCTGGCGTTGAGCTTGCAACTTAAATGTTTGTGATTTTCAGAGCTGAGTTAATTCTCACCCATAGCCATCGATTCCCAGAGTGCTATTTATAAATGATCAATCATGCTTCTTCAGCATAATATGACTATTCTTGACCACAATTATTCTACCAAGAAGAAACGGCACCTTAGAATGCAGTATGTACAGAAGTCGCCAAAGAGAGTGACATAAAAGATATCTGGTTCTATGTCGTCTTATAAGCTAACCGGCCAAGCTGTGCAGTGGAACATGTTTTTTCACAAATGCCTCTTCCAGATCTGAAAAGCCTGCCGTAGGCACTCATTATTGACTCGTAAAAGTAAATTAAAAGCTTAAGGCTTCAACTCGGGGTAGCTGAGTGCTAGAAGTTGTTTGGGTCATTTGACCAAGAGAAAAACATTTCTTTCATATCAAGTTTTCCAATAAGTGGGCAATTTTAAAGTCGCTTATCCCATACCACCGCTGTTTTTGTATACTCTCTTGAACCCACAAAAGTCCTGAAACAGCGAAGCCACAGCGTTTAGGTTTGATCAACATAGTGTCAGAAGGCGTTCCAATAGGTTGAGGCAGCCTTAAAATTATACCAAAATATTTTAATGCACATTAAATTTATTTTTCTTTTAGATTACATCTTCGATGATCTCCAAACAACGTGCTTATATACTGTCGTGGAGGCAAAGCCTAACAAGGCTTCAATAGCTGTATAGTCGGACATTTGCAACGACCCAGTAATATTATTGAAAGCTATGCATTGTATTTTACTGAGTAAAGTATGCGCATTTATTAACTCAGTCGTTACCACCATATACAGAGAAGGCATAGATGACTGGATCTAATAATGGTTGACTTTGAGAATAGATTCCCTTTGTTTTCAATCCACAAGTTCTTTTATAAAGCTTTTTAAGTTTTGTTATCCACCTTGCTGATATTCTAATTCCAAGTCAGTGTCTTATCTATATAGGATCACACCTATAGGTATTAAACTTCTGTGGGAAATTTGTTTGCTGTGTCATTCAAATGAGACCCCTTCTCAATGTGACGGCACCATCACTATTTTATTTCGTGTGATATTAAGTCTCACCTGTATATAATATTGCCACAGTATGTCGATAAGATATTTCTATTGATTATGGCCAGGTTCGCTATCTTACTCTGAACATCAAGTCAGACGTTGCATAGTCTAGATATTAGGTAGTTAAACCATTAAAGACCACTTAAAGGGGTTAAATGACTTTTGAGAGCATCGCTTCGCATCGCATGATTGATCTCTCAAATTTGATGACATGATTGCTTAAAAGCCATCACGATAGGATTTAAAAATAAGTATCTTAATGCTTTCTTCTCAGGTCTTAGTAAAACCTTCTGAAAGAGCCTACTAGGAGAATCTACCTTAAGAGAATCTGTTGAATAAACTTTGCTTATGAATTATTTCAGAACAGTCCCCAGGTGACAGATAGGAGGTTCCCCTTAACGGACCATCGTTGAGTAATTGGGAAATAAAAAACTATATAAAAACCAAAATTAAGAAGCGTCTTATTACCCGCAGATGCCGGTTCAAACAGCGTCTATTTATCGTGTAAGGAGTGACTAATTTCTAACCTGGTGGTAGATATAACAATGCTAGGAGAAGGATACCCCGACTTTCTAACTGGCGACTTTCGAAGGTTAGCAAGTGAACTGTGTATGTCTCGAAATCGAAAGACTACAATGTCTCCACAGTGGTGTACTTCAACGAGAAGCCGTTTCAAAGCGGAGTAGCGAAATAACCTAACTATTAGCCTAATAGCGAACTGAAACTGTTCATCCAATTAGGTGATTTTGTGATGAATATAACACAACGAAGAGTAGCTCGAAAGACAAATAAGAACTGATGAATCAGTAAATGAAGAACACTTATTGAACTGCCAAGAATGTTATATAATGGATAAATTATTTGCCTATATAAGAATATTAATACGGGTGATCAGCCAATGGTCCAGGATGCTATCTCTACAAAATCGAAGCAAATAAGTAATTGGAAAATCTCTTTTAGTGGAGCTTCAGAAGATTTGTCCGTAGAGCAATTTCTGTTCCGTGTGGAACATTACGCTATGACCTATAATACTCCTCAGGTTGATTTGGTAGCGGAAATCGGTGTTTTGTTAACGGGAGCAGCAGACAATTGTTATTAGTGTCATATCGAAAGAAATCCAGGCCTTCGTTGGAAGCATGCTCAAGCATGATTTCTTGGAAAGGTTTCAGGATCGGAGGACCGAACACGATGCAAGACGAGCGTTAGAATCCAGAAGGCAAAAACCGAAAGAATCTTTTCGTGATTTCTACCATGACATTCTGGCAATGACCTTACAATTTCGAAATCATTTAGAGGATTCAGAACTACTCCATTTGTTACGACGAAACATGAGGGTCGGTCTTCAAGTAGTACTAGCTGACCAAAACATTCGATCGATTGCAGAGCTCGTACGGAGGTGTTTAGCAATTGAAGACACGTGGAAACGAACAGAATACGAGCCTGAATTGATTTGTTCCTGGAGGATCGTGAACGAATATACTTGGGATGAAACACAAGATTCATCGTTAGTTACTAAATCAGCTCCTGTACAAAAGGCCGATGTCAGTGCCATACAGTTGAATGATAGATATCAACCGAATGTCAGATTTCTCCCTCGAATGGATAATGTTGTTCAAAAACATGAGGATGGAAATTTACTTATATGTTGGAATTGTTCGGATGTAGGACACACATTTAAATTTTGTCAACGTGATATCTCACATAGATTCTGTTTCGGTTGTGGTCGAACTGGTATTCTCAAACGGAACTGCTTTAAATGTTCGGGAAACAGTTCAACGAGGTACCAGGCTACTGGATAAAGTAATTAAAAGTTTCCCTTCATTTATTCCAATGATCTTGGTCGTACTAATTTACTATCCCATTATATTGACGTCAATAACGCCCAACCTATAAAGCAACGGCATTATGCTGTTTCACCCGCGGTGCAAAAAGATCTTTACCAAGAACTTGATCGTATGTTGGCACTCGGTGTGATTGAGGAGTCTAATAGCGCATGGAGTAGCCCGGTGACATTAGTCCGAAAATCGAGCGGCAAGGTCCGAATGTGCCTAGATGCTCGTAGATTGAACGAGGTGAATCTTCGTTCGCTAGGCCGGTTTCGATCTGATGACGTCATTGACTCGTTGTGTGATCGAAAAGATCATATCCATCTCATCAGGTATATGCGACCGGACTTGAAGTTTGTTGCATTTCGTTTCTATATATATTGTGAGGCTATGTTGCAACAGTTCTAGCGAATTTACAGAATTTGACTCGAAATCTTTTTTCGATTATTTTTTGTTTATACTTCACTATTGTGGCGTGACTATTCGTCGTATTTGTGAACGCCTCAGATGTACTCCTGCATTTATAGGATACAGAACTCTTAACAGTAAATTTAAACTCCTATTTATTGTTGAAACGATTAAATCAATAATCAAGTCACAGTTTAAGGTGTGATAAGATTCAATTATCTTATATCTCCCATTACTCACGATAATAGTGTGAGAGATGATATCAAGGTTCGCCTTGCATAAAAATATGGGTTTTCATAAATAGTTTATTTGGTCTTTACATTTTTTTCCGTTATGATTGAAAATAATAATTTATAAATAATTTCGTCTAGATTTTACATGTAAAAAACGTTTTTTACATTTTTTATGTAAACTATGTAGAAAAACAGCGTAAATTACATTAAACGTAAAAAACATGTAAACAACAAAGATAACATCATTCGCAGCGCCATCTATTTTAAAATGTCAACAATTTACCAACGTTCGTTTTGTGGATTATTGGAAAGTGATTTTATCACCTTCACCCGAGCCAGTTGAAATGACATTCAGCATGCAAGTCGAAAAAAATAAATTATTTGACAAATTATATTCGTAAAATAGTGAAAAGATTTTTTAACAGATGGTGATTTAGTTACAATTAAATTTAATAAGAGATGGCGCTCAGGTTTTGTTTTTTTTACATAAAATCGTTATTTTGTTTTTTACATATAAAATGAAAAAAATAATCTTACGTAAATAACTCGGTTTTTATCGTGCAAAAATGTGTAACTGGAAACCAAGTCTCCGAATCGATGTTTCTGAAGAGTCTGTAACACTATCGCGCCCCAGAGCTACATTTTCAGTCATAAGAAGAGTTCTGTCTGCGGCGCACCATACTGTCGAAAATTCGCATATAAACTGTAAACAATAAATTGTAGTTTTTGAGGCACTGAACATAGTTATAGGATAGTTTTGACGCAATTTCCGTTTCCGTTTCCAAAGGGACCGACGAAGGACAGACCAGCATCGGGAAATTGATCGTACAACCGATTATAATTTGTGTGTGACCAAATTTCATATATGCTTGTGGTCGATATATAGACATACTCTTATGTGCATTTAAATCCCAAATCGAACATCTTACAATTCCAACATCTTACAACTGCCTGTGTTAGAGGCAGTCTCATATAATATTAATGTTCAAATATAGAAACCACACATCGACGATATTTTAGTAAACTAATAATTTGATTTTAATTATAAACCATTTTGAGATGATTAAATATTGTGTGGTATTGTGTGTCTAAGTATAGTCGAGCGATCGAGCGTCGTCTTACCGCACATATAAGAAATGGCAAACAATAAAAACAAATTTTTACATAAATTAATTCCAATTTTCTTATAACATTTATTTTTTTGTTAATTTATTGATTTTTAATTTAATTTATTCGATTTGCAACAATATATATATATAAACATATGGTTATTTCTTAAATAAAAATATTTATATGACGACAATAAGATAATATAATTACTACTTACATAAATATATAAGAAAATCGGAATATAAATTTGACTGTTTTGCGTTGTGTGGTGAGTGCACTGCTGCATTTGGGATTTTCTGTATTTGGTTTGTGCGCATAAATTAATAAATTGTCTGGCTGGCGCTTACGAGCATGTCGCATACATATACATATATGTACCTACATTGGGAAATAAATCGCGAATCATTATGTTATATCAAATCTCAAGTTGGTTGCGTATACCCCGTGAATGTACTCGTGAATATTCAGCAAAATTGTTTAAAGAGTGATAAGACTGCGCGTTTTCGCTTATTACGATATGAACTAGGTATATCGATGGTATCGCAATGTTTTACGTTGTGATAACGCAAATGATGCCATGTGACTTTTTTCTAATGCATGATAACGTTTATGGTTCGACTGTTTCATTCATAAAAATTTTGAACTCTAAAAATTTCATGTATGCGAATATATTAGGGTAGTGTATCTGATATATATACAAAACAAATGGCAACAGTAATCGCCCAGGTGCGGCTCAGTGGTTAAAGCTGTGGCAATTGGAGCGGGAGGTATACCGGGTTCGAATCCAGATAGGGGCAGGATACTAAAGGGATTTTTCACCATCTGATAACGATCGATGGTGTGAATGAACCACATCTATGACCCCCTGTCGGGGTGCAGAATTCATGGGCCAACCCATATTCCATGTCAGTACTATATATAGGCTGGCATGGAGCTATGTAATGGGACTACGTAAATCGAACCTATAGTCGTACGTCCTCGATTTGGCAGCAAAGCGTAAAGGTAAGCACGTAAATAAACGAAAGCGAACCGCGAAGAGTTGGAAGTGCCTTGAGCCTCAAAACAGATTGCATACTAATAAAATATAAAAAAAAATACCAAATCGCCAGGTGAGCTTTCCATAAATTTTCAAATGGCTACAAAAGGATTTCAGAGTCCTTTGCCTAGATCTGATATGGGTTCTACGACTATATTGAAAGCATTTTAAGCACAAGTCTCCAACATAACAAAAACAAACGTATAATCATTGCTTCGTAATACTCACTGCGTGTCGAAATCGCGTCTAGATCTATAATATATAAATGGTGACAGTATGTTAAGTCGACTTCATGGTTGAGTTCCTTCCTTCCGTCCAAAACTTTTTTTTAAGCAAATGAAAAACATGTCATATTCAACCAATGAAATTGCTTAAAAAAAATTTTGACCGAAGGAAGGAAGGAACGCAACCATGAAGTCGACTTTTCTCTTCTCTTCTAACGACTTCTAACCTGACTAAAAATGACAAAGACTTTTTGTTTATCACATATTTCAGTTTGCCTTTATCATTGATTTGGCCTCTGAAGAAGATTTCAGAAAGGGTTGAAAATAACTCTGTCCACTTAAGAAAATGGTAGAACGGGAAACCTACAGACTGAAAGATAGAATCTGTTTCGCTTTGCTTGAGGGATACAAGTTTGGACTATCTCCTGCCTGATCGGGATGACATGAGTTTATGAAGACCCTAAATAAGGTAACGTCTATAGTACGGTATACGAACGAAAGATGAACGAAGGAATTGGGTAAGGATTATTTTGGACGTTGCTTTGCCATAACCAGGTCTCTTGGCCATACTGGAATTGAGAAAAAAGAGGACGCTGATGACCTGCCTCATGCTGGAGCAACACAGCCATTTAATGGACCGGAGCCGTTCTGCGGATATGGAGCACTGGGTGACTTGATAAAAGCTACATATGTAACATTCCATGACTAAAACAATAAAACAGGCTAGATCTTCTAGCACTCAGCCAACCCGAGTTGAGGCTATTCATTCGCTTTCTCGCGAGTTGCATTACCTTAAGATACTACCTCAAGAAAATAGGGCTGAGTGCGTGAAATAGCTGAACGAAGTAATTTATAATATAGCTTAAGGCAAGATTTTCTGCTAAACCAGTCAAAGCGCAGTGATATATTTTTTGAAGATCTACCTAGATGAACAGAAGTAGTTAAAACCTTCAAATAAATTTTCCAAATACTCGAATTTCGTGGACAAAATTTACAATTTTTTTTTTATCTTTAAACTGTTTTGTGGCTCAAGGCACTCCCTTCTTGTTCGCGGTTCGCTTATTTACCAACCTTACATTACAGCCAATTCGAGGGCTTACGGCTATAGGTTCGATTTGTCTTACTATCTGCACATTGCATAGCTCCATGCCAGCTTATAGTGTTGGCATGGAAGATGGATCGGCACATGAGTTCTGCACTCCAACAGGGGGTCATAGTTGTGTTCATTCACACCACAGATCGTAGTCTCATAGTGAAATTCTTTTTGCATCCTGCCCCTATCGGGATTCAAACCCGGTACCTCCCACTTCAACAACCGCAGCTTTAACCACTGCGCCACCTGGGCGGTTATATCTCCTCCGATCAAGTGTTCTACTCGTATTATAACCTAAGCCCTGTGGTTGGGGGCATTCGTGTTTCGTAAATTTTACGAACGAAACATGACACCCATAGAATACCACCACAGTATCCAGAGCTTGTCGTAGGAGGCGACTAAATTTGGTTGGATGCGTGTCGTCGCATCCGTAAAAAAGTGAAAATGTTAAAAATGTCAACAAAAATAAAAAATCGGATACCGCCAAAACAACAAAATAAACGAACCCCCTCTTAAGTACCCGGACACGAGATTGAGGATCGGCACGTGGAACGTGCAGTCACTATAAGAAAACCTGGCGCGTTGGACGGCCTTATCACATGCATGAAAGAGTGATAAATGTGGAGACCATGTGTACCAAGGCTATACGTTGCTACACAGTGGAGATGACCTCGGAAATCTTGGGGTTGGATTTCTCATTGGGCCACAGGTAAAAAAGTCTGTCTTGGACTTTCAAACAGTCGATAATCGAATGTGTAAGCTTCGCTTGCACATGAGATTAGCCAACCTGTCAATTGTTTGTGTACATGCGCCCACTGATGTAAGCCAATACCAGGATAAAGACTCATTTTACAATAATCTGGATAATCTGATGGGTTCTATACCGGAGCACGATGACAAATTGGTGATTGGGGACTTTAATGCTAGAGCTGGCAGAAACCGACTTATGTAACAATATATAGGTCCGTACTCCCGACACGAAACTGCGACCGAAAATGGGGAAAGAATGATGTACTTTGCGATCGCTCATGATCTCAAAGTGGCAAGTACATTCTTTTCTCATAAAAACATCCACTTAGAAACATGGACACACCCACGTAAAACATCCCGAAGCCAAATTGACCATGTGTTGATTTCAAAAGGGCGGGCTCGGGTTGTCCAAGACGTGAGATCGTATCGGTCGTCAACCAAATTCGTAGGCAGTGGCCATTTTATGGTTGCTGCAAAGCTACGATGGAAATTTTCGTACAAGTCAGGGAGGACAGGAGAATATACAACGCGATTCTCCTGTGAAGGTCTGATAAACAAAGAAACGCAACGAAAATATCAAGATCTTGTCAGCAATAGCATTATGCAATCCAATTACTAATCTGATGATGTGAACAGTGTCTGGGAAGTATTGAAAACCTCGGTTCTCGATGCTGCCCAGCACACTCTCGGTATAGTGAAAACTAAGCCCAAAAATGATTGGTTTGATGAGGAGTGTCGTCTTGCTGTTGAGCAACGAAATATAGCCCATAATGAAGCGCAGACTCGGTTTACAATTGCAAGAAAAAACAAAGCAGTTCTTGCTAGGAGGACAGCTAAACGCATTTGTAGACAGAAGAAGCGCGAATGGTAGAAGGCCAAGGTCTTAAGAGTACAACAACTCAGTAATGAGCACAATTCGCGTGGTTTCTTTAAAGGAATCTCGGTAAGATCTCTGTCAACTGCCATTCGGGACCAGGATGGAAACCTCTGTGTTAACGTCAATGCGGTACTCGATACATGGCGTGAACATTTTTCTGATCTACTTAATGTTCCACATGTATCACAAGCTGTATTTGAATACCCTCAAATACAGACCGCGGAGATGTTCATTGAGGATTCATCCTATGAGGAATTCATAATGGCCATATGCAGAGACTAAAGAAAAATCGTTCACCAGGAGTTGATTGCTATATAATTCAGAGCTCTTGACATTCGGAGGGTTAACTTTGTGGAACTGTAAGACTAATATGGCGAAATGAAGTGATGCCTGATGAATGGAAAGTGGCCATGTTATGTCAAATATTAAAAAAAAGGTGATAACTCTCCTTTGCACAGCATATAAGTTACTGTCTTACATAATCTTGGGAAGAATTACTCCTTTAGCGGAGGAAATTGTCGGTGACTACCAAGGAGGATTCCGTCCAAATCGGTCAGTCACTGATCAAGTTTTTTCGCTGCGGATGATTCTTTCCAAGTACTACGAAACGTCTCACAATGTACACCAGGTATTCCTAGATTTCAAGCAAGCCTATGACTCGATCAATCGAGAGAGGCTATGGTATGCGCTTGAATATTTAGGAATACCACAAAAATATGTACATTTGTGTAAAATGACAGTAATGCAGTCACAATGCTGTGTCAAAGTTGAGAACAGGCTATCGAGAATTTTTGCAATTACTTCTGGTGTTCGACAAGGAGATGCGCTGTCCCCGATACTTTTTAATCTCATGTTGGAATACATCCTTCGTAAAAGTGAAACACCTCAGGACAATATCTTATTCCGACAATCCAATCAACTTCTTGCGTATGCAGATGATATCTGTGTGATTGGATTAAATGGCAACGGAGTGAAAGAGATACTTGATCCACTGGAACAGTTTTCAGCTTCCGTTGGTCTCAAAATCAATGAGTCCAAAACCAAATATCTGATATCTGATTTTCGAGACCAAGACGCAAGTGATTTCAGTAGTGGAAACCACACGTTTGAAGGAGTGATGAGATTCAAGTATCTTGGATCTCTCATCACTCACGATAATAGTGTGGGAGAGGATATCAAGGTTCGCCTTGCCGCTGGCAATCGGGCCTTATATCCTCTACGTCCACTGCTGAAATCAAAATATCTTGCAAATACGGATAAGCTGAAACTGTACAGAGTGTTGATCTGACCCGTTGTCATGTGTGGATGTGAGAGTTGGACCTTGACGGATGAGTTCGAAAGATGGCTTCTTACATTCGAGAGAAGATTCATGCGTGTGATATATGGTCCAAAACGCGACGTCGATGGCACTTAACGAGTTCTTTTCAATCACGAGATCAGGAATTTAATGCAAATTCCTGATATCGTGCATGAAATTAAAGGACAGCGAATACGCTGGCTCGGTCACGTTCTGCGTGCTGATCCGAAACGAATGATACAGCGATCTTTGAAGGGAGAACCGCCTTTCGGTAGGCGAAGAGGTCGCTGGTGGCGACGATGGCTCCACGGCGTAGAGAGCGATCTGGCATCTTCTGGTTCCTTGCAACAATATGAAGTTCTGGCTCGTGATCGAAACCAATGGAGTCCGATTGTTGACACGGTACGGGCAAATAATGGCCTGTAAAAACCGTATATAATAATAATATATAACTGAATCCCCTGATGAAGGGTAAAATTCATGGTCCGATCCTTGTTACCACTGTAGGTTGGTATATGGAACTATGCAATGTACAAATGGTTCAACGTTAATCGGACTGATTTGGCTACAATGGTGTAGGGTTGAGAGTGCTGTGGGCCCTCTTAAATATTGCAAAGATACAAAGCAACAAACCAGTCAAGTATTATAAACAACGGTCGAATCTTAAATTGAAATCCAGTTGGTCCAATCGCCTTTATATCGAAAATTAATGTATAAATGTGCTTCAACAATGTGCTCAACAAACTCAACTCGCACTAATTAATGAAATTCCCAATTAAATTAAATCACCTCATTAACAAACCCTAAATTTACATAATATTTCCACATTCATAAATATATAAAAGCATAATTCTGACTAAACAAAATCACAACTATGGGGCAGAGCGCGAAGAAATGCACAAGAAATATATGTATTATGTAAAGCCGAGTACAACTATCAATCTTTATAACACTTTTGAAAAAAAAAAAAAGAAAAAAGTTTTAACATAATAATTTATGTACTTTAATGTATGTACACACAACATTAAAAATGTAATATAAACCGTCAAATTAAACAAACATAATATTATGTTTATGTTAATTGTCTTATTGTGTTTTGTGTATTCAGATCGTATGTGTCTCGACATTTCATCTAGTTAATCACTAGTGTTCGGAACATGCACACAAAACTAGAAAATTAACATAATTATCATTACATATATTACATAATTTACATACATTGGAGTATAATCCACCTACCTATATATAATGGAACACATTCACGAAATTCGTTACTCCTCTGTGAACTGAGTAGTCGCAGAACTGAACAGAACAAAATTTTATCGCTGATAAACTGTTGAGCATCACGCAAACAGTGAAGGACTATTGTATATATGTGTACATCGTGAAATAATTTACAATTGTTCTTCAACGTCTTGAAGATGGTATAATTTAACCGTAGCGGAACAATGAAAATGATATTTCTTATTTATTTCTTATTATCATCGTTTCATATTCATAATATGTATATGTACATAAAATTATGTGTTTATCTTCTCATATTTTTATTTATTTGTTTCTGTCTGCGCATATTTGCTAATTAGATGATAATATGACAGAAGCGCATTAAAACAAAATGCGCGGGAAATCGTAAAATGATTAATTGATCCCGTGACGTTAATTAGATAATTATTGGGCTTTTGTTTTCGCACAGGTCATGCTGATTTTATACATATATGCATATACGATGTATGGGTGCATTTACATACCGCGCATCGTCGTAAATGTGTAAATCGGTAGCTATGAGAAGGTGACGAATCGCGAAAGGGATTGAAAAAATATTTAAGCATATGCAATCTTCAGGCGGTTTAGAAATTAACTAACGATATGTATATACTGTCAAAAAGTACTTTGTTTTTAGCAACGTCTCGATTATGATGTTCGTTCTCTTGATATACAACTCGACACTGTGTCAATATATGCCGGCATAATTTATGTTCATCTCCTTCTGTTTATTATTAAGATGCTTTTGCTACCTCAATTAGGCAAGCTATATCCTGTGTGACACCCCGACATCTTATGCAAAAGCTGTTGAATTTTCTCAATCAATCAATGAACTTATTTATGCAGAAGATAGAGACTTATATAAGTACTCTCGCGCAACTTCTTATCAAAACCTCAAAATGAATGCAACTAAGTTAGTTGTATATGAAACGCCAATGGGCTAGCGTAACATTTAACTCACAAATATGAGTTGTCTCAACATCTCACGATACATCAAATACGATACTTAGCATCCAAGAGGAAAATCACATGGTGGAAGTGCTGCCATTACCAACAACAGAATAAGCGATTATGAACTCCAAAAATACAGAGAAGAACATATTCAAGCAACTATAGAATCTGCCTATTGTAGTGACCAGGGAAATGTATTATATCTGCGGTTTACTATACCCACCAAGTAACTTTTTCGAAAGGAAAATAACTGTGTGAGTGTATACAGAATGAAAAGATGGACTACATATCTACCCGCTACCCAATTTTACTGGTCGATTAACTGACTAGACGATTTCCGACAAATCAACATACTAATCGGTCGCTACTTATGTCTAGAATGTAGAACGGCGTTTAATAAAGCCAAGAAGACCACAGAATCTCAAGACTAGGACTCGTACAAGGAGACTCTGAACTTCTCGCCTTCGGAAGATTCTCTCCACAAATCCAACAAACATATAGGTTACCTAATTAAACGTGATGGTTCGTGCACTGATTCCAGTGAGGAATCCCTCAAGATTCTCATAGACACTCACTTCCCGGGTAGTTTAGACAACTCGATGGAACTGAGAGCGTCGAAAGAAGCTTGTTCGCTAGGCGCACCGGTTATCGAAATAAAAAACGAATTCGATTGGCCATAAAAGGGTTCAAGCCGAACAAATCGGCTGGACCAGATCGGATTATACCGGTAGAAATCCAGAACAACTCGGAAATAATCCTCCCGTGGTTGGAGGCGATCTTTAAGGGTTGTTTAAAGTTGGTCTGCATTCCTAGGCAATGGATGGAGGTTAGGGTGGTTTTTATTCCGAAAGCGGGAAAAGGATCGCATGACTATCCAAAGGACCTAAGACCTATAAGATTATCATCCTTTCTGTTGAAAACCCTGGAAAGGCTGGTAAAAACACATATGAATGAACTTAAAACAGGAAAAATGGTCAGCCTTTGAACATGCATACTGTGAGGGTAAATCGGTAGAAACGGCCCTACTTGCCTTGGTACGCACAATTGAGAGATCTATTCACTCAAAGGAGTATTGTATGGTAGCTTTTCTTGATATTGAGGGTGCCTTTAATAACGTTCAGACAGATGCAATGCTGAAAGGATTATCGTTCATGGAAGGGGAATCCTCCATAATCAACTTGATCAGTCATATGCTGGGAGGCAGAACTGTAAGCTCGCAGAGTTGGGAGAGGTAACCATAAGAAGGCGAGTGGTTAGGGGAACCCGACAGGGGGAGTCCTGTCTCCTCTTCTCTGGAACATGGTGATAAATGGATTACTTCTGCAGTTGGAGAAGGAGGGTATAGAAGTAATTGCCTACGCTTATGAAGTGGCGATCATGGTATCAGGTAAATTTATACCGACCATTAAGGAGGTAATGCAGAATTACATAATGCAAGATAAAGCGAGATTTCTGGGTGTAATCTTAGACAGTATACAGTAGACTTAGCCACAAAACTAACGGCCGTGTCTCAGTGGAAAAACATTCAGGCAGGTCACTCGACAGTAATTGGTTCGCTAAAAAAGGAAATTGCGAACCTTGATTATATTACACCGATATTTTCTTCGAAAAGGGTTTTCAAACCTTAATTCCTTCAAGAGAATTCTGGGGGAATAAGCTAGCAATGGGAACCAAAGCTATACAATTCTACACGGATGGCTGAAAGCTAAATGGTTAGGTAGGAGCTAGAAGCCTGAAAGGGCCAATGTGGGGAGGTCTACAGCGGAGTTAAGACTGGCTCTGAGGAAAAGGACCGAAGCCTTAGCACTGGAGAGGTAGTCTAACACCCTCACAGGCGAGAGAGCGAGACAAATGTGACCAATGCTGAATTTGAATCGCTCCAGGACCTTAATCTCACTGGAGAGGAGAGATCTAAGAAGGATAGTAGGAATATTAACGGGACACTGCGTTTTCGATCAACATGGGAGAAGGCCGGGTCTAGAAACAAATGACTTCTGAAACCTTTCAGATCTTGCAGATATTAAGGTGCGGGACATTTTACGCTACATAAGTAGCTCAGGATGGTTTCAACAGAGTGTTAGGGGTATTAGGGGACTAAGATCCTGTGGTATCACAACCGACCGGCAACGGTCTAAAGGTGCGTTAGCACCCACTCTAACCTAACCTAATCTTACCTATATCTACAATAACCCGGAAGTAAAAGCTGATAAGATTGCTACACCGATTAACTCTGCTGACTTCTGAAGAAACACAAATTTTCTCCGAATATTCAATAGCTCTTAATGATAAAACGATCAATACGCAATCAATGGTCACTCTACAGGCCACCTATTTTTAAATCAAGGTTAAATAAAGCGAATAAAACGCTGAGAACCGCTTTACTAAAATAACGTGACGAAGGGGTTCAGAATTACCTTAACTACTGGAGCAACTGATATCTCATTATGAAGAGCCTTACGTAAGCTGAAACAACCAACACTACATCATATCATTCAATTCAGCTATCTTACAGAAGCTCAGCAAGATGTGATGTAGAAAAAGCAAATATATTTTCTAAATACCTAGCGCAGTGGTTCGACCCAACGGGTAAAATTGAAAGTTAAGAAATTCTAATGACTTTTGTAGATACGTCTGAAAGCAAGCCAATCAATTACAAGCAGTGCAATATTCAACAAACGACCATGAGCAACATCAATGAAAATTTGGCGCCCGGACATGATCTGATAAGTAGAAATCAGATTCTGAAATCAGGAACTCCTTTGAACAAAAAACCTTTTACTCCTCGGACATCCTGATCTCGTGACTGAAAAGAACGGTATGTGATATTAATGTCTCGTTTTGAGCCATATATCACACGCATGATTCTTCTCTCGAATGTTAAAACAAACTCTCGTACTCATCCGCCAAGGTCCAACTCTCACATCCATACATAACAATGGGTCTGATTAACACTCTGTACAGTTTCAGCTTATCCGTATTTGCATGATATTTTGATTTCAGAATTGGGCGTAGAAGATATAAATCCCGATTGTCAGCGGTAATGCGAACCTTGATATTTTCATCCACACTATATTACCGTGAGTAAGGAGAGATCCTAGATACTTGAATCTCATTACTCCTTTAAACGTGTGGTCGCAACTATACTTTAACCAATTATGTCTTGGTCTCGAAAACCAGAGATCAGATATTTGGTTTTGGACTCAATGATTTTGAGACCAACGGAAGCTGAAAACTGCTCCAGTGGATCAAGTATCTCTTTCACTCCGTTGCCATTTCATCGAATCATACAGATATCATCTGCATATGCAAGAAAATGATGGGATTGTCGGAATAAGATATTGCCTTAAGGCGTTCTACGAAGGAATTGTTCCAACATGAGATTAAAAAGTATCGGAGAGTTTCATTGTTATTGTTTTATTGTTATCCAAATGTTTTTGGTTTGTTGACATTTTTAAACATTTAATGTTTTTTACATGTTTTTTATGATGCGGATTCTCTGTCCAGCAGTCCAACCAATTATAGTCGCCTCCTACGACTTACTCTGTGAAATATTTACGAAACATTGATGCCACTCACCCCACAGGGCTCCGCAGGGACAGATTCTGGATCTGACACATTGCCCAAATATCAAGATCATGGCAACTATGTAGCGCTACACTGAAAAAAATAATTGTTCAAACTGACCAAAATTACATTCACATTGAAAAATTCCGTATCAATATACAAACCGACCAAGATTCCTATCAATGAGATTTACGAATTAAAACTAGCTGAAAAGTTCAACAAATATATTATCAATAAGAAAAGTGAATCGATTGGAATATTTACTAGATTTCTAATTTAATAATTCTGTTAAATTTACTTCATGCGTATGCTACCTGACTTCATGTGCAATTCTTATATATACGATCAGTCGAGTACGTTCAGTACTAGCGAGTTACAAGAACTTATGAGAAATATCGGCCATTTTCGCAAATTTATATTTTCTTATCGACCTAGATTGATGTTCACTTTGATAGCAAACTGATCAGTTTGACCATTTAAAAAAAACTGATAAATTTATCATATAGAATACATTTTTATCATAGTGATAATATATTGTTAAGAATAATGTTCATTAAGAATAATAAAAAATTATATTTTTGTAGAAAAATATAAATGAAGGTATAACTGTAATATTTTAATTCGAAATGAAAATAAATTATCAGAATGAAATAATTTTTTCAAAATAACAATAAAAATACTGACAAATATTTATCAATATTTTTGTCACTAAAATTTGTTATATATTGAGTGGTAAATTTGGTTTAGTGTATTTGTGCCAATCTAATAATAGGACAGTATAGCTTGTTCGACGTTTTAAGAAGCCACTCAGTATGAAATAATGTCGGTTTACCAGAACCAATCAAACAAAAATTATTACCATCACGATTTATAATACCATCGGCAACCGTATAGAGGAGACTATGTTACTTGAGCTATGTTTACATGAAAGTAACAAACCATAACAGACCGTTTTATAAATACGAATCTGAATAATTGATTCCGACTAATAAAGAAATTTAATTTTAATTACAGATCCCGCGTGAATAACATACACATTTCTTTGGTTGTATCTTAGCGAGCGCGCGGACGTCTATAATTAATAAAATTTTAATAATTTCCAATCCCCCTTCTAGAATAATTTTTTTTTTCTATAACTACCTATTTAGTGATAATAGCTAGGTATGAAAATAGTTTTGTTTATAATTAACCGAAATAAGGTTTTTAATTTAATTACGTAATTATTGGTTTCGAGCCCCCCTACAACATCTCGTCGGTCTATAATTATTCAGTAGCTTTATTTGAATGATACGGTGTTCCGATTGGGATAACCATATACAGACTATCTATAAACCATATCCACATAATGCCTTATATATATATATATACATCGCAGTGTGAGAATGACCACAAACCACTGTATCGCTTTATCTGTTTCTGTAGATAGGCAAAAACTTGTCTAACGTGATCTGGTATTTTGTTGAGAATTTCTGATTGACAAGATTTTTATTTAATTATTTATTTTGTGTTGTGTTGCGACCTCAATCTTATAATGCAATAAAATTATAGAAATATTTATGAATAAATTAATAAAAACTAATTTAAATTATAAATAAATGTTTAATTAATTTATTTAAACAACAAAAAAAATGTTTGTCCGATACTTTCGTGAGATTTTGTCCTTGTATGGTCCGATGTATGAATATTAATTAGCGGACTAATTAGTACTCGACTCTTAAATTAATATAAGTGTATCACACATAAATCATCATATTTTGCAAACCCTGTTCGATTTGTTACATACATCTACATATATGTGCACAGCTCATCGTGGGAAATCGTGTAACAAAAAACTAAGCATATACGAGTAGTACAAACAAGCGTTATATTATTTGACATTTTTGACGTGATGAAATTATCCGTATCCGACACCCTTGAAATAAAATTATAATTTTGAATTTTCAATTTTCTTCTGCACCAGATCCAGAGATGCAGTCTCACTTTGTTGTTTGGAAACAAGTTTTCGTTTTGCGGGTATAGGAATACAACGTTGAACGCGATTTCTTGTTCATTATGGTTCGGATGGGATCGCTCAAATGGCGCAGTGGTTAAAGCTGCAGCAGTTGGAGAGGGAGGTACTGGGTTCGGGATTTATCACTATCTGATTACAATCAGTCGTGAGAATAAACACATTTGTACCGCCCCTGTTTAGTTTAGAATCCATGGGCTGACCCATCTTCCATGTCAGTAGTATAGGCTGGGATAGAACTATATGCAATGTCTAGATGGATCCCCGTAGATCGAATCTACAGCCGTATATCGTAGGGATATCACAAAGGATATTGGTAGCAAAATGTATACGCTTACTCGAATGTTATGATCCACTCGAACAATGAGATGTGTCTGTTAAATTTTTTAAAGTTAACCCGAAATTTCGTGCTGGTCTATTGACCTTTATATTCGTATAGGTCGTGGGAAGCTTTTGCCAAAGTATATAGAGCTTTTCATAATCAAAGAATAATTTCCAATTCGGCTATATGAGTATTGGTCGTCTATAGTAAGCTGCGTTACTTTCAATTTTCTCATCTTTGTTCGAGTTTTCGCTTCTGCTAGAATCGTCATAGATTAATTGATCTTTTTTTCCGCTTTCCTTCATTACCGTTAATCGATCCACGATCCAAGAGTTGTTAGCCGTATATTTTCATCATTATTTGGACAGCATATCGTTTCCGTCTGAGACTGATGCGTGTTAGCAGAACTGATTTTTCACTTCGCTGATATTTGTTTATATAGCAGAGCATCCCAGATCTTAATACGTTGTGCAATCCACGTAAGGCTATTGTATAAATATGAGTTGTGCTAGTTTGAATTTTTTGATGTAGAATCTGTACAAAACTGTTCTGGTCTTAGCCCTACTTGCTTATTGCTTAAATGGTGACCTATTGAGGTTATCGTTTCTTGATATTTTTGAGTTTTTGGTCTTTATCTTAGTATAGCCAATCACAGTGGTTTAAGTCTTGCTGCTTTTGTATCTTATGGCACCGTTAATCCTCTCTGTTAAACTCTTTAAAGGATTTCAACACTTTTTGCTCGCCTTTTCTCTATCTTTTCCAATTGCTAGATATATCCTCTCGTATTAACATTAAATTTACAATATTGGCTCCAGATCACTTCCTTGCGGTAGTTCTGCATACATCTTATTTAACTCTGAGTATCTGTCTTCCTATTTAACACGAAAGTCAAATTGTTTGGTTAGGTCACGGTTCAATTTATGTTTTAAGCCTAGATGTCATACTCTATTAAAAGCTTGGACTACATTCAACTTTCTAGCGAACGTCTTGGAGTATGTTTTTTTTCGTTTATTTCTATGCAATCTGTTTTGGGGCTAAAGGCACTCCCAACTCTGTCGCGGTTCGCTTATTTACGTCCTTACGTTACGTTGTGCAGCAAAATCGAGGATGTACGAATATAGGGTCGATTTACCTAACTATCTGCACATTGCATAGCTTCATGCTAGCCTATAGTACTGAAATGAAAGATGGGTCGGCCCATGGATTCTGCACTCCAACAGGGGATCATAGTTGTGTTCATTCAAACCACTGATCGTAATCAAGTGCCGCAGCTTTAACCACTGCTAACTGCCGCAGCTTTAACCATTGCGCCACCTGGGCGGTCCTGGAGTATGTTAGTATTGCTGTACACCTGTTGTACAGTTGAATGGTTTTCTCTGAACTCATGGATCGGTGGAATGAAATGATCTTACATTTTTAGTTCAGAAATAATTTTTCGAAACGCTTTGAAATAGTTTTGAGCCCGATCAATTGAGTTTTTGTGTTCGGTGGCTTGTTGAGTTTCAGTATCATTATAACCTCAACCACCTTCAATTGAAATGGAACGAACTTAATTTTGAATAAAGCAAAGAAATTTTTCCAAACCCATTTTGGCCACTTCGTTAAAAATATGTACTCTGTGATTATATCATAGCCGGGACCCCTTTTCATTTTATCGTTTGAGAGTGATTGCATGTTTCGTGCTCTAAGTGGTTTTCTTGCTCTCCATACAGTGTGATCAGTAAAAGTTCTTAAATTTTTGTTTAATAATTCATTCTTTACATCGCCTCTGTATCGGATGGCATGATACCAAACAAACCCTCAAATTTTAACGAAAGGCTTTTTGGTATAACTACTTGCAAGATGATCTTGTTAACAATTTACTCATATAGGAGGAGCATCATAATTTGAGAATCACGAAATAATTATGTCCAAACAAACTGGTACCTCGAAAATTATAATTTGGACAGTGAGAAATGCCTTAGTTGTCCTTATGACTGGTTGACTGTACCTGATTAGATATCTTAGTCGTAAAATGTCAGTAGAAGTGATATCCGAGCCATTACTCATAATAAGCCTTGTCAATCTTCAGTCAACGTCAGTCAACGTCAGATCTTCATAGCTGGAGATAAACTCAATGAGGTCTGTTTTCATATAGTTTTAAGTTATTTGGCTTCCACTAGCACTGTCCTCTGTTATTTCATCTATTTACTTCCAGTATGAATTGTTTTGTGTGTTTGTCACTGTTTCACACCCTTAAATCTCAGGTTTATGTCATAATTTACATTTCCGCAAAATCAGGTTAAAATACGACTCACACCATATACAGACTAATCCGACATCAGCAGTAGGGCCCAGTCGCGTATTCTTAATTTGTCAATCAAATAGTCACTCAACGACTGAGTGCATTGAGTGCTCTAAAATGCTATACAGTACGACCACACAACATGATTTGTCAAAATCTTCTGTTCGGCTAACAAGGTGATTGAATATCTGTTCGAATATCTGTGTTTGTCTGATTCATTCTGTATTTAATGAAACGTGTCAAATAAATAGTAGCAGTGTAATTCAGTTAACTCCTCCTTCAGTGCAGTTGTCAGAGGCTATCAGATGTTACTGGAACCTTTTTGTCAAACTTTACAATGGTCCCGCAGTAACCTAGAAGCGTATACAGAATAATGGTTGTTTCTGGAATTGTTTAGATCTTAGATCACCTTCTTATTGTTTGATTGCTTAAGATATTTGTTGCAATAATTGTTTTTTGAGTTATTTTTTTCGACTTGGTATTATTTTACATCGCAAGTATTGGGTCTCTTTACTTACGATGTTGATAAAACTCGTTAATAAATGAAAAATCAAGAGGCTAACCCTTGTGGACTGTAGAAACTACGGCATATCTGAATTTACTAGAGATTTAAATTCATAACTCAGGGACAAATAATGATGCCGAATCTTGGCCATTCCTGCTGAATAAGGTTTCCTAGACTACAATCTACAACTTCCACAGAGATGGAGGTTGACATTTCGTTTCATGTTTCATTTTTTTTATACATTTACCAACTTTCACAGGTAATTAATTATGTAAAAGCTTTATCTAAGCTCCATAATGTTTCTGTTGCTTCACAATGAGCTTTAAAAGCACAACATTCTTTAAAATCTTAAATTTACATACCAAAACTATACATTCTATAATGCAGCTTGAGTATTAAACAGTTGTACCTATAATTAAACCCCGAAATGTCTGAAAGCTTTATAAAAAAAAGCCCATTGAGGTTATATTGAAGCTCTTCGTCACGTTCTTTTAGTAAGGCGATTCTCAGGGTTGTAATCGATTTATTTAACCTTGATGTAAAAGTAGGCAACCAGTTGAGTTGCCTGAGTATTGACCGTTTTGTCATTGAAAGCTGTTGAATATTCCGAGAAAGTTTGTGTTTGAATCGTTACCGAGGTCCATTCTTCAAAGTATACTAGACTACAATCCACAAGTTCTAAATATATTTTTTTGAGAATGGTAGTGACTAGTTGTTATACATGCATTAGAAAGCTTGACTTAAGCTCTATTATTTACATATTGGTTAACAATGAGCTTTAAAAGCACATTTTTTAAAATATTTAATTTAGATACCAAAATTATATATTCTAGTGCCGTTTGTACATTTAAGAGTTGTACTTATACGTTTAAGCACCAAAATGTCTGAAAGCTTTTTCAGAAAGAAAAACCGTACAGTTCCAAACACTGGAAGCTTTTTAATGTTTTCTAAATATAGGATATTTTCCCGAAATACGTTAATAATGAACCGAACCTACGTTATACAGTGCCCTCCTGTTTACACAATATTATGCTACTTTTTATTTTATGTATCTGCTGTTTGATAATGATTATGTTTAATGATAACACAAACAACAATTTTCATCTAGTTTTAGTTTTTGTTTCGAACAACATTGAAAATTATAATTCCTTTAAGATGTTTTGTTGCTGGTGCTGTTGTTGTTATTGTTGAGTTAGTATATAGTTTTTTTTTCTTGCTTTTTATACAGTTTCCACATCTTTATGTATTTCCAAGAATTTTTTATAATGATAAGATTTGTGATTGAATAAATAACTAAAGAATATAATTATACAATTAAAATAAAATAAAAATTACAAAAAAATATTCAAGAAAATTATAAATTCTATCAACATAAAATTTAATGAAATTCATTGAATTTTCCAATGAAAAATACAAATATGTTACGAATTGTCATTGACTTTGTGTTGCATAGTTCCAATGTATTTATATGTTGCGATTTTTAACGGATAATTTTACAGTATTAATATAGTGTTCGTCGACTGGGACTTGGTAGAAACCACGATCGCTCTTACAACTATAATAACACTGTACGGCTTTAATCCCCATACTATTGTTATGGGTCGATCGATTGAGTACTGCACTACAACAGTCATAGATGTTTTCATCAAAATCACTTATTTCGAGATTCCAATTGTGGGTTGGACACAACCAAGTGATAAATTACCTGGAGTTTTGGAAATTGGAACAATTTTTTCTCGATACTGAAGATTGCTGTTTTTTTACTCATGTCTCCACTCGTGTCATAAAAATTGATAGTTCTGGAAAGCTTTTTAAAATGATACGGTATAAGCCAGCTCTGTAACAGAAAACATTACAAACTCGAGATGTTTTTTCTATTCTTCACTTCCCTCTTATATCCGTGCTACGTATACATAGCCCAACCTTCATTTTAAATAAATTTTCGGTAACCAATAAAATCCATCACTTTTTATGAGAAGTATTTAGGAGATAAGCTATGGAACGTCTTCAAGCCATCACGTTATAGCTGATATAGTTTGTTCAGGATTGTGATTTGCAAAAGGAGAGCAATATCATGCATGATGGATGAATTAAAAGAGCAAACAAAGTTTGATTTATTGGAATAAGATATTTTTCAGATCTAAGCTTTCATTTGATAGCTGGAGCGTTGAACTAATACTAATATATTATTTATATATATATATATATATATATATATATATATATATATATATATATATATATATATATCAGGGACGAAGTGGTCATAGAAGCAAGCGAAGTGATTGCTTCCCTTAATATTTACCACAATTATTTTAAAACCTTTTAAATTGTTCAAACTTACAATAGAAGTACCAAATTATCAAAAAATAATTGTCTCATATAAAATTTATACAAAACACTATTGGAAAAAAGTTTATTCGCAATAAATTTGTTCTCGTATCTAAAACCAATTGGAAATAAAATTTGTTTATTGTTTTAACGGTCTCACGAATTTTATTATATTTTTGTCTCCATTTAATATATGCATTATAATGTGATTTCTCCTTAAAAATAAAAAATGATTATTTTGGTGGGGCATTGTAAACTAAAAAGAAACTAACAAATGCAAAGTTTTATTAATATAGGCGAGAGCGAGAAAATTATTGAAATAATGAAATACGATATATTGAATAAAGATAAATGGAAAAAACGAAACAGGTTGATCGTGTTTCTTTTGGAAGGTGCTTATTAAAATCAAAATATCAATTAAAACGTTTTGCACTAAATTTGGTAGTAATTTTTTTGTATACCCTGTTAAATAGATAAAGAAAACCATAGCGGAAATACTTGATTATCGACATTCTCGTTCTTATTTTATTTTATTTCAAACAAAGGAATGTGCTAAATTATTATGTCAAATTAATATTTTGTCGGTTTATATTTAAATAATAGGTATTTAAATAAAAAGTGAAATATAGTGTCAGTGATTGAATGAGTATTATTATTTGTGCTGAAAGTGTTTTATAGAATCGATAAACAAATTATTTATCTTACTAATTATTGTTATCATTCGTGTTCTACACAAATAATGGGGGATTGTAATTGTATCATAGAAACGTTTTTAACTAGTTCCTTCACAAAGTACAATTTCGATGAAAAGTTTGCGATTATTAATCAACCAAGGCCAACACCTGGTTCGTCCTTTTGTGGTGCTTTATCACATTTAGTGATAAAAAGTATGATATAATGAAATTGTCGTAGCTTACTGACGGTTTATCAAGAATGAACAACTTCATGTCGTATATTGAAATGGGTAAAAAAGACAACAATATCTTCCATCTTGCTTTTACCAGTTAACATTTGAAACTGTTTGTCTTATTTCATGTTAAAATTGTTTCCAATATCGTTATTTAAGTTGTATTCATATACTTACCACATTATAAAAATTTTATCACTACCTATCCAACCACTTCATATAAAAAATGATATAATTACTTTTAGGGTTATGTAGGAACGTTCATTTCTTAAACTTCATTATTTCCCCTTTTTAATTTATTACACAGGATTGCGATTGTAGACTTATTTTATTTTTATTATTATACCACGAAAAAAGTCTCCAACCGTGATATAAAACTATGATAAAGCACCACAAAATGACCACCCAGATTTGCCAAAATTATGTACGAAAATTAAACATTGTACACGAGAATTTACGAAAGCTAGCTACGAAAAATTAACATGGCTTTCGGCACAAATTAAATAACTATACAGATAGAAACCTACGAACAAAATTCATTTTTTATAATTTTTTGCGAGGTAACCCACACAAAGCAAAAACCCAAAGCAAAAAGCTTACTCGGATTATTATCGTAAAATATCGTCGCAATGAGGGTTCACTCGCAAATCATTATGAAAACTAAATTTTACTCGTAGGTATCAATCTGTATAGTTATTTAATTTGTGCTTGCGAGTTGTCCCAAATTAAATGCAGTGTTTTGTTGGCCGTGTCTTTTGTTTTCTTCAGAAAAAACTGTGTGAAATGTGAAAGGTGTTTTAATGTTTTAGTGATATGAACAACTTTTCGAAGGCCACTAAGCGGCACAAACAGTCACAAAATCATTTACAAAATGTGTTTCAAATAAAAACATTCGGAGCAGTGCGAATTGAGAATTGAATTAACTCAAGTCGAACCGTCGTTTTAGAGCAATTTAATAAAAAAGTAAAAACATATCGTGATATACTGAGTGCCTTTAAAGTCATTATTAAAAAACAAATACTATAGAAATTAAAATGCACAAATTTTGTTGAAATTATTTTAGACGAGACTTTAGATGTCACCAAAAAATTTTAGCTCGCGGTAGTTCTACGATATTTAGGCTCAAACGGTAATACTTAAGAAGATTTTTTTAGAGTTTATTGATTTTTCATGTGATCGAAGCGCTATCAAAATATGTAATCGATTTCATAAAAAAAATAAAATAGAGGAAAAACTAATCGGCCAAACTGACGATGGTGCCGCGGGAATGTCTGGAAGCACCAAAGGTCTATTAGAGATATTTATCCATCTGCTATATTCATTCATTGTTTTGCACATAAATTAAATTTGATTTTATCACAATCGTGCAACACAATAATCGAATGTAAATCATTTTTTTGAAGCTTATCTGGATTAGTTGCGTTTTTCAACCATTCATTAAAACAAAGTTTCGCTTTTGATCAAATAGTCAAACGTAGATTACGTTCAACTTCACAAACAAGATTTTGGGAGTTCATTGGCCGAATAGTTTTGATGATGAAAACACACTTACATGATTTACGAGAGCTTTTTAATAAATTTTAATCGAGGATATTTCCAAATGGGATGCAGAAACAATAAACAATTCTCGTGGTTATCTGTTATTGTTAGAAGACGATGGTATATTTTTAACACTTTTATATAATTTTTTTTTTCAAATATATTTCCAGAAGTTGACATATTATTTAGCATTTTTCAGAGAAAATCTTCTGAAATATCACATTGCCTTAAAAGTTTAAAACATTTTAAAAAATTAGCCAATTTTAGATTTATTGAATACTTCTGGACTAACTTCTGATTTTGCTGAATTCTTTAAATTATGCAATTTAGGTTTAACTTTTGCCGCAACATGGCAAGTGCCGAGAGATCATTTTCTTGTATGAAACTTTTCAAAAGTTTTCTAGAAATATAATGGGACAAGATCGACTAGCCAAACTGGCCCTAATGGGCATTGAAAGTGAATTGTTTAGAAAATTACAATGTTCCACAACATTTTATGATGAGGTAATAGACGAATTTGTAAAGCAACATGAGCGACGAATTGATCTTACTTACAAAACTTAATTTTTATGTAAATAACACTTTAAATAAAAAAATAATTTCGAACATAAACTTGTTTAATATGTGAATACTGAGCGGTCTATGTCAGACGATCATTGTGATGTGAGAATTAGACACTATTTAAAATAGTGCCAGGAAGATCATAACTAATTACTTCCCCAGGCCAAATACTCACGCTTTGTCACTGATATATATATATATATATATGTATATATATATATATATATATATATATATATATATATATATATATATATATATATATATATATATATGCTCATACAATGTAGGTAGCATCTCTTCTCTACTCCCAAGTCTGCCTTATCGTGGTGAATGGTGAATCCTGTTAGCCTTTGGGTAAGAGAAGGTGCCACGGCTGGAATGGTGAACATATAATAAAAAAAACTGACCGCTTGAGTTACTCATGCTAAGGTGAAACTGCATACGCTCATGTCTGTCATAAGTAACCGTATTTCTCGTGAGAAGAAAATGGTACCAAACAAACAAAGTGAGTGATGCTGGTGGTTTAAAAATAAGCAGGTGATGATGATGAGTAGTAGTGGGATCAGTGGAAGTGAGAAGAAACAAAAATGGAGATCAGACCCCAGTAGTAGTGCGGAAGTAGGATCAGTTCAAAGCTGGTGGTAAAGAGGGTATCCACACAAACATAACAGAATGAAAGCTGCCTACAAATCCTCAACATACACATCAGGATGTATTCAGCGATGTCGACGAACGAAATTAATGAAATTGTTGCAAGAAAAGGACACAAAATGTATATTGGAGGACTGGAATGAGCCGCACCAGCTTTTTTTTTGCGATCTAGCAGCTTAGTAGTTATTGCGGAGAAATTTTATATACCCACGCTGTCCATCCAACCAAGATTTAGTGTAGGTTTCATTTTAACAATCAACTCAATAGCCATGGACCACCTTCAGATGGCTGGAAGAAATTGTGAACCGGTTTCAAATATAATATTAAATAAAACGTTAAAGAACATAATCATGGAACTGCGTCATTCAAGCAATTTATGATTCGAATCGAATAGCAATACGTATCGAATTTCCAAATAGGTCTGCAGGTGAAACTAGTTAGAGAAGCAGTTACGAACTCTGGAGACTCAGTTATATTTGTAATAGTGACTTGTGCCGTAGACTTGTTGCGGTACAATCTAAGGATATTCGCAGTCCTATGGATAGAAATAATTCGATTGTGGAGTTGTGATGGGACAGAGTTTCATATATATATGCGTCATGGTCTGGAGCAAAGTAGACCGAATGGATCTCAAGAGTATTATAGCCCACATTCAAACTTCAGAATTGTTCGATGAGTGGTAGAGCTATGCGCCATTTTGTGCCTATGCCAGTTCTCGCGATGGAATAGGATTTATTGCCATAAAACACAGATCACGAGAAACTTATACATTCGATTCCACGTAACACGTAAACCGATCTCATACCAAGTGGGGTCTCATACATATACAAAACATCGTTTCATATATCAAAATTTTCCAACTAAATAATTTTCAGCATAACATTATCCAATCCAAACAACAACTCATTGTGTATTTTCATTCATTTCACGGAACAGTTAATTTTGATTCGTGAAAATTATTAATTTTTCATAAAAATTAGTTTTAATTGAAATTAAAAAGAATAAAATTCCATTATTCACATTATAAATGGCGTGATCCCATCCTATTTGTCATTCACATATGTGTACAACATATTGTTAGTGTTCTCATTATCATTTTGCAACGCTGAGAGATATTCGTTCTTCAAGTAAATTTTGCATAAATTGATCATAAATATACAGATCGCTGCTACGTTTTTCACTACCGACCAGTAGTGTAATGGAAAACCGAGCGCTAAAGTGGTCCTGGATCTACATTAAACCAAAGACTGGCGAGATCTGCATAAATTCACAAAGCTAACGATCAAACATGATACTCGTATTTATATATATATACAATTAGGTGTGAAAGTGTGAAGTTAATTTTGTGGAATTCTAAAAATTCTATTACCTGTTCTTATATAAACAACAACAATAACAACATACAAAATTCTACTATTTTATACATCTTATGTTGTTCTTTCACTTGATTCCGCGTACACTAATAACGATAATGATCATGCAACGATCGTATAATTATATATCTGTACGAGTATGTACATAAATTTTTTCAGGTCTGATTGGTGTATGGACTAATTTGAACTTGGAATAAACACTCATACATTATAACCATTCATCCACCTTTTAAGATATACACACATATGTGTATGTACATAAGATTTAATTTAAAATATGAAAATCGATCATTTTGCGCGCGCAATTTTCTTACATGATCGTATGCAATAAATAAGAATAATTTCTTATATGTTAACAAACGTTAAATCGTGTATGGGTTTAATGAGATGCACGATGGACAAATGGACTTCGAGCACTGTAGATACACAGGTGGAAAATCGCGATACATTTGGTTATGATTGGTTTTGTATATACGTCATCATCGGTTGATAGCAAATACGTAAAGGTAAATATGATTGTGCTCGTTTATCAAACGAGTTCAATGTCTAAGATATGTAAATATGTTATATGTATAGTAAAAATATTTTAGGGTGTGATAGTATGTCAACATTTTTTTTATTATAAGTAAATATTGTGACACAAATGTGCTAATTTTCATGAAGCAAGGGAATTCCTCGTATATTTGAACTAAGACTTTGCCACGATGTATTCTCAAGCAAGATGAACATTTTTGAAACGATTCGATTTCAATAAATTTTCTGAATCATTTCTGTTGGTGAAGTCAACATCATCCGTTGGTTCTGTTCATCTTACTTTCAAGATAATGCTTCATCTTAGTAACACTTTTGAGCTATAGACTTGCCTAATTCTCATGAAACACGTTCATAGGTCACGTTTAGTTTGATATTATGGATAAACACATCCATAATCCCCTATTGGAGTACAGTGCAGATATCATGGATCAACCCCCATTTCATTTTATTACTATAGAATAATTGTATAGAGTGTGAACCTTGTAAGAATTGGGAGGGCAAAAACTAACAGACTGTTGAATGTTTCGTTTTTTAAGACAATGATTATGGCGTAATCAGTCCTGGCCCTAATTTAGTATATATGTGGGCACATTGTATAGGTGATCAGTGATCACTAGAAAAATTAAGCGTTATCCTATTACTAAGCTTTTCTTTGGATCCAGTCCTATTCGTATACATATAAGTTATTGAAATTATTTTTCCACTAAGGCAGAGCAATATAGAGAAATGAACGAAACTTAAATCATAAGGTTCCTCAATTCAATGTCACTAATTGGTAACTTCCTAGTTACGAAAAATTCAAGTAGATCTGGTATTTTATTGACATACATAATTTAAGGTATCTGTCTCTATCTTTGTAGTCTATTTGGGGCTCAAGAGTCTCCCAACTCTTTCGTGGTACGCTTGTTTACGTCCTACACCATTACATAACTAAATCAGAGACGTATGGCCATAGGTCCGATTTACCTAGAACCATCTGCGCATTGCATAGGTTTATATACGAGTTTAACTACTAACATGGAAGAGAATTGGCCCACTTTTTCTGCACTCCAACAGAGGGTCATAGATGAGTTCATTCACACCACCGATCGTAATCAGATGGCGAAAAATCCCTTTTTGATCCTGCCCCTATAGGAATTGGAACCTGATACCTCCGGCTCCAATTGCCGCAGCTTTAAGCACAGCGCCATTTGGTCGTTAATTTAATGTAGTATGCTAGAGTAAGTCGAATGCAAATTCCTTCCTCATCCTGAATGTGCTTCTTAAACATTGTTTGCCTTCTAGGTGAAACAATAGATTCATGACTGAAGTTTCCTCTGAAATAAATTAACTCTTTATGTGGTTGTCTTAATTTTATTTCGCAGCAGATCAGTGTATTAATATTCCAAGCCAATAATATAGATTATCATGAAATTTGTAATATCAAATGGTCTTAATAGTTCCACCTTTGAGCTACGACTTAAATTTAGGATGCTAGAAATTATCCTGTAAAGGTTGGGATTACATCCGGTTTAAAATATATCATAATAGTATGTTAGGTTAGATTAGGGTGGCTGTCTCTTACCACATTTCATTTTAAGTACCTCAACTTCATTACTATTACAGTATTTAATCCAAGCCTAAGACAGGGTCCTATACAAATCACCGCGAAATAGAGTTGTCTGCAACTTAACCGATTCATTTTTGCTCCGATTCGTTAAGTTATTAGATGATTTCCTATTACACCATCTGTCATTCAAGAAATAATTGTGTATCGCTCTAATAAGTACGAGACGAAATGATGCATCATGATGAACCAGGTTGTTTGATTTTTATATCTCCTACTCTGAAATGTCTATGAAAGCAGAAATTACACCTCAACTATTAGATAAAAATAAAACCTCATACTCATTTAGAACATTCCTAGCTGGATGGTATACCGATTAAAAACTTGTCATTAAAATTTGTCATTATGGCTATAGCAGCCCACGAGATAGCGATCTTCTATAAAAGAATCAGTCAGATAACTAAATTATAGAGCCAATGTACAAGGCTGTACTAGATATAGTGTTATTTACTTCTAATTTTCTAAACATTTTCTTTAGAATCTTTCTAAGTCTGAAGTCTAACACAAATTGCGTTCATAATGTGAAGTCTTTCCCTTCGAATTGTTTCATTCAACACTTCGTTTGTGGTTTGAAGAATACTTTCCAGAATTTTCGAGTTGATATTCTTTCTGTTAAGTTTTCCAACGTTAAGTACAAACAGCAGATTAACAATTAATCGTTTTTGCAGACAAAGTTAAAAATAGTCTCCCTGTAATACTATCCTTTATTTCTAGATTTAACAGATGGCCACAAGTTGTACGGGATATGTAGTAGGGTGCGGTTAAGAATTCAGCCGCTGCGCAGCTTAGGCTGCAAAAAAAAATTTCATGCAGCCGGTATGCGTTAATTTGAGGCTGCATTTTTATACGACTTGCAGCCAAAAAAATTGACATTTGGAAAATAAATTAGTTTGGCACGTTTTGCAATTTGCATGGTGTTATAGAAATAAAATTTATACAATGACTGAATCAACAATTATATAATTGAAAGTTTATGTGAAACTAGCAGTAATATATTGTTTTTAGAAAAAATTCGCTCTTAAAAAAACGAAAGTCGAAAACAAAACTTCTATTGAGGCTCATTGACAAACGATATGTTTCCATTAAACGGAGTATCGTAAAAATAAATAATTACATGGAAATTGTTGACGAATATGATTTAAAAACGTTTCAGTCTCATTTCCGTATGCGTAAAGAAAGTTTCCAGGTCAGTTTGATAAAATTTTAATTTTACCATTTTTATTTTAATATTTAATATCTGTTGATATTTTAGAAATTACTAGTGGTTCTGGATAACGCTATTATCTTACCTAGGAGACGTCCAAGAATTAATACGAAAAAAGCCTTGTTGATGACCATTCGGGTCTTTGGAAACTTGTGTAGCTATCGGGATGTAGCTGATAGATTTGGTGTTTCTAAGGGTTCGGCTGTGGGAACGGTTTTGTTTATATGCCAAGAGCTGACAAAATTGTCATTAAAATATATCAACTGGCCTTCAGGAGATGAAATAAGGGCAGTTATCGATAAATTTGCAAAATTGCGAGGAATCCTTAGCTTCGCCAATGTTATTGGCTGTATCGATGGGATGCACATTGAAATCCCTGCTCCATCTGTTGATGCAGTTAGCTATTACAACAGGAAAGGGTTCCATTCTTTAATTTTACAAGTAAATTACTAATAATATAATTATTTTTTTTATCGGTTTTAATAATATTTATAATTTCTTTATGTTAAGGGTGTTTTCGATAGTGACATGAAGTTTATTGATGTTTTTTTGGATGGCCCGGGAGAAGTCATGATGCCAGCGTCTGGAGTAGCAGCAGCATGTGCAAAAAGCTTGAAGAGGAGACCATAGATATAGCAACCGATTATCACTTGCTGGGTGACAGTGCATATCCATTAAAAAAATACTTAATGGTACCCTATAAAGATAATGGGATGTTATCTTCACGACAAATAAAATTTAATAAAAAGCTTAGTTCGACAAGAACTATTATCGAACAAGCCTTTGGAATGTTGAAATGTCGGTGGCGCAGATTGAGATATCTCCATATTTCAAACGTTTTTAATGCGAAATATTTTGTAGTTGCAGCAATTGTATTGCATAATTTTATTTTAGAGCAGAAAGAAGAATTTATGGAACCATTAATCATAACCGAAGCTGAAAATAATCCAGATGACTACTGCGATGTTTCGATCACATCCAACGTGGATCATGCTGAAAAATTTAAAAGAAACTTCCTTACTCAAACAATTTAAATATAAACAATAATGTATCTTTAACTTCATTTATTTATAAAAACTTATAAAAGTAAAACAGCCTACATTTTGGAGGTACAAATAATTCAGTTCGTTTAACTTAAATAAAATTATCACAGCTTCATGCGGGTAAATAACTAAAAGACATTAATTATTCTTGATGATTTCAATCATTTCTTTAACAATTAATTTTTTCCTTTTCCAATTCATTTTTCTCCCTTTCAACCTTCATTAACTCCTCGTGCCTACGGCTCTCCCTCGCTTCTTCTTCTTTTAAATATTTAAGAACTTCGCTAAGATCATTAGTTTTTCTTGTGTCCGGTGTTTTTTTAGAACACTGTGCTTCGTTGGACGTGTCAACAACCGATACATCAACTTCTACATTTTCTTCCTCATACCGATTGGCACTAGAAGAATCGAACGTCAAGCCCCTCGGAGGTACGATATTGTGACGAGTACCGTATACTGCGTCAAACTGTTCAAAAAATAGCCAATATATAGCCCCCCTCCCACTTTTCTCTTTTCGTTTTTTTATGCGTTTATAAGTAATTAGCAAGTTTTTAAATTTTTTTTTAGCCTCTAATGGAGTAATGGCTAATTCCTTTATGTGTCCCTTCATTTTATCTATACATTTTTTCCACATTGTTCCTTTATTTGTTTTCCCGTCATTAAATTCATGCTCCATTTCTAGTCTTGTGACTATTGGCAACTTTGTAACTTGAGGGTTCCAAGTATCACGGCTATAAAATGCAAGTAATAAACAAATAAAACTGTCCCATATATTTGTAGGTAATTTTACACTTACGTATTGGTTACTGAACTTTCCTCATTAATGTAAAACTCGTTCAGTTCTTCATCAGAATCTAAATCATTTTCACTAAATATAAAAATAAAATTTACCGCCCAGGTGGCTCAGTGGTTAAAGCTGTGGCAGTTGGAGCGAGACGTACTGGGTTCGAATCCCGATAGGGGCAGGTTGCAAAAGGGATTTTTCACCATCTGATTACGATCGGTGGTGTAAATGAACACATGTATGACCCCCTGTTGGAGTGCAGAACTCATGGGCCGACCCATCTTCCATGGCAGTACTATACGATGGCATGGAGCTATGCAATGCGCAGATGGTTCTACGAAAATCGGACCTATAGCCGTACCTCCTCGATTTGGCCGTTAAGGCGTAAAGTAGGACGTCAATAAACGAACCGCGAAAGAGCTGGGAGAGCCTTCAGCCCCAAAAAAGATAAAATATTAAAAAAAAATTAAATTTAAATATATACATATTTCGATATAAATGTACATTAAATACTCACCGTACATCTTGAATAAATTTTAGGTTATGTTACTAAAATTTGCAGTCTTGCACGCTACAATAAGTGGATGCACAAACTGCGCACCCAAAATTTTTTAGCTGCAATTTTTACCGATAGGCTGCATAGGTTTTGCTGCAAGTCTGAATTTTTGACCGACTTGCAGCTTAAGCTGCACAGCGGCTGTATTCTTGACCGCACGCGTATATATATAGCCAATCGAGTTACAAATTGTTGGTGCAAGCTCTTACTACAACATCAAGGAATTGAGACCATATAAGCATGTCTCTTTAAAAATTGGAAAGTTGAGGAAACCAGTAGAAACGAAATTAGATTATCATGTATGACGATCCAGGGATCCAGGAGTTCCCTGATTCCTGAAAAGTATATTCAAGCTGAAGTTACAGCTACAAGAGAAGCTATAGACTGTATAAAATCACCATTGTATATCTGTAAGGTATTGATAGACATTACGAAAAGTTAGGTTTCGAGCAATACTCTAACGATCTCACTCGATAATTCACCTTTTGCCACACCTCACCATAAGCAGGGTTGATATTTTGATATTTATAAATCTGATATAACGGAACTTCATGTTACAGATTAGGGCCAGAAATATATTATACCCTTTATCTGACCATTAGCCTGGCCCACTTAAAGAAGTTTTGGCAGAAACTATTGGTTGTGTGACTTCGAACTATAATGCATCCTCCGATGCTACCCTTCATCTCGCCCAAATCTGATATGATAACAATATTCTGAGTTCAAGTCCCAAATTAAGGATAAATAGTGTAAGGATAAATAGAGGCCAACTATTAAATTTGTTGATAATCCTATATTAAGCATTAAAATAAAATTGAACAAAGCCAAACATCTCTTCTGGTCAATACTGCTAATTGCACAACACGCAGGAGCGACCTCAATCGTATATATTTAACCAACAATGTGAAGCTTTGGTAAAAGGTAAGTAAATTTCTAGCATGAAGGTAATGGGGTGGCCAAGTTTATGACTACGTCATTTATTGATTAAATATTTTTTTCCTGTATTATAAATGATGTCCAGTTAGAGTATAGAACTCATGGGTCAACCAAACTTTTATGTCAGTAAACTATATGAGATTTGGCATTAAGCAATGTTAATGATCTACGTAAATTGGACATGTTCAGCTACACGTACACAGATGGTCATGCAATGGTGGAAGGTATTGGGCGTTTAAAGGAAAATGCGAAAGTGTTTGAGGTGTTACAGAAATGGTTGGTGTACTCGATAATACATTGATAGTGGATTGTGCAACCCAATTCGTAGATCTGAAATTAAACAAAACATAACACACGGAAATTGATTCTATTTGATATAAAAAATTAAATTTTAACACTTACCGTTCTCGACACAAATCTTCAGCGTGATGAAGATGATCGAACTCTTGTGGCGCAAATTTGAAACAGATCTGGTTTATCATTATCACCACAACACTAGTGTCAACAAAACAATTAATTTGAGTACTGAGATGTCAAAATAACAAACAAAAGAGTTTCAAATATTTCAGAGCCGACTTGAAAATATTTTGTGTAAAAATTCAATTTCAAAGCCTACTAATTCGATAGAAAAATGAATGAACTGTATCGAAAAATATTTTGAGTCCTATTTTCTTGAGTATCGCTTGTCTTTCCACCTTACGAATCGCTTGACGAATCCATTCCACTGCCATTCTGGTCACATTCAGATCCAATCTTTTAAACGTGTGGATATTACTCCTTTGTATTAGCCACCTAATTGAAATCCGGCAAAATGTGATTATTTTCAGGATATCTGATTTGAGACACACTGTCCTCATATCTACTTGTTGCAGAATCTTAATAGTGTGTCTCTATACTCACGATTTACCACACAGGATGCTTTCCAAATTCACGATGAAATGTAATCTTAATATCAATTTGATTATTTGTTTGATTTGGGCGATGAAGTCGTCCATATTATATCCCCCCATATCTCAAGCTATCACGATGGTAATGCTCGTTAGCTCGACTTTTGCATTTCAACCTATTATCGTAATGCCTCCACAATTTTCAAATGTGGACATTAATCCGGCATTATTTTGTATAGTTAAGCTTATGCAATCCACTATTTTCTCTTGACTTGTTACATTTTCTTCGATTCGTGTGATGATTTATAGTCGAAGACATTCTGCGATGTTGCGAGTGAAACGTGAATTGAATATATGGTTTTGGGAAAACTGATCATATTTTCAAATACATTTTTATTTCTGTTTTCATTTCGTTCCGTTTCATTTTATCTATACATCATACTGTAACTAATTACAAGAAATAAAAAGAAAAAATTACGTCTTGTTGACGTATGATGACAAATTCATACAGTTTCAAGAGACTGTATCACGATTAACAATGAACACAGACAGACATATATACACACACACAGCTATATGAATCATCTAACAATAATCTAATCAAACAACCATAAATTGGAAATATTGAAAAAGCATAATCGTTACAGTAAGTACATAATTTTATGATTATTTTTCTCACGATATTATAAATTACATTAACACAATCGAACCAAATTTGGCATTTGTCTTGAAATGTAATTTATACTTCTCACTGCAAAACAGCAATTTTAAGAAAGTAAAAAGAATAAGAAATAAAATAAGAATTCAATATTGAAAAAACTCTTTATATTCTATAAATATACTGTCATTCCGTCATTTTTATAGAGCTTAACACTTTCAGGGAAAAAATGACAGCTAGTTTTTAAACGACTGACAAGGAAATTTTATTGATGCGCATTGTGGTGCGAACTGAGTATAGAGGTGTTATGCGATGAGAGGACTCTATATATAGAATTCTCATTGTATGCCGGCTCGCCGTCTCCTTACCTCCCGAATGTGTTAAATTCCTAATTAATCGATCAATCTATACAAATCATGTTTGTGTAGCAACTGTGCATGGTTTATATGGAAACTTAATTGTGGGCGAGCTCAAATATAACCAAATTTAGCAGCCTTTGATATTCGAAAGCTTTATTGTGTACGCGTTTATAGACAAAATATAGAGTGAATTTTATGCAATCAGATTTATGAAGTGTCCGAAATCTCTAGCGATTAATTTTATGAGACTGGTTTAATTATCATTGTTTCAAACCATTCGGCTGTTATATAGACAGGATCGACTTATCGGGCAATTTGTCACAATCAGTGGCTACGTAATCTCGGTAGACGGACGTCAAAATAGTTGAAGTGATTGTTGCATATCCTTTAAGTGTTCAAATAACGAGTAGGGTATCACACTTAAATTTAAATTAGCATTTTCAAGAGTAAGTGAACTCAGAACTTCTTTTATCGTACAACTTCAGCTATAGATCGTAAAGCATAGTAATGTTTAGTTATTTAGCCACCAGTTGTACCTCAATCGCTAAAAAGATACCTTATATCAATATAAGCCGACAGTGTAATCAATGTAACCTAACCTAATATCAGAAACAAAGAACCGTGCGTGAAGACGAATCGTGGAAAAAAGGTAGGATAGCCAAGATATAGTATATTTTATCCCAGTTTAATATTTATGTGTTTTGGTTATGGGCAGATTTGAAAACTGAAATAAAAAAAAAAGTGCGAAAAACGCACAAGGATATAAACCAGACGGGCGGGGGTTCAAAGACGGTGTTCTTGTCGCCGTTTGAAGAACGGGTAGTTTAGCTCACCAAAATTACAGAAGCGGCCATCGGAGTGACTGGAGAAGAAGCCTACAACGGGAAGCAAACAGCTCGAGGGAACAACCGAACCGGCGAACACCTCGATACCTGTACGAATTCAGCAACGTCGGTTAAATCAGAGCACAAAGCTTTAGAACGAATTTTAAGCTCAAGGGAGGAGACAGGAAGATTTAACTAAATGTGACCACGTTGATGAAGGAGGTCAACGAAATCAATGTCAAACGACTGAAGGTGGAAGAAGCGCGCCTAAAGTCGGACTGAAGTCGGACCGGCGGGTATAAATTAAATTAATTAAATAAATGTTCTCTGAATTGAAGAATTAAAAATATTTTTATTTAAAACAATGAATTTTTTATTGTAAATTTACTGTTTTTATTTCCACTTCATAATTTTTTAAACACAAGTTAAAAGGCAGTCCCGATCGCGGCCATCAATATCGGCATACTCGAAATCGCCTTCGAAAGTAGTATTGTTTCCTTCATCGGGCCGCAATAAATCAATCATTTCGAGTTTAATGATGAGACACATATTGTAAAGTGTTGCACAAACATTTACAATTTTGACCACTTTTACAGGACCGTACCGCAGCAATCTCTCGCCTAATTAACATCGACATATACGTGTATTAGAATCCCAATTTATTGGTGAGGGTGGTTTTTCTTTCGGTTGCACCAGTTTTGGTGCAATGTTCTTGGTAGATTTACTACCTTCTGGTTGATTGACCTTGGGTTGGACAACTTTCGGTTCGGTACTTGAAGTTTCACAACCATTTAGTTGATCAGCCTCAGGTGACGATTCAGATTTTCTTTTCTTACCCTTCCCTGGATTGTTTTTGCTTCTTTAGGATCCAGTCCATTCCCCTTTCTTATTCATTCTAATCAGTGAAATAGTTGAGTTTCACTGGATCAATACTCTCTGGTTCGCTATGTTCTTTAACATCCCGATTCATTTTTAGAAGTTCATTCTCTCGCTTAAGATACTCAATTTCTTCGTTTAGCTTGGCAAATAATTGCTCCATTTTCTGTAGCCTCCCCAAGAGATCCATATTTTCCTTTTCTAGGTCATTAGTTTTTTCACTGGATCCAGCTGCTCGCAATGTGAAATTTCCGCTGGCATCACTTCTGTCTTGCAGTGTTTGGCCCTCCCCAGAATCATTAGGGCCAGCCTTCGAAGATGATGGATTGTACAGTCGGCTGACTGGAGTACCACCTGGGGTTATAAATCTCTCTGATTTGTGCATTGCATATATTCTCGTTGGAGATCTTGATACTATGGAACTTCGTCCAAATGGGTAAGACAATGGTTGGCCAACCCCAGAATTATTTGAGCCATCCTCCGAAGAGGGTGATTTGGTAGCAACTTTTTGAAAAGTAAGTCAACATTACTATCGATGGCTTTGGTATTGCTATTGATTTCATGCATAACCCCAATCTAGGTCATTATCACTGCAGTTTTTTGTTACAAAATAAAATTTCTGTTTTGTTGTGTTATGTGAGTATGGTTACTTTGCACTTTTAATAATTATTTTAAAAATTATATTTATGTGAAATACGACTGTTCATTTTGAGTATTTATAAATAACGACTTTAATGATTTTCGATTCGACCGTCACTTTCTAAAGTATCGAAAGTGATACAACATCCTGCCCCTGGTGTCTAATTGGTGTAGCTTGCCACTTAAACTATTTTCTAAGGAAACGGTTGGCATTGATGAAACGAGTTACCTTAAGGTCAAAAAGGCAATAAGCCTTCAGAGGCAATTAGGCTTCAGAAACCAAATTTTGAATTTATAAAAAAAAATTATTTAGCAGACTGTACAATTCAACCAAAGAAAGATATTCTTGCTATGAACGCAGCAAGAAATAATTTTAATAAAGAATTATATTAATTAATACAAAGACACTTAATGGAAGAGGTTTGCAAAAATCCTAGTAGTAACTCTATCAGTGTAGATATGGTAGATATAAGCTTTCAATGTGACACAATTACATAAATTTCAGAATAAGAACCACGTTTGTTCGCAGAAATAATTAGTTATTACGAGACCTATAACTTCTTCTTTGAATTTTGCAGAGGTCAGGAAAAAGTAAGATCTTAAGCTTTCGTTAAAGATGAACGCAAGAAATTCCTATGTTCACATCAATTTTTGTGTAACATTCCATGGAAAGGTACTTCGAACAAATGTCACAGTAAAAGCTTGATCAGATTTTGCTATACAAGAAACCAACCTAATGGAATTGAATGTTACATTTAGTTTAGCTTAATCGTCATACGCAACACTCGGACCTGTACTGTTGGCACTATATATCGTAGCATCATTGACAACCCTTTCATACTTAACGACCCTTTCATTTTCATTAAAACCCATTCAAACGCAGGTTCATACTTTCCATATAAACTATGAAATCCGCTAGCACAACTAACATAATAACTTTGTCCATCACTTATAATTATAAAACGATCATTTTATGTCCAATAGACTTTCGAGACTTCCACATGAACAGTGGAAAATCATCGGTAACTGATGTTTCAATATTTTCCACAGTTGAAGTCGAAAAATCTCTGATTGGACTTCAGCTTCATATATATAGCAATTTTTAGACATCTTCAAAAAAATATCTTGAGTGAGAATCAATCTCTCTTCAACCTGTTATTAGAATATGTAATTCATTAGTTGTACTTGGCACAGCTCATCTGTCTTTATTCCAAATGAGAACGTTGAGTTCTGTTGGATCTAATACCCAACCAAATTTTCGTCAGATGAATGGGAAGAAAACTAAATATATTGTCATCGTGAGAATCGGGTTCAAATATTTCGGATTTGAAGCTAGAATTTCAGATCCTGTAGCCATAGAATTATGAGCTTGAAGTAAGCATAAAATTATACGAATGATACTTTAATCAGTAAAGAAATGAATTCAAAGGATGAGTACGGAAATATTATCAAATTTAAGATCACTTCACCTAATTTATTTCCAGGATTGGGCCACCAAAAAAGCCTTGCTCTTAACAATAGGTAGATCACTTTGAAATCTTATAAACAAACATATTCATAATCGTCCCTGTAGCTAGCCTTGAACTATTTAAATTTATAGAATTTTATATGGAAATATTTCAACGCATCTCAATTGTGCCAGTTCCATCCATCGAATAGTTCTGTTGTATATACTAGGGTTGGAACGTATTATGCCCAACTCAAAACAATTAGAATACTTGTCACCCAGGTTGGTTGGCACCAAAATATCTAAATTTATAGAATTTTATATGGAGATATTTCAACGCATCTCAATTGTGCCAATTCTATCCATCGGATAGTTTTGTTGTATTTAGTAGAGGTGGTCGTTAGTATGACTAACTCAAAACAATAAAAATCTTTTCCGGACCACTAGGATCCCAAGAGAAAGGTACAGAAATATCTAAATTTATAGAATTTTATATGGAAATATTTCAACGCATCTCGATTGTACAAATTTCATCCACCGGACAGTTCTGTTATATTTACTAGAGCTGTTCCGTATCATGCTTAACTCATAACAACAAGAATCATTTCGGGTCGACTAGGTTCTCTGGTGACAGGTACCGAAGTATCTAAAATTATTGAATTTTATATGGAACATTTTCAACGCATCTCGATTGTGCCAATACCATCTATCGAATAGTTCTGTTGTGTTTACTGGAGTTGGTCCTTATAATGGCTAACTTAAAACAATAAAAATCTTTTTCGGCTTACAAGGCTTGTAGAGACAGGTACAGAAATATCTAAATTTATAGAATTTTATACGGAAATATTTCAACGTATTTCGATTCTACCAATTCCATTCATCGAATAAATCTGTTGTATTTATTAAAGGTGGTCCTTATCATGGATAACTCGAAACAATAAGAATACTATCTGACCAGGTACGTTCGCAGGAGACAGGTATTAAAACATCTAAAATTATAGAATTTTATATGGAAATATTTCAACGCATCTCGATTGTACCAACTTCAGCCATCGGTTGATTAAGTAATATTTACTAGAGGTACTCCGTTTTATTTTAAACTCAAAGCAACAATAGTCATTTGTGGCCCACTAGGCTTTCAAGAGACAGGTACCGAAATATCTCAAATTTTTGAATTTTATATGAAACTATTTCAACGCATCTCAATTGTGCCAATTCCATCCATCGAATAGTTCTTTTGTATAAACTAGAGTGGGTCCGTATTATGGCCGACTCAAAACAATAGGAATACTTGTCTGCCAGGTTGGTTCGCATGAGACAGGCACCAAAATATCTAAATTTATAGAATTTTACATGGAAATATTTCAACGCATCTCGATTGTGCCAATTCCATACATCGGATAGTTTTGTTGTATTTAGTAGGGGTGGTACTTATCATGGCTAATTCAAAACAATACACATCATTTCAGGACCACTAGGATCCCTAGAGACAGGTACAGAAATATCTACATTTTTAGAACTTTATATGGAAATATTTCAACGCATCTCGATTGTGTCAGTTTCATTCAACGAATAGTTCTGTTCTATTAAGTAGAGTTGGCTCTTATCACTGATAACTCGAATTAGGTAGGTTCGCATGAGACAGGTACCAAAGTATCTAAAATTATAGAATTGTATATAGAAATATTTCAACGCATCTCGATTGTATCAACTGCATACACCGGACAGTTCTGTAATATTTACAAGAGCAAGTCCATATCATAACTAATTCAAAACAACAAGAATTGTTTCAGGCCCACTAGGTTCTCAGGATCTGCGTTAGGTATAAGCCTCATGCAAAACACGGAATATTTATTTCAGAGAGACAAGTTCTGATATCGCAAAAAGAGGTCCTAAGCTTCCTCTATCGACGGGGAACAAAATACAATTCTTTCTTAATCCATTAACTCATTCATGTCTTCTCTATTACAAATAACCACATAATTATGCATTGCATGTGGGTGTCAATCCGGAACGCAACCATATTATAACCTAACAACAATAAATTAATTAATTTAATTTATTTATGTTTATCCATGATTTCAATTTAATATTTATTATATAATTTTTTTTATGATATACGAGTACATTGTATATGGAAAAGTAATAAAAAAAAAATTAATTTTAATTATAAATTTTTTTTTATTATATACATGAATGATATATTATATATTCGATTTCAAATAATACTAATTTAATTATTTTAATTAAATTCGAAATTAAAGAAAATAATTCAGTGAGTTAGAAAAAATACAAAACATTAATTTATCATTTCACAATTTTAATTTATTATTTGCAAATTAATCCGCGAAATAATCCACTGAAACCACTAATTAATTATATATATATATATATATATATATATATATATATATATATATATATATATATATATATATATATATATATATCCACATATATATTTAAATTGATAAATAAGCTAAAAGCTAGATTTCACTTTTAAATAATTTGTTAATCAAACCTACTCGTAGATTGATACGATCGAGGAACTGTCAAATCGATAACGATCATTAAAATCCTATATACGCACACACGATCAAAACGCCTTCATTAATCTATCACATTTGGTCTATCTAATCTACTCCACAAATCAGGCATGCACGCGCTCTAAATAATCTAAATATTATGTTTTGCATCGCATTGCGACAGGTGATCGACAAGTGATCGCGCAACAATCTCCATTTATTTTGTTGGTTGTTGTCCGTGTTCTGTTGTTGTTTTGTTAATTCAAATGACATCAATATATGTTAATTGATTGGCATTCTGTTTTGTAAATTAACTTTCTTCGTTTATTATTTATATATTGATAATGTGGTTTGCATACGATCGCGAAATACTCGACCGCGCAATCTCCATATAATAATAATGTAAAAAAAAAAATGCAGAAATATTATTGAATTTATTTTAAATAAATGAAAAACTCAGCGGGAAGTTAACAATAATCAATAAGAACTTGTTTTTCTTTTATATATTTATTTATTTATTTATTTATTTTCAATCAAAATCAAATATTTTTGTATATACTCGTAGCTGTGGCGATCATGACGATCATTATTATCATACAGTAGCTGCAAAGATCAAAAACCAGTAGCAGCAATTTATGTATATTAAGAAAACAAAATACTATCCAACTGTTTTTTTTTGTGTGGTTGGTATGCATAAAATCAACGATCATAAAAATAGCGATCAGCTCTCTCGTCTATCAACAACCGAGAGATCAAAAGGGGAAACATAACAAATTATTCAAAGGAATCGATCACAAAAAAAAAAATTAATATAATAAAAAATATCAAAAGAGACATGATCACTTTGTAAGACAAAGATCAATATATGAGAAGCTATCGGCCGGTCAAAACAAAAAATTACAAAACGACGTTTTTATTAAAAATATTCAAACAATTCCTTATTGGCAACAAAACTAAAAAAAAAAGACGTAAGATCTGTCTGATTCTTGATATTCGTTTCTTTTTCGTTATCTTTTTGTGTACCTTCTGTTCTGTTTATATTTGTAAATTTCTTTAAGATTTTGTTTTGTTTATTTGTTTTGATCATTTACCGACCGCGCCGCCAATTTGCCGTATACGTTTTGTTGTGTATTTTGTTCGTCCAGTATTTAACAATAAAAATGTATGGAAATTATGTAAGAAATCATTAAAATTATATCCCTTTTGATTATCAAAAGCGATCGCGTATTTAATGTGCTTATATATAGATTCGCGATCGAGGACTTATTTTTTTAATTTATTCAACACCTGTCTTTGTCGTGATCTTAGTTCGTCAAATTTTACATATATGTATATAGTGCATGCGATTGTTGAAGTGGCGATGAGATTTACTTCCTACATTTCTTAATACACGTAGTTTACTATTGAGCTTTTGAGTTCACTAATATTGTGTTAAGTTTAGCGATGCCTTAGCCTTATACTAAACTATACCATTTGACTTATGCCTGATATTCAAGCCTGATATTAATTGACTTAAGCCGGAAGACGAAATATTCGAACTTTTTGACCAGTATGTGCTTTAAATATTTGTCGACCTGGTTCGATTGATATGGTGGAGTGAAGTTATGCCTGAAGAATGGAAAGTTGCCACGTTATATACCCAATATTTAATTAAGACCTGATCGCTTGAAATGTGAGAATTATCGCTATATAGCTCTCCTTTACACAGTATACAAGTTACTGTCATATATTATATTGGAAAGAATTTCTCCTTTGGCGGAGGAAATTATTGGTGACTACCAAGATGGATTTCACTTCTTAAATTCAAACTGTCTTGCAAATACGGATTAGCCGGAATTGTACAGAGTGTTGATCAGACTCGTTGCTATGTATCGATATGAGAGTTGAACCTTATCCGATGAGTACGAAAGATGGCTTCTCACGTTCGAGAGAAGAATCATGCGTGTAATATATGGCGCAAAACGCGACATACCGAGCTTGTTTCAATCACGAGAAATGTAAGGCAAATTATGATATCGTGCATGAAGTGAAAGGACAGCGAGTACGCTGGCTCGGTCACGTTCCGTGTGCTGTTCCGAACCGAAAGAAATAGTGGTTTTGTAGGGAAAGCCGACTTTCAGTAGGAGAAAAGGTCACTGCTTCCGGTTGCTTGCAATGGTATAAAGAGCTGGCAGCTTCTAGTTGCTAGCATCAGTATGAAGAGTTGGTTCTTATTCGAAACCGATGGAGTCAGATTGTTGACACGGTACGGGCCAACAATGGCCTGTAAAAGCCGTTCAAAAAAAATTGTTATCTGGTTTTAATAAGAAAGCTCAAGATGAGTATGCAAATGGCGTAGTGGTTAAAGCTGAATTGCTTGAGCGGAAGATTCGGGGATTTGCAGGTAAAAAAAGATTTTTTCGACCTAGCCGAGCGTCCTAGATTTCGCTATAGTGGCGTAAAGTAGGATATAACTTATCGAACCGCGAGAGTTTTAAGTCTCTTGCGACATGGTTCCTCAATTTAAAATGGTTCTTATACTTATGAGCTTATTAAGTATGTACTAATGAATGTATCATAGAGATTAAGAGGACTCCTTATGTACACCGGGACGTATTAAATGGTTCAACATTTTTCGGCTGAAATGCGAAATTTTAACAATCCTAAAAAATTTAAGGAATCGTTCGAATCATCAGAAAAAATTCGTGCATTCTATTCGTTAGGATGTTAAAATTTTTCGACTCAGTAAGTCGCGTCAATACTGACCTAAATTTAACTGACAGCAAAATAAACAGATAGAAAATATGAAAAATGGTGTCTCGTTCTTAAGCGAACTGTTATACCTCAAAAATGTGAATCGGATCGTGAATAAGAACATTACTCATGGAAGAACCAAGTAGTATCTTTGGTTGACGATGGCACACTAAAAAATTCATTTGAGAGGAATAGTAAGGTCTAAAGGTCAATAAAAACCTTAGTCTTGCATATGACACTAATTTCAACTAGCGACCTTCTAGCATTCCAAAATTCACGTATAGAGCTATTTTATGCTTCTAGGTCAACCAATAAGTGAATCATGCTAATGAGATTGAATCTTACGCTCTCAAAATGGACACTGTGTCCAACACAGTACTCTCTCCTGTTAAATATACACAGCAGACCAATATAATTAGTTTCACGTGGGCAAGAAGCAGCATTTAGAATATAGAGATTTCTTGCAAAGATAATGAGCGATCCTCGATAGTTAATAGACAGGACTTACAGGTACTATTAGACCAGAGGAAAACGAAAGTAGCTTACGAATTGGACATTCAACAATTGATTCATTTAGCTTGAATGAATTATGTCGAATATAAATGCAATCTCTAGAACCCGGTAGAATAAAAAACAAAATTGTCGTATTTTGGCTATTGAACAACCAGAAGAATTTAAGAACTTCCAATGCATCCTGAAAAATGCACTGTTTGGTGTGGTTTATGGGCGAGTGGCTTCATCAGCCCAAAAATTCAAGATATTGCCGACTTATGGTTTCAACAGAATGGTGCCACGTGCCACACAGCAGGCCAAACCACCGACTAATTGAAATAAAATTTTAATGAGACATCAAATCAAGAGAGGGCTTGCCTCCAAGATCTTGTGGTGGACTTACTAGATCTTGGACTCTTTTACGATCACCCTCTAGAAGACAATAAGATTGTGAAATTAAAAGAGTTGCAAAAATACGTTTTGAGCCTTCAGCATCAGTTGCTTGCGATATTATTTATTGAAATATATTTGCAGCTCATTCCTATCGTAATATGTGCGTAGACGCATTGTACTGGTCCATATGACAGATTTTCAGACTATATATGCTATACACATGGTTAGAAATGATGGCTCGCTGTGCTTTTAACATAGTCAAGTTTTCCTGGACGCTAATGCTGGCTTTTTATCCTTTCTATCTGCCTATTATTATTTTCTAACATTATTTTTTTTCAGCAGCTCATTATACACGACACCCTTTTAAAGCCACCACCACCAGATGCGATATAGTTTTGTAGTGTTCCACGTTATGACATATAATATAAGATTTGAGACAATATTGAAGGCCTAAACTCAACAACCAATCCACCTCAAAATGAATCCACCTAAAATGAAAAAAGTACCACTTCTTGATGAAAGTGCAGAAGCAGTCATTAAAAGAGCTAAAAATGGAAAACTAAAGATCGCACAGATCTTGGCGTACAATCTAATGTTGCAGAAGCTCCTATTTATGTATACAGTGAAGATGGCAAGTTAAATTATGTTGTGGGTAACGCTCTTACAGCGTAAAACCTTCATGTCCATTTTGCTCCCATGAATAGTAATATCTATAGGTGATGAACTAAGTGGTTCACAAAATGTGCGCTAATTGCTTTTCTTTCACAACTACGTGTATCAAACAGGGCTGATTCTAAAAGATGTTACAAGAAAAAATGATCGAGGTCATTCGTGATAATCCAAAAAAATTAAATACAGCTTATAAATCACGTGACCTGCAGTCATATACATAAAATAAAAATGAAATTGGCGATTAAAGGTCTAAAGTCTGTAGCTCCAATCATCGTTGGTGATGCAGTAGCAGTACTTACTGTTGGTACAAGTACGTTACCATTTCTTGCTGCGATGGGTGCCTATACAGGAACGGCCATAGTTTTAGATAATGATGTAAGTGCCAAAATAATTGAAGACAATTCAACAGGAGCTACTGATCGATTCAGAAAGCTTTCGTGTAGAGGAGCAAAATGTAAGCCGTACAGGTCAGGAAGGGAAAAAAGAGATGACCCAAATGATTGTGCATAACCCAGCTGGCTCTGATATGCAAGTCATTAACAAATGCGAGATATTTCAGCATTGGAAAACAAAACGTACACTTTCTTCAGCTAAAAAAATAGACATACCACCAGTGATATTCAATACCAGCATGCACAAACAGAGCAGAAAGCAGAACGTGGTTCTTTGAGCAACAATTTATAAATGAAGTCTTAAATCGCTTCTGGTCCTGTCTTGGAGAGCATATGCTACAAATTTTTTTTAAAGCTTGCAAGCAGGAATGTTATTTGAAACCAACTACTTCGATCTAGGTAGAAAGTATAACTGGGGGGACGCAAAGGTACAGAGGAAACCTGGGGTTTTTGGCTGAAAGAACACTACGTTGAACAATATTTGTAAATAGTTAAGACACCACCTACTTCATCACCAATGTCAAGAAACTTCAATTTCGTTGTCCACTTATAATTTTTAGGAACCTACACTGTTATTTGTTCACGATTTAATAAATTAAGCAATCATTAATCCAAATAGACTATTTTAAGGTAGACTGAAAATAATACAAACCGGAAACGTTATTATTGGCGATCTACCTGGTGAACTACCTGACATTCTTTGGTCGAGATCACACATGAACAAGTGTGGCCATAATAACCACAACTAGTACAAAGAACGGACTATCATGAAACCAATTAGAATTTGTGAATTCACAGTGACCAGCGGCATGGTTTCTTAAGTCTACTACATTTTATTAAGTCTACTACATTTTATCGAATATCTAACGAGACAAATCGATAGAAATTGTGTTTTAAAAATATCAACAAGACGAAACGAAAGGCGTAGAGGTTAAAGCTGTAGCAATTGGAGTGGGAGGTACCGGGTTGATTGTCGATCGGTGGTGTGAATGCATGCATCGATAACCTCCTGTTTGAGTAGAGTTCATGGGCCAACCTATCTTCCATTTCAGGACTTTATAAGCTGGCATGGAGCTATACAATGTGCAGATGATTCTATGTAAATCGAACCTATAAGCGTACGGCAGTTATGGGCGATTCCTTGGAAAAATTAGCATTATCATAAAGTAGATTGCGGCAACTATAGAGGAACTATTAATTTGTGTACATGAATTCATTAATATATCACTAATGAGGATCAGTCACTTACCGAGTTCTTTTCAATCACGAGATCAGGAATTTAATGCAAATTCCTAATATCGTGCCTGAAATCAACGGACAGAATCAACTCGATATGGTCGCCTTGACAATGCATCCGCATTTCCATGAGCGCTTCCCTTCCGTTGTTGAATTTCGTAGACAAAACTACCCAATCGCTCAATCGTGCTCCTTCGGGATTTTTAAACTTCAGTAGACATGTCAAGGCGCCATAATCCATTCTTAGCAGAAATGATTGGCCATAGAGGTATTTTCGGAAATGTTCTACACATTTCACCATGGCCAACAATTCTCTTCTTGTTACACTAGTTGCGTTCTGGCTCTGATAATATCTTGGAATAATATGCGATGACACGTCCCTGTCCATCGATTTCTTGTGACAACACTCATCCTAAGCCATAATGACTTGCATCCGTATCCAGAATAAAAACAAAAGCAGCTGCTTCAGTTCGTTGAACGCTTCCTCGTGTTCATCACTCCATTGGAACGGCTTGTTATTTTGTGTCAACTCGTGTAAACTCCTTGCGCTGTTGGCAATTCCTAGCACAAATCGTCAATAGTATGTGCTTAGTCCGATGAAACTCTTTAGTTGATGTAAGTTTTTATATTTGTTTGAGAAATAAAATTTTCCAGTTCCCGAGAATTCCCGGGAAGCCGGGAAATAAATTTTTAAATTCTGATTCCCGGGACCAAAAAAATTTCGGGAATTAATACCCTCTACCCAAGACGTTACCGAAAGCCTCAATTACATCTACAGACCTATCTCGCAAACCCAAGGTTAAAAGTGTTAATTCGTGTATGACATCAGTGTTGTTGAATGTTTTCGGTAACGTCTTGGTCTGTTGGGTAGTTGATCTTCATAGCAATCGAGAAAACTGGATAAGGAGTCTTTAACAGGAGTTTACAGTTTGCGATGAAAGTTCAGTGATTTGAAATTAGAGTGCTGTTTTGAACTTTGCATCTGATAACTTGTAATATTCGTAGAGCTCTCTTCTCTTAATCAATAAAGAAATTAATAAATCGACTTAATTAATGAGTACTGGATAATGAGTACTGGATTGGAATTTTTTCATATCAATCGATATAACGAAAAGATAGTTGCAATTACACATAGAGAGATTAAATTTAGTTCCTAGCTAACATTTGGAAATAATTTGTAGGACAAGATTGTCTCATCTCTTAATATCAGTGTTCTCTTGTTTAGGCCCTCATTTACACTAAAAACACATGGATTATTGATAAGGGTATCAATACTGGAAGTTCAATATTGGTTAAAGTAACGGTAGCACGTTGCTGCCACACTGTTTAAATTGTGTAATGCCCGATGCCGCAACGTATGTATCGGCTAATGCACTTAGGAAGTACAACAACAAAATTTGTTTATTTTTATGATTTATTCCTTGCATTTTAACTCATTTGCAGCTGCTTCCCAAGGTGTTATACAAAGCCTAAAATACATCTGTGGACTTCGCAAAACCAATGAGAACCTGGGACCATAAAATCAACAATATTACGAGGATATTGAGGAACCCAACTCAACAGTCAATGTTGAGCTCCATTGACAAAAGAACCAAAGAGTCATTGGGACTCTTTGGTTCTTTTGTCAATGGAGCTCAACGACTCACAACTAAAATACGAATTCTGCTTTGTTATAAATTAATGGTTGGGAGGTGGAGGCTGTGCAAAAATTTGTATAATGTAACATTAACTTTCCTTCAAACACCATAATTTTCTCACACCGCATACGCATAGTCAACCAACTAATCATCGATTCAATATTTTTAAAAACACCAATGACAAAAGTATAAATTAAATTAATAAATATTAATAATAATTTTTATCAAGATATTAAAAAATTAAATTCATTTTGTTTAAATTAATTAACGAATTCAATTTTTTTTTCTTAATTAAAATTCAATACGCGATACGCGAATTGCAAAACTTGTATACAAACATTTTTTCCAATTTATTTAAATTAAATCGATTTGAAAAAAAAAACTTAAATTATTTGGTTTAATTAAAATAATTATCGATAAATAATGTCAATTTAATAAAAATAAAAAAATTATTGTGTGAATAAATGGGAGTGGGAGATGTAATTAGTGATCCATGTATATACGAGTATATATAGTAACGATGGGGGATAGTTTATCATGTTATCGCCATAATTGGTACGATATAGCTTACTGTGAGAAAGTTTGATCGAATAATCAATTAAAAATTCATAATTCATTGATACACGATCGATACGTGATTAATGCCAACATGTTGTGCAATTTATGAGTATGCGGAAAAATTTTGTCCATATACATATATACTCTTAGTGTGTTGTGCAAAATATATATATTTCACCAGCCCTTATATAAAGGTATGATCAAGGTCGATCGTTAAGAATCCACAAAATACCGATCCAATTACCCAACATATCAGTACACGCATCCACCATATATAACATGATCGGCGATGACTTTGTGTCCTGTATATGCGCGATCGCACATATACGCGATCTCCTTAATCATATACGTCAGCGCGATCGTACAAAATATTTTATTCTATTAATTTAAATTTCATTCATCATCAGAGAACATTAAAATAAACAAAACGAAATGATAAATAAAAATAATCATAACAATGATCGCGATCTTGTGATCTTTTTTCGCGTAAACAAAAAAAAATAAAAAAAAATTCTTGATTGAATATAAAATGTGATGTGATCAATGTTGCTGGGACTCTGGCCGTTTTGTTTTTGTTGTAATTTATTTTTGCATAGTTTTCGATCGTAGGTATATATGTAGGTATAGGTAGGTATCTGAGACGAGTAGTATAGTTGCATATTTGTCCACTCTCAATAATATAATAATTGTTTGATGTTGTTGGTGTTTGTGTTCGGTGTGGTTGGATTTTTGCTTATGTATATAGCGTAAAGATTCGATTGCGGTGCACGATCAAAAGGTAAAATAATAAGAAATCAAAAATATATTTATATTGGCGGTGTTTTAGGACTTTGTTGTTTGTTTGGTTTAAAGTTTTGTGCGAGTTGACAAAAAAAAATCTCCTCAAAGTCAAATCATTTAAAAATATTATAAAAATTTAAAAATCCATAAGAAATGAGATGAAATTCTTTCTTTTTTTTTTGTTTTTTGATCCTCTTCTGTGTATATGTATATCGTGATGCAACTGTGTGTGTGTGTGTCTTATATACCAATGTGATTTTGGTTTGTTATTGGATAGCTTAAATATGCGCGAACGATATATAAAAGCGCCAAAATACCATTTGACTTAGGGTAGACGAAATATTTGAGCTTTTGATTAGAATGAGCTTTTAATTAGAGAGCTTAAGATGAATATGCACGGAGTCCCGATGCGGACTGAAAAAAGACTACTTTTTTTTTTAACTTTTAAGACGTACTTGTGGAAATATTTAGACTCAATTAAGAGGTAACTCAAAATCCTAGTAATGTCAAAATGGGCCAGCAATTGCGGTCTATGAGCTTCCCAATGCAAATCGAGGTGGTGCTCCTTAATAAATATAAAATCCTGTCAGTTGGGAAGTCATTATGACTTTAAACTCTCTAGATTTACCTGAGTAAGAGAAATTTCTGGGAACAATCTGGGACAATAAGGGTAGGTAGTTGTCGAATAGTGTCCCAGACAATCACTCGAAGCCAGACAAAGCGATTGTCTGGTGATACATTGCTACTAGGTATGACATAGTGTTGGTGTGGTTACTCTCATACTGTAAGTGATCTGCATAGCAATATGTTGCACTATTTCAAAGATGAACTAATTTTTTTACCAAAGGGTGCAGATGATCGTGAAAGATAATCGTCCATGATTATTCCTAACTTAATTCATTGAAGATTACGAATAGTACAGGATAAGCAGTTTTTATATGCTTCAGCCTAGTAAATCGTAGATGTTGCTTCTTAAGAAATTTTAAATCCCACCAGTTGGGAAGTCATTATAACTTTACACTAGAATTATCTAGGTTTATCTGAGAAAGCCAAATTTCTGGGATCAATCTTGAACTATACGTTTATTTAGAACCCATAAAGAGTTTGAAAAATCGAATTCAAAGTGGGGCAATGGTCTTTTACCGTCATAGCTGATCAAGCATCTTTCTGTCATTAACAATTTTATTTATAAACGAATGCGACATTTAGACTCAAAAAAAGCCAAGTAATCACCCTAATTCGATGATTGTTGACGATATGTAGTGTTACCGGTGCTATACACATACACATCCCATGCAACATTGGTTTTAATAGCTCTTGAAGTACACGACGCATTATATTGCGAATCAGTACGAACACTCGAGGCCTTCAATACTGGGGTTTACCTCAAAAGTATAAGCTCTATGCCAATAAGTTAGAGTGACGTTAAGTGCACCACCTACGAATGAGTACCTTCTTATAATTTTCATCGATATAAGCAGATGGTGACTATATAGCAACGGAACTGTTTCATGATTTATTGTTGGTATAGTTATTCTGGGTAATCGATATTCACAGCTGTTTGTTGTACTGCTCCACAGATGAATTTCGAATCTAATTATATTACAGGTCACGTGTGTCGATGGATTCGGCTTAAAGTAAATCTTATGAACCAATAAGAATCTTTGGCCCTAAAAGGATGCAGAGAAACAAACTCAGGTTTCCAGTTTTAAAAATTGGGTGAGCCCAAAACAAGTCTATTTGAGAGACTCAGTCGAGCTATCAACACTTCAATTTGCAACGAGAAAGCTGTAGATTCCTCTTCGTCTCTTAGGAATCAACAAGAAGATTGATAGGCTGAGTAGATTCCAAGCACTCATCTTAAATTATTTTAGGTAAAAGTCGTATACGAGTAGAGAGTGCAATTGGAGTTACACGCAGAGAGATTAAATTGGGTACCCAGCTCAAATTTGACAGTTATTTCCAAAACAAGAACCGAAAGTTCAATATTGCTTAACGTAAGGTATAGTATATATGCAACCCTACCGTTTAAATTGTGTAATGCTACACGTCATGCTTACCAGTCGATGCACTTAGACTGTACAACAGCATTTTAATGATTCATTCTTTGCTGGAAGCGTTATTACTCATCTGCAGCTGCTGTTATTGGTAATTACTTGAAATTTATTCTGGTCACAATTTACTCTGCTGATAAGTGATAACATCAAAATTTCAGAATGATACCAGACGGCATTGTTGTGGAACAACGATAATACCTGATCTGAAATGTATGGTAGATGAAGCCATAACTTTCTATAATCTTGCACTTGAATTCGAAATAAGACGGCATCTACTTCAATCGTAAAGCATTCTACTTATAAGAATGAGAATTTAAATCAACCAACTCACTATAGCTAACATAGATATTCTCCATCGCATTGTCCTAGCTCGGAGAGAACACCACTTTCTACCTCATAACGATTCTCTTCTAATTTTCCATTTCTTCCGAATGCGAAAAGGATTCCTCTCAACCATTCAAAAATAGTTTTTTACTGTCGATCGTATACCACTAGCATTGCCCATTTTAGTAAAGACTTGAGCCGATGGCTTGAAAGTTTTAAATCAATTTTTGAAAAAGAAAGTAAGATCAATTCAGAGCACGTGTCAGAATTCATTAATTTCTTAAAAAATGTCTTATTTAATTCAATCTTGAAGGATATAAATTTAAGGCGTGGCTCAGTAATCTAGGCCGATTGGCATTCTTATAACTTTGATAGATGTCGCTCTCGTGACACAGAAAGTAGCGTGGTTGCTGTCATTCGGGGGTGTCTGGTTCGATTTCCGGGATGGTGACCAAATATTAATCTAGATTTGGAGTTTTTAATCTGTAAGTGTATGTGGGTTGACCCGTGGGTATAGTGGCATTGAATTCTAGAATAATTTCCGCCTGCTTTAATTTTTTCGCAAAGAATTTCGGAAGACTCACAAAGTTATATACACCAAATATTCCTTGGTTTCAAACGACTCTATTTATTGTATGGTACGCGACATCTGTCAGTGGGCATCTTTCAATTAATTCTGGGGTTCGAATTAATTCTGAATTAATTTTGTGCAGGATTTCCTCTGATATAGATACTTGGTCCACTCGAATAGAATACCGTAGGATCTAAAAATCAACGAGTCCTAAACCATATTTTCAGTATTGCTTTCGTTAGTGGGGACTACACGTTTAAGGAAGTGGTATAGTATTCAAGTATCTCGGATCCCTCGTTATCTGTAATATCTAAACCTAATGTAATAGCTAAACCTAGTAGGATGAGAACAGAACATGGCTTTTAACATGATTGACCAAAAAATTAACATAACCCAAAACATAACGTTGATAGTTATTTGTATTTCAATAACGAGATCAGGAATTTAATACAAATCCTGACACCATCACGAAATCAATCCCTTGTGTTCCTGATTGAAATTTTTCTATACTGAATTATTACGTAAGTTTTCTTTTCATTGGGCATCACTTACTAAAACTATTCTAATTATTTGACACAATTTCACAGTTGTGGAAAAAAAGTAAAGTTCCACTGGCCACTTCAAACTGGAGAAGAACTGTTAACATTGTATTATTGTTTTCTGTTCCAATAACAGTGTAACGGGCATGTGGGTTCCAAAACATTGTGAGAGAATATTTTCACAATGTTCTGGTACCCACATGCCTGCTACACTGTTATTTGGCGAAAGTGGATTGGCCAAAGTAGATTGAAACTACTGGAACCCGAAAAGACAGCATCTCTGAAATTTTATATCCTTAAGATAATTGAGTATTGAAGCGCAGACTCGGTTAACAATTGCAAGGAAAAACAAGGCAGTTCTTGCTAGGAGGACAGCTAAACGCATTTGTAGACAGAAGAAGCGCGAATGGTGGAAGGCCAAGGTCTTAAGAGTACAACAACTCAGCAATGAGCACAACTCGCGTGGTTTGTTTAAAGGAATCACCGAATTGCACCATACCTTAAGATCTCGGTCAACTGCCATTCGGGACCAGGATGGAAACCTCTGTGTTAACGTCGATGCGGTACTCGATACATGGCGTGAACATTTTTCTGATCTACTTAATGTTCCACATGTATCACAAGCTGTATTTGAATACTCTCAAATACAGACCGCGGAGATGTTCATTGAGGATTCATCCTATGAGGAATTCACAATGGCCATGCAGAGACTAAAGAAAAATCGTTCACGAGGGGTTGATTGCATTAATTCAGAGCTCTTGATATTCGGAGGGCTAACTTTGTGGAACTGTCTTTTCGACCTTGTTCGATTGGTATGGCGAAATGAAGTTATGCCTGATGAATGGAAAGTGGCCGCGTTATGCCCAATATTCAAAAAGGGTGATCGCATGAAATGCGAGAACTATCGCGGTATAGCTCTCCTTTGCACAGCATACAAGTTACTGTCTTACATTATCTTGGGAAGAATTACTCCTTTAGCGGAGGAAATTGTCGGTGACTACCAAGGAGGATTCCGTCCAAATCGGTCAGTCACTGATCAAGTTTTTTCGCTACGGATGATTCTTTCCAAGTACTACGAAACATCTCGCGATGTACACCAGGTATTCCTAGATTTCAAGCAAGCCTATGACTCGATCAATCGAGAGAGGCTATAAGTTAAGTTAAAATATTTAGGAATACCAAAAAAATATGTACATCTGTGTAAAATGACAGTAACGTAGTCACAATGCTGTGTCAAAGTTGAGAACAGGCTATCGAGAACTTTTGCAATCAATTCCGGTGTTCGGCAAGGAGATGCGCTGTCCCCGATACTTTTTAATCTCATGTTGGAATACATCCTTCGTAAAAGTGAAACACCTCAGGACAATATCTTATTCCGACAATCCAATCAACTTCTTGCTTATGCAGATGATATCTGTGTGATTGGATTGAATGGCAACGGAGTGAAAGAGATACTTGATCCACTGGAACAGTGTTCAGCTTCCGTTAGTCTCAAAATCAACGAGTCAAAAACCAAATATCTAATCTCGGGTTTTAGAGACCAAGACGCAATTGATTTCAGTAGTGGAAACCACACGTTTGAAGGAGTGATGAGATTCAAGTATCTTGGATCTCTCATCACTCACGATAATAGTGTGGGCGAGGATATCAAGGTCCGCCTTGCCGCTGGCAATCAGGCTTTGTATCCTCTACGTCCACTGCTGAAATCAAAATATCTTGCAAAAACGGATAAGCTGAAACTGTACAGAGTGTTGATCAGACCCGGTGTCATGTATGGATGTGAGAGTTGGACCTTGACGGATGAGTACGAAAGATGGCTTCTAACATTCGAGAGAAGAATCATGCGTGTGATATATGGTCCAAAACGCGACGTCGATGGCACATACCGAGTTCTTTTCAATCACGAGATCAGGAATTTAATGCAAATTCCTGATATCGTGCATGAAATCAAAGGACAGCGAATACGCTGGCTCGGTCACGTTCTGCGTGCTGATCCGAAACGAATGATACAGCGATCTTTAAAGGGAGAACCGCCTTTCGGTAGGCGAAGAGGTCGCTGTCGGCGACGATGGCTCCACGGCCTAGAAAGCGATCTGGCATCTTGCAACTGCTTGCAACAGTATGAAGATCTGGCTCGTGATCGAAACCGTTGGAGTCAGATTGTTGACACGGTACGGGCCAATAATGGCCTGTAAAAACCGAAAAAAAAAAAAAAAAAAAAAAAAAAAAAAAAAGATAATTGTGCCACTACTTGTGACGTGCGCGTTGCAATAAAACAGTATTTATGGTTTGACACTGTATTTCTTTTACTATTTATAAAAATGTTTTAAACACTGACGTAAGTTAATTTTGGGCCGTCCTCTCCTCTTGCTCTTCCTCTACCTCCCCAATTAGGGGGGGGGGCTATGCTGTTGATATATGAACTGTTACACAAAGGACTTAGAAGGGAAAAGATAAAAGGGCACTAACCTGTTTTCCACCTGTTTTATCTCTATTGGACAAACATCGTGATCGCTCGCGTTCCACTTGACAATCCTCGGGCTTTAGCATTCTGACGACGTGGTCCCACTAATCCCAAGTTCCACTTTGTTTTATCTGGTTTTTCTTTAATTTTAGTTGTATAGATTACCTGTTCACTTTCTTATTTTAATTGTACTCGTTCAATATCACACATTTACTTTGCACCAACTCACACCAAGGAAAGAAAAAAAAGCATCGTTCCCGCCACACGCATCACCTTATATACTTTTTTTTGTATCGCACTGTACATCGGGCAACGTTATCTTCTTCGCGCGCCTCCCGCCATCTTTAGTCCGGTACAAGATTCAGCCACGGTTGATAATCCTATGTTATACCATCTTCAAAATATATTTGACATATGTCTGACGTATATCAGTGTCATTTGTTGTCATAGAGTTTCGTGCCATTTAGTGTGTTGTGTGGTGATTTTTTACTTGTATTTTTGTTTATAAGGAATTTGTGTTTGGGTGATAGGTTTATGTAAAATGTGTCTGTTGATTTTGATAATTTTTTCTGTGAATGTTTATTGTAATAACCTGGGATGTGTTGGCCGCCGGCCAATGCATTTCCTATATATTCCTTGCATGCTGTCAATATGCATTTCCTACATGTTACATGTTATATGTATGTGGTTTGTCATGTTTTTGCTTGTGGTTTGCCGTCCAGTTCATCTTTTACAGGTTCGTGCCTAGCGATGGGACTGGATTGGGTTCAAGGACCGAGGTATCACCGACCAACCGGACAACAGATTTGTAGGTTTACCCCGTTTCAAACTTCACATGGAGATTGCAAGTTTCGTCATATCGCGGTCAAATATCTGAATGTAGGTATATAGATCAAAACTTGCCATTCTTTCCTTATATTCTGCTTTGTACCATATAACACAGGTGGTCCTAACGGAAATGTTCCTACTGAATGCTAGAGTGGGTTTCCTAATGTAATGTTCTATTTACACTATTCTAAGTATTTCACACAATTTCACAGTCATGGAATAAAAGTAAAGTTCCTTCTACGACTTTTATTCCATGACATATAAAACTACTCTAAACTTTTTGCCCAGTAAACTAAAGCTGCTAATTAAAGAAATTAAAATGAATCTATATATAAAGACCTAAATAGCCTGAATGGGGAAAAAGATACCGAGTATCTCCTTTGGAAAGCAACAAAAATGTTAAAACGACCTAAACTTAAAAAGCCTCTAGTTAGAAATGACGATGGAACTTGGGCCATAAGCGCAAAGCAGAAAGTAACATTATTTGCGACTCACCTTGAAAACACGTTCCAGGCCTTACCTAGACAAACAGTAGATGAAAACCAGCAGTGTATAAATAGAACAACTATAATATAGCTCCTGTCACAGTGCTAGATTTAAAAGAGAAAATCAAAACCAGCCAAAGAGCAATGAAATCTCCAGGATATGACTCCAGGATATGACTTAATTACAGGGCAAATAATAAAACCATACCTGAAAAAGGACAACGAAAGCTAATCCAAATAATTAACCCAATACTGAGACTTAAACACGTTCGTTATCATAAACTCGTATCATAAACTCGATCTTCTTACTCCCAATAATTTCAAAAATATTCGAGAAATTACTGCTTAAGCGACTCCCATTAGAAATATGGATAACAAAGTAAAAAAAGTCTGTAAAGTTTCTACACCATAACCATGCCGGCATCTTGTTAAGAAATTTGATTTTCGTTCATTATTGGAATTAACCAGACAAATCACTCCACACACTAAGAACGGCCATGCACCACCACTCATATAGATTCGAGAAAGAGTTATTGATCTGCCTTACTCATTTACAAGTATGGTCGCACCTGGTTAGGTTCCCAATATTGAGTCAAATTAAGTCGCAGGCTCCACTCAGGCTTTTCCGTGAATCACTTTAAGTTTCAACTTAGCAACCATACTTCCACGGAGCCCAAAAGTTTAGATCCCAGTAAGCGACTAAAAGTGCCATATATGTAGGTCCATTCCATTGCTAGCTGGCATCGTTTATGGTTAGAACTATTAAATGCTTTCGCATATGTTAGTCTTACGACGGTTCAAGAATTTCACCTCTCGCGCCGTTACATACTAATTCCCTCAACTGCTTTTATTAATCGTTACGTCTTAAAATAAATATCAATTGAAAATCGAACATTCGTCTTATTCCATCATTCCGTGCAGAGAATATTTAGGCACAAATGGCCTGGTTTAAGCACTCTAATTTGTTCAAATACGTCATTGCACCAAAATGATTTACGAATCCAGTTATGGATTTCCACCTCTGCTTGACACAACTATACGAACGTTTTAACAGCAAAACCTGTAGTTTAGTCTATTCGAGAGAAAGTCGAGTCGAGTTGAAATAACCGTGGCTGCTGGTGCCAGACTTGCTCTCTAATTGATCCTTGTTAAAAGAATTAAAATGTACTCATTCAGATTAATGGGCCCGAGGTTAAAGAAAATTACCCTATAAGTTTATCGTTTTTGTTTATGACAGCTTTCGCATAGAGCTTAGGACCGACTTACTCGTGATCAATAATTGTTCACACGAAACTCTTCTCCACATCAGTCCTCCAAGATCTCATTCGATTATTTGCTACTACCACCAAGATCTGTGCCACTGACAGCACCATACCCTCCTACTCGGTATGGCTTGATTTTAATGGTATAATTAATTTTAATGGTATAATTTGCCATATAGTTTATGTACAGGCATATGACTTGAGTGCCATCCATTTTAAGGGCTAGTTGCTTCGGCAGGTGAGTTGTTACACACTCCTTACCGGGTTACAACTTCCATGTCCACCGTTCTGTTGTCTTAAGCAAGCAACACGTTTCAATCGAGAAAGTCGAGGATCTAACCCATTTAAAGTTTGAGAATAGGTTGAGGTCGTTTCGGCCCCAATTCCTCTAATCATTCGCTTTACCAGACCAATACATTTACATATTTTTGTTATTTCGACAAATTTTGTATAAATATATTTTTGTCGATTTGTCGAATTTTGTCGGAAACTTCACATCCGTTATTCCATCTCATCAAAGCTGGCATAAAGACTTGGAATACAAATTAAAACGAGATTTACCAAAGCAATTTTTTGAAATACTAAACTCTTACATATAGCTAACCGGCACTTTCGTGTTAAACTAGATGGTGAATACCACAAGGTAGCGTTCTGGGACCAACTTAATATGTACTATATGCCTAGAGGAATACCCAATGAACCAATCGTGGCTTGTCTATGTATGAGCTATAAACTCTAGCCTGTCCCGCGATGGAATGCCTTGATTGGTGGTACCGCAGTGATAAGACAGGGCGGTGAAAAGAAGATGGTTTTACCCGATAAAACTCCTGTGTCGTTGAAAAAAAATTTTCTGATCGATCCATCTAGATCACAATACCTCCGTCAGAAAGATACGTTAAAAACTATTATAGTGAGCTTAACTACATAATTGCTGATCTCAGCAGTGCAGAATATATCTACCCTATACACACCTTCTGTTCCAGATATCAATCAGTTGGTGATTTACATAGTCCTCAAAATTCCCAGACAAAAATTGATTCAGAGTTCTGACCCTAGGCTCATAGTTGTATAGGCCACCGAAATGATGAGTCTAATAATCAAAACGTATATTGCTCGTTACACGCTTCTGTATTTCATTATCTACGATCTCTGGAATACCTGTTTACATTTCAAGTAAATATTTTGCATTTCATTTATATTTAATACGTTTAATCCGATCTAACCAGATCCTCAAATATATGAGCAATATGGCATGATTTCCATAATCATTATTTCCAAGTGATCACTTATTACATCCACATATTTATGAACCAGTATAGGGACAATGTGATCGGCATAGCCCTGGTGGAACCGAATATATATAAGGCAATCCCACATTGCCTATAGATATGGTTACATGGACTGATGAAAGGAGTGGCTAACCTGAGTGTACGTTTTCTCTATATATTCTCTAATGGTGGATAGAACACTAATCAAGTAGGCAAAATGTATCGGGCCTTCCATGTCAGTATTATGAGGGAAATGTCTGAAAAGTGTCAAACCTACCAAAGATATAAGACTATATAAAAAACAAAATAAAATTGAGAGAAATAATACATTATTTCTCTCAATTATTTTTTACATAGTCTCTTCGTATGTTTATACAGACTTTCTAGCGATGCTCTTAAATCCTCCACCAGTACTACAAATAGTACTCCGAGCCTTTCATTGAAAATATTTGTTTACGAAGATGGCGTCCTGATGCGACGAAAATGTCACAAATTAAAACTTGTGAAATAAAAACATCGTTTAAACCTGGATCTAGTGGTGAAGCTACTCGAACTGCTGTATCATGCCGAAGTAGTAGCGATGTTATCGTCAAGGTTGTTGCGCAAACAGACATTTTAATTGAGTGCTATGCCATGTTCATATGGGACCGGACTGATCTGCCAATGATAGAAAAGACAACTATAGCAACATTTGCAGATGATACGGCCATCTTAGCAGTTGCTAATAGGATCCACAAGCAAATTGGAAAGAACTTGAACGAAAAGGTGGCGAATGAAACTGAATAAAGCAAAATCTGTAAATGTAAATTTCACTTATAAAAAGGTTGTTTGGATACCAGTGCAAGTAAACCCGCAGCAAATTCCATATTCAGACACAGCCTTTTGACGAGAAGGCTGCGAGGCAAGAAATTGAAACTGCATGTGAACAAGAAATAAGGAAGAGTAAACATCAGATACAGAAAGATGAATTGGCTCTTAGAGAGAAGTTTTGAGCTTACTTAAGCCTGTATGAACTTACGGTACTCAGCTCTGGGGCTGTACAAAGCAAACAAATGCCAACACCATCCAGTCATTCCAAAGCAAAGTCCTACGTGGAATAGTAAATGACAACCTCGATAGAGCTTTGAAGATGGATTTGGTTAGTGTATAGAAAAACACATGCAACGGATTAGTCAAAATAAAAGGCTGCGAAGGTAGAAACCACTTGATCTACTAGATCCAATCATGCAAGATAAATTACTAGATGATTTGTAAATCAGTTGTAATAAATAAAAAATTAACAAAAAAAAAATTCACCTGAAGATATTAAGATTTATCTTGACCGCCCAGGTGGCTCAGTGGTTAAAGCTAGGGCAGTTGGAGCGGGAGGTACCGGGTTCGAATCCCGATAGAGGCAGGATGCAAAAGGGATTTTTCACCATCTGATTATGATCGGTGGTGTTAATGAACCCCTGTGGAGTGCAGAACTCATGGGCCGACCCATCTTCCCTGTCATGGAGCTGGTATGGAGCTATGCAATGTGCAGATGGTTCTATGAAAATCGGACCTATAGCCGTACGTCCTCGATTTGGCCGTTAAGGCGTAAAGTAGGACGTAAATAAGCAAACCGCGAAAGAGCTGGGAGACCCTTGAGCCCCAAAAAAGGTAGCATAGAATAAAATATAAAAAAAAAAAAAGATTTATCTTGAAATTACACAGATCAAAACTTCCCATTGATGATTCTTTCCTGATATTCTCCCATGGTCATATAACACAAGTGGACCGGTTGGAGATTTTTCTACCGATTCAGAATTTGATATGTGGTTCTCATCAGATTTTCTCAAACAGATATCCAAATCGCTTGTATTCTTTTCAGATGGCTCTGTCACTGAACAGGGTACGGGCTTTGGTTACTACTGTCCTTCGCATGATCTGAGAATCTCTGGAAGTCTGGAGATCTACTGTACTATTCATTAAGCGGAATTAATTGCGGTTTAATTACTGCGTGATGTCAGCTTTTAATCTCGTGATCAACGACAAAGAGATTATATTTTGTACGGATAGTAAAACTGTCCTTAACTCATTGAATAACCCTCTAACCAGCTCTAAACTGGTACTGGATTGTAAGAAATTATTGAATCTCCTTGGTCGTAACAACAAGGTAACGGTCATGTGGGTTCCTGCCCATTGTGACATTTTTTTTTTTTTATATATTAAGCTTTAATTGGGTGCAGGGCGAACTTTTAGACAGTCCTAGCTCCTTGTAACTGTCAGAGCTCCTGCACCCAACGCGCGGTCCTTCAAGTAAAGGTTGATAGCTGCCTTAAACTTGTGCATTCTATAATTCAACGGAAACTGAAAACCGGATAACGAATTCCACTTCCTGGATGTTCGATGAATGAATTCGCGCTTTGTACCTTCAGTTCGAGGTTTCGGCAGCTTCACCGTACACCTATGCGCATTGACCGTTCCTCGTGTTACCCGTCCTGGCGTAACTAATGGTGGTATTTTCTCCTTTAATTCTGCAGAACATTTACCATTTTTATAATCTATAGAACACGCATAGTTCTGCAACATCTCTGCGCTGCTGTAGGCTGTCTAGATCTTTCGTAAGTCTGGAGTTTCGTTTTATTCGTATGGCACGCCGCTGAACTCTATCCAGCAACTGGAGAGCAGTGCCATATGCTCCATCCCAAACTTGACAGCAATATTCTATACACGGTCTAATAAAGGTTTTATATATCTGGAGAACCTGATGCGATTTAAAAAACCGTCTGCATCTATTGAGGAACCCGAGTTTACGTGAAGCTGATTTGGCCAATGCGATAATGTGTTCATTCCATTTTAAATTGTTACTAATTTGAACACCAAGCAGACGAATTGAGTCACAACCCACGTTGAGGGCAACGAAATTGCAGACTGTTTGGGTAAAACTGGTTCTCATCTATATTTCGTAGGTCCTGAACCAGCAGCGCCTTTACCTACTTACACGCCTTTACCGCTTTACACGCTTAAGCGGGCGTGGTTAGCTACCGCTACTTGTCGTAAGGCGAAATACTTTGTCGGGATTAACTCTAACCTGACAACTTAAGAATTTTAGTCTCTATACTTACTGGCCATGGCCGCTTCAAAAGCCACCTTCATCACATGGGACTGGCCAGTGATGTCGTATGCGACGAATGAGATCTCTTGTGTTTAGCTGTATGTACATTCCTGTAAATTTACTGTCTTCTCTGCCCTGGTTCAAACTGCTTCAGTTTGCTAAGGTTGCAAAACACGTCTGTGCGCTTTGATTAAATCCTAGGTTTGCACCATGGGCCTTTTGTGGCATTGAGTGCGGAACCTTATAGGGTTCCAACCAACTTTAATAATAATAATATGTTCAAACGAGCAGCCATTTGGCATTATAAAGTATACACTCAAACAAAGAACAGCCAGTGGTTCCTCTACTTGTCGAAACGCGAAGTATATTGTTCAAATCAGCACGGCCCATTTAAGAGTTAGGTCAAATTCTCAGTTTGTACTTTTCAAAGGCTCCTTCTAGTGGCAAACATTGCAACCCCACATATAGTTTTAATCAAGAGCGACTGCTATAGACAAAATTTTCCAAATGTCACTTCCATATGACATTAAATCAAACATGCACTGCATATAATTCGATTCAATTTACAATAATTAACTTACACATGCGCGCTCATATTATAATTTCCACCGGAAAATTTAAATTTCCTACTTAAATAGGGTTGACATAACCGTTATATGTATATATGTGTATACCCTTTGCATGTCACAAGCTAATTATTAAAAAATCATAATTTTAACAAATTACCGCAGCAGGTTCAACATACGTGCTTACCATATACATAAGTCCATAATTCACACAACAAACAACAAAAATATAATAAGTGTTTTCCTTACGACTTATAAACCTTTTCCGCTTCCAATTTCCACATTGTTTTGTTTTTATCTCAAAATAATCATTTAGCGTGATACAATCAATTATACTACATTATACTCAAGACGTTTTAACTCGTATATACCGACGTTACTGACTGACTTTATCTCGTACATATATATTTCTCAAGTTCGCTCTCTCGCGAGCTAAAGCATCGCGCGATCAACAATATGATCTCGTACATAAACATAATAATCAACAACCACGCCTTCTTTCAATGTTGTTTTTTGTTTTTGTCTTATTTGTATATTCGTTTCATTATGAATATATACACAAATCCACGATATGAACAAAAGAAGAATATTCATCTTAAAGAGATTTGCCTCTCAAGATGTGTGTGTGTGTATATATGAAAGAAACAACAAAGTCGAATTTGCCTCCCCAAAAATGCTAAACGGGGAAAATGTTCCATCCCCCCACTTTGCATATTCAATCCTCTAGTTGTGACATTATTTTTTTTTTTTTTTTTTTTTTTTTTTTTTTTTAACGGTTTTTACATTATACATGTATGTATATATACCCAAGATGATATATAAGAAGAAAAGAAGAAGACGAAGACGTTGTAGAATACTTAAGTTTTTTTTTATACGATTTTTGTGATTGGATGTAGGGATTCAATCAGATTGAAACTTTTAGCTTTTTTTTGCAGTTTTATTCTTATATATTACAATTTTATTTCAGTATTCTGTTATTCGCCATGAAGATGAATAATTTAAGACAAGCATCTTATTATATTATTTCGAGAATCTCGCATATAATATGTGATGACAAGAGAAAATATTCAGAAAATTTTAAAGTAAAATTAAAAAGCTTTTTTTGCGACGATGTGTTCTCTTTGTCTTTTCAGCATGCTCGCCATATCGAAAGCTTTTTTTTTGCTTTGTGTAAGAAAACCATCTTATAAATATTTATACGGATCGTTTTGTGTACACAACATATATAGAATGATGCGAATCGAATGGTAATGGTGGTTCCAATACCTGAAATATTTATCTCGGGTTGCTTCAATGGAAGTCCAGCTGTTGAACCGTTTCTTCTGTGTTCAGCGAAATTGGAAACCCGGACCAATCAGTGCTCTCCATATAGAGAATTGATCGTTACCACGGCAGTTGACAGAATAGTGGTTTGAAAAGTTGGGCCGGCTCATTTAACAGTGTATGATGTTTCATGTTGGAATATTTTTTTTTGTCCGTTTTGTCAGGCCATTGTTGGCCCGTACCATGTCAACAATGAGACTCCATCTTTTTCGATCACGAGTCAGTTTTTTATGCAACCATAGAAGATGCCATATCACTTTCTACGCCGTGGAGCAAACGACACCGACAGCGACCTCTTTGCCTAGCCGCAAAAAGTTGATTGGATTGTCGGTATAAGATATTATCCTGAGGTGTTTCACTTTTACGGAGGCTGCATTCTAACATAAGAATAAAGAGTATCGGGCACAGTGCCTCTCCTTGTCGAACACCGGAAGTAATTGCAAAACTTCCCGATAGCCTGATCTCAAAGTATCTGCATTGTGACTGTGTTTCTGTCATTTTACACAGATGTCCGTATTTGAGGATATTCAAACACAGCTTGTGATACATGTGGTACGTTAACTAAGTCAGAAAAATGTTCACGCCATGTATCGACTACCGCATCGACGTTAATACAGAGATTTCCATCCTGGTCCCGAATGGCACTGCAATTCGGTGATTCCTTGAAATTACGCTCATTGCTACGTTTTTGTACTCTTAAGACCTAAACCTTCCACAATTCGCGTTACTGCTGTCTCAAATGCGGTACCTGCCTCCTAGCAAGTAATTTGCAATAGTTACATGCTTCATTTTGTCTGCAGCTGCTCTTCAAAGAGACAATTGGTGCAAATACTTGTTCTATTCATGAACTCGATTCCTCTTTTGACATATAAAACCTTGATCAAAAGGTTCCGGGAATAACCACCGTGTGGCGCTCTCATCGTTCCGATTTGAGTTCTGTTTTTTTTGTTACGTGTTTTTTGTTGTTACATTTTTTGTTGTGTTGTTGATATTCTCTCTCAATTTTAGCATCATAGCTTGACATTTGCAAAAGTTACAAAATGCGCGAACGTTGGAAATGTTGAAAAAGTGTTTCCGGCAGCGATTCCCTAAAGAAAACTATCAAGTGAAGATGATGAACGTAGTGGTAGACAAAAGGAATGAATGTTGGTCAATAACCGCAAATTAACCATCAGAGAGATAGCGGAGGACTTGAACATTGGCTAGGGATCCGTCCAAGACATTTTGGTTGATTTGAAAACACGACGTGTTAACGTCACAAAAAACATGATTTGCGAGGCTGAATCCGATCTCATATTCATCAACATCAAAAGTATCATTACTGGAGACGAGACGTAGGTTTATGAGTATGACACGGAATCCAGACATCAGGCAAGTGAATGGCGTTGGTGAAATGAGCAGAGGCCACTCATTTTCAGTCGAAAAAGAAGGCCATCCTCATGGTTTTCATGGATTATGACGGTGTAGTGAATCATGAATTTTTACCAGAAGGCCAGACCGTAACCAAAAAGTATTATTTGGGCATTATGACAGAATTGTAGGCAGAAAACTCGTCGATTTTCCACCATGAAAAATAGAACAAATACCTTCCAACGGCCACGCGGTTCAGCAACCGAGAGGAAATAATGGAAAAATCGCAGGAAGCACTGATGGACATACCAAAAACCGAATATAAAAAATGTTTCGAGGATTGGATCAAGTGCTGGCATAAGTGTGTCTTAGTCAATGGGGATTACTATGAAGGGGATTCAGAAAATTTGTATTTTTAATTTTCTGAATAAATTCCGAAAACTTTTTGATCAAGGTTGGATGCAATTAGTCATCGCGTGCCCCAGTTCATCGCAATATTTGCAGTTGGCTGCATTGTTTTCAGCTGGCTGTCTGGTATTTTTTTTTTAAATTATAGAAGACGGAATTATTCCAAAACCCAATGCCACTAGAGGCCCACTGTTCAACCCACATACACATACAGATTAAAAACACTCAATCATGATTGATGAATGGTCACCACCCGGAAATCGAACCCGAGACCCCCGAATGACAGAGCAAGTACGCTAAATTCTTTACCACGAGAGCGAGCCTGCGGTGTTCGACGATTGGTGTATGAATGTCTTCTATTTGCTTGGAACCTTCGTATCAGGAATTTCATGCATTTCTCCATTTTCGAAACTTCATGAAGACATTTGAAGATGGTTTCATGCCGCTTAGGTGTCCCTGCATCTACTTTTGTCGAATGGATTTTCTAGATGTATCATTTGGATGTGTTGTAGCATTTCGACTGTAGTATCGTGTAGTGATCGAATCACTGCTGCAGTCACATGATGTATGTTGGGCACCGTATGTATTGTATTGAAATATAATTCTCTCCAATTGTTGATAGAAAGTTGATCAATTGGGCAGCTGACTTGGCGTTGTTGTTATTCCCCAAACTTTCTTAAATGGCATCCAATACTTGGTACATGCGGCGAATTGCCACATCTTGTTGACGGAGTAGCCTCTGAGTTGTAGAGATGGCTACTAAATAGTAACAGTCAAAATCGTCCAAAAAGCTCTTGATACAACATTCTCGAAATAGTTTTCTCCAAAAACGATATACGGGTCTGCGTCTCGATATCCACTTTCACCGATATAGCAATTATATTTAGGTGGTGTCGAAATTCTTAAAATAAATTAAAAAATCGCGCGAAACACGAATTTAAGACAATGATAATTCTATATATATATTCTTAAAGTACAAAAATGGCGTGATCTTATCCATAAACAAAAAAAAATTGCGATCGCGACAATAAAATAAAATAAAAATTAAATTAAAAAAAAAATCGAGCAAAAGTAGCATCAGTAGCCGAGCAGCAGCAGCAGTACAAAATCAAAAGTAATCCGATAAAAAAAAAATTTTTTTTTTGTTCTTAAACTTTGAACAAAACATTCCAATCTTTCATCAGCTTCTTCGATTCGTCGCCATTTTTGAATCATAATTTTTTTAGTTTTTGTATCAAGCCGATCTCAATGTTTTTTTTTTGTGGCGATGAAATATTTTATGTATTTCTTTAACTTATATATTAATAATTCTTAACAATAAACGTGAATGCGATGCGATTCGATTTGGCGTTTTGATTGAAATTGAATTGGGATTTGCTATCGGTAGTCTCGCGATAGGCATATGGCCATATAAGTATATAAGCCATATAACTGACAATTTATTTTTTTAATTAGCATATATTGTAAGCAAGCCATACATGTCTAATTAGGTCTTGGAACGGATGGAACAACCCACTGACTGCAATGACTATATAGAAACGAATTCTTAGTGTCATGGTATCCACTGTGTTGGGCGACGGTGTAACGTATAAATTTATTAAATTCATCCGAAACATCGATCTGGCATACACTGCTGATTTATTGGTTACTACTCCAAAATATGAATGATCAATGGTCAAGCTTTTGTCCTTTATTAGAGCTAGCCTGAATAAAACTCCAACTGTATCTCCAATTTTAGGGCGTAGGACGTTTACTATTCTGGACCATTTACTCTGTTGGATGCTGAAGTTGTTTCGCTAGCAATGTTATCATCCATGCCATCGCTGGTCTATCGAATTTCCTTTTCCCTTTACGAGGTTCAGTCCAATGACATCCCCGTTATATCACTTATTGATTTTCACCCATATACTGTTAATTTATGACTGGCTTATGTTTGAAGCTTGATACAACATTCATCAGTCTTATAATGTCTGACAACATCACAGTAGTACTGATTTTACACATGAGTTGAATAGAATACTACGACAGTAACCAGAGTTTGTCGTAGGATACGACGTAGGATACGGTTAGATCTCTGGAACGATAAGCCTTCGTTTATAGGCACATTAGAGCTCGCATAAATTAGGCCAACAACGGACATATATCATTATTTATATAATGGGTTCATACAGTTCCGAATTGAAACTATGAAAATGAAGAAGGAATAATGTTCTTTGCGATTGTCCATGATCTGAAATGGTAAGTCCACTCTTTCTTCACTAAAACATACACTTAAAAGCATGCGGATACGCATGTTTCAAATAAAATATTACGAAGCTAAATTGACCATGAATTGATATCAACAAGCAACCCATCAAAACGTCAGATCGTATCAGTCTTCAACGGAATTCGTGGGCAGTGACCATTATCTATGTCATTGGCAAAGCTATGATGGAACGAAAATATCAAGATTTTGTCAGCATGCGATCTAATTGCCAGTCTAATCAAGTGAACACTATCTGGAAATTATTGTACATCTCAGTTATCAATGGTCTAGTCAAAACTTACTAGACTTCAAAATAAATCGGTTCTTGCTAAGAGGGTAGCTAAGCAAATTTGTAGACGCCCGTGTTCCATATGTGTCAAAAGCTACCTTTAAATACAAATCGTCAAGTATTTTGAGGGTCCGTCCTATGAAAAATTAACTAAGCCCATGTAGACTTACGATAGAAATTATCGTCCATCTGGAGTTAATCGCATTAATTCAGAGCTCTTGGCATTTGAGAGAGAACTGTCCTTATCCTATTGGTATCGCTAGTTAAAACTATATTCGGAGAATAGAAACTGGTCGCAGTGAGTAGAATCTAGTCGCGTTAGGTCCAATCTTCAAATAATGGTGGTCACTTATCAATACTAGAACTATCTCGGTATGGCTCTCCCTAGCACAAGAAACAAGTTGCTATCGTTCATTATCTTGTAAAAAATTACTTCTCATGTGCTCGTTAATATTTAGGAATACCAGACACATATGTTCATCTAATTTTACACAGTTACGTAGTAACAATGCTCAAAATAGTCTTTTGAGAACTTATATTTATAATTGTGTTTGAGACAAGGAAGGTTTTGGGCTCCTTTGTAAAAATGAAACACCTCAAGACGACAGCTTATTCCGACAATTCCATCAACTTCTTGCATAAGCTGATGATAGTATAGTGGTAACAACACATTTGAAAGAGAAATGAGATTCAGGTATCTTGGATTGATAAGAGAAGAGAAGTTTTCAGTATCCTCCTTGCCACAGGCAAACGGGCTTTACATCCGTAATATCTTGCAAATGTTGATTCGTTAGTATTTGTTAATCTATACTTTGCTTAGATTGAGGAACAAAAACAGTCGATTAGGGCTAGATCTGGTAAGGAAGGAGCAATTACTACTTTTAATCGTTTTGAGATTTTGAATTTCTTCCTATATGAGCTAATACATGCATACATATATCATTTCCATGTCAGCCTTCAATCTAAATGTAAATCTAAATACTCCATGAACATTGGCAAAAGTCGTTTTATTTTGTGTATAGGTTGTTTGTGCTAAACTTTGTAAAACGATTTATCAGAACATTTTCGATTGTTTGGACTCATATATCGTATCGTCGATTTTTCACAACCCAAAAGCCCAACCGAAAACATAAAAAACGGTATTTTTACCTCACCTCCCGTACTTATTGAACAAAACAACGAATCTCGCTTAAGTGAACGTTGATGACCTTGTCACAGGTAGGAAAGAGTATAGAACGGAACTCCTGAAAATGGCTTAAAACTGAAAACCATGTGTCACAAGAGCTTTCAATAGGCTCAGAAAAGAGCTTTCAATAGGCTCAATAGAGCTGGCATAAATTAGGCCTAGTACGGACCTATATTATTACTTATGTTATATATAAGTTCGTACTCCCTACATGAAACTGCAACCGAAAATGAAGAATGAATGAATGATCAATTTGCGATCATATTGATAATTTGGTGAAGAACACTATTGGGGAAGTATTGAAAGCTTCGGATATAGATTCTGTAAAAACTAAATCCAAAAATTATTGATTTGATGAGAAGTACCATCTTACTGTTGAGCAACAAAATATAGCCCACAATGAAGCACAGACTCGGTTTACAATTCGGTTTAGGAAGACAGTTCCTCCTAGGAGGACAGTAAAACGAATTATTAGATAGACGAGGTGCAAAAAGTGAACTTGCACAGTTAATTCTGGTTTTCGACAAAGAGAAGGTTGTTGGGATGCATCTTTCATCAAAATGAAACACCTCACGACAATATCTTATTCCAACAAACCAATCATAACTAATTGCAAATAAGCAGATGTGTGTGATTGGATTAAGAGGCACCGGAGTGAAAGAAAGTGAAACTTGCTACATAAGAATATTGTTCAGCTTCTATTGGCCTCAAAATCAACAAACCCAAAACCAAATATATGATCTCTGGTCTTAGAAATCACGATAGGATTGATGTTGGTAATGGTAACCGCACGTTTGAAGAAGTGGTAAGATTCAAGTATCTAAGATCTGTCATCTCTCATTACTCAGTTTTTGTAAATAACATCTCTCATTACTCAGCTCACCCTCCATCAATCCGATCAGCATTGACTATTCCTGATCCTTTATTCTTTTTTGTCGGAGTACTAGATGAAGAACATCCTTTGAGTTTATCCTAATAGATGTTGCGCAACAAATGATCGTAATCTCAACTCTGAAGATTGTAATCCCGTCTGAAGAACATTAAAAGAATAAAGAAAAGCGAGAAGTTAATCACTGCTGAAAGAAAGACCTTAGCTTGAGAAAAAAGCGTTCATATCTGACAATAGTTTTGTTCTGATTGGATTTTGTAGAAATGATTTGAGGTATGGGTTGGTAATGGAAATATTGGCGGCCTTTACAATGTTTAATCCTGGTCCTAATACGTCTCACAAAATTAAACGACTTTTGCAAACATTCAAGAACTTCATGAATGTTTGCAAAAGTCGTTTAATTTTGTGTATTGGTCATGCGTGTCAAACTTTATCAAAGGATTTTTCTTGAATCGTCTTTGTTTGGTTAGCGCAAGATTTATCTTCAACCTCTCCACAGAAAAAACGTCCACCGGAGTCTAAATGAGATTCGTCGATAAAGGTGATTTTTCGGTAAAAGCTCTAATTTTTTCCAAGAGGTCCATACCCCAATTATTGAAAACAAAAACGTTGGGGATGGTCATTAAACTTTGTACCGCATCAATGGGAAATTGAATTGAATGGATGATCACGCACATATTCTGAGCAATCAGTTGAATATTCTTGGCTATACGGGCTCTAAACGCCCGTGCAAGTCTTGATTTATTCATTAACGACTCGGTATCAACAACTTGCTTTAAAAAAGACCCATAACTGGAAATAACCGATAGTGAAAATTATACGAGCGACCTTATTTCCAATATGTTACGATTATTATATCAGCTTGTAGAACTTAAAAACAAAAAAATAACTGAAAATTGAAGAATAGCTGTACTTTATGCATTTTCGCTAAAGTGTTACTAGATCATCGAAAGCTCTATAAAACGCCAGCAGTATACTGTATTTCGAGATGTAATCTAAAACAAGAAATTTGTTCAAAACAATACAAGGTAAGCTTATCGGTGAAGCTTTTAAGAATAACTTCTTTTAAGAGTTTGATCAGCACAAAATCTTTAATGTGCATTTCACTCAAGAATAAAACTAACGTATTGGCCAAACCTACAGTATTAATATATATATATATATATATATATATATATATATATATATATATATATATATATATATATATATATATATATATATATATATATATATATATAGATTACCGCCTAGGTGCTTTAAGAGTGATATGTGGCTTTCGCACAATATCCGATGATGCGGCATTTGTATTGCAGGGATGATTCCCATCGAACTACTTGCAAATGAAAGGAAGAAACGGTACCTATACCGAGAACAACTAGGAAGTAGAGCATCAGAACCCATTGCAAAAGTGGAATGATGTGACACTTACAGCAGCAGTAGTACTGAAGGAGCTGAGGCGTTTAGAACGTGCTAGAGAAGAATATCATACTATGATTAGATAGCGATGACAATCTCAATCTTAGGTTGAGACGCTGGGGAGAAAAAAGAGTTCAATAACTAGTCACCTCCATGCGAAGTAATGTTTAACGATACTTCCGCATTGAGGATGAATGAGGCTGTGTGGTTTTAGATGGTAAAAATCCGACACTGTTGCTGAGATGTTTGCCCATCGCAGCTTTGTCTTCTTAAAGATTTCCACACTTAACCCATAAAAAAAACCACACACACATATTTATATATATATATATATATATATATATATATATATATATATATATATATATATATATATATATATATATATATATATATATATATATATATATATATATATATATATATATATAATTATAATGTTCATGCCTGTCTCGAGTACCTGCAAGGTGTTTTTGCTCGGGTGTCCCTTCAGTTTAAACAATTTGATATAATCCTATATATCCCCTAACCAAACCACGAGGATGATACTCTTGTTGCACTTAGTACACTTAAAGAGTTCATAAAACAATGTGACGGTTAATAAAGTTTCGTTGATCAATAAGAAACTGTAATGAACTGGCAACATGTACGTCACATATTTTGATTTATTATTCTAAAATACCTACATACATCTTAAATAACTTGAACTAATATGGTTCTTACGAAGGTAAATCATTGTGATTTTAAATATTGTCACGTAAAACAAATGTATATATTTTAAAGATAGCAAATAAGATAAAGATCTTCGATTTGATATTGGAAGATGATTTAAGGCTATGGGAATCAGATTAAATATTTTTATGAACAGTTTTCAATAGTTGTAATTGTTAACAAATAGTTGACAGTTTCTCAGTTACAAAAAGAGCAGGACAAAGAGTAATCTGTATTGCGTTGCTTGACACGTAAAAATACGAGCGAACCTGTTTAAGACGTAAATAATTAATCTCATATTTGACAAGCTTTAAGCTTGACTTTTATAATAATCAAGTTCACTTCAGCCATAAAAAGAGGAATTTGGTTTATACTCCTGATATGTTACACATTCGGACCAGATTGTAATATAGTTGCAAGAACGGGTCCGAAATCTATAAGCAAGATGGAGTTCGAAATTACAATTATGTTACTTGAACACACGAAATATCTTGGTACATCAGTATGAAGATAGAATAATCGACTGCTCCAAATTCGAAGCAATTACGTTGATCGAATATATCGGAACGGTTGTTGTTGGGCTCACCAACTGTAGTCCAATCAAACCTAATAAAATGGCTGAACATTAGAAGACGTTATTAAAATTATGGACTCGAGATGGCAACAATCGTTGGTTCGTGAGACTGGCTATCATCACCATTGACATCACCGGTTAGCAGCTCACATTGGAGTGTTCTGTTCCGGTAGTATAAGGGTCGCATGATTATCAAGCAAGATCGAATAGTCGTGTCGCATAGTGGAGAAACCATATTGTGGGGATAGATATTTGTTTGTGGTTTCTAGCTGTTGTTCGACGATATGGTGGTACAGGATCTATATACAGCCGATAGACAGGATCTATATACAGACATGTTAAGTGCAAAAAGTGAAAGAGTCGTATTTTGAATTGAATTAATCCTTTTTGAAAGTCAACGAACGCGGATGGTTTTACATCGAGTTCCACCTTTATATTGACCAGTGCGTAAAAAGGGTTAGATCTTCAAAAGTCAATGGGTGAGAACAAACCATACTTGTACTTATTTTTGATTGTACCAACTGTAAGGTTGTAGATATTTCAGTATGATCTAGTAACGAAGCGGTATATGAGAGAAAGAGTTGATGTAGGAGAAAATGTCAGAAATCTAAGATTCTGAGTTGCCAAATTACCAAGCAAACCCGCTTTAACTACGAATTAAACGTATATTAAAACAAAAATTGGTAACACATCAAATCACTTATCTTCAATAACAGTGATATGATTAGTTTGTTAACAGATTGTTGAATCGAGGCAAACTGAATCTTGGACAAGACTTATGTGAATGATGTTGCTGTTATAGCCTTTGGGAAAAAACCTTACACTCTCAGCGTATATGCATATGCAATGTGTGTAGGAAATCTTTCGATATGGGTCTGCAGTTATGCTCTTGATTTGAATCCACCAAAAACAAGTTGGTCCTGATTATTAGAAAGAACAAACTTTCTCATTTCGACCCAAGCAACTTTTCAAATTGTTGAAATGACCTAACATAGACAAAGATGGATACAATTTTTGGAAAATACGGAAGCTCAAATACTAGAGGGTCTCTTTGACTCTCGAATCCTAGATTTTCCAGCCATACAACAAATTATGGTTTTATAGTATCATACAGTCTTTTAACCAAGACGACTACATCCGTTCCACCAAATGTGTAATTCCAGTGTTGTGTGGAATTAAAAATACAACTACAACCAATTTTTTTTTATGGGCAGGTCAATAGGGGCAGTAATGTGGAGAAAATAAGAAATCACCATGACCTTCGTAATACAATCTGTAGTTCTCTATAGCGCCCCGGATTTGATGTCATTATCAGGTCTAAACAAGTCACTCTAGCAGGTTCGGCTTGAATAAGGCATCTCCTGCGATATGCGACATTTATACTAATCGTCCACGAATTATATAAAATTCCGGAAGCCGAGAAACATCAGTGGGTGTGTAACCCGGGGATAAAACTTCGTCTAGCAACTACAATACAGCGTTTTATACACATGTGGTTCAATCAGGCTTCCAACTTTTGGATTTTCAAAGTTATCTTCATTGTGTCGCAAAGTAGACTACTTTGGAAGGCATGATCGGGAAAGCAACCAGTGTTAGCATCCAGGACTACTTATACTCACGATTTACTATGTATAAAGTGGATAGGTAACAATATTTCAGATTAAACTCATCAATAAGATAGAGACACTCTTAAACGAATAAGAGTGATTCACCCACTATGCATAGCTAACTTTCAATTACACAATCGTGTACCAAGTATAAACCAAGCATAAACTTGCTAATCTGGAATCCCGGTGTATGGTTGGAATCAAAAATTGTCAGTCAGATGTATGCAAGCTAACGCTGAAACCTAATTCAGGCACACTTGAAAGATTTATTCATAAGCCATCAATTCACTATAAAACTTCGAGGCTTAGATGTGAACTTTTGAATGTGAGGACTTGATTTTTGAGCACATATGTACGAAAATTACTGTCATCAAATAGGTGGGTCTCGTCGAAGTGCAACTAGTTGCTTATAGAAATTACAGTAGTTGTTGGTATCGGATTTCTGTAAGACCAAATTTAGTTTGCTATGGCATCGTGCACTAACTGGCAACCCATTGGAAAGGTGTTCGAGCTGAATTTCGCGAATCTTGTCGCACCTCAGCTGAAAAATCATAATTATCAACCATGACATTTTCCTCGCCATTGTCTGTTATTAATACTCCGGATAGTGTTATTGCCATGGTGCATAACATATATACGATCTTCTTCAAACAATGAAGCAGCATTATTACCAAGGCATTATCATTATTACCAAGTAGCCAATTATATACTTCATGCGAATGTAATAGATCCATCCATTGATGAATGACTCCGTCTATCTCCGTGTACCATTTCCATAAAATAATTGCGTTGATGTCGTATTAGCGTATGCCTCAATCATCAAGATAAGTTTATCACTTGGCTTTTGTTGTCGAAAGTCATCAATAAATTTGTGCCATGAATAAACCATATCGAAAGTTTCAAGCAAATCTTTGGTATGTATATGATCAGTGTAGCCATAATCGTATGGATGGTCTGTCCTCGGTTCGTCGGGGAATCCTTCGGTTTCGAACATAAGGTTTGCGGCGTCACATCGGAAACCCTCAGCACCTTTGTCAAGCCAATAAATCATAACATCTTTTAATTCTTGAGCGATAGCTGGATTTTTAAAAATTAGATCTGGTTGCGCCTTATGGAAATGAACGCAAATAGCATTGCTCGTGTCCTTCGTTCCATTCCCGTTCCGTGCCATAAAATACCGATTGCTAAAAAATAATCGAATATATGTACATTCATAATTTCCCATTTGAATAAGTTCCACGTTTATCAACCCAAACATAATACTCGCCTTGGAAGTTTCCTATACCAAATGTAGGTACCAAATTACCACCCAGGTGGCGCAGTGGTTAAGGCTGCGGCAGTTAGAGCGGGAGGTACCGGGTTTGAATTCGGATAGAGGTGGGATGCAAACGGATGAACACAACTATGACCCACTGTTTGAGTGCAGAATCCATGGGCCGACCCATCTTCCATGTCAGCACTATAGCCTGGCATGGAACAATGCAATGTGCAGATGGTTAGGAAAATCGGACCTATAGCCGTACGTCCTCGATTTGGCTGCAAAGCGTAAGGCAAGGGCGTAAATAAGCGAACCGCGAAAGAGTTGGGAGTGCATCATCATAAGATCTAAACTAATCATACCAGCTAGTAAATCAACGGACGCTTACACTTTCTATATAGACAACAACAAGCATATCCATTGCACATTAAATTACGTGGGAAAATTTATCGACTTCGGGTCATGTAAGTAAACAGAAGTCGCGCTCATATTGTACACACATATATGTGTACATGAACGCGCGAACATAAAGAAACGCGCATCAAACCAACCAATTAATTATCCAATTATTTAATGTTTGATTAAATTAAAATTGATAGCTCAGTGATGTGTGACATATTTCGGGACTAAACAAATTAATTAATTTAAATTAAATTAAATTGAATTTGCTTAAATCGATTTATGCTTTTTGGTCGCTCCCCACAACATACTACATATATCATCGTCATTCATAATTACAGAGTCTAAGCCAAAGTTGTTATGTTACACACATAACATATATCCAATTCAACCTTAATTAATTTGTAATCTTTATGTGTTGCATGAATATGTGTAGATTTGTGTGTGTGTGTGTCGATACATAACCCTTTATATGATGAACGTGGGATCGATACATTTTATAATCATATAAGTTATTACGTGTCTTTATGCTTTATGATGATGATATATGTCGTCATTAGATTATTACATTCGGAAGTGATATAAATAGTTGATGTGTATACGAGTGTGCACACATAACAATGACGTCTTTAAAAATACAAATAAATAACAAGATATTGATAAGACAATTTCAAAGAAATTTCGATGAGCTCACATTTCTTATCAAATTCAGTTATGTGTTTGTATACGTATATACATATGTGTATGTACAGATATAAGAAAGTGATATGCCGCCGGTTGGTTGCCTATATATGTATATATGTATGTAAGTTTACGATTATTTAAAGACAATTTAATTGAATTAAATTTTTTTGTAATAAAACTCAAACATTAATTTTGGCCGCCCTCCATATATAATTTGTTTCGATATCGTACATCATCGCGCATTTCGACAACAACAACCAAAATTCAAAACTGTATATCTCGAATTAATTTATTTAATTAATTTAATTAATTAACTTATATAAATTAGTCGTTTTTGTTTTATTGTTGTACATTTATTTAAAATCAATAAAAAATGAATTAATTCATATACGATGGGAATTTATTTCAATAAAAATGTAATAATTCAATCGCCGCATGTATTATGGATTCGATGATGAGCATCTGCTGTCCAGATGCAATTTTTAAATTTTAATTTTAAATTATCGAGAAAATATTTTGGTTTAATTATTGAACGAAGATAAGAATGACAATTGGATACTTGAGGGTTGTTGCGGTTCATTGCCATACACTCATCATTATTCTCATGCCGTAGAGTCTCATCAAATTAACCAAGCCAGTCATTCGACGTATAACCAATGTGGTGTATCTGATCAACGTTGATATCTATCCTTCAAGTCTTACGACGCTATAGCTCTCCTCTGCCCTGCTAATCGAAATATATTGACCTTTAAGTTGAAATGTAGGATATTCTTGAGCAATTTTACTACTGTCCATAAGACAATTTCTTTAGTTATAACAACTATACGGATCTAGATATATTAGGCACTGGCCAGATCTGTCTTGTTACTGCAGCATAATTTTACAAGAAGTAAAATGACGTGCTTTTGTATTCCTAGTCACGTTAAATTTCGCTAAGAAATTAATTAATAACTCATATTGAAATTTACGTAGTAATTTTTTTTCCAGAAAATTTTTCATATTTATTTTTTATTGCTTGAACCTTTTAAAAATTTAAGACGTTGAAAGAACAGTTAACTTTAAGTACTTATATTGATTACGATTTTAAAAATAATGTAAAAAAATTTCATGTCAAAATTTTATTGTCAAGTGAATATATTTGTTGTTTGATTAATATTTTAAAAATTTCATCAAAAAATATATATTTATTCTTTTAATTTAAGTAGTTAGGTCAAATCAAATTTTTACGTCAAAATAAGAGAAATAAAAAAAAATGTATCAGAAAAAAACATTTTCCAAATTTTTTTTCTAAAAAGTATTACCACCATTCATGTTTTTTGCTTATGTTTTTCACAAAATTTATTGTTAGTAGTTTTTTCTGTTAAAAAAATAACTACAAAATTTTTTTATGAAAAAAAATTTTAATCAAAATTTTTTTCTCTGGTATAACTCTAGTACTTTTTTCTGGATAAATCAGTAATATTTGTAAAATATAGTAATTAGATACTTGAGGAATGTTGGTCCATTGCCGTTGAATCAGGAGTCATCATTATACGCATGCGGTTCGTATTTGAAATTTAATACCATTCGATGTCGTTTGAGGCATCGTATTTTACAAGAAGCAAATTTTTGTGCTTTCGTATTCCTGCCATCTTTTTATAAATAAAAAACAACTCGTGGCTATACTTTTGATGTAAGGAAGAACGATTGTAGCGTATGAATTATCACGTGACTATCCGTAAAAATGTGAATGTCCCTAATCAATATTGCATTATACCTCAGCCTAGGGCAATCTGTGAAGCAACTGAGAATTCCCAACTCACTCAACGTGTTTTTACTGAAGAGAATGTTTGTCAGAACTTTCAAATCAAAGGATGGTAGTAAAATGATCGATTTGGCTAAGAAATTAATTAATCGCCCATATCGAAATTTTTATGGTAATTTTTTTTCCAGAAAATTGTTCATACTTAATTTTTTTATTACTATAACCTTTTAAAATTTAACTCGTTTTAATAATAATTTTGAAGTTACAATTTAATTCAAGTACTTATTTTGATTACAATTTTAAAAAAAAATGAAAAAAAAATTTTCATGTTAAAATTTTATTTTCATGTGATAATTTAATATTTTTTGTTGGATATTCAAACTATTTAATCAGAAAAAAACTATGTATTCTTTTTGTTTTAGTGGTTGTCACATTAAATGTTAACGTCAAAATAAGGAATTATAAAAAAATAGAAACTTATTTTCAGGAAAAAAAATTTTCAAACAATTTTTTTTTCTGTTTTTAAGTCTAGTACTTTTTTCTGGATAAAACAGTTGTTTTTGTAAAATATAGTTATTAGATACTTGAGGGTTATTGGTTCATCGCCGTTGAATCGGGAGTTCTCAAATCCGCATGCGGTTGGTATTTGAAATTTAATACCAGTCTTTAATCAAATTCAACATGCCAGTCATTTGAAATTGTCCCTGGCGTCGTAGTAGCTCTACCCTATTTGTCCATAAGACAGTATCTTTTACTTATTACAATTGTACAGTGCTAGATGTATTTATTATTGGCCAGATCCGCCTTGTTATTGCAGCATAATTTTACAAGAAGCAAGTTGATGGGCTTTCGTATTTTTGCCATCTTTTTATAAATAAAAGACAACTCAATACTTTCGACGTAAGAAAAATGATTATATTGTTTGAATTACGATGTGACTATCCGTAAAAATGTAAATGACCTTCAACAATATTGCACACACAACCAGTTTTTACTGGAAAGAATGTTAGTCAAAATTTACAGAACGACTGACTTCGCTAAGAAATTAATTAACCGCTCATATCGAAATTTTTTTTCATTTCAATTTTAAAAAATAGTGTAAAAAAAATTTCATGTCATAATTTTATTTTCTAGTGAAAATTGAATATTTTTGGTTGGATTAATATTTTTACTATTTCTTCAAAAAAATATGTATTCTTTTTATTTTAAAAGGAAAACTTTTACGTCAAAATTAAGAATTTTAAAAAAAAATTATCAGAAAAAAAATTTCCCATACCGTTTTATATAAAAATTATTTACATCATCCAAGGTTTTGCTTATTATGTTTTTCACAATAACTATTGAAAATAGTTCTTTGCTGTTAAAAAAAATTTACTTTAAACAGTTTTTGTGGAAAAAATTTTTTTAAACCAAATTTTTTAACCTAAATTTTTTTCTGATAATAACTCTAGTACTTTGTTCTGGATAAAACAGCATTTTCTGTAAAATATGTATTAATTGAAATAAAATTGAAACAGATTTATTCTTACGAAAAATTAAATTTATACATAAAAAAAATTTCTTATGTAAAAACTGAAACTGGAAAAAAAATTTTGAATAAAAAAAAAGCCACGCTACTCTCATGCTAGTAAATCCTCATCTCAAAATTATGAAGAGTCAGTTGTCTACTTTGGTTCAGTTAGTATTTTTTCATTTAAACTTGTTTACAGGTTTTTTTATATCGAATTTTCATAATAGAAAAATTCGTTTCCGTTCCGATATCGAATTATTCAAAGAAGCTCACCAATAAAATTAGTTAATGATTTCATTTTGGTTTGCGATGTGGAGTGTCTCTATCTAATTACTTCCCTGTAAAGTATTGTTGCTAGGCCATTGAGTGCAATCACAGGATACTCGTTGCTTTCCAAGGAATTTGATAGTCTAAATATATTGACCATGTCTCCCAAAGTGGCCTACGTTGTATCGTAACGGTGTTAAACTGTACTATAGTTGAAAGAAGAAATTTTACCTCATAAACACGGCAACAAAAACATACTGATGTTTTCAACTTCAGTGTTACTCATTTTCACTCATTTTCAACTTTATTTGCACTTAGCAGGTTTATTTAGTTAGTTCGAAATTTTAAAAGTGACCAAATTGGATTATCGAGGAGCATCAAAGGAGTGGTATTACATTGGCACGAACTTATAATCCTTTGTAAGTGAAATGACACTTAAGTCAACTAACAAGTGTAATCAATAATTCAACTATATGAAATATTTATGTTGAATGATTAGAGCAAAATTGACTGTTGAAAGCATAATTGGGAACAGCAATTACCCTTGCTCGATCATACGTTCCTCGTGCTGATCTGGAACTTACGTAATGGCATTTTATGGTAAAACGCTAATTGTTGACCTGTATAGTCGTCCAAAAAAATTGATATGCCATAGACACTCACTTAATTCGTGTATTGTGAACCACATAGATACATATTAATAATAGCGTGATTATTAACAATAATAATTATTATTATAAAATTATTTAATTGTTTAATTGATGTGTCGGTATTATTTTTTATTTTTGCATTATTATCGCATCACTAATGAGTCTCAATACGTTTGTTTATATTTTTTTTTTATATAATTACACTATCGTACACATTAGTTCACTATTAATAAGAGTTACAAAACTCAACCTGGTATCTGGTATCGTATACGATAAACGGTATTTACGATGGCAAATCATTGGAAAATTTTATTCAGTTGTTGAATATTTCCAATTATTCGTTTTTCAACGCATTGAAATTTTTCTTTGCTTTTTTTTTTTTATATACAGGTTTCGCTGCAAAGAGCAGGGATACGTTAATTACAATAATATTTACATAATTAAATGAGTCGGTTAATTGCGGATCTATACAGATATAGTGACTAATTTATTGTGTAAAGTAAATAATGTGGTTATGATTATGGCGAAAACCAGTTTAGATACCAATACAGCAATAAGGCAGTGTGTGATTCCGCTCAAACCGCAACTGGAGATATAAACGATTTGATTTTATACCTTGCAAAAAGTTATTGTGCCCTTTGCTTTAATCTTTTTAAAATTTAATTCGTTTTAATAAAAATTTTGAGGTAAAAGTTTATTTAAAGTACTTGTAACAATTTTAAAAAATAATGTAAAAAAATTTTCAAATTACATCAAACATATTTTGAGGAAAATCATTTTTTCAAACAAAATTTTTTTCTTATAATAACTCTACAATTTTTTTCTGAATTGAACAGTAATTTTTGTAACAATTATTAATTATTTTATTGATCTTAGAAAGATAGAAACATGTTAAATTTTTACAAAAAATTAAAAAAATTTCTTAACTAAAAATTGCAACTAAAATTTTTTTTTCAAATTTAAAAAAAAAGTTGCGTTTCACTACATACTAGTAAAAAATGTTCCTCATCTCAAAATTTTGAAGAGTAAATTGGTTACTTTGGTTGAGTTTAAAACTCTTTATTATAATTTTTACAGATGCAATTTTTTTTAGCTTAAAGTGGAATTCACTCGAAGTTCAGGAAATTTTTTATGTTATAGTCTACTAAAATGCAGTCGTATTTTGACCAAGTTTGTTCAATTTAGGATTTTCGTAATACCAAAATCCACTTTCGGATTCGATTTTGAATTTTTCATAGCAACCATTTTTTCAAGCATAGGTTGAAAACTTTTTACCATGTAAAATATGATGAACTGTCTAAATTCCTTCCAGCCAAATTTTGAAAATCTTAAGACTACTCACTTTTACTTTCGATTCACATTTAAGCCTCTTTAATCTCTGTGTCCAATTTGTTTTGAGATAAATCTTTAATTCAAGTTTTCGAGTAATACTTAATATTTGATAAATTTAAACATAAGCTTTATGAACCAAAATAAAAAAAAATAAACACCAGTTTAAAACCAAAAAAAAATTTTTTCCAAAATTTTTTTTCCTAGAATATATTTGCACCATAAAAATTTTTAAAACTTAAGTTGCCTACAATGATTATTTGGAAATAATTTTTAATGTGTTAAATAAACTTAACTTCAATGTTTTTAAGAAATATTTTTGCGAGTAAAATTTTTTTCTCATAATTTTCTTTCTGGACAAATGTAATAATTTATGTATTAATTTATTATTTTATTGATATTAATTTAAAAAAAAATAGAAACATATTAAATTTATGCGAAAAATTAAATTCATACATGAAAAAAATTTATTAACTAAAAATTGCAATTGAAAAAAAATTTTCAATTTTAAAAAAATGTTGCGTTACACTACATACTAGGAAAAATTGTTCCTCATCTCAACATTTTGAAGAATAAATGGTTTACTTTGGTTGAGTTTAAAAATCTCTATTATAATTTGTACAGATGTAATTTTTTTAACTTAAAGTGGAATTAACTCATAAGTTCATGAAATTTTTTATGAAACAGTGTACTAAAAAGCAGTCGTATTTTAACCGAGTTTGTTTGTTCAATTTCGGATTTTCGTAATAGCAAAATCCACTTTCGGATTCGATATAAAATTTTTCGTAGCAACCTTCCATTTGTGGTTGAAAAGTTTTTATTATGTAAAATATGATGAGTTGTTTAAATTTTTTTCAGCCAAATTTTGAAAATCTTAAGATTACTCACTTTTACTTTCGATTCACATTTAAGTCTCTTTAATCTTTGTTTTCAATTGGTTCTGACATAAAATTTTGATAAAAGTTTTTGATTACAATATTAATAAATCCGGTAAATCATGCTAATATTATTCTGAAAATTTAATAAATTTAAGATTTTTAAACCAAAATAAAAAAATGAAAAACAAGTTTAAAATAAATAATATATAATAAGTTTAAAATAACAAGATAAATATTTCCAAAATTTTTTTCATATAAATTATTTACACCATATAAATTTTTAAAACTTAAGCTGATGTCTACAATGATTATAGGAAATAATTAAAAATTAACTTCAATCTTATTTTAAGAAATATTTTTTCAAATAAAATTTTTTTCTTATAATTACTCTAACAATTTTTTTTCTGAACAAATGTAATAATTTATGTATTAATTAAAATTTTTATTGATGTTAATTAAAAAAATAGAAACGTGTTAAATTTTTGCGATAAATTAAACTCATACAAGAAAAAAATTTATTAGATAAAGATTGCAACTGAAATTTTTTTTTTTTCAAATATAAAAAAGTGTCTCGTTACGCTCTTACTAGTCAATATTGTTCCTCAGCTCAAAATTTTGAAGAATAAGTGGTTTGCTTTGTTCCAGTTAAAAAAAATTGACTGTAAACTTATTTACATATGAATTTTTTTTTTACCTAACATTAGAATTTTTTAAACTTTTCATTATGTAAAATCTTTGTAAAATGAAGATTAATTTAAATTCTTTCCATTTACTCTCTCAAGTTAAAACCAATTTTGAAAACCCCAAGATGACTCCTTTGACGTTGTACTCAGATTCAAGCCCTCTTACTGTTTAGAACAGTTGTGCAATGTGGAAGTGTGTCCAAACCGAATCAACTTGAAAAACATTAAAAGGACACAGCTTTCTTCTGTCGAATAGAATCATGAGGTAAAGTGATCATTAAAAGCCAATTAGACAATTTTTTGTTTGACCGAACAAGAAATCCGCATTGAGTTCGTATACAGACCTTAGACTTTATGAATACAAAACTTTAATAATAAGAAGAATTCGAAATAAATGTGTTATCCAAACAAAACGAACAAAAATATAATAATATCACAAGCCATATAGTCAAGCGACTAAATTTCATTAAGAAGAGGAAGAAGTAACAGGGAAACGATGCATTTTTCTTTCAAAACCAATTTTTAAAGGTGAGAAACAAGATTGTAATCAATTGTATTTATTTTTGTTAAGTTCTACTTCAACTGAAATACAAAAAATTGGTCTTTATTGGATTATGGATTTGTGTTATTATAAAAGAAAAAAATTAAAACACATGTGTGTTTGGATACATTGGAGACTACTTGGTTGAAAGTGTGTGCTCATCATATAAAAATACAATTTTCATCCACTTTTGTTAATATATTGTCTACAATGTGTACATGATGTGTTGATTCTACAATTAAATAATATTTTCTTCGTTGTTACATTTGAAATTGGATTGGAATATAAAACGATCGTTGGAGTGTTGGATCAAATTTTTGATTCTCTACTGGAGTTCTGAGCGTCGTTCACATAGTTTTAGCAAGATTAGAAATATTGGCTGTCGATTCACTTGTGAAAGAGACAACATGTGAATAAACATCATGGTTACATGATCTTTACTCACATGTTGTCTCTTTCATTCTTTCAACGCCTTCTTATTGCCTGAAACAGACTATCATTGCGTGAGACGTCGAAATGGTTTTCTTTTAAGGATCCTAATTCAGAACCTTCCACTTTATTAAGAGCTAGATATCTTCACGATTTGCTTTTGTGCAAAGCTGCGTTTATTGACCTTGCCATCCTCTCTGTATGTCAGCATATAATTTTTCATTACGTTTTGATATACTTGGCTGATAATTGGAGTTATGTTAGGAACCACCTCAAATTTTTGCCAGAATTGTTCAAACAACATTGTTTACAGATCTTTGTATATTCCTCCTTGATGGTGTGGTTTCTGGACATGAACTAATTTTTTCAAGTCCTTAGCATTAGCGCAGTTATGAATGTATTGATCACTTTACATTAATCCAAGACCTCCTTTTGGTTTTTTTATGATTTGTTAAACTCCATTATAGGTCTAGCTGGTAGAAACTGGTAGAAAGAGGCCTTACGCAACTATAACTGGTAGAAAGAGGCCTTACGCAACGTACACCTGTAACTTTTTTATAAGCTAGACCTTAAAAACTAAGTTCATTAGCTTTCTAAGTCATTCTGGAGCTGTACAACCAAACTGCCTTGCTGACTTCGATAAGTGGTTTTGGCAAATAATTATTTCCAGAATTCCATAGCTTGCCTCCCCACCCTAATCCATCAAGGAATTCGGTTTTTGAACTTGTACTAGAAGTTAGGAAAATTAGTACAGCTCAATACTAGTCACTTTCACCTCTCTAGAATGTTGTGGAGCAGGAACAAGCAAACACCTCTAGTGATAGCTTGTGATTCCTGAAGTTGATTGATATAAAGTGGGTGATGTACCAATATGTCCATTATTGATTTGATCATGAATTGGAAAATTAACTAAGGATACTCGCTCCGAACCAGTCAACATTGAGCTCTACAAATGTTCATTAGAGTAATAGCCCACAATAGCACATCTTTGAAAATTTTATCAAATTATCTGTCAATTTGACAAAGTAATCGGTCCGATTCGGTCAGATTTTTGTACCAATAATTTAACTTAATTCTGATTATCCAAAAAGCTTACTTTATCAATTTATTTTTTTCTACTGTAATTTTAGGCAAAAACATACTTTCATAAAACAAATGGAACAAAATGGAAAATTAAGTAGTCCATCTGGGTAGCTAAGTCAAACAAGTCCTGACGTTAAAGATGACTAAGCAGTCTTCGGTTTCTGTAAGAATTTATTGGAATGAATTAACCAAATTCCCAATTAACAATCAAGAAAAGTGGAATAAGGTTGTGGGTAGGTTCCAAAACCTTCCTAAATTAATTACCAATGAAGTCCCGGAACTCATCATTTTCAACATTTAACGGGTGTGAAAATAAGGTATAACCGAAATGCATTAGGAGATGCTAGAAGAAAAACCATTAATCTAGTTTGAAAGCAACCGAACGTAGTACCGAAAGAATCCAAAACGGTCAAACTATAAATCAGAAAACTTACATTCGCAGAAGGCACAAAGCATCGTAACAAAATGTTTGTAGTAAGAAAGCGGGCAAAATTCAGCATCAACGAAAGATATCCCATCTTCCTTGGTTCATTTGAGATATTTACAGAGGAAGAACGTGACCATTATCATGAAATAAAACTGTTAAAAATGGCGGCTGACAATTTGACATGAAGTGCTGAACCTTCTGAAGTCTTACTACGGTATGATGATCATGGACTCTGTAAATATTATATATATATACATATATATATATATATATATATATATATATATATATATATATATATATATATATATATATATATATATATATACATGTATATGTATATATATATATATATACATATATATATATATATATATATATATATATATATATATATATATATATATATATATATATATATACATGTATATGTATATATATATATATATATATATATATATATATATATATATATATATATATATAAATATATTTATATATATATATATATATATATATATATATTTATATATATATATATATATATATATATATATATATATATATATATATATATATATATATATATATATATAACAAAATGACGCTTTATGTATCCGGACAACGTCCAAATATAGGTATAAAAGGTGCTTTTCTATACAGATTATCGATCTAGATCTTATTCGTTACAAATGGAACTACTTTTGACAGTAGTGTCTCAGCTTTGTAAAATCTTGGATTAAGGCTAGACTAGAATTTACATACTCGCAAGTGTTTATTGGTATCGAAGATCGATAGTGAATAGTTAAACTTAAGCCAACCTGCGGGTCAGGTACTTTTAGGTCAAGCATACTTCAGATTTCAGATTTCCCACCACCATCGTCGTTCAACTGTATATACCAATTTAATTTATTACTATTGGCATAATATATCATCGGACAGAAATCAGAATAACACTTATGTACGCGAAAAATAATGAATGGAAAAATAATAAGATGGAAATTGCAATGAAACGCACTCTCTTATACGAGATATCTTATATATAAAGGTACACACACAAGACCTCATCTATATATACATAAGATTGTTTTTTTTTTGTGTCGATTTGGAATTTTGTGTTACACACAAGAAAACAGTAAACCACATTTATACAGAATCTTGACTCGCGAACAACAACAACAACAAAAAATAATAATAATAATACGCGATTTAAAGATCGCGATTAAAGCATTTAAAATTTATTTATTATAATAAAATAATTTTTGTGTGGTTCAATGTGTTGCCTTCACAATAAAATAGTCTATATGTGTATAACATTCGATTTGGTGTGCGGTATGAGCTTTTATATACGTGGGGGTGCCCGTTTGTTTTTCGTTCCCGTAAACATAAAAATACACCTGTGATGCCAATTAATCAATCATACAGTGTATATCATATATAATATACATGATTGGAAATATTTACGTTTGATTAGGGCTATGTAAAACCGCACAGTAATTAGTCAGATTGTTTACGTATTTATTGACATTATATTGGGGTGCGCCGATTGATTTGTATACGGTCGTTCGAATGGGTTCGCGATGAGGATGTGGTTGATATAATTATATACGTATATTGAATTGAGGTGACTTTCTCACAAAACTGTGTGACCCAAATGACATGCCGCAGCTATACTTAAAGTATAAAAAAGCACAACTTTGAACAACAAGAATCTCATTAGGTTCGATCTGAAAGCACGAAGATCGCATATCTAATTGTTTAATGATCATCGCGGTTTTTGTTGTTCTTATGTAGATTTGGCTTCAATATATTATGTATACTCCAAGGACAAGAATAATATCGCGTGCTACCCTCTCTTTTATAACATTTCTTAAGCATATATACGTACATGGTTTGGTAAATTTATTTATTTACTTTTTTTTTGTTGGTACGGTTTGAATGTGAATTGGAATATTACTCGAGGGCAATTACTGTCCAAATTCACGCTTCTTATAATTTTTTTTATTTTTTGCGCGTATCTGCCTCTATACATACGAGCATATATGAGAAAACTGTATATTGTGTTCTGCCACCTGTAAATTTTGGTATTAATGATGGATTAAAAAATGTGCTCGCACTTAACATTTTGGGTAATTAAGATTCTTCCAAGTGTGTTTTACACGGCGCTTAAGGTGATTTCTCAAATATTAACTTTTTTGTATAAAAAAACTACCGATAAGAACTTATCAAACTGTTCACTTAAACACGCCCATAAATTCGATGTCAAGTGTGTACTTTCTTTATTCATAATAGAGATATGTTTAGCCACATGAATCGCGAAACGAAATTTTTGTCAAAATCAAACTGTAGCTTGAACGACGAAGAGTCGCCACTCAATTTGTAATTCGAAGAACCGCAGTTGTGCAAATTTACGGTATACAATTTGTTATCAGTATTTTTATATCACGTAAATAGATTATAGCTTCCGCCAGTCCAGCATGAAGATATATTCAAGTATGTAGATAGTGACATTCAAAACAAATGTCTGTAAATAATACAAATGTCTATATGGTACAACAAGGCAGGTATTTTAGCAACGCCTAGTTGGATTAGTATTCTTTATACCGTATACGTATCCGAATTATTAACAATCTCAAAATTGACTAGAAAGAGAATGTCAATTCCAAAACGTTACAAGTAAATCAATTCCAAATATGTTATTAGTCGGAAGTTTACCTTCCATTTAAGGCTCACAAAAACTTCGATAAATAACCCGAAGAACGTTCGGTAGGCAAGTTCAAAAAGAAAGCTTTTCATTTCCGATGCATAGTAGGTGTCCTACTTTATTATGTCAGCCTACAGTACTGACAAGAAAGTTTTGACGCCTCTCGCTCTAACTAGGTGTGAAGTATTGTCCGTACTTATACGGTCGTTCTACGTATAAATGTTCATATATTTTGAATAAATATTAATCCATTATTGTCAATGCCTAATTCAGATATCAGTAAATATTAAAAATTTAAACTTAAAAGCTTAAAATGCTTCAGATTTATACCAAACAGAATTTTAAAGATTTTAGTTACTAATTAAAAAGCGTCTGTACCTAAAATTAAATTCGATTGGCAACTACTAGAGGCGCTTTAAAGTTTTATTTCACAAGTAATGCTTTTAAAATTTATGGATTTAACGACAATACTTAAAAGCTCATAACTTTCCCATGTTTCAAATACAGGTGTTAAACTTAACTAAAAGCTTAAGTTCACTAAGTTCTAACTGAATCAACATTAGAAAGCTTGCCGTTTTTAACATAAAAAATTATTTAAGCTTTTTTATATGTTTCAAAGTTCAATACAAAACTAAGCTAAATCTAAGTTACTTAAATATTTAATCAAAATTTTCATAGCAGCTTTTATCTAAAAACGAGCTTCACAAGTTTAATATAATATCAAAGCTTGCGATTCTAATACAAGAGCTTTTGTTAATTATTTAGATAAATTAAAGTCACTGATTCTTATTGTTTCCCTTTCTACTGTAATAATAATCAATGGCTTAGAAGCTCTTAACGCATCTCAACTGAGACCTGACGAACCATTGTAACGATTGGTGCAAATTTTAGGTGGTCAGCCCAACGAATGTTTTTCATACGCAATAGCATTGGTCAATTGTAAGAATCGTATTTGAACTATAACAACAACTGTAATATGTTTAGTAGTCACTTGATTATTTAAATATATTATGTGCATTTGTGAGCTTTCTCGTTCTTTAAGTAAGTCAATATTTTTAATGGGCTGTATACCTCAGAACTATATTCATTTATTTGATTTTCTTGGTTAAATTTTTAAGTAGATTGCATTTCAATACTCACTGCTTGTAATCTGATTGATTCAACGCGACTACGTTGTAATATTATAGTGATAGTGTTTTCGAAATGTACAACAGTACTATTGGATCTTATTGATGTTATTTTTGATTACTGAGCTTTTTCACGAAACTTTCTAAAAGACCTAAAACATTAAAGTTGGTGTGTTTTCTGTATTAATTTTTAGAGAGCTTTTAATGCTGCAATTTCACGAACTTTGTAAAGCTTACTTTAAGTTTTAATGCTCACTAAAATTTACTTACAAATCTTGCATATTTAAAGCTATAACTTATTTTAAAAAAAAATTATAGTTAAAACTTAAATCATTAGAGCTTTAACTATCTATGAAAATTTTATGGATACTTATCTAAGATTTATATACGTAACTACACTGTAAATTAAGTAAATTGAGTCTACAAAATTTTAATTTTGATCAACTTCACATTTTAAAGCTTATTGTTTTTAACATAAAAAAATTATTTTGAGCTTTTTATATTTATCAAAGTGAACATTATAAAACTAAACTAAATTCAAGTGAATTGAATCGGTAATGATAATTTTCAGGACTGCTTTTATCTTAACATGAGCTTTACAAGTGTTATAAAATATCAAAGCTTGGTTACCTAAAACAAAAATGTTAATGAATTATTTAAATAATTTATATCTACTTATTGTAGAAAGCTTATGGTTTTCCGAACTAATATACGTATTTTAATATTATACCTTAAAAGCTTTAATTCTTTTAATTAATTATATTCCACATTTTAATGTCACATGAGCTTTTAAGTGATTTAATGATGTCAATAGGATTAATCATTTTCAAGTAAGCTTTAATATGATTGTTTTAGAAACAGTTTATTTGGAAAGAAGATTTAAGCTCAAATTTTTTTTAAGCTCAAGGTGTCTTAAACTTTAAATTAATAGAAAGCTTTAAATTTTAAGACTATTTCAAAACGACAAAAATAATAAAATCCATGTGTTAATTTTTGGTAACCAGTTTAAGAGAGCTTTTTGTGTGCAAAATCCTCTATAGAATATTTAAAAGCTCTAAATCATTTTTTTAATTTAAGTTTTTTTTATATTTATATTTTTTTTATGTTTATGTAGTAAATAACTTTATCTAAACAATCTAACGTGTTTTTACATTTTGTAAAGCTCAATACTAATCCCCAATTAAAACAAATTCAATTGAGTCAGACAATTTTCAGATTACGATTACGATCGGTGGTGTAAATGAACACATCTATGACCTCTTGTTGTTCCATGTCAGTACTTAACACAATCATATAGCTATGCAATGTGCAGATGGTTCTTCGTAAATCGGACCTATAGCCATTCGTCCTCGATTTGGCTGTAATGGAGTAAGGTTAGTACATAAATAAGCGAACCGCGAAAGAGTTGGAAGTGCCTCGAGCCCCGAAACAGATTGTAGAGATACAAACAAAGAAACAAACAATTTTCAGATTAACTTTTTCCTTAACAAGAGCTTTATACATTTTGTAATATACTACCAACTTAAGTGGCTGTTCAAAAAATATTTCACCCACTTATAGTGGGAAGCTTTCTATTTATTTTGTTTTATACGGTATACTTTAGAGTTGGTAGACCATAACAGCTTTCCGAACTTAATTGGATTATAATGGTATATGAGCTTTCTGGTATAATTAACTGTATGTTGATTTAAGTTAAAATGTTAATCAAAGCTTTGTTGTTACTGAGCTTTTACTGAATTTGATTTCCTTACAACAATTTTAATTAAGAAATTGCGTAAAACTGATAGATTCAGTAGCGAGCTTTTCATTTGAACTAAACAAAGTGTAATTCTCCATTCACCCTTCAAAATTTGCATTCTTGACAGCATAAATATTTATAAAAACATATACAGTTCAACCTGTCATCACCGAAGATGATCTATGATCTTCAAATGAATTTTTAATTATTTTGACTTCTTGAAAGAAAATGAAACAAACAATTAACAAGCAAAATCCAGGTCTATATAATTACCTTGTATACACCATTCAATCACCCAAAATAACATTTTTAACACTTTTTCAAAATCTATATAATCATCTGTAATGTGATAATTCATGTAATCGAAATTGGTACGCGAGGCGCCAAAAAAATAAAATATTTCTAGAATTTTGGTTTTCGTCGATCGTCTTATTCAAATACAATTAAAAAACCATAATAATTAAATTAATTTCCAATTAACCTGATCCCCATATTAATTTTCATTCACTCACACACAAACGCAAATCGTGTTTTTGCTTCGATACATTTGTACGTATAAATCATACACGGACGTTGAGACTTTTTGAAAGAAAACAGCAAATACAATATTTTAACGATCGTTTCGAGTACATAAAAAGAGATCGTATATGGTAAAAGAGACAGAGAGAGAGAGAGAGAGTAGAGAGAGCCACAAGACGAAGATCAAGATCAATTACAATTTAATGAACAAAAATAATAATAAATAACCACAATAATAATAATCGATCAACAACCTGATCAATTTCAATTTGATCATCATCATCGCAATGTACATAAAAACCGATCATGATCGTAATTCTAAAACATTGATCGTAACAATGTAATAACAATCAACATATATATATATTTTTATAGTTACAACATAAAATCGATATATGATCGAATGATATGGGATGATGATGATGATGATGATCAATTAAAATTAAAGAGGATCGATATTAATGATCACTTGTGCAAAAAAAAAAATTAAATAAACTTGAGGAGCGAGAGGATGCAAATACAAAAAATATTCAATTAAACTTTTGTTTTACACAATAAAGATCGAATGTGATCTCTTGTGTATTTTGGTCGATACGACGCGCACACGGTATGATCATAGATAAGACGATTTATATATAATATATAAACGATTTTGTAACATGCATGAAATCTCATAATGATCGAATATAATTTAGGATCTCATTAAGTTCATTTAAATTTTTTGCATGTGCGCGCGGCGATTTATCTTAATATTGTGATCGTACGAAAATTTTCTTACGATATTTTTTTTTTCACGATCATATATCAGAGAGAAAACAAGCGATCGCCATAAAAAGTTATTTTTTATGTGTGTACATAGACATTTTTATTTACTTGATCATTCACTATATATATTATATATCGACTGGTATGAGGATCACCAAGTGTTTTGTTTTTTTTTAAAGTGAATTAAAATTAATTTCTAAATAAATACAGGCTGCCAATATCGGATGATAGATGATCTCTTCTAAAATTTTAAATTTATTTTTATTTCATATTTACGATCACTCTTCTTTGTGATCATCATCATCATCGTCCAATTTCTTTTTCGTCTATTTGTGATACGCTCTTCATCAGTTCTCGCGCATCTTGATTAATATGATTACGATCATCAATAATAATTATAATTTTCAAACATAACGATCGATATTTTTAAATTAAATTAAATTTTGGTGATCGTTTGCTAATCCTATACATTAGATCATGATCATTATAAGTTAGTTGTAGGTGGAATTTAGATTAAATTAAAAAATCATAATTCACTAACTGTGCGCTCGATCATGTTGATGATCATCATTTTGTTTTTAATTTTCTGTTAAGATCAAGATCAAGTGAGACTTTATAGTTATTTTTATTTTATTTAAAAAACAATTTAATAACAAAAAAAATAAATAAAATATTTACAAGAATATCAGAAGATTTTAATCGATCGTATTTTTTGCTCAACTATTTTTGTCTGCCTTATCAGATTTGATCATCATATCGAAAGGATTGCAAAGTACGAACAGAGTATGAAGTTAAATTAAGAACACAAGAGGAATATAGTAAGATTATTATTAAAATGCAAACCAACGTGGTTGTGTTGCATATATGTGTATATGGCAGAGGGGAAAACTTGGGACGATCGCAAGGAAAATAATAAGACGATAAATAAGAAGAGCAAAAAAAAAATTATGTTGAAAACGTGATATACTTGTGCATGCAAAAAAGTATAAAAATAATAAGAACATGTTGCTCTTGTGGCTATAGGACAGTGTCAATGGAATGGTGAACCATTTCTTCGAAATATTTAATAACCCGATTTCCGGTCGCGCTCATAAACGATCCGTTGCTAATAAATCCATCTACATTGTCTACCCGCGAATTTAATACAACGCAAAAAAATTAATTTAAATTTGGATTCATTCTAGCTCGCGTCGATTAAATATTTATATATGATCGCGATCGCGCACATTTATATATGCACACACAAGGATAATTTCCCAGGTAAAATGAGATGCATACAATAATTCTGTTCCTGGTATTTCATTTAAATTATGGTTATTATGATCGTTTGATAACCGTGCGATTTAGTTATTTTGTGTTCCATTCGTTGTGTTCAACATACCCCGCGCTTATACATACACACACAATTTTTTATCATTTTACTGTTTTCATATATACATGATTATGATGATCATCTTGTGCTTCGGAAGTCATATATCATCCGTCAAAATGATCATAATTTTATTATTTTTTGGCTGGGCTCCCTCTCTAGCCTATAATTAATATAAATAAAATTTGCCTTCATCATCATATACTCGTATATATGTATATGGAGTGCGAGACCACAAAATATATGCATAAAGAGTTGCAGCATCGTTAACAGATCGAGATCGATCCTCTTTCTCATATATATAGTGTAGTTTGTATACCAAACAAACACAAAACGAAAAAGGTCTAGCCTTCATAAGAATTTTGGGATAATCAAAAATTATACAGTTCTTCGTATATGCGCTAAGTTAATATTTTATTTCCAAGATTAAAGGTAAAGAAATACATGTTCTTTATTCACAAGAAGAAATTGTTTCACGAACGTCCTTGTTGTGTGTGCCTAGTTTGTGATCAGCAAAATTTGAATGAAAATCTGATTACAACCTTTTGTCAATGCGTATACAACCCAATCAAATGATCAAGATATGATCAAGGTATTTGATCAAGAATGAAGCTAAAGCTCAAGATACGTGCAGGTGGATTTTAACAGATTACCGTTTCGAGCATCTCGGAGGGTATGGCACTTGAGGCTTGCTGGTGTACACTTCCCTTTTCAAATGACCCAACAAAAAGAAAGAACCTAGTTGGCTCAAATCTGGAGATTTAGTTAGCCAGTCAGTGTCGCGTATTTTTGAATTCAGAAGGAAATTTTCGTTGTAGAAACTGAATTGTTTGATTTGCGGTGTGGTATATGGCGTGCCGTCTTGTTGAAACTGGTTACTGTTAAGACCTTTTTTCACGCATTTGTGACCAGACATAATAAGCCAACATCGGTTTTCTCTGAAGAATGTGGTTCGATGATGTGCACAAACGCCGATCCAGTCACTTTTTAAGCACGCAATTGCGTTTCATGGTTCTCATGTGGATTTTTCAGTTCCCGAATTTGCTTTCAAAAATCTAGTTCACTATGTCAACCATTCGAGCGACTGTTTGGCTGTATTTCAAGCGATTTGGCCGTGTCTCTCAATAACCACTTCAACACGTTCATTGGAAGGTCTAGATTATTGATGAACGACATATTGACGATTTTTGACTGTCCGGGCTCAACAAAATTCGACACTAAACGAGGAGTAGTGTTGTCAGACGGTCGGTGCCTGTTGGCCGCAATATTTTTGACAATATGCACGTTGAGTTAGCACAACTGAACGACTGTTTTCAATGTACGGTGTCACATAATAATTAAAATTGAACTGTTTCAAAAATGTCAAAGTTATGCAATGTTAACATAACGATATACAAGATGGCGCACATCGTATATCAAAACGCAACGATAGAAAGTCAACCTGAAAAACACATTTATTGAAGATATCTGGTGACATGACAAACATAGGTAAATCGGTATTGCACATAAATTACGAACCAGGTGCCGCGTAATTGTTTCAAGTTCACTGAATATGTATTGACCTCACTCAAAATTAATGTTTTCACGCGTCAAATGGGAGTATCTAAGCTTATGAACAAAATAAATTGGCTAACGGCCAGACTCGTGCTGATATAATATTCGTTGAACCAAACGTTGTATTACGATACCTACCAATTAAACTTGGTTCAAACGACCAAGGGATACGGGTTCCATTTCCTGATAATACCTTCTTAAACTGACAAGATTAATGAGGAATCTGTGAAACCAGTTTTGGGTCATTGACCAACCATTACGAAAGGAGTCACCTTAGGGACAGAACAACTAGTCCACATGAATGATGTCTACACATAGGGTGTGATATAGTCTGATTTATTAAGGGCCTAAACATAACACGATACGTCTTTTTTTTGCGCGAAAATCTATGCATAAATCTAAAAGGCGATGACAGATATACAACTATTTCGGTTATGCCGTAAGGCTCTTAACAAATGTGATATTCAGGGAAGTGTCTACCAAAAAAGTGGATCAATTTAAGATTAAGTATGAGATGGGTGTTAAGGTTACCATAGTGCACAATAGATATATGTACGAGATAAGTGGCTAATGCGTTATATTATTTTTGAAAATATTTGGTTTTATAAGAACGAGGAACATAATGGTAAGCATATACCCAAATATGCCATATCAAGATCTCGTTGATCTCGATGAATAAAACAAAACTTTCTAAAAAATCACTAGTAGTTGGAGGGTTAAGGTGCGAATACAAACGATAGGATTAAATGAAAGGCACAAAATGGAATCGAGAAATTAGTCACCGTGAAAATAACTAACAGGAAAAACTGAAAAGTTTCGAGCCGAAATGGACCGAGGATTTAGCTGAAATGAGGTTAACCATCGTCGGGAAAACTTCATGACTTACTCGGTAATATTGAAGCTCGTATATTGGAGCTAAGCGATAGTGAAGATACAGATTTATTAATCGAGGATATTTATTTTGAAGCAACAGCATTACTGGAATTCAATATGCGAATTAATCAGGAAGCTCAGCACCAAATGACGAATTTCCTGAATTTAACAACCAACGATCCTCATATCAGCAACCGTTTAGACTGACAAAGATCATCCAACCATAAATAATCTGTAAGAATTCTTGAAAAGAAGAATTTCTACCTTTGTCTCTACAATCTGTTTCGGGGCTCGAAGCACTTCCAACTCTTTCGCGGTTTGCTTATTCGAACCCATTCAATTTCTACCTTTGAAACATGCCAGGTACTTCAAAAGCGAATTCTACGGAGCAATGTAGTCAAAGGTCATGTAACTACAAATGAACACGAGCATAAGGAAAATCAAATCCACTATAAATGCGCCATATTCGGCAGTCTGACACACTCATTTCATTAATCAAACGAAAAAGAATTCAGAATTCACCCAAACATCAAATCGATGCTACAACTGCATGAGCGCTAAACTTACTGTTCATATAGATGTCCAACAAATTGACGTTGTCAAAAATGTGAAAGGAAGCATCACACTCTACTTCATTTTGAGGAGACTAAAACTCAATTAAAACTAGCAGATAAAAGGGAATCAATACCTGAAAATTCAAAATTTGTAGGTCATGCCAGTTCAGATTTTGAGGTCTCCAACTTCACAAATTTTCCCACAGCATCGGCAGTACTAAAGGAAGAGTTCAATTAATTATGAAAACCAACCAACCACTCGAGCCCATTACCGAGTAAATAAATAAAGCGGGAAAGTTTAAATTCAGACGGAATTAATCTAGCGGATAGCGAATTTCGTATCAGGGGAGAAATTGACATACTTATCGGAGTACGTTCGAAGGATCAAGTTGTAAGCGCGAGCAGTGGTGACACGTGCCTCCATCTTTGAATTCAGCAGACTGTGCTTCGCGTGGCTTATCACCAATTGCGCGGATATCAATATGTGGTGGAGAAGGCCAAGTTGGTTATATCAAGGTCAAACAAAGTGGAAGAAGAAATCCATAAAATGTTTACACTTAGTGCAGTTATCGAGAATAAGTGGATTAATGATTTTTTATGTTCATATTCATCGTATCAACGAGCACAAAGGGTTCATTGAAGCATGCAGATCTTCGAAATTGTATACGGTGTCTAGCAAGTCCGTTTTAAGGTGAGATGAATTATTCCAAGTCGAGACCATGCTGTTTAAACATGAACAACAAAAATTTTGTTCGAGTGAGGTGGCGAAATTAAATACAAAGGGCGATATAGGAAATGATAGCTAAACTGCTTCGAGCACAAAAATCAACACAAAACACATGGAGAACTGACGGCACCTGTCCCTTTGTGAGTTTGCTAACTGTGTGCCACTCTACCTGTTGGGGTTACTTGTTTTAATTCTGATTTGTATCTATCGATACATTTGAAGCCTTATAAACTCATTCATTGGTTTGTCTTCCAAATCGATTAATGAGACTTATAAAGTGTGTGTGAGATGTTTTATTGCATTGTCTGCCCCATTGAAGTGCTATTTTCCGACTGCTTAGTCCAAACTTTTTGACTCGATTGGCCGATTTTGGCATCCCTTCCCAGAAGTACACTCTCAGTCCTAAAAACTATTTCTAATGAAGTTCGTGATATCTGGTATTCTCAAGGTCGTCAGTTGATCTCTCAAATTTGAATCGTGATCATAAGCAGTGCAGTCTATGGGGAGAGTAAAAAACAGGAGAATGTGAAGTCTTCAATAGTTTTATCTTCTCCTCCTCCTCACTTTTCTCAGTTTAAGATGTTCTTAATTTTCATTTGGAACATGTGATCAATATTTTAGGTAACAATGTTCCATGAGAGTGCCAAGCAAGATCCTCAATGTGTGCCGTCATAATTTTAGAAGGACTATAGGATATTTGCTTAGTTATTGTTCCAAAGAAAATTTTGGATTGTCGATAAGAGATCAGATTGCTCCATCTGGTGCTGCTACCGACGCTACTCCTAGAGCGAGTGCAGGTCCCATAAAAATAGAATCTGCACCTAAATGGGCCAATTTATCAGCCAATACATTTTCTTTGATGCCCATGTGACTGGGTATCCACTGAAGTCTAACTTCATTCAGACTGCCAACTCGATTTAAGTCTATTGTCATCTTCAATACAAGATGAAATTGGAGACAATCACAGTTAAAGCAGCCTAGCTGTCAGTAAGGATACAGATACGGCGATCTCCGTTTGTGCTTTTCGGTAATAGTTACACATAATAATTTTGTCGAAGACGTGCTTCGACACCATATAGTATTCGAAAGCATGTGGGCAGTTATGTACCGGCCCACCTATTTCCATGTTTGAAGTGCCTTAAAAGGATAAATTGATTGGTTTTGCCTTGTAAGCGAGTTTGCGCCGCAGTTTTATTGATGCAAAGATAAAGTGATAGCAAACCCAGAGCCATCTCAAGCGCTGCAGTGGGTCCTACAATACTCAGACAAACAAGTCTTTAAAGACGATTTGGAGGGCTCCCTCTTTTGGTCTGAGATTGTGGGTCAGAACACCGAAACGTATAGCCAGTACACGTGTTAACCTTCCGATCTAACCAGATCCTCAAATACTTCATGTCTAAATTTAATGAGCAGAAAATGAAAAACCAGAGTAAACCTTGTGGAGTTTGATCTGAAATGAATGAAGATCCTAGATGGCAACGATCTATCAAACCAGATGAAAGTAACATACCGACCGGAGTAAAGAACGAAAGAATACTCTTTCATGAGTTTGGTAGGTAAGAATTTTTACTATTTTTTAAAGAAAGTTTTGTAGAAATTTTGCAACAATGGCTTCAGGGGCCATTTCAACAGTGAAAGAGAAAGTCTGGTGTACTTCGAAGCCAACACGCGATCAAATTTTCTAATGCATCGTTCCTACTCCAAACCAGTGTAAAAATTAGCATACCCAATGCTGGCGATACAATTTCTGTCTATATTTTGCTGTTATACTGGATCACGATGATCATTATCATTACAATGATCATCTCGTAATGACTCGCGTAATTTTTTAAATATTAAATATTTTTTTAAAAATTAAAATATAAAAACTAAATCAACTACAATTAATAATTTTTTTTAAAGTTTTATGTGTTTATTGTGCGCCCCATTGTTGTTGCTGTTCAACATCTTGTTTTTTTTTGTATTCTCGAGATCTTTTTGATCTTGAACCGCGAAATTATTATTTTGTTGAACAACAACAAAAATGTTTTCTTCGTCGTTTTCGTATGTAGCCCAAAAGATGTATTCAAAATATATAAAAAGCGTTTTGTGTTTGATTTTTAGCAATCAACAATTAGCGTGTATGTACACATACATATACACAATTGAAATGGGTTTTGATGAGGTCGTCGTATATAAGACAATTAATTTATGTTTAAGAAACTACCAAGTTACTACCTTAAGGGAAGCTAATTACTGTATGTCTTCTCTTAATTAAATTCTACAATTCGGGCGTACAAATTTATAATCAATTTTGATTTGTGCACACACACACACACTCACGTCATTTTCGCGAATGAAAGGATTCACATAATTACAAATATAATTATCTTGTATATATAAAGCACCAAGGCAACGCAGCAACAAAATTGCAATGCATATACCATCGAGAACAAACAAAAAAAGTTTATTGATGACATGTGAGAAGAAAACGATTAAGGCGAGGAAGCGCGGCCGCGAACAACAAATACACAATAAACAGAAAAAAAAGGAAAACACTTTGACGCGCCAAAATGTGTAACGTCATAACCAAAAAAAATAATTTAACAACTCATTTATAATATCATAATCGTCATTAATGTTGGTTTTGGCTCGGCTTACAATGTTGTTGTGCCAAGAAGCAATCGCAAAAAATATTTTTTGGGGTAAGCTGAACGCGATGAAGGTGGGATTTGTTTAATGGAACCAACATTTATCAATAAAATAACCCGGGGGGTGCAACCACGGTCTCTATGCTCAAAAGACCGAAGTCGCAAGATAACGTTTTAAGGAGCGCCAGGTAAGTTTCAGTCTACTTTTACTATAAAGAAAACACTCTGCTGGCCGAAATCCCATTCTACGAATTTCTGCATAATCTAGTGATTCAAAAACGATCGTTAATGTAGAATGTAGAAAATTTGTTATTTTATATTACACCTACCTTAACCGAAAGTTTGCAAGTTGATCAGCTAGCATTATTTTCAATAAAAATATGATTGCCAAGTCGAGATACTTCATCTACCTACACAACCCCGACTGAGGTGGGCTGAAGAGTCGAAATGAAATGTCTGGCTCAAATGATGAAAATATTGCCCAATGTGGGCAGCTTAATGTTGGATGTTCTACATAAGTAAGTATAGATAAGTAAGAGAGAAGTATACTCTTACTCCTTAAATACATTTTTAGTACAGGTCCCAGAGAATAAAGGCAACTATAACCAAACTCCAGGATGGCCACATTAGCTTAACCTTCACATCTGAGTTTAGCATAATGAATAGGAAAATTATTTTGGCCAAATATTTCCCCGATTAGTTCCACAATGAACTAGATCGGTTTTAATGGCAGGCTGGAAGTCGAGAACAATAATGTTCTATCTGGTTTCAACTAATATGAGCTGGGATGAAAAGACTCTACTGTATGCTTAATAGGGCTCTATTTATTTAGCATCACTTCGTAATTTCTAATGTTTGGCTGGAACCTACCCTTACCACACATAATTTAAGGGAGGTAACATCTATAGTAGACACACTAGCATCAGACTCTATTTTTCAAATGGTTGAGGAGTACAGAGTAATAGAAAATTGCTAAAGAAATGGTTACCAAAGCGCACACCTCACGAAAATATAGGAATTAGACTACGTTGTATATACTTTAACCGAAGCTTGCAATGGCTTTCAAGAAAAGCCCACTTTTAAGCAAAGCCAAGTGTCAAGCTGGAATGGTGGTTCCAAAAAGATAGCGGAAGAGCTTTCAATCAAGCTAAGAGCATACTAGTGAGGCTTAGAACCAGGACTCTTGCGCAAAGATAGCCTATAATGATACTTTTTAGTCTAAGACTAAACCATCCAAAACAGAGCTAATCCTTTCTACTAAGAAATACAACCGGTCCGTTAGGTCTCCTCGATTAATTTGAATTGAACCATAGATTTATCTGACAAGACCAGATTTCTAGGCACTATGATGAAAGTAAGGTTAGTAATGAGACAAACATCTTGGTAAGAGTGAACACTATATAGCCTAGTACTCGTATAGAGCATCGTTGGCAACAAATGGGGCTTGAAACCGTAGCTGATGCATTGGCTTTATGTTGCCATAGTAAGGAATATTGTCTCATTGTGCCACATATTAATAAAGTAACCTACTTGATGCTTTCAAGTGGACCAGAAAGACGACCACAATAAGCTGGATGCAGAAATTTAGAGTAATTTTCTTCAAATAGGCCACTCTAGATGTGGTGAGCCTTGATAACACTATTCATTGGATTTAAGCTTCGATTTCACTATGCATGTCTCTTTTTTTGTTATTGTGTCCTGCGTCACTCAGGCTCAATTGGTTCATTGTGATATCCCTTCGATATGCGGCTATAGGCCCGATTTATGTGGATCCATCTGAACATTGCATAGTTCCATGCCAGTCTAAAGTACTGACATGGAAGATGGGTCGATCCATGGATTCTGAACTTAACAGGAGGTCAGAGACCTGAGTATTCTCACCACTGATCGTAATCAGATGGTGAAAAATTCCTTTTTTTCATCCTGCTCTTATGGGGATTCGAACCCGGTACCTCCCACTCTAACTGCCGTAACTTTTACCACTGCGCCATTTGGGCGGTTATCATTCTCCCGTTCTAGATAAGTTTGGAAGAACAGATTGGCTTTGAAATCTCATCTAAATGGAAGAGTGAGAACTGTGGTTTTTCTTTGACTAGGTCGAGCTAGGCTTGTTTGCCTTTCTCACTTAAGGTGGAAATTAAGTCTCTGGAATCAAGACCGTTTCTGATCTCGAAAAGCTTCATCAGTAGCCAGTATCAGCTTCACCAGTTCGTTTTATGAAAAATTATAATAAATTCAGTAAATTCATGGTGGTTGATCTACTGTTAAAATCTATGTTGCAGGCCGCAGCACTCGTAGGACATGCAGTAAGTATGTGACACAGATATAGTTTGGGAATATGAAATAAGATGTTTGCGTTCCTCTATGACTTTGGTATTACAGTTGGTTTGCGTTATTGGAGTAGATGTATAATTGTTGGATAAATGTCCAACGTCATAAGTGTCCTGCTGCAAACTATCCTCCGTGATGCAGTGGACTGTAAGCACAACTCTATCATGTGTGATGCCATAAATAAATCACTCAAATCTTCTCACCAAGAAGGTGAATTTCTCCAAGAGATGAAAGCAAAACATAGATGTTTACAAATCCAATGCTGAGGAGCGTATTTATATTATAAAAGGAGGTCGAACAGCATTAATTGGAAAAGAGTCGGTAATCAAATTTTGGGTCCTTAAAATCGGATTAAATATTTTTAATCTATCACATAGTGTGAACATAAACAAGTTGCCATGTATAAGGGGACCCGAAATCGACATACCAATCGATAAATCGGTAACTCCTATTAGCCAGCCTTACCGACGTATACCGATTCCTCTCAAAGACAAAGTAGACGCCAAAATTGATGAATTATTAGAAAATGATGTTCTTGAACCTGTCGATGAGAGCACTGGTTGGGTCTCGCCTATGGCATAAAGCTTCGCGACACATTACGTCGTTTGTGACCAACAGAGGGCTCTTCAATTATAAACGCTTAATATTCGGTATGCGCCGGGACTATTTCAGAAAACAATCGAAAATATCCTGCACGGATGTGATGAAATTTTTGTTTATATTGACTACATTATGATATATGGAACAACCGAAAGCGACCATGATGATCGACTTTAAATTGTGAAAAAGCGTCTTGCAAAATATGATGTCGCGTTAAATGAAAGTAAGTGTCAAATAAAAACCAATGAAATAGAATTTCTAGGACACGATAAATCAGAAAATGAGGTCAAGCTTACCAATTCCAAAATCGAAGCCGTGCAACAATTGAAACAACCGGAAACATTGGAGTAAATAAGAAGCTTTTTGGGATTAATTAGCTATGTTTCTAGATTCCTACCCGACGCTGCAATAAAAACTCCTCCACTCCGTGAACTTATCAAAACAAATAAATTTGAATCACAATCAAAGTCGTTCAAAACTCTAAAAGAAGCACTCACAAGTGACTCGGTACAAGGGTTCTATGCTCTGCAAGATGATGTTCATGTAACAGCTGACGCCAGCTTAGTAGGACTAGGAGCGATTCTGTGTCCGAGAATAATCGCATACGGACTTCGCAGCTTAAGTGATCGCGAACGGTAATATTAAAAAACAGTAAAAGGAGGGTTGGCTCTCGCCTGGGCTGTGGAACATTTCCATAGGTATTTGTGCGTTTATTTTCAACCCGAAACACAAACCCTGTGCAAGAGTGGAGAGATGGGGGCTACGATTGCAGGTGTATGATTTCGGGGTCGTATACAAACCGGGGAAATACAACATAACGGACCGTTTTTCTCGCTTGTCAGTGTCTTCGATACGATATGACGATAAAAGATGGGAAACCATATATTCAACAGTGTCGACTATTCAAAATGGAATACTGTTTCTATGAAAACATATTATTGCGAGGCACAAAGATTGTTGTTCCTTCCGTTATCAGAAAACAGTTGCTGAAAATTGGTCATAAAGGACATCCAGGCGTAGAAAACATGACGACTTATTTGAGGCAGAATGTTTGGTGGCCGAAAATAGATGGCGATATAAAGGAATCCGTAATGAGTTGTCAAGGATGCAGTCTAGTAACGTCTGTTGATATTCCTGATCCCATGAACATGTGAAAATATCCAACAACACCCTGGAGCGAAATAGCTATTGATTTTTGTGGACCGTTTCCTTCGGACATAATCTTTTAGTAGTCATTGACTACTACAGTAGATTATAAGAATTGGACATCTGAGCAAACTATTCTCTTTATTTTTACCGTACTGGCTACAAGCCAATGGCCTTGTTGAGAGACGAAACGATCAACTCTGAAAATATTGGACGTATCAGCGAGAACTCTCAAAATTGTAATTGGCGAAAAGACTTATAAACCTATCTTTTAATGGATAGAAACAGACCACATCCAATAACCGAAGTGTCGACCGCGGAATTGTTGTTTGAAAGACCGACTCGAACTAAGCTTCCATCAATTACTGAAGTCCAGTTCCCTTGATATATAATATTCATACGGTTAATTCATGTGGTTTGATTCGATGGAGCCGCCTTACTTCGTTTGTACTGTCCAGTAGTTGTAAGGTCTCGACGTTGGTGTGGATAAGAAGTCTCTTTTCATGTTTTAAGGCACATTCGCGGATGACGTCCTCTATCAATTGAATTTCTAGATCATTGTGTATTTCCCGGTTAGTCACGAATCGGTAAGCGTTGGCGATCATTCGCAGACTACGTTGTATAATGTCTCTATTAGACTTATGAGTACAACCCCATAGCTGCGCGCCATACATCCCATACATCCATATTGGTTTGATAGACTAGTCTTTTGCAATACAGGTTCATTTTGGAATGGTGCCCAATTAATCAGTACATTTGACGTTGTTTTAATCGTTTCTGTTCAGCTTTTTGTGCCTCACGTGATGCTTACAGTTGAGCCTTGAATCTAAATACAGACCAAGGTATTTTGCCGAATCAGCCTGCGGCACATGCGCTCCATTGAGGTATGAGCATAGATTGTTATTTTTGTGTCGAAGTGTAAATGTCATATGGGTTGATTTAAGCTCATTAAGCACGATTTTCCAGTAAATTATTCATTCAGTAACGTTGTTCATTGCTCGTTGCAGATTTCCCACTGTCTTTGATTGTGATTCGTCTACTGACATAATTACGGTGTCATCGGCAAACGTACTGATGAATGTTTTATTCGTTGTAGGTATGTCCGCAGTGTAGAGAAGGTAGACGACAGTTGGATAAAAGTCAGAACATGAGTATTTTGCTCATATTGAAAATCAATCACTCGTGTCAAACCCTATCAAAGGCCTAGGATACATCCAGAAATACGGCGAGGCAATATTTCTTTTCTTCTAACACTTGCTCTATTGCCGTAGTTATTCGATGGACTTGATCTATTGTAGAGTGGTTGCTCCTGAGCCCAAATTGAAAATCAGGAACATTTACCATTGGCTTTAGACGTTTCAGTAGTAGTTTTTCAAACAGCTTTGATAGGGTCGGAAGCAGTGAAATTGGTCTGTATCGTGTTACTTCTTCATCTGGTTTACCAGGTTTCTTCAGCATAATTATTAAGGCCGTTTTGAAGCATTTGTGTACATACTTCAATCTCGTACAGGCATTAAATAAGTAGGTGATCATGAAGATTGCTTTACTTGGAAGCTCCTTGAACTGACCCGGTGATATTTCATCAATCCCTGGTGCCTTCTTTTGGTTCAGATTTTTGTCGATTTCTTGAGCAATTTCCATTGGTGTGATTTGGTTGATTAGCAGGTGTTACGTCAATGTTGGATTGAATGTCATGGGGCTGAAACACTGTTGCTAGGTGTGGAGCAAATATTTCCGCTTTTTCTTTGTCTTGTCGTACCCAACTGCCTTGAGGAATTTTTATAGGTGGTATTCGAACTAAATTCGTTTAAATTTTCTGGTTGCTTTCCATAACGAGTAGTCCATATTCATTTCTGGAACATAGTCCGCTTAGGTAGTTGTCGAAGCAATCCTGTTTGAAGCTTTTGATTAGTCTATTGACTTTGTTACTTACACGATTTAAATTTGTCTTGTAAGCGGGATTTCTGGTCAGATGCTAAATTCTCCTTGCCTTTCTTCTTTCTTTGATTTGTTCTCTGTTAGACTGGCGGCCAATTGAATGTATTCAATGAAATTGTTTGTTTGTTGTTCCAATTCGTCAATACTTTTAATACTAACTTTTAGCTCAACTAGATCTTCCAATTTTTTTCTGAAAAGATCCCAATCCGTGAATTGATGAGTGAGGTTTTGCTTTTCTTTTTCTTGATGACTGTAGCGTTTACTGATAACAATACAGGAATGTGATCAGATGTTAAGTCGTTAATTCCTTCGACTCTAGTGCAACTGGATGAAAAACCTATTGTGATGAAGAATTCAACTAAATAGAAAAATAGTCGCCGTTGTTTTCATGAATGGCATTGAACAAAGCATTTCCTTTTCCTGGATTAGCTGAATGCTTTATGTTTTTTATTAAAGTCCCCTCCAATAATAAACCTTGGACCGAGTTTATTGGAGACGTTATTAAATTGAGACTTAGTGTATGCCGTGGTGGAGGACAGTATGTTGCCGCAATATTTAAATCTGCTTTCACGAATATCCTCTTGTTGATTATGTATGATATTATTTTTAATTAGTACAGCTGAACCACCTCTGGCTCTTTCACTAGGATGGGTTGTCCAGTAGGAGTTAAATCCCTTTATTCTGATAAAGCTTTCGTTCGAGAAGTGTGTTTCTGAAATCAATGCAATGTCTATGTTGTTTGTATGGAGGAATATTTCCAGCTCTTGGGCTCGTTGGATGAGCCCATTAGCGTTCCAAGCTACAATGCGTAGGAACGAGTTAATCATTAATGTGTATTTTCTCATCACGCCGAGGTCTCGAGTTCGATTTCCACCGTTGACCAAAAATTAACATGCAACCGGATGACATAAAAACGCGTTTGTGTGTAAAAACATTCGTTGGGCTGACCAACTACAACGTGCACCAATCGTTAAAATTTGTTCGTAAGGTCTCATTTGAGACGCGGTAAGAGCCGTTTACTTTCTCTTAAGCCATAGTTTATTTTACTCTCTCTGCTAAAAGAAGACATTAACATAACAATGATCCGTCAATTAATTCTTATAAGCAAGCCGTCAGCACCTGTTGATAACTGTGATTAACCTAAAGTGCTGGTTATTCAAAGTGTACTGAAGGCATAAACAAAACTCATGTGGATTTCAATTTAATCCCGTAGAATATTCAAGACACCACCAGTCAAGCTTTTATAAAATAGAGGAAATGCCTGTATAACACAACCAACGAACGGACATCACGATGTACATTCATCGCAGAGAGCGATCAGAGATGAAATGAACCCTAATGGCATTGTGTTTTATTGCTACATAAAATCGCTTAAAATTCCGCGTGATCTTTTAATTAATTATTCGTTTCAATCAAATTCTTAATTATTCTAATGTTAACCATAAATATATGTATAACACACAAAACATATTCCATTCATTAGAATACATGTATGTATACAGCACAACATATCTTATAAAAAATGCACAAATTATAGACTTCTTAATGAACATATATGTATAGACGAGCAAAATCTATCCATAAGACGTATCCACTGAACTTAATTTAATGTCGGCATTTTTAACTTTTATCTAATTTATTTAAATATTTCTGACATTCAAAGTGAATAATTAAAATTAATAAGAAGCTAAATGTGTTTGTACATGTATGTATGTATGTACATACAAAGACGGTTGTGCGCGACGATGATCGTCAATATTAGATAGATCATGGGGGCGCTAATTTTTTTTCATCTACTTGATATTCTTTATTCAACATCAACGGACAACATATACATAAGTATTGCATGTAATTATTAATTTAATGCGAGATTTACATAAAATGATAACGAAATCTGCAACTGTATTATGATTCATATGTTTCGTGCATAAAATAACTTTGCATACACAAGAATCATAAATCAATTAGTCGACCAATTCATTTTACTGAACAAAATCGTTTGGTACATAAATTATTCCGCCCCATTTGATTTATATTTATTTTCCCTGAAGAAAATCGTTATATATTGTCTCCAATTTCCAGTTCAATATAAAAATAGTTCACCGTCCCCCATCCTCAACCCATCTTAAGAAATTATTCGATAATAATTAGACATTCGTAAAAGATTCAATGAAATAAATTTATTATCAACAGGTTACCCTCGAGTTGCGTGGTGGCTTAAGGCTTCTGGTGGTTGTGAAATTTTAGCTGATCATGAGAAGGGTGTTATCATCTTAAGTATGATAAGATATCGTATTGAATGAAGAAAATTTCAATAAGTACTAGGGTATGTAACTACATGGGCAGTCCAGAGACTGTAATCCATAGTGATTTATCACCGCACCTCAATTATGCAGTTGGCATAAAACTGAACATTCATATAAGTGGACGGTATGATGTGGTGGCATTACCTAATTAAGAAACATAATCTTAAAGATGATATTTGTGAATACTAGCTGTTGCAGACAATCCGGTACTGTGGGTCCAGCAAGATATAAATAAATAGTGGCGTTCTTGTGAACGACCGCAGGTGACTCGTTATCCTAGGCTGCTATAAAGAGAACTGTTTTGAAATTCCGATCACATCAAAATTTATCCCTACAACAGAAATGTTGTCATTGTGTAATCATTGAAGATGTATACACCAATGTGACTTGTTTGAGATTCGATATCGTAAGCATAACGAGTGAAACTCGAACTAAGGTACTACTATCTTCTTCGAAAGTATGGATTTTGGCGTGTGGCGTGGCGATTCCTTCTTTTAACTTGATTGGCTTCTCGACGATAAAAGGACATCCAACAATTTTCTTCATGCTAAATGTAGGAGTCCACGTGCCATAGTATAACCACTTCAAATTCTTATGGTAACATAATTGTAGAATTGCGTCTAGTCCATTCTTACCATTATCATTGCCTGGAGGGTATTCGATCTTTGCCTGGAGTATTTTAGAGGTCAGTGGTCGAAGGTCGAAAGAAACAATTACCTTACAGCCTATATTGACTGTTGTTAATTTTTCGAATACCCACACTACCTCTTGTTAAAGCCTCTTGTTAGATTGTAGGATTCTTCCTTTTGATGTTCAGCAAAATTTGACTTTTGTAAAAGATAAGACATTCGTAAAAGATTCATTGAAATAAATTTATTGGCCATATACTTTCTTCGAGTTGCGTTGTGGCTTCTTACTGTGGTTTTGAAATCTTGACTGATCAGGACAAGGGCGTTATCACTCATACTTGATCATCTTAAATAACGTAGTAATATATTTAATGAATTATTCATGAAATGATAACTAATATCTAACGGACTCATACGGGACGGCATTGTCTAAAACCGAAGATAATTTTGATAAGTACTGGGGTATGAATTGCAAGAGCTTTCTAATAAAGTGCTCCAAGTACAAACACTGAAACTCATAGTGCTTTATACCACACCTCAATTTTGTTAGTTGGCATAAAAACTGAACATTCTTCTAAATGGACGGTATGGTGTGGTGGCATCGCATAATTTAGTTATAAGAATATACTTTTCTAAAATGATATTTGTGAAGACTAGCTATTGTTGACCATGCGGTGCTGTGGTGGCTTGTCAAAGATAGAAGGTGACTCGTTATTAAGATTCAACTCTACCAATATCACATTATGAGTGTTTATCACATTATCACATGTTCAGTGATATGATCTTGAAATACATCTAATCAGGTCCAAATATTAGGGTACTGTCATTTGGTGCGACCAGCATAGATATTGGTGTGTTGAAGTCACGATGTCTTTTTGCTACTGAACTAGTCTCTGGATGATAAAGTGGTATTCGGCTATTTTTTACATGCTGACTTATTTCACTTCTGGGTCGTGGAATTTCGTATTTTAGCTAAAATTCATTGATAAGCGTTCTTACAAACGGTTTTGCTGTAGACTAGTTCATTCTTCTCATTTCAGCGATGAAACTATCCATGTCTGGGGTATATGTGATCTATGCCTGGAGTATTTTAGAATTCAGTGGTCGAAACATATAACTATCCTATATCGACAGATGCCCATACCACGTCTAAAGCCTGTATAGTTAAAATTAATTGGGTTGTGCCTGATGTTGTCGAGATAGGTGAAAAGATGGGCATCTGGTATGCCGTTTGGATAACTAGGCCTAAAACAAATGGTTTACCACAGCCATTGTCTTCTATACTGATCTGCAAGGTGCCATTAGAGCCATTTTGGTTAACTATTCAATTGTTTGGTTTGTGAATAGCATCAATTGTCTTCCAGCTGCTCGTTCAAGATTATCTGCTTATTGGGAGAATAGTCTAGACACCAGCATTCTGGGTAAAATCAATGTCATAATAGATTCTATTACTAACGGGTTTCAGGACTCTTATTTCCTGGCCCCATGATGGGCGCCGCTGTCAGATATTTACTATAAATCGTTTTAATGTATTGCCTTATGTTTGGTTAGAGTACCGATGGGATTATGGCCTGAAGTCAAATTTATAGATCTGGACGGATTTTACTCACACAAAAATTGGGGCAATAAGATGATTACGACTTTGAAAAACACACACCAAGTATTAGACTAAGCGGCCAGCTGTTATTGACAATCCGGTCTTTTGGTGACTTGTCAAAACTCTACCAACCATATGAAATTATGAATTTCATGACTTTAGTATTGATGTGCCTCGGCTTGATACTCTTAATCTCAGAGAAATGAATTCTAACCCCACGTTGGGCGCCACTGTCAGATATTTACTATAAATCATTTTAATTTACTGTCGGATGTTAGGTTAGAGTATCATTAGAGAATGACTTTTCTCTACCGATGGAATAACGGCTTAAAGGCGAATTTAGTTGATCCGGAAGGATTTGTAGGCAGCTTACGACTTTGAATATTTCACACCAAGAATTAGATAAAGCAGCCAGATAAGCAAGGTGTTTCAAACACAACCAGGTCAACTTCAACCAGATTTATATGAAAAAAAGTGATGACCGCAATTCAGCCGAAATTTACGTCCAAATTGGGAGTAACGCTAAACCAAAACGACACGTAAGTCGAACGATACCTGTCCTCGTCCAATATGGGAATACGAGAAGACAGAATCAAAACAAAATTCAAAATTTTTGTGCATGAATCGACGACAACAACGACTTCGAATTGCGATTGCTTTTGTAATATATATAAGAAAGAAGGTTATGGTACATTTATTAATTAAATCCACCTCCAAAACAGTAAAAACAACAGAAAAACGATTTTATGTACATCTCTCAAGATGAATCGTATTGTTTGTGTATCTGTATGTGCATATGGATAAACAACATATATAGAATGAGTATAGAGAAAAATTGTATTCATAAGATGATGATGACAGCTTCAATGGTGGTCAAAACGATAAAGGAAATAATTGTATTGTTTCGATTTATGTTCATTTCATTTCATAAAACGATTAATGGCTGTTTTATGCATATAAATCTACAACGAATATGTACGTTGAACATTGGGACTCGGGTTCCCAAAACACCTGGAAAATAGGTGAAATGTTGTGCAATTTCGAACGACTTAAGCCACTAAGTGGGTCATGTATACATTACAATGTACCGACTCGAATTTTGACACCTTCGAACCCATATATTTCCCATCGCGCGTTCACATCTCAAATACGGGTGTGATAAACACTCTCCATTTATTCATATAATAATAATAATAATAATATTAATAACAATAATCACATAGTAATAGTAATAATAATATTAATAACAATAAAAATAATTTTATTAAACAAAAGACCGAAAACTTTTTTGTTTTGTTTTCGTTTATATAAGAAAAACTTAAGTATAAAAATGGTTTTGGTTCGTGTCTTGAATAAATTAAGAGCTTCTTGTACGTTTCTGTTATGCGTTTGCCAGATGAAACCAAAATTGGTATTGGTAAGAATTCCTACTTCTGGTTCATTAAAATAAATTATTCTAGTTCTTAAAACTCATACCGCTAAATGATGGCGCACACGATTATATATATATATATATATATATATATATATATATATATATATATATATATATATATATATATATATATATATATATATATATATATATATATATATATATTCGTATATTCAAATTAATTAGGGCACCATAGTAATTGAAACTTGGATGAGAGTGCGGTGTACGTTTTATCTTGACCGCGCGGAGATCAATTAAAACACTTTACTTTACGACGCACAAAACGTTTCGGAATCGTTTGTAATTAAAACGAAAACAACAATTAACAATTTTACTAAGCTCAAGTGTTAAATATTTGAATAATTAATCAACAATTAAAAAGTATTTAGATAGTGTATTAGAATTGTGTAAACAGGGTGGGACACATCTGACTGGAATTAAATTTGTAGGAGAAACCACAATCGCATTTAAAGCAGAAAGCACATCTTTAATGATTTCAATATGTCCAAACATAAAGTCCAATTGCAGCACAAATCAATACCACAATAGTTCTCCATGTTTAGGTCAGAGTCACATTATTCAGTAGACGGCAACCTTATAGCTAAGCAAGACCAGAGCTAGTTATCTAGCTATCGACCAGAGGCTCGACCAGAGCTAATTATCTAGCTATTAAACAATCACATCTACAATGACAAGAAGCATGTTAAGGTATGCCTGATTAGAACTGAACGATTAATGACAAATAAAGAATGGCTGTGGCTGAAGCAAGATTTAATGAAATGCCCCTCTAGGGAATGTTCCTCATCTATCAGATATAGACAATATGGTGAAGTTAATAAAACAGAACTCAAACGTTTCCATGACATGTGTGAAAAACTTGAGAATGAAGTTCTCGAATTTATTCTGCTGAACGAATACCGAGATCGGGAGTAGAGGATTCGTTTATTCGACAACATATACTAGCATCAATCGCAATCGACAATGATCGACAACATTTCGAATTCTTGTCAATTGAAGTGCTGGTAAACATCACGGTCAAGTATGCACGGTTGGTAAAGATGTTCCTACAAAATGTATTGATTGCTTACAGCCAGATCGGGCAAATTACAAATCGCGAAAGCAAAATCCAGTAATACCACCAAAGAGAAACCAAATAAAACGGGGAACGGAAACTTTACTCGCAAGTGGTAATGCCACAATCAATCAAGGAGCAATTTCAAAAGCTAATTATAAACAATGAAGCTCTTATTATTAGACTAGCTAAACAAGAGAAATGTTTTGAAGCGCTAAGTAATATACTAGACAAGCAAGCCTCTCTAAATGAAATGCAGATCAAGACCTCGAAAAAAGGAATAGAGTTTTTTGCAGCAGGACGAAAGTTCATAAACAGCGATGGGATTATGTCAGATCACACACCTGTTATGATTACAATCAGAGCAACGATTGTTAAAAAAAACTAGACCCAAAACTAGTAGAATGTTGATTATCCTTTGGAAGTTAGGGAATTGGTAGCAGAAAAACGAAAAGCAAGTAATCCGAGCGCCTGAAAATAAAACAACTCTAAACTTTTTGTCCAACGATAACAAAAGCCCTACCTGAAAAAGGACTACGAACTCTACTCCAAATAATTAACGCAGTATTCTAACTTAAACACGTTCCAAATCAATGGAAAGTCCCTAAAGTAATCATGATACCCTCACCAAACGAACCATTAATGATAAAAACTTACTCCCAATAATTTCAAAAATATTCGAGAAATAACTGCGTAAGCGACTCAAACCAATAATAGAAGAAAGAAATCTTCTTCCATCTCATCAATTTGGCTTTAAAGAAAATTGGTTTAAAGAAAGTTTTCCAAGTACATCAGCAGGAGTGCCATAAGGTAGCGTTCTTGAACCAACTTTATATGTATATGTCCTTGCAGATGATACGGTCATCTTAGCAGTTGCTGATAACATAGAAGAACCCACAAGCAATTTGCAAAGAGCGACTTATATAGACAACATTTGGACGAAAAGGTGGCGAATGAAACTGAATGATGCAAAATCTTTCATGTAAATTTCACTAAAAAAAATTGAAATCGTTGTTAAAAATTCCAACCTACTGAATTTTGTTAACCTATGGATATTCGTGGTTCACAATAAACCGACAAATGATATGTTTTGAGGTTCCATGATCAAATCCTATAATGTTCAAGGATCTGCAGTACTAACCTTAAGTGCAGGTTGGTTGTTGATAGATAAGAAGATATTCATAATTGCTGCTGGCACTGCATCAACCAAAATAAATTTCAAAGGCGAGTCCGGGATAACATCACGCATTAGAACCAAAGGCAGCCCTTATCAGGAAAACCGAGTACCTGTCTAATGGCAGACTAATGAGAGGGCGAGAAATAAACTGCATTGACTTTGGTCTATATTTCAAAGCTTTTAGTCAATAACAACATGCGGTCCTTCGTTTAAACTGGTATATACAAGCAACTTACTTAGTAAGCTTAAGAGTCATCTGTGGTAATTTGACCTAAACAGTTTTTTAGTTGACCACAAACTGCAACTCATACACTCAGAGAAAAACTCGGCTCAAAAACACCAAAAAACTAGGCCAATTTAACCAAAACCTTAGTATTTTTCAACCAACCAAATAACTTAGTAAAATAAATAACCGACCTCTTGGTTAAAATAATTTTTAATTTTAAATAACCAAACTTTGGTTATTAAAATAAAACATTTAGTTACTTTAACTTATTTGGTTAAAAAGTTAAATTAACCAGAAAAGTAAATTTCACACACGACTTAGTTAGTTTAGACAAGTTTTATTATTGTAAATGATCCCATATTTAGGTTATTTTGAAAATTCCGTTTTCTACTAACCAAGAATTTTGTTGATTTGAACACACTATTCATTCACACTTAGTTGAACTAAATATTTGGTTAAAACAAACAATTGTTGGTGAAAAACATACTTTTACTTGAATTACGGTATTTTACCAAAAATCAATTATTTGGTTAAAACTACTAATTAATGAAAAAACTTAACTTTGTTATTTTAAATATATTTTAAAGTTGTTTAACTATTTTATTTAAATTATTTAACCAAATTCATGTACCAATATTTTGGTTAACTAAATTTTGATCAATTATTGCTTTAACCAAGTAGCAAATTTTTTATTTTTAATTTAAAGAATTGATGAATATAACCAAAAAAATTGATGTTAAAGTAACCAAATTGTATTACTTTGGCTTTGGTCACAATATTCTGTCTGAGTGAATAAGATAGTGATCTCAGTGATTAGTCCAGCGGTTCCCAAACTATGTTCCGCGGAACACTGGTGTTCCGTTGGAGATCATCTAGTGTTCCGTTTAAAAAACAAATTTATATCGTTAGAAAAAAGAATTTTTATTTATCATTTTATTCGTTCTTTAACATCAACAAAAATAAAACACTTTGTTTTTGTATTTGATTTTTTGCTATGCTACATGTGCCGAACTTTAAATAACCTAGTAGGCTTAGAAATATTGTGTTTTTTGTGTTATATGTAAAATAAATCGATGCAGCTTCAATTTGTAAAATTTGTACCGTTAATAGGCTTCTTTATGTGTTATATTGATTAGCAGTTCTATATGTAAAATTTGGCTTCAGCTTTCATTTATTTTATATATTTTAACAAAAAAGGGAAAATTAATTATTTTTCAAGTACAAACCAAAAGTGAATAAAAAATTTCTATAAATTTAGGTAAGTAATCTTTTTGTTAGAATAAATTTAAAATTTATTATGTGCTTTTATTTACATTTTTTGTTTATACTAACCCTATGGTGTTGTTTAATAATATAATTAAAAACTAGCTATGGATTCTTGGTTAAAGACGGGAAAGTTAAGACAAGAAGGGGCAAGTACTTCTTCTGCAGCACATGTGGTTGAAGAAACTAACAAGCGTGATAATAATAAGCAGAGGTCATCTTCTGAAGCACACTTGGTTGAAGAAACCAACAAGCGTGATAATAATAAACAGGTGTCATCAAAGACTGCTCCGAAAAGAAAATATGATGATAGTTATTTAAATTTGGGTTTTACGTGTACTGGCAATACAGACGCTCCTGACGCATTATGTGTATTATGTAAGAAAATTCTATCAAATAGTTCAATGGCTCCAGCTAAACTTCGCAGACATTTCGAAACAAACCACGCTGACTATAAAGAAAAAGATATAAATTTTTTTAAAAGACAGCTTGAATCACTGGAAAAATCTCAACAACAAATGATAAAACTTGTGAAAACTGAAAATGAAAATGCAACAGAGGCATCTTTTCGCGTGAGTTACCGCATTGCCCGTAATGGTGAAGCTCATACAATTGGAGAGACACTTATTAAACCTTGTGTAAAAGACATTGTATCCTGTATGTTAAATGAAGAATCCGCTAAAAAAATTGATGCACTACAATTATCCAATAATACTGTTTCGCGCCGCATTAAAGATCTTTCTACTGATATGGAGGCACAGCTAATTAATCGACTTAAACTTTGTAGTGAATATGTATTGCAAATGGATGAATCAACAGACATTGCCGGCCTCGCTGTTTTATTGGTATTCGTGCGGTATGTACACAATAATAGTATTGAAGAAGATTTACTTATGTGCGAATATTTGCAAGAAAAAACTACTGGAGAAGATATATTTAATTGTATTAACAATTACATTGCAAAACACGAAATCGAATGGAAGAAATGCACTGATATTTGTACAGATGGTGCACAAGCTATGGTAGGAAAGATGAAAGGAGTTGTAACACGTTTTCTGCAAGTAGCTACAAGTGCCACAAAAAGTCACTGTGTTTTGCATAGGCAAGCATTAGTTACAAAAAAAATGTCGTCTTATTTAAAAACTATTTTGGATGAAGCCGTAAAAATAATCAATTTTGTAAAATCACGACCACTTCAATCGAGATTATTTAAAATTTTATGCGATGAAATGGGTAGCGAACATAGAGCACTTTTATTACATACCGAAGTTAGGTGGCTGTCCAGAGGAAAAGCATTGGTGAGACTTTTTGAAATTTAATAATTTTATTGAATTATTAACCACTCCTTCATGGTTGATAATTGTTGCGTATTTAGCAGATATTTTTACTAAGTGTAATGAAATTAACTTATCACTACAAGGAAGAAATATTACAATTTTTAACGTACGAGATAAGATTGCATCTTTTAGTAAAAAATTTCAGTACTGGATTTCTGAAGTTGAACAAAATAATTTTGATTGTTTTTCCACATTAACAGAGTTTTTAATTGAAATAAATTCTAAAATAGATGATAAATCCTCGAAAGAAATTTTACAACATTTGCATAACTTACAGTCAAGCCTATTACAATATTTTCCAAATTCCGCTGAGGATAACTCTTGGATTAAAAACCCTTTTGTAGTAACAAATAAGCCATTGGGTTTCAGCGCAAGTAATTATGAAAACCTAATTGATTTAATTACTGACTCTAGTTTAAAACAAAAATACAATGAACTTCCATTAAATGAATTTTGGTTAAGTTTAACAGAAGAGTATTCCAACTTGTCCAAACTAGCTATTCATGTGTTACTTCCTTTCACAACTACATATTTGTGCGAAGCTGGATTTTCATATTATGCTGCAACAAAATCGAAGTACAGAAACCTACTAAACGCTACACCAGACATAAGAATTCAGCTTTCTAATATTGAGCCTGATATAAAAAAAATATGTAATTCAAAGAATCAAAAACACCGCAGTCATTAAGAATAAAATTGAATTTTTTTTACTTATTTTATTATTTTCATGTATAATTGAATTTTAGAAATACATACTATTTATTTTGTTTGTAACTCTTATATGTATATATATTTTTAAATATACAAACTTATAGCTTATATAAAAAAAACATAAGTGTTCCTCTGGAATTATTAATTTTGCGAAGTGTTCCTCGACCCGAAAAGTTTGGGAACCGCTGGATTACCACATGGTTTTGTAAGAGATGATATGTATTGTCCGTCAAAAAGCTCGACTTTACTGCTTAATTACTTGATGCTTCATAATATATCTGTATATATAGAAACAGATAGTAACCAATCCTTGAATTAGATTTTTAAACGCAATATGTTTGTCAGGTTTAGCTGTACACTAAAACGTTGCCGTAGTGAAATATTTACCGTAGTATCCGCCGTACATGTTTCCGGAGGTGGATAGAAAAGTTATGGTTGTTTTGGATCAGATAATGTCTAGATTCGGTGGCGGCATTAAATCCACGGTAATATTCACACCTGTTCCACTTTTCTCCTTACCATGTGAAGCTGTAATGATACATTAGACGATGATAATCATATTTTGCTGAACTGCTCGATATATCGATTTGAATAGTATGGTCTGGCAAAATACATTTCGACTAAAGATTATATGCCGCCTACTGCATTTTCACTGGGCAGTTACTATTGGGTTCTTCTATTTGGTATTAGTTATTATAATCTTTGATGGCCAGCAAGTCTTAGGATTTTGGAAGCAAGTACAGATAGCCACTAGTCAGATGGACTCATCACTTTATGATGCCAGTTTTTCTCTCGTTTCACTTTTCGTAGTACATTTTTCATCTATCTGAATGCTAAATGATCTATTACAGCAACAATCTGAAATTCAATAACTGAGAACATGACATTTTCATGACTCGATAAAAAGTGAAAGATGTTGATATCAAAGTGAACCTTGCCAATTCGTCATATGTATAACGAATGAATGCGAGATATGATTTCTTCGAGCGAACTAACGTATATCCTCTAAAAGCGACGACGAAAGTACAAACCGAGTTTCCACCAAATTGTATAGCCGAAGAGGTCACTGGTGGTGAAAACCACTCCACGATATACAGAACCAACTGGCATAGTCTTGCTGTTTACAATAAAAAAAACTCTGCCTCATAATTGAACCAGATGGGACTTGAATATTCAAACGTAAGTCAGTGATAGAAAAAACCACTGGCGTAGAAATGTAAGTAGACAAACCTTTTTTTGTTCTGTCCTCAATCAGGCTCAATTGGCCGTTTGTGGCATCCCTTCAATACGTGGCTTTAGATTCGATTCACATTGGATAGCTCCATGCCAAGCTGTAATGACATTAAAGATGGGACGGCACATGATTCTAAACTAAACAAGAAGTTGTCTATCTATTTTGAATCTATTTTGCACCTTGGTCCTATCGGTATTCTCACCCGGTACCTCCCGCTGCAACCGTATAGCTTTAATCATTGCGCCATTCGGGCGGTTAGACAAACTAAAGACAGCAATGGTTAAATTACATATAAGAAGTTTTGGGAAGACTCTAATGTCAAAAACAGTGAAAAATAGTGCTAATCAAGTCCGATGGCAAGTAATCTAAATAATATTCGTAATTTGAGGAATACGAGGGTTAACAAACCTATAAGTGTTAGAGGGCAGAACTAACGTGGTGGTTGCTGATGAATGCTCAATTTCACTGACGTCACCATCGACTGTGTTACGAGCATCGTTAGTTCCTTAACATATCGCATAGACGTTTTGCTTTAAGTTTCAGATTTAAACGTTCCGGTCAGTTGTAAATCTGCATGATGTCTTATATTATCATACATCGTCTTACGTCTTTGTTTTAACCACTTACTAGAATCGTACACATCCTCCGTTTATTAATTTAAGTCACACACATACAATCTTAACCAGAAACCATTTATAAATGAACAACAAATATTTAAGACAAAACAAAAAAATTTCATCTTTAATCTATTTTTTTTTTTTTTAGTTTTTCTCGTATCTTATTATTTTTCTTATAATTTTCCTGGTCTTCGCTATACACTTTCTTTAATGCCATCATCATCCAAAAAACAAAAAAATAATAATAAGTAAAATCGACGAAGAAACAAAAAATAAAGTTAACACGAAAATAATTGTGGTAGGCCACGAAATTAAGTTGATTTTTTTTTTGTTTTTATTTAACTTAAGACATTTTTCTTATGTTTTTGCTATGATTGTGATTGATCAAGAAAAACCAAAAGACCGTATACTGTGTGTACATACATATATACAGACTCGTATGTGTACAAAAATTAACGACTATATAGATCCGTGTTTGTAAATAGTACGACGTTCCGAGACCAACGTCTTTGTATAATATCGATCGATGCGCAAACTTGGTGTATGATTAGCGCGCGAATGATCGCGAAAATAATGATGTTCGTTTATTTTTCTAATTCATCATCAAATCCAATATAAAAAAAACATCGCTTCCACAAAAATATAATTACACCGAACAAATATTTACCTGAAACTGTTCGATTTGTTGTTGGATTTGCTACTTCTGCTGCTGTTCTTTTCTTATATATATATATATATATATATATATATATATATATATATATATATATATATATATATATATATATATATATATATATATATATATATATATATTGGATTGATCTTTTATCAATTGATATTTTATTACTTTCTGAACATGATCATGTTATTTTCAAATGTGTTGGTTAAGATTTGGTGATTCTGTATACCATTTTTTTTGTATTTGCTTCGTTTGCAACATGCAATTTCACGAGAAAAGTAATTATTAAGAGATACTTTCTTGATCTTGTCTTATATATTTTATATATGATCCAAGATGAATACAAATAAACTAAATTGGGTCAAGAGAATGGACCTATAAATTATACACGAAAAGGTTTAGATTTGTCTGTTGTGATCGATGTTGTTTTTGCTCGGTCTGATGAAATATCGAACAGGTGTGAGCGGGTGAAATTTGACTTGCTGCAATAACCTTTCCAATTGATCGTATCTTATCGATTTCGATTGTTGGACATTTGCTGAACTCCCTTCTAAATTACACATTCAAAATCCGAATCCGCCAGCGATCTGTTATAAAAACTAAATTCCGTTTAAATAATTATATATAATTGGGGTTGCTCTTTCCTGAAATAAGTCTCTAAAGCCGGGCTTAATTAAAAATCAAATGAAGCATGATCCTCTTCAGGGGAAATAATATAAGTTTGATGCAGTTCTAGGCAAAGAACTGCAAGCTCGGCATTTTTAAAAGCTTTTAAGATCAAATTTGAGAATATCACTTTGATTTTTCAAAGACTGATATCTTCATCATTACCGCTATCAGAAATTGACAAGACGACAGTAAGTGGATGTAGTTCGATTCCATAGCCATACGTTCGATTTGGCTATATAAGAGAGTTGGAAAAGCTTTGAGCCCCGTAACAGATTGCAAATGTCACGAATGTTGGCCTTCCATTGCCTCTGGTTTGTCGACATAACACTTGTCTCTGGCATAACGGCGCCCCACAGAACATAGTCCAATGGAGTTAAATTGCAGCTTCTTGCCAATGATGCCTCCGCTTCACAAACAGCACCAAACGGTCACTCGTAATGGGTTCATTGGCATGTGTAAGACCAGGTGTGGGTTTTCTGAGTCCTAAATACGACAATTTTGTTTATTAACGTACCCACCAAGATGTAAATGAGCTTTATTCGAAAAGATGATTTTCTTGGCAAAATTGACATCATCGTGCAGTTTCTCGTTGACCCATCTAGCGAAGTAAAAATGAATCTGATGGTTATGCGGCTTCAACTGTTGAAACAATTGAACTTTGTAACATATTGGCAACATATTGAGATCTTTTTCCAAAATTCGATGTAAACTGGTGCGTGAAACGTTCAATTCTTCAGAATAATGACGAGTTAACGTTGATTCTCACGCACGCACTCAGCCACAGCTCCGATATTTTCAGGTTCGACGCTCACGTCTTGGCGCATCAACAATGAAACCCATTTGTGAATAGATATAAGTATTGCCAGATTTTATATAACCGGTGGTATAAATTTAGACCGATTGATGGCCCACCTCAAATTTTCTTCAATTTGTCTTTATGGCGGACACTGAAATAGAACGATGCTTTTTAAAGCTAATAATAAAAGTTCAATAATTCAGTTTGATGGGTCCAGATTGAGTTTGTTTAAATATAATTTTTAAACTATATGAAGCATCTACATTTAGACGACAAAATTGAATGGTTGATGTTTGCTATAACACTAGAACGGTTACACATACGTCTGCCACGAAGGAACTGCAATAGATTAATTTCAGCTGTAGGGACTTTCATTATTCAGGAAATAATTTATAACAAACTCAGATATTGATTGCGTAAATCTTTTTGGATCGATTGTCTGTATGTCGATACTTCATGATCAGACTATATTTTGTAGGGAAATCGGAACGGCCAGGTTTTTAAATATATATGCAAACTACACAGGCAAATGTTAAGACAAGCAGTTGAACGCCTTAAAAGAAAATTCCAGTCTTGGAACGTTCCACGATTCGTAATCCTAAAGCTGAGAGTAACAGAGTTTCTGGCATGTATTGTTACATATAACTGACTCTGGGCTTATGAGTAAACGAAGCTTATCCCTTTGTCAAATCTATTGTAGACATCATCCATTTACTGAACTCACTTTTAAATTACACATTCAAAATGAAAATTTGCCAACGATTCAACTCTGTTATATAGCAAAAATACCGTTTCAATAATTATATTATGTGGGGTTGCTTTTTCCTGAAAAAAGTATCTAGAGCCGGGCTTAATCAATTTCAAAATCAATCATGATCCTCTTCAAGGAAAAACAAATATTAGTTTAGTGCAGCTGTAAAGCGAAAATATTTTTTATTTGGACAGCGAAAGCTCTCTATTTTTAAAAGCTTTTAATAAAGAAATTTCGATAGTAAGTTGATGTTATACGATTTTAATGTATTTTTAAATTCTAAGCTGTCGGTAACAGGTAGATAGCTTGTGGAAATTAGAACGTTATAAATGTCCTCAATTTTTAGCAAAAGGAGTAGAAAGGATTTGTGACCTAGTGGAGTGTTCATAACGAGAACAAACAAAAACTGACGTCTGTTTATAATAATACATTTATTTGTATTAATTGATTGATTGGACCGTAGCATCCAGCGCTTGACAAAATTTCAACAGCCATTTACATACAACAGTAGGTAATGATAAAAAGGAATGTTACTTAGGAATAACGTCCCGGATTCACACACCTGGAAAATCATTTCTAAAAGACTGTTAGTACAAGACAATCACATTTCTAATCCCCTAATCTGCAATCGCCAATCCGCAGTCTTCAGTCCGCATACAACACAATATTCTTACATGTATCTATAATGAAGCCAAAAAATATTAAACCACTTTGGAAAGAAAACTAGTTTAGAAATTGATACAGAACCAGAATAAACCGCTTACGTCAACATATATGTCAAAAGTAGGTTTGTACAATTCTCTTTAGATGACTGATTGGGTTCTATTAGATATTTTTTGACTGATCGATCGATCGTGCGATTTCGATAGCTGAAGAAACTAGACTAAGGGTCAACCTTATCTTGAAAACTGAAGGCTAGTATGAGGTAACAGATTTCTGTTTTAGGAATGCCACACAAAATCCTTAACGATCTATACATACCCAAATTTCCTGCAATATGTCCCTATGGCAGACACCAAAATAGAACGACGCTTTCTAAAGCTTATAATATAAGTTCAGTAATGGACTGATCACACTGGGTCCAGATTGAGTAGGATTGAGTATTATATTTGAAATATATAAAGCATCTTCATTTAGAGGACGAAACTAACCTCAAATGAATCCAAAAAACCTCAAATGAATCCAATGAGTTTATCTAATAAATCTACAACATCTTTAGGTAAATAGTGTCTTTAGGTTAATAGTGATATAAATCTAGGATGTCTTCTACTTAATCAACTATATATGTCTTTCGGTAAAAGTGTCGTGTCTAATCGAATATGTTCTCGATTCGGCACACTCACATCTTCATTTCGTGTGAGTTTTAATAATGGAATGACTCAGTGATGGGCACTTCACATGTAAAAAACGTTATTTACAATTTTATGTAAATAACGTAAATTACAGTAAAAAACGTGTAATTTACATAAAATATGTAAAAAACATGAAAACTATGAAAAATAACTGAAAATAGTGTATAAATGGTTGGAAATAGTTATAAAACAGTCGAAAGCTGAAAAACGAGTACAGTAAAATTTCCGTATAAACTTAAGTATTTACGTATAAACTTTAGTTACTTAAGTATAAACTTAAGTAGATTAATCAGAACTATACTCGCTTAAAACCATTACTGCTTTCTCGGATACCGTGCTAAAATACTCTAAGGCATCATACTCTATGGGAGCAGACTCGATACATTGATTCCATTCCACAACTAAACTTGTAGCTATTCTTTAAGTATGGAGTCTAGTATACGCTTAAGTATTTGTTATACGATTTTGATACTTTGTTCTCCGACTATTACTGTCATCACTTTCCGTTCTTTCCTGCTATACTCACAATCGCCACTACTGTCCTTTGGTAAGGTGACGTCTAACGGTCATCCTACACGAGATACGACCGCGAAAACATTTCACAGCAATGGAGTAGCATAATAAAACACGATCCATATTTACAATTGTGCTTTAGTTTCTTTCTTAATGTTGGTTTTATATTCTTATATTCTTCAGTTGCCCCGATGTAATTAGTGATAACCGTGAGTAAGGTTGCTCGTCTCGTGTAGAAAACGTGAAACGTCGAAAAATAATTTTTAAAATATTAAAATAAATATTAAGAGACTGCCAACTGCGCCTTGTTGCATAAAGCGAGTTACTCTTCAGGAAGTATATTTGATACACTAATGACGGCACTCCTGAAGGAGACAGCCTGCACACTTTTACATCCACGCGATCCCATCGAGTAGTTTATTCAATGGGTGTCAGTTTTGAGGACCGAGCTTCGTTTTATCCCAATTATCTTATTCTGCCAAAGATGCTTTTCCAACTACCAAAATGGGCAGCACATCTGGTTATAATTTCTCACAGCTGTGTTCCAATATATCAGTTTTTTGTATAAGTGTGATTTCCGCCTACTCCTCTTGTAAAGACCAAAAAATAAGAGAACGTTCAATCACTCCATTCACATTTTGCTTCCTTTCAAGAGATCAATAGATTTGTTGGAATCTTAGAATGCTTGTAAGGTTTTAGTATAAAAGTATAAATATATTGGCGAATTTTCCCGCGTATTCATATTATCTGCCGTATAGTTTGGTGTGACCGAATAATTATGGAATCTTTTTTTGAAATGAGCAATTATTTTTACTGACTACTTCGAAACTATTGGTTGCTTTCAAAGAAATTTCCGCCCAATACATAGCTCTGGTTATACGCATCATAAATATCAATCAAACCGTTCAATTAGACGGTCAATCATAATTATTTTAGACTTTTAGTTATCTACAAATTCTAACGTGCGAACGTGCTGAAGGCCATGGCTGATGTGTGAATTTATAGTAAATATGATTAACCGATTTACCCACATAAAATATAGCACTGCATACACCGAAGGCTTCGTGGCTACAGGAATACTTATTGTCTACTATTAATTAGGTGTTTCCTATCATAATGCAGAACTCTGCCATAAGTTGCCGTTTTTATCGTGCTATTAAGTGGGAGAGAAAATGGAACCAATAATTAAAATAATAATTGTATTTGGCGATGACTCCGAGCGTTATAAAGGAAATTGCGACAGTAATGTGACAGAATATCTTTTTTGCGGTCCAACTACTTATAGTACGGAGAATTTTAAAATACCCAAGTTGTCTAACCAATCAAGATTTACCTAAACTGATAGACCAGGAACAATTCCAGGAATATGGGTTTTAAGCGAGAGATGTATCACTAACATCAAGCGCCGATACGATTCTTCTGAAAGGCTAATCAAGAACAGAAAACGACATAAGAACAATGCTCGTTGGATATGTTAATCAATAGAGCGATAGCACTATATATTAAAATAACAGTGCATTGAAGTGACAAAGAAAATGAGGTTCTCCTTTCGAGGTGTAACAAGTTTCGTCTCCCTAAGATGATCTTTTATCAGTTTCGACATCTTATGGGAAGCATAAGTTGCAAAAACTGTGGTAAACATTACTGTGCTGTTTTATTGACAGCGGTCCAAAACAACCCTGGACTGGAGAAAAGGTTATAAACACAATACTGATGGACTAGAGAACGATTATATTGAAAATAATGGTTAATGCTCATTATGAAAGAAGAAGAACAGATACGGGAAGGTTATAGTTAAGACGGAAGAGCAATCGTATGCCAATTTACTATATAGATAATGTGAAGTCAGGTGTCGACATTAAATGTGAAATTAAGTATCGATATAAAAGAGATAGGAGATAGTCGATAAAGATGGAAACAGCTAAGGCAAGACTCTTAGAGAGGCGATTGTAGGAAAAGTTGATGGTGGAGTTGCATAGTTATCAAAAAGAGTAAACAGTGGTACACATAAGGAATCGAGAGGAAGGGAATCGTGACTCAGACAGACATCTCTTGGCAAGAAGAATACCAACAAGATACTTGTCACATCAACAAGGCCGGCCCACTCTACCACAAAGAAAGCCACTGTAAAAGAGGAGGCTTGTAACCTTGGATTTATATGAGATGTATGCGAAATATGAGATTTGATGCTCAATTGGCGCACTTGCGATCGTTGAATTTTTTTAAATTCACACGAAATGAAGATGTAAGTATGCCAAATCGAGAACATTTTCGATCAGACACGACACTTTTACCGAAAGGCATATATAGTTGAATTAGTTGAAGGAACTTTGGATTTATATTAGATTTATCTGGAATTTATATTTATATTAGATTTATCTGAAAATTCTTTGATAAGATTTCATGCATTAAGCTTGCCAAAATCGAGCTTTGTTAAAATTTTAGATTTTGCTTAAACTTTTTTTTACTTCGGTTAGGTTAGGTTGTTGTGGCCGCTACCTCACACTTAGATCGACGACCGGTCCGTTGTGATACCACTCTATGTACGGCTATAGGTCCGAGTTTTTTCGTAGTACCATCTGCGCATTGCATAGCTCCATGTCAGCCTATAGTACTGACATGAACGATGGGTCGGCCCATGGATTCTAAACACGACAGGAGATCCAGATATATGTTCATTTTTCACACCGATCGCACCGCCCAAACGATCGAAGGTGAAAAACCCATTTGAATCTTGCCCCGAATCGGGATTTGAACCCGGTCCAACTGGCGCAGCTTTAACAACTGCGCCACCTGAGTGGTCGTGTTTTTTTTACTTAAGAGAGCCCCTCAATAATTTAATGTGAATTTTGCAACAAATTTTGCTATGCATATAAATTTTTATGAATAACTGGATATATTTCGAATATTTATACTGTCGGAAAATTACGATTCATATTAAATTATTTCTGAGATAGGAAGGCGATTATGATTAAATTTAAATCTTGGGATGATAGAAGCTGTCACGATAGTATTTTTCTGGGCTGACATTTAATTCCTGGGATGATAGTAGCTATCACGATAGTATTATTTTGGGCTTATAATAAAATCCTGGGTTGATAGTTACTGTCGTGACAATTTTGGTCTTGCCATTTAAAACCTGGGCTAACTATATATACATACAGCCAGGTCATAAACACACAGGCAAAAGTTAAGACAAGCAGTTGAACACCTTAAAGTATAGTGCAATTCAACATTGAAAATTGCAATATTGCACCGTTCCAGGTTTTGTAAGCCTACAGCTGCGTATTGTAGAGCATCATCCATTTACTGCACTCTCTTCTAAATTACAAATTCAAAATCAGAATCTACCAACGATACAACTCTGTTATATAAGGTGTGGTTGCTCTTTCCTGAAACAAGTCTCTAAAGCCGGGCTTGATCGAATTTCAAATTAATCATGATCCTTTTTAGGAAAAAAAATTAAGACCATTATCATCATCATAACTACTATTGGTAGATAGGACAGAATAACACGGTAGCAGTCTACCTCAATATCAAGTCATTCCAGCGAGAGTATACATTTATCCAATCAGCAATACAAAAAATTAAGACTATTATAAAACGTTATAAATAATCCTATTGTTTATCACAGGGAGAAGAAGCGTTTTGACCTAGTGAGGATCCATGACGAAACTTACAAAAAACGGAAACCTGTCTATATAATATCGATAGAAAGATAGAATACATCATAACTGCGATAACTGCCATCCAAAAAGTTCAATTTAATCAAACAATTTGGAGATTTCTTCAAAATTCAGATAGGATTATCGGATAACGCCGGCCCTATTGTTACACTAATTTACATAAAACAATAAGCAAGGACAAGAAAGAATGTCAGTTTTGATCAAATAACCCGGTTACAGACACCCGGCAAACCGGCAGAAGTCCGCATACAACAGAATATACTTATATATGTACATATGTCATATATCCATAAACAGATGAAGTGGGTTAACCCATCTTCTATATCAGTAGTATAGATACATAGCTCCAGGACAGCTTATAATACGTATAAGCTTGTCATAGAGGACGTACGGCTATAGGTCTTATTTACGAACCATTTCTATACGTAAATCGGACCTAAAGCCGTACGTCCTCGATTTGGCTATGTAATGGCTTATAGTAGGACGTAAATAAGCGGGAAAGAGTTAGCAGAGCTTTGAGTCCCGAAACAAATTGCAAAGATAGAAACCGACAGACAAACAGAATGATCAATCAGACCAAATCGATTACGGGTTGACTTATATGTCAAGTTCGTTAAACTTTGTCGTAAAACACAAAGAAACCATACACAGACAAAACGGCAATTCTAACACAGATCATCTCTTCTTAAAATAAATTTAAAAAGATCGATAAAACCATAAAAATTACTTATACATACTCGGCCTATACATACTCAATTCGTCTATCTGCAGACACTGAAATAGAACGATACTTTTTTAATCCAATAATATAAGTTCAGTAATGCAATTTGATGGGTCCAGGTTGAGTAGGGCTGAGTATTATATTTGAACTTATATAAATTATCTACATTGAGACGACGAAACTGAACTGTTGATTTTTGCAATAACACCAGAACTGTGATAACCGATCATGTGATAACCATCTACCACCACTTTTTGTTTCAAATAATTCCAAATGTACTCAATTGGATTTAAATCCGGACTTTGCAGTGGCCAATCAAGCGTTTGTTGGTCCAAATCTTTTAGAAACGTCGTAATCGTTTTGCTTTTGTGAATAGGAGCGTTGTCTTGCTGCAGTATAAAATGCTGGCCGATTAGTTCACATCCAGAAACTATTGCGTGCTCGTTCAACAATTCCAAGTATGTACTTAAAGTTACCTTTTGAGGTAACATAATAAGTTTACCAACCCCATTATAGCAGAAACATTCCCATACCATAACTTTACCTCCACCACTATGGCGAGTTGGCATAACAACGGAGCGATTTTTTTTTTGTCCAGGAGTCGAATAAAAATATTTTTTCCCATATGTCCCATCCAAACTAAAACATGAGTCGTCTGTCCACAAAATATTACGCCAAAACTCCACAGGCTTCGACTGGTAGGTGTATGCAAATTTGAGTCGCTTCCTCTTATTTATTTGGTTTATGAATGGCTTCTTTTGAATGGTATAGGCTTTGGCATTTGCCTCGTGTAGTCGTCTTCGTACAGTCATGTGAGAGATTTTGACTTCTCGAGTGATATTTATATCATTTTGAACATATTGGATATTTTCTTGTGGGTTCCGTTTTAGAAGATTAACTATTCTTTTGTCTTCTTCTGCGGTTGTAGCTCGTTTTCGCCCTCTCCCTTGCACATTTTTCTCTGTGTGCCAATTCTTTTATAGGCATCCAGGCAGAATAGCCCCCTACAATCGCAGATCTGACTTCCAAAGATAATTACGTGATCTATCTATCACGTGATATAACGTGATCGATGTTGATGTAATGGTTTCCATTTATGACTCATAAAAATGTTAAGCTAGTGCTTTAAAGTCTAATGCTCCGTAATAGAGTTTGACTAGCTGGCAGATATACATGCATATAACTAACTCTTGGCTCATCAGCTCTACTGTCTCCCTACAACATCTTATCTAACTGCACCTTAAACGTCATTCCGATTCCAATCACACAGACTCATATATTATGTTCACGTTTGATTCACCACTTTCGATTCGATTATATATATACAACTGATTTTGTGTTCGTTCGTTGGTCAAATCGAAAAAATTTTGCTTGTATCTACAAGTACGTATGTATGTAGTGTACAAAACTTTAAGACAAAAATAAAATAATTTGACCTCGACACTACATAAATGTACACTACTCTCTCTATATATATATATGTCTAGCTTTAAGTGATCGATTTTCTTAACCGAACGAAAACATACATACACACACACAAATTACTAAATGAAAAAAAAAAAGAAAATCCCAAAAACAACAAACATTAAAAACAATTCAATCAATTTTCTTTTTATTTTCGTTATTTTTTTTTTTTTCAAGTTCATAAACCACAAAGTAGTAAAGTAACAGTAAAACGGAAAAATTATTTTTTTTTTCGTTTCCATTCAAAATCATCGTCGATTTCGGTTTGGTAGTTTTCCTTCTCATTCATTCAATTCCATTCACAGTATTTATCTTACTTTTCATTTTGTTTTCTTTTATGTACCGATTTTCGTTCGTCTTATCTTGTGTATACACATTCTTAGATATAATATTAGACAATTAGACAATGTATTTGTTATATCTCTTTAAAAAAATATCTAACACACACACACACATCATCTCGCCGTATATATGCCCATACATTGTACTCTAGATAGTATATAGATTTTCCACACTTTCCTTCCTTCCACCCAAAAACCGAAAAGAATAGTAGAACAACAATATAATAGTAAGACGAAACAAAACGTATGAAAAAAAAAAATAAAAGCTCAAAGATCATTTAACAGGTCAACCCTCGAATTTTCTTATACACTCGTCTTCGTATACACACATACACATACGAGTGTACGCAGGTAGATTTTCCGCTATTTATTGTATTTATCTCAATTATCAACTATACACAACGTGTTAGTGCGTGTGTCTCTTGATATGCCTCACGATGATGATGATGATACGAAATACAAGAAAACACCTCTAATAATTTATCACCTAATCATTTTCTTGACTGTACGTATACATTAGATTTTGTGACATAAGTGTTTTGTACTCATACCCAGCCCTAATCCTTTGTCGTCTTTTCTCAAAAGGGATACAATTTTAAAATAAATATTTATGCAACCCTTTATTTACAAATAGAAGGGTTGAGTTGGCACACTTTTTATTATTTGTCTGTTGATATACTTCGGTTTATGTCAAAAGGGTTGATTGGAAATCATAATCGGTTTAAACAAAACATCATATTTTTATAATACATGATCGGTACAGGTGGATTTTTTTCAGTCCCGGAATCTGTTCCAAGATATCTGGTATCCTCAAGGTCCTCAAATAGGAATTGTGAGCCGAAACAGTGCAGTCTATGGAAAGAATATGAAGAACAGGAGCCCAGAAAGTGGTCATCAGTTTCTTCTCCACCGTCCCCACACTGTTCCCAGTATGAGGAGTTTCGAATTTTCATTTGAAAAATATCACTATTCAGGGAGCAGTGCCCCGTGAGAATGTCCAGCAAGATGTCTAGTCTAGTGTTCATAATTTTAGAAAGACTGGGATTTTTGCTGGTTTACTAATCCAAAGAAGATTTTAGATAAACGACAAGAGATGAGATATACCATCTCTTTTGGTGCAGGTCTCCAAAGTGACAGTCAATTTCTTGATTAAGAAATATCGACGTCACTCCCAGAGCGGACTTAGGTCCCACAAAGGAGACTATGGGTCTGATCACTGAAACGTATAGCCAGTACATGCGTCCAGGTTTCAGGCCCCATGATTTACCAAATAACTGTTTGCATTTCCAGTAAATGTTGCATGCTTTGTTCTATATATTTTTTCCAAGTAATCTTCCGATCTAACCACACCCCCAAATACTTTACTTCCGAAGAGAGTGGGATCGTATAAAACTGTACCCCATACAGGCCTGGGTAGGTCGCAGAATAGGATACACTTCAGTAGTCGGTACAGCTTAAAGGACCCACTTAAGAGTTCTATCGTTTGCACACTGCATGCTGTTGTACAAACCAGAGCCCTCAAAAGCCAAAGTGATGAACGTCGTCCATGAGCCTGTCTTTGACAAACACTCGGCGCTCATGAAGTACACCTTCGTTAAAACTCAGTATTGGAACTTCTTCCGATCATGGGTCCTTCTCCCGGTTCCCCTGTGACTTGAAGCCAGAAGATACCCTCTGCCTTTTTATCGTTTCCAACCTGTTTCTTCTTCCAAGGAAAGAAGAAGTTTTGTCACTTGTCAGAATTGACAAGTGAACGTTTCAGTTTTTTTCTTTTCCATCGCTGGCATCCCGAGATCCTCTTCTTAGTTGAAGAGGTTTTGACCACTTGCGTCTCCGACGGTTGTGCGTTAGTGACTAGGTAGTAGCTGAGTCATCATTGTTATCTATTAAAGGTTCCATTGATGCCACCAGAGATATGTTTTCTAGAGAAACCGAAAGCACCTCCAAGTTGTTAGGCTTGGTTGCACTGTTCGGTTCCTCTAAATTAAAATTTGTATAATCTATAAATACTCCGACGAGTGGTGGAGAAAAATATGTCCGTCTGCGCAGAGATCTGATGCACAGATAAGACTACGTGATCCGGAGGACGCCTGGTATCCGGATACACCGTACAAGACTGAGCTAGTTTTAGACTTGTTTAGAGCTGTGTTTTTGGCTGAAAACCCACTTAAAGTGGTTATCCAGTTGCTCGATGGTCACCATGAGAAGATAACACAAGCACTTGTCGAAGCTGCAAGATACGAAGCTGACAACTAGTGCCAACTTGATTCGCTCCAAACAGCTTCACTCCTGACTATAGGTGGATTGGTGGTGAGTTTCTCTTCAAAGTCAAAAATCCCACAACTATCTATGTATGGGACCAAGAAGAATAAATTGGCGTCGTCGGTGCTACTGGTAGCATTCAAAACTCAAACTGAATAGAAACTAAGCGAGCCTCAACCGGAATAATTATACTAAGCCTGCAGACACCTTAAAACTTTCGATACAACTATGCGTTGAAATTGACATACTCGTCCCTTTTTACGGTTTGAATGAACTTTTTAGAGTTTGAATTGTGGAATATTTATTCAATCGATCGAGGAGTGATCAAAGATATACGATGTTAATGAAAGAAATACTCAACCTGATGTTATAGATAGCAGGTGCGGCTTGAAGTTCCACTTCTAAAGCTTTATTTACAAATATTCGAAACATTTAATCTACAGTAGTTAGAGCTCAAGGTACCATGTCAGAGGGCAAGAGTCATGGGCCGACCCATATTCCTTGTCAAAACTTTATACTGGTCGACAGCAATGCAATGTGCAAATGGTTTCGATATAAAGTAGCATACATAAAGCGAACTTCAACCGAGGTGGAAATGCATCGAAAACAAACCAAACTGTAAAGTTGTTCCGTTGTTAATTACATATATGTTTGACAGGCATCATGATAGCGAACGCTCTCAGTGAATTTGTAAACATGGAAACAATATATTCATCAGAGTCTCAGTGATTACTACACAAGAAATGACAAATAAAATCCACTGTTAAAAATTTGATGACCACCGATTGATAAATTTAAGACATGTTATATTTTCAAAGAGTGATCAGCGACACCTTCGACAAAGGAACACACAAACCAAACGGAAAATGTTGAATTGGCTCCAATGAAGGCGAGTGTAATCAATAAAGTAGCGTTTGATTTATGAAATCGTGGTTATGAAACCACTTCCGAAATCTGTTACATCGCGATTGAAAATGGCTTCCTCACTTTTTGGTAAAAACCTCTAACTTTGAACTCATAAATAGATGGAGTCTCCATTGAAGCTTTTGTTAGGGACTCAGCGATTCTCACTATAAGCAGAGCATGGAAACTGTTACAGGAGAACAATAACTAGAGAGGCTATATGGAGATATTTATTTGGTTGGGTACTTCTGGGATTATCCAAATAATTAAATGAACTTCGGAACTGTATATCATATCTACTTGCTCCGTTGAGCTTATTGCCATATATAAGGTAACCTTGACCAGTAATCTAAAAACCAATTCAAGAGACAAAGCAAGATTATATATGTTCATCAACTTAGCAGAATTCAGTTCTTATTATAAGTGTCTACTAGGTACTTTTATTTAATCATTTTACAGTATTAAAGGTGCGTCAGTGTAACGCAATCAAATGTTAAAGACAAACGAATACTTTAAAAGCTCGCGGCTATTTTCCAGAGTTGCATGTTATGTGTTTTACAGCAGTCCAGATACTATGGTAAAGCTACAGGTTCATGGTACAGTAATTCGTAATAACACTGACCATCGCCTTTTTAATTTAAATAACGGATACAATTTTTCTGAACACATTCTAGTCTACAGATGTTTGTACCATAACCAAACGGTAACCGCAAATTCCAATTTGACAAAATCTTAACTATCTTCTAGAATTGATTTCCGGTGGAATGATAAAGTCTTACACTTATTGGCATCCAGACTAAATAGTTTCTCACACCAACTCAGTAAACTGTCAATGTCCTTTTGGAGTTTTTTGGCATCGCTTAAAAATTTTGAATATAAAAATCAAAGGGCTACTTGTAAACCTTGTGGATAACCCGATATTGTTGGAATTATTTTGGACCTGCTATTTTCAATATCTATGTATTGGATGCGGTCACTTAAATAAGTTGTAAACCACGCAACAAACCCTGATGAATATAAATGTTCTAGTGCTTTATACAATGGCCAATGGAGTCAAATGCCTTGGCAAAGTCAGTGCACACACGTCAACTTGCTAGTGATTTTCTATTATTTTGATTGTGCTGCTGGTGAATTCAATCAGGTTTGTAGATGTTGATCTCGTTGGCATTAACCATATTAGTACGGTAAAACATGTCGAGGCACCATTTTTTTTATTCTGTACAGCTGCAACATTTTATCAGTTGTTAAATGCCGAAATAGAAATAAATGGAGTCCAAAACAAATGATTGTATTCTAATACAAGTTAAAACACATAAAGATAAGAATTTTTCCCCTTCCTATCTTACCAAAGCTTTCAAAAGCTCATCATCCGTATTCTTGCAAGCTTCTCAACCATGACTCTGTTTTTTATATTTGAAATAAAATAAAAAAGCTCGTGATACAAAACTTTAAGCATTAGCACTCATTTAAGCTTGAGTAGACTTATTTTTAAAATCACCGAAAAGCTTCTGATCGTCGTTCCAAACAAAATTATTTTTCAAAAGACAAAGCAAGTTTCAGCTCAATTCACACCAAGAAGCACAGCGTTGCTTCAAGCTACGCGTTAAGCTATCCTTGCTTATAGTAAAACTTTCTTGGCATCACTACTTCTGTATATTTTTAGGTCGTCAGCAAACCTTAAAATTTTTGAGTGTAGTATAACTTCAGTGATCATAAGTGAACCTTGTAGATAGCTCAATGTAGCTTAGATTGACTTGGACCTGCTGTTTTCAATATTGGTCAATTCGATGTGGTCGCTTAAGAAAGGCTTGAACCATGCAACAACGTTATTTGAGAGTCCAAATGAGTATATTTGTTTTAACGATTTACAATGGCTAACGGAGTAACGAGTTAAAACCCTTAAAGAGTGTATTAGCTTTGACTCCCTTCTTATTCTACTAGAGCTTTCAAAAGCACATCATCTGTATTCTTGTAAACCTCTCAATCAATTATCCCTTTTTGCCACTTGCAACAAAACAAAATGCTTGTGGTGCAAAGCTTAGTTTGCAAGGCTCTCGATTAAGCTTTAGTTAACATTTTGTTTAAAACACACCCAAAAACTTTAGAGATTAACCAACATAAAAGCTGTCCGATCGTCGTTTCAAATAAAAATATTTTTCATAATGACAAAACAAGTTTAGCTCAACTCACAACAAGAAGCAAAGCGTTACGCGTTAAATTACGCGTTAAGCTATCCTTGTTTTAAGTAAAACTATCTCGGGATCGCTTAAGTCCTCTATACTTCTGCATATTTTTAGAACGTCAGCAAACCTAAAAATTTTGGAATGTAGTATATTTTCAGTGATCGCACGTAATGGTGAAAAGCCCGATGTACCTTGAATTGACTTGGACTTGCTTAAGTAAGAGTGAAACACCTTGGTATTATCGGTGTACATCGCGTCAACTAATTTGTGACTTTCTATAACTTTGATTGAGCTACTGGTGATTTCAACAAGGTTTGGTTGGGGATATTGATGGCTGTGGAACGAACCCAAGGTACGACGAAATAGGTCGAGGCTTCACTCATTTTTCTATATTCTATGCAACATATGGCTGTACAATTCTAGTTTTTCCTCGCTTCCTATCTAGAGCTTTCAAAAGCTCACCATCCTTATTTTTGCAAACCTCTTAATCAACGATCTTTTTATCCTATTGGCAATAAAATAAAAAAGCTTTTGACTTAAGCTTTTCTTAAAGTTTAACCTTTTGTGAACATTTTTCAAATATCAGCAAAAAGCTTTCTATATTCACCAACATATGAGTTTAATCGGTCGTCACATCAAACAAAAGTATTTTAATTGGAAAAATTATAATTTTATCGATGACATTTTCCAAAAATAAACCGATTTTCCAAATTATAGTGAAAATTCGATTTTCCTTTATTTTTTTTTATTAAAATTTAATTTAATTCATTCTAATCACGGATTCATTTCGAATATATAAAATATTCGTTTTTGGAATAAATTCGATTATATGCGGGAACGATATTTTGTTGTTGCTTAAAGGTGTATACTGGTCGATACATACATATATACATATGTAGGTAAACGTCGAGGTAGGAAAAAAAATTATTAAATGTCACGAAAGCATTCAAATTAAATTGGAAACGAAATTATTGTTATGTGAAGCGCGCGCGTTTATTTTTAAATTGAATTTTTGATTCGAACACAAACCACTTACAATATATGTGTACATGTTCACTATAAAAATAGGTTGGTTTAGAGGTCGGGCCTCAATCATAAATAATAATGAAATTTTTTGATGATATCAATCAAAATTGATGATTTGTTTTTTATTTATTGTATATGTCGTAATGTTGCCGCAATGCGCAAAGTAAATCAAAATGAGGTGTTTCTGACAGTCAATCTCTGGCTATCAAGATCGGATTATGTTCTAAATTCGAAAATTGGAACCAATTATAGTGATTCCCTCTTGATTTAATGATTCCCTTCGGAGTGCAAAATTCTTGGGCCGACCTATCGTTGATCTGGTAGCTCTGGTAAAATGTACTTTTCATCTAGAAAATTCAGCTTTACTATGGGATGTCCTAAAGAATCGTCTATGGAAATGACAGAATCAGTTTAATCAAGGAGACAATTAAAAGCTCATTTAGCTAACCATTTTGAATTAAACCCGTCCCAGTAATGAATGGAGGTATTTCATTCAATTTGAGATCCATATTTAACAAAAATTTGAAAATATTAATTTGAAAATTTTGGAGTTCCAGACCCTATTTTTCTGAACATTTGAGTTTCGTTCAACTTTGGATGACGATAGCTTAATCATAACTGCATGATATGAATTCCGCATCTCGTATTTCAGCACTTTTTCTTCTTAACTTACCTTCTTAGATTTTTTTAACCTTTGAACACAAAGCTGCACTGTACGTGGGAGTTGAGAGCTTTTATTTAAATTTGATGTTTCATGAAGGAAAGCTAGGTTAGCTTCTGAAAAATGGTGAGATTGCATTGTTTAGCTGTTTTATCTCTTCTTGGGCATATTGATTTCATATTCAAAGCAGAACTTTTATTTGCGCTGAAATGAAGACATCGAGCTTTGAAACTTGGTTTAGAGTAACATCAGTGGTTTCCTTATGAAATATTTCCAACCGATTGAAAATATCTGCAACGTAGATTAGTTATAAATATTGACACCATGCAACTACCGGCATCTGAATGCATAGCCACATATATCAATTTTCTATCATAATCATAATACAGCGTTCATGGAAAGTATATGTAGCATTATAGTTGTCTATCCCCCAATTGCTGAAAACTCTGCATCTCATATTGTCATGCAGCCTAAACTAAGAATATCAAAGTTGGTGAAAGTCAACCCAACTGTTATGAGCCTTAAAAAAGAAATCGAACTAGAATAATTGACGATACAACTTGGTAATTACTTTAATTTAACTCTGTTAGGGTCGGGCTTCCCATTTGACTACTGCTCATGATTCATGCTTTGACATACTGTATCAACCTAACCTAAGCTAACTAAAATTTTGGTTCTATAAATTGGGTCTATATAGACTTCTAAATCGACGTTTACATATATTTGAGTTTGAGTTCATCTTCAATCGTTTATCCAAACTCATTCAAAGTCATTTTAATTGTGCTATAGATAGTGTGGCAGACTAAATCTGTTCAGTGCTGCAAAATAGTGTTCAGTCGCGAGGTTTCTATACACATACAGCTCTTATTCTTTTGGATACTTAAAATGTCCTACATGTGATTGAATCCAACTTGTCAAAAATGATACATATCTTGCATCTTGTTGAGTCTGCTCTAAACCTACAGCTTAACTTGCAACGAACTTATCTTTTTGATTATTCACGCATTCGATTTTACTGCTTCTAGCTGACATATTTCCAATCAACTACCATCTCCACGATACTATCTCGCCATTAAATATTTGATAAACCATCAGTCCCGTTGATAATATCGCTAAGGCGTCAAAAAGCTCTTCTCTCTTAGATTTTCAAGCTCATATATTCAAGTTTCTAGACCCGCTGACACCGATCCAATTGTTAACGGTTAATTTGAATCTGTACATCGCCACCCATTAAATCATCGAACGAATTGGGTAAGTACACATCGAGATGTCGTAAATCGATTTAAAAAAAAAAACTTTTGTGTCCATTGAATCGCATAAATTATTCCATAAATATAAACTACATAACTGGGAAATTCTGGACAATTATCGATCATCAATAAATAATTTTCTATCATTCCATTGAAAATGAATAAAAAAAAACGAACATCGAGCGAATGGTCGAAAGTATATAGAAGCAAAAAAAAATGTGGGTGATTGGGTGAGCTTTTTTCCACTTTAGGTCGCCGTTTTCTTATCAACATTCTCATTGTGTCACACTTTCTATTTCTCATTTCACTTTTTTTTTATTTTTTCATAAATTTTCTCTTAAATTTAAACTTTTTCTTTTTGTTTTTTTTACAAAAAAGCTTCCGAAATGACATCGCCCCGCCAAAAAATATACTTTACGGTATACATTTTATATAGATTCCTGCCCATAAATTTTCATTTTTTTTCCATACATATGTGTGATTCGAATTTAAAAAAAGAAAAAGATAGAAGAAAATTGGAAAATTTTAAAATGAAAATTCTTATTGGATAATTTAAAGCGCATGAATATTTTTGTTTTTGTTTTTTTTCCAAAGTGGAGATTTAAAATTTTACACTTTCACAGTTTGTACATATGTGTATATGTGTTTACATGTAAATGGGTGGTTGGGATGCAAAAACCCAATTCTCATCACCGAACGGGAATTTAAATGGACACAACACGAAGGTATGGTTAAAACATAATCGCTTTCCGTGAAAACTGTGACGAAACTACACAAAAACAATTATATAAGGTCGCTGATGACAATATTATGATGTGTAAGAGCGCGGCATTAGCAAAACGTTCTAAATAAGGTGTCGATCGTAAATTAATTCATTTCGAATAAATTTGCTCACATCTTTAATTAATACAAATTAGAGCGAAATATATTAAAATTAGTTTTACGTTGACGACTTTGAGTCATAAACATAGATGCGGCGCTGTGCTGCTCATAAACAATATGTTAATCACAATTAATTTTAAATTAGCAGCATCCTGTGTGCGGCCGCGGTTAACTAACTAAATAAGATGTCAAATGATGTTTTATTACTTTGTAATATGTGATATAAATTATAGTATAAAGCTAACTGATTACTGTCTCGGTATTATATATAGGGTTATTGTGTGCAGTGCATCGAAAGCTTAGTCCTTAACATTGTAGTAACAACTATCGGAAAATACTTGAGTCAAAAACGCCAGTTTGACAGAAACAACCTAAGTACGTAGTGGTTAAAGCTGCGACAGTTGGACCGGGGAAGGTACCGGGTTCAAATCCCGATAGGGTCAGGATGCAAAAGGGATTTTTCACTATGAGATTACGATCTGTGGTGTAAATGAACACAACTATGACCTCCTATTGGAGTGCAGAACTCATGGGCCGACTCATCTTCCATGTCAGCACTATAGGCTGGCATGGAGATATGCAATGTGTACGTCCTTGAATTGGCTGTAATGGCATAAAAGTAAGGACGTAAATAAGCGAACCGCGAACAAGTAGGGAGTGCCTTGAGCCCGAAACAGATTAGAGATTAAAAAAAAAACTAGTTAAGTACTTAGGAACTTCACTCATTTCTTCTTACCTCCTTAACTCCGTTCCGTCTACTGCCTTGAACCTATTTGCTAGCAGTAATATTTATAACTAATTTGATATAGAGATGACAGCATAAATATATTGTCTGGTAACATTTTTTGTATGGCTGCACGTGAATCTGCTAGGCATGAACGCGTTTCAATCTTGATCTACCGAAGTTGCGATACGCTAGGCTTGTTTTATCTGATTTGAATGTTGCAATAAAATGTCAACGTTGTTGACTTGGTATTGTGCTTGGCATTGTGTTTGGGAAGGGACCAGTTCTAACACTTTAACTTTGTTTAAAAAGAAAAAGCTATACTGAAGCGTCTTCGTTATTGAAGATCTCAAATGTACTGGGAACGAAGCTTATTCTTTCTTGTTATATCGCAAGACAATTCTTTTTCTTGTAAAGAAAAGAGGAGCGGATCTAGTAACTTCATCAACTTTGTGGAAAAAGCTTTCATAGCATTGTTATAGCATCCTATAAAGGAGATAAGTTGTACGATTTGATAAGATTGTTATCTGTCAGACATGAAGCGAGTAGCTTACTATATGTAATTTTAAAGTAATTGAGAGTGTTGTTGTAAATCCAAGTTGTATCTTGTATTTTGTAATTCGCGATTTATTTGAGCTGCCCTGAACGCTAAATTATATTCCCCGAAAGTGAATTCTCTCTCCGTTTGATTATATGATAATTTGTGCCGTAATGCGTTGGGGTGCCTGAATTCACCCGCTTAGTGTGTCGCAATAGGCTTATTGCGAGATGAAACGAACCCGACTGCATGCCGTATTTGTGGCGGCCCGCATTTCCCTATCTTATTGAGTTTGCGGGTTTGTTGCATCATGAAACGAACTTCCAGGAAATATTTGTGCCTCGAGCACGAAATGAACTACCACACGTATTGAGAGAGAAGGCAGAAATTCCATTGTGGGAAGTTAACTTTTTTGCCGTGTTAGGTTAAAGGCAGGAGGTAGGATGAAACTATCGGGTGGGTTTTTGTATACAAAATACAACTCGGATTTACAACAAAACTCTCAATTACTTCAAAATTGAGTTGCTCTGAACGCCGTAGACACCTATAAGTAATAGAAAAAATTGATTTTGGAAATCAGATTTAAATTAAAGTGCTTATGGATGGACATTAAAGGAAATAGCCCCTTTATATATTTCCTTTAATGTCAGATCAACAGTATGCAGCAGTTTTACTTCAAACCATCAAAGACATACATAGAACTATCCAACTTTAGCTGTGATTTTCATAAACTATTCGGAAAACCATGGAGAGTCAAAAAATGACACTGTCACGGCTTCAGATATAACATCTTTCAAATATAATCCAGATTTTTTAATACTGGTAATAGAGAATATACGCTCAACGGTTACTTGTGCTGGTGGCAATACTATTACTTTCGTGGCAACAATCCGAACTTAATTTAGAAATCTCTGAATAGTCACATCAACATTTAAGCGTGGTCAAATTTGTCAAATTGCAAACCCCGCGCTGCAGGGGGCCCGCAACGATAGGGGGCCCGCTGCAACGCGGTCCCGTGGTCTTTGTTATATTTGTGTATTGATTATTTTGTATTTTTGTATTGATTGTGGACATCCATAATCATTTATCAAATTTACGAAAAAAAACAGCATTTGCGGGAAGTTTTGTTGAGTCACTGCTTTGCAAACAAAACTGTAGCTGAAAGTCATAGTTTGCTCGTGGATTTGTATGTTGAGCATGGTCTTGCAAAAACACAGTGCTTTGTGTGGTTTAATCGCTTCAAAAGTAGTGATTTTGACATTAAGGACAAAGAGCATCCTGGTCAAACGAAAAAGTTTTAAGCTGAATGTCAAACGCAAGAAGAACTTGTAGAATCATTGTAAATTGATCAAGCAACAATATTCAGACGTTTGAAAACCTTGGGATTCATCCAAAAAAGATGGGAAATTGGGCTACATACGAGTTGAAACCAAGAGACGTTTGGAAAGACGATTTTGCATGTTCGAAATGCTGCTCGAGCGCCACAAAAAGATGTTGTTTTTGCATCGTATTGTCACTGGCGATGAAAAATGGATCTCAAGCGCAAAAAAGCGTATCTCAAGAAAGACGAGGCAGGCCCATCGACACTGAAGCCGAATATTCACGGGGCTCTCACGTATGCGATCAGATATGAGTTAATTATTTTCCACCACGATAACGCTCGGCCACACATTGCGGTGCCGGTCAAATATTACGAGAATAACGGATGGGAAATTCTGCCTCACCCGCGTTATAGCCCAGACCTTGCACCTTCCGACTACCACCTATTTTGATTCATACAGAATGCCCTACCCAGAATACGCTTCACTTCAAGGTATCGAAAATTGGCTTGATTCGTTTTTGACCGCAAAGCCGTCGCAGTTTTTCTGGGATGGAATCCATAAATTACCAGAAAGATGGAAAAAGTTGTGGGTAGTGATGGGCAATACTTTGGCTAAAAAATCTTGTGACATTTTTCCACAATAAAGGCTCAAATAAAAAAAAATCCGGTTTTTAATGCATACCTAATAGCTTCCAGTATTTCATGTTTAAGTATTGACATGTTTATTATTGTTTCTTACGTTACCTGTAATAGTTGCAACAGTGGAACGATCTTTTTCTAAATTGACTTATATTACTTTGGAGGGAAAGATATGCAAGGTGGAGGGAGGATAGTCTAAGGGCCTACATTAAGTTATGCGGGGAGGCCAAAAATTTGTAGTTACGCCACTGACCACCACAGATACCTCAATGAACTTTATGCTATATATTAATAAATGTATTATAAGTTGTTTAAAAAACAAAAAGGAATTTAACGATAAATTTCAAAAGGTCGATCAATTATTAAAGACTTGACCATCTGAAGCGTAACCGCTCAGATGGCGCAGTGGTTAAAAGCTGCGGCAATTGGAGATATATCGTTTGGGCGGTGCGATCGCTGGTTTAAATGAACACATCTGGATCCTCTGTTGAGTTTAGAATCCATGGGCCATCTAGTCGTCCATGTCAGTACTATAGGCTGACATGGAGCTATACAATGCGCAGATGGTTCTACATAAATCGGACCTATAGCCGTTCATATAGTGGTATCGAAACGGACCATCACCGCTCTAAGTGTGTATTAGCAGCCATCCAACAGAAAAAAATCTGATGCGTCTGAAACATTAAAAAAAATTTTGTGTACAATCTGATCGACATAATTATGCTATTTCATATGCCCTTAAAGCTTTCGAAGCGAAGCGTTTTATGTAAAACCAAAATTTTGAAATTCAATGTGATGATCAATTTGTTGACTTTAAATTAAAAATTAAGATTGATATTGATGTAATGATACTCAATAGCCGCTATGCAAGTCAAAAAACTCAGTGAAAGCTCACAATTTAAATTTAACAGGATGTGATGTCCAGATAGGACTAATTATTCCTTAGTTCATGCTTTTTTCAATTCTACGATTCAGGTCAAGAATGGAAGAATGTTTTCTGTAATTTCATTAAAAAGAGTGTTATCTCTAGCATTCTCCACTACATCCTTTATATGGAAAAAAAACGCTGATCCAAAACTCAGATCCAATATAGTTGCACTAAGGCAATGAAACATATATCTTATTAACCAGAAGAAAAATCTTATTAAAATTCCGTATTCTCTTGAGGTGGGAAAAAAAACTAAAGCTTAAAATAAGCTTTATGAATTCTGAAAACTTAAAAATACATTAGAACCCGAAAATAATCGAACTTTTATTTTTTTTAAATAATAATCGAACGAAGAAAAGTTATAATCTAATAAAGTTTATAAAAATAAAATAAAATTATAAATACAATAACCACAGCATCTCATCTCCTGTATGTGCGCTACAAAAAATACTTAATAAGTTTAATCTTATTATTATTGTTTTATTCTAAATGTCCTCATTCTACATGCACTACGAAAGCTTAGCACCACCATGATATCTTCATTTCTCTTACAGAGGTAAGATATAATGTATCCCATCTTAAAACTTTATTTTGTTGTCTGTGAAAAATTAATAAAATCCAATTTTCCATTTTTCAAAAAGTTGTTAATATATAAAGTATAAAAAAAGCTCCGCCATTTTTCATTTTCATTTAACTTTTTTTTTTTTTTGTGTAGATATAAAATTCATAATTCATAATAAAACATAACGAAAAAAAAATGAATGTGAAGTAGAAAGGAAAATACAGAAAATGAAAATTTTCTCCCTGAAAAATGGATAAAGCTTTGTATATATGTATATACAACAATACCGTATGACGAAGAGAAAAAAAAATTTTTTTCGTTCTTATTGGCGCTCTAAAATGTAAAATTTATTCTTGTTGCAAAAAAAAACTAAAAATAATAATTTTGTTGTATAATATGGAAAAAATAATAAAAGAAAATATATTCATGCGCATATTTTTCCCAAGTTTTTCCAACATTTTCTTCTTTTTTGCTTATCATCATCATCATTATAACCATCGTGATATAAACATTTTGGGTACCTTTCTCGAGTTGGTGTTTTTATACTAGAGATTCGGTATTTGTGTGTACAGTGTTTTTATGACTATGTTACTGAGGGTGCTACCCCAACTCTCCCAATCCATCGAACCATTATCGTCCTCCCCACAACATACACATATTCACATACAAGAAACACATGCCGACTCTAAAATGGATAGATTTTGTGTTTTTTGTTTTTCGTCTTCGTCATCATCATGATTATATATGATGATTGTAGTCATCATGTTTTAAGGAGATATTTTTTAACGGTAAGGGTGGACGAATATTATAAATCACAATCATATTTTAACACCCCTTTTTATTGTGTATAATATCGATGGTGGTTGGTGTTTCGTTTGATTTTGTTGTTCATAATGATGGTGGTATAGTGCCTCTGGGGTTATTGTAGTGTGTTACTCAATGGTGAATAAGATTGGATATTAGGCGATATGATTTTTTTATTTTTATTATTGTTCGTTGTTTACTTTTATTTAATATGATTTAAATTGAGGCCATCGTTAAAGCCTAAATCACAGTGGCCCAAATTAAAACATTTCGTTGCTTGTTTATATATCGATGGATTAAAGGTTGGGTAATTCTACTTTATATAAGTTCGAGCTTTCACTCAACACCTGAAGTGTAGTGACAGTTTACTGAAGTTCAAGCTTAAAAAGCTTATCAAACCAATGTACCATTCAATAACGCGATCACATCCCTAACTGCCATAACCGTATTACCAACCATTCATCGTTTATCACGTCTTTATTCCCGCCATTGTCTGTAAAGGCTAACTGCATACTCCGAGACAGTCGCTCGGCTCTAATTTCTACAGTTGGATAAAGCACACTGTGAGCCAAATCACAAATTTCCACGACTAAATTCCATTAAATACAAGCTTTGAAACGCAATGGTGTCTCGAATCACCATATCAAATATCATATTTCAATATGAAACACCCAAAAAATTTATCACCATTTTCTTTACAACAACACGCTGTGAGAGAAAAGCACGAGAACGAACAATAAAAAAAAACATAAAACCCAAACCACAATTTTGTGAAAAGGAAAAATTCAAAATTATATTCACCACCCTTCATCATGTATGTATAATTTTTTTTCCACCATATACACGACACCAACAACAAATCTTATAAGATTTAAAGTTTAATATTTTTCCACATCTCTCCAACCACTTTACACCATACACAACAACACGGCAGAAGCAGAATAAAAAAAAGCTTTTATATATATATATTCTCTCTGTCGCCCATCTATATGTATATATACATACATTCCATATCTACTCTACATATTTTATGTATATGTATGTATAATGTGGTATTCTCGCTCTCTCACCGAAAATTCTAATAAGACTATAAAAATGCGCATATAAAATCGCGCACAACACAATAGAAATTCTGATTGGATGCATGGCTATATGGTATCCCCATCCCCACCACAAGTAGAAAAAAAAAACTAATAATTTTAAATTTATACAATATTCTGTCGCACACGATCGCATATATTTGTCTCGCTTCGATCAATTTTGTTTGGTGTAATTTTAAAAAAATTCAAATACTGTATAAAAAAATCGCGGGAGGCCGAAAATTTAAATAAACACGAGAATAACGTACTCACACACGAACACAATAAAATAAAAACATTATAAGACTCCACTACGTTGTACAAGTATTTGTGTATGAGTGTATACACACATACACGATATATAGAGAAAAGTTCATTTTTTTTATTTTGCTTTTATTTATTTATATTTTTTTTTGTTTTTTTTTTCAACATTTTTTCAGTCACATTTTGTTTTTCGTAACATTCGGATGTGCGTTTGTAGTACGATTTTTTTTATTTATTTATTTTATTTGTATTCAACTATCTAACTAATAAAATTATTTATGGTGTAATTATATGAAAATTTTGTGTACATCTATTTATAAAACTAGTGTTTTGGAATGATAAACTTTTATGAATTGTATTCGGAAATAAGTCGAGTGAAATGTGTGATAAAAATATGATTCCAATAAGAAAATTATAAATCTTAGTAATTTGACAGATATTTTTGTGGTTAGAAACTGCTTTATAGTTCCAATAAAGATTTAGTTAATTTTGATTCGGGTAATCGGGATATAGTTTTCATAAAGTGAATTATTAGTGATTAAAAATTATTAATTTAAATTGAAAGCACACACATTCCAATAAGAAAAAAATTGTTACATCTAATTTTGTGTGCGAAAGCTTTTCTTATAAGATTCTAGTGTCTATTTATATATGTGTATGTGAGGTGAACATAAAAATAATAGGATTTTCCATCCAAAGGATGAAAATATATTTATATATTTTCCTCTGCTCCTTCGTTTATTTATATGTATATAATTTGACGTGAACAAAAAAAAAAAGAAAATTCGATCTAATACGTAAGGAAAATTCATTATTATTATTGTTATTATTTTGGAAAATCATGAAGAAAAGTTCAATGGCTTGAAGAATTTGGTTTTGTTTTGTGATTTTCATATAAGTTTTATTATACTACTTACTAGTATTTTTTTTTATTAATTGTTTGTTATTATATTGTTGTTGTACTAGTGTGTCGTGAAAAGCACGAAAGTTTAAGTTTTGTTGTTATTTATTTAATTTATAAGTAAGTGAATGTTTTATTTTTATTTATTTAAATTATATAAAGCTTTTTTTACCGGCCATCGAAATAAATCAGTAGAGGTCAAATCGTATAGACTAGAATGATGGGTGGAAATTGTTTATCTCCTCTTTCTTGGATATGGTCAGTTTTCTTGTGTTTGTACCGTCGGTGATGCTCTTATATATATGTTTGACTTTAACTTTAGCTTTAATTATATTGGCGGGAGATGTCATAATATACTTTTATTATGAATATCCTTGAATTTCACTTTGATATCTTTAAGTATGTTACCTTAAGTATGTATTTCTTTAAACTATTTAAGACTTTAGTCATATCCTACCTTAAGCCCTAACCAGTTAATCTGGAAAAAGTTTTTTAAAATTGGCCTATTTTAAAGCATACTTGGGCAGTTAAGCTTTCCACGATACAGCCTTATACATGAAAACGAAAACCTCAATAGTTGTAAAAAATTATTTTTATTCAGAGCTTATGTCAAACTATTAAGTTAAAATCACGACATCATCGTCCTGGAACGTTGATCCCATTTATTAATGTTTGTTGTTTAATATTTTGACCAAGTGACAAACTAAGTTTAGTCTATAGAAACCTTTAGCTCTTAATTTGATAGTAAGTAAAATTACTTTCTAAGTATCGGATAAAAGAGCTTCCTTATCTACAACTGACAACATATATACTAGTTGGAATATCTTGGTGGTAATAGAGAATAACTTAACAATTGGTAAAACGATTTCTTACTGTAATCTCAAAATATTTTTTCTTAATTCCTTCTTCCTTCAACTGACATATCATACCTAAAGGCCATTATCAGTTAATTGGGAATAATTTATTTAAAATTGGTCTATTTTTTATTATTACTAAAGCATCACCAATTTATTTGAGTTCTAAATTAAGTTAAGTTGAACCTATCGTGGGGCAGTTAAACTTTTATACATGAAAACGAAAACTTCAGTTATTGTTAAAAATAATGTCAAATATAAGGTTAAGTCAAACTGTTAGACTACAACCAAACTGATATAGTCCGGTAATGATATGGAAGCTTTCACCCCACTTTATTCAGCCTACTGAAATCTTTAGCTCTAAATCAGATAGTAAGTAAATTTACTTTTGTAATTATCAAACTCGGACACAGATAAAATACTTCCCTATCCAGAAACGACAACATACATACTAGTCGGAATCTCTTGGTCTTGATATAGAATTACTTAACAATTGGTAAAACGATTTCTATCTCTGATATTGAACTATGTATTCTTAATTTCCTCCTCGTTGCCTGTTCAATGGAAACTCAGTAAAGCGCAAAATTAGCAATCCTGTTGAGTTATTTCATTTTGTGGTATTATAACTACCCTTTTGAGAGCTTTAGAGACAGTAGTTAATAACAGTATCATATTAGTTGCTAGTAACAGTTAACTTAATGTTTCGCTCTTAGTTTAGAAGGTTCCATAGCACGATAAGTAAACTTACAGAGAGAGAATTTTCTGATTTTCTTTCGGCAAGTTCAACTTCCAATGAAGTCCAAGCTAATCGAAACAGTGAGTGAAATAAGATTCCTTTGTCACATAAATAATTATTATTTTTTCCAAATATCGTGATTCGTGAGATATGTAGAAATGTTAGATATTTAAGGATCGTCAAATGATCGAGGTCAGGATTAGTTCAAAACTTAAATTTTAAAAAAGTTAACAGACGACCGTACAGTTCATTGCTTGACATAAGTACGGTTATAACACCCATATTAAAGCCCGAAAAATTCTTACTCTTGGCCATAAAAGTATATTTTAACTTCTTCTAAGATATTGGCCAGAGTATAATCTGGCCAGTCGTATGATTGTTTATTTAAAGCTACAGCCAGAAAATAATCAGACATCCGGTAAATGTTACGTCGCCAGATGGAGTTTAAGTGTTAAGAGAGTTTCTCATCCGCCGCGATCTCGTATTACTGGTTAATCAGGTCTCAGGTTAGGGCCACTTACGACCTTTTACTTGTTCTATAAGCTTTTCTTCTTATAAACATTGAGTTGGCGTTTTCCATAAGATAAAGCTTCTCAAAACTAAAGAATCAAATTACTTCAATGGAATTTCATCAGGTAATATAGACCACTTATTAGCAAGGAAGTTAAGCATTTACACTCGGTTTCGGTTCGTTAACATTGACTACATCTAGTTTGTTTTAATGAACATTTTTGATTTGAGATTTATCCAAATCGCGTCATAAAATAGCAAGAAAATGTTAGGTGTTGATGGTAAATATAAAAATAATTCACTATCAGTACTTTACAACTGTGCACCAAAATATGCGGGAAGACGAAGGAAGTAATATTTTTCGAGATTTGCTTGATAATTTTCAGTTATGTTCTTGCTCATTTTTAACGACCGGCATTTTAACGTAAAAGCACCTCATGCATCAAGCAAACAACTAGAGGCTAGATAATCTTTCTTGGTTCTCTGTAACTATCTAAACCTAATACATAGTTATACAGACATTTATCTGCAAAAACGAGTTATTTGATTGAGTTCTGATGAGGTTTGGAATTGTTGGAAAAGTATAGAAAATTTGCGTACAGCAAAACTTCCACATAAATAATTGGATTGGGTTTTGGAGGTGTGCAACCATGCTCTGCTTCATAGAGACCATCCACACAACAACCTGAACAATGTCGTACAGTTGTGCAACAATGCGTGTGTCATTCAACAAGCGTTCGTTGCGGTCTGTGTTGCAATGCATTCGGCGTTTTTGAATATAAATTCAACATTTTTATAAGTAATTTTGTAACCGATAAACTGCACATCCTCATTATCAATGAGTAAATGATATCAAAATGAGATATGAAGTTCACAAAATTACGGTAAATATACATAAATAAATAATTACATAAATAAGAATAAGAAAATATAATTTATATAGTTTCTTGGCCGCATCAGAGTCTCAGCCTAGATAGAAGTTGATTGGTTTTTTTCTGATACCGCTCCGATATGTCAAAAATTGTATGGTCGATTTAAAAGTAAAGCCAAAAAAAACTGCTTTTCACTTATGAATTACCTACTCAAAAAGATGAGCTGTGTCTTAAATTATTCTTGGCTAGGCCATCAACGGTAGAGTTTAAGACTGCTTAAATAAAACGAACTGGTTAAGGTTTAATGAAATGAAATTCAACTGTAACACTTGTTGCTTAGTTTCATTTTCAAAAATATTCCATCAAATATTCAATCGTGAAAGCTCATTGATTTTAAATATAAATAAGAAAGCTTTAGTAAGGAATCACTTATCAAAAGCTCCTCATCGGTTAAAGGTGGTAGTAAGAAGCCAGCATTAAACAATATAAAAATTTAATTGAACCAAATAATTCATTTGGTGGAGATGTCGGATCAATAAAGTGACAGATACATAATTGGGGTACAGTCAATATATGGAAAAAATTATATTTGTCATAAAAGGTTATGTTAGTCGTCGTTCCTTAAGCTACTTACTGGTATCGACGAAGAAACATTTTAAAAGTTGATTTCAATAGACGTTCAAAAAGTGAGATGATATAAGCCGTTTCTTAAAATAGCAAAATATTCTGACGTTCGGGCGAACCAGTACGATAGGTAGTCCCAAAGGAATTTTTTTCAATTTGACTGATTCTTTTTCGTATTCTTCCATTGTGAAGCAAATACTCAACGCTATCCTGCATTGTTTTTATTGTTTTTTTCTTTCATAGAAATTCTTCGGTTTCTTTCGAACTGTTTCGTGCCTTTCAGTCAGTTATTTTGACTGTTGGCTTCGTCTCAGGTGAGTATGGTTATGAAACCGCATGATTCATTCATATGATTCAACATTATTGCTGTTATAATCGATTGAATCATTCTACGACGCTGTTTTATTGCATTGTATCCAAACATCACACCCCATCACGTCCTATACAAAACAATGCCACGTCTTCAAATTTCAAGCTTAGTTCAGTTCCTTACCTCGATGTCCACCTGATTTTAAACCGCCTATTTTTTTTTTTAACACCAAATATTAGTAGTAAGTAAATATATAAATTATGCGCCACCTTTCTAAATCACGTTGACGTAATTTACAATTTACCTTCTTAGAAACGTCACAACTGCACAACAAATATTGTATGTATTCCTTAACCTCTCATAAGTATGTACGCAAATTCTATATTTAGACGCAAACAACCTTTGCAATATCGTTTGTAATCTAATCATGTGACAAATATCAAAGGCAATACATCATCAAACGAACTTCTTATCTTTAGAACCCGCGCGTATTATACAAACAACAAGCATTTTATTTTGAACATATTACATAAATTTGTCGCAAATACTCAAACATTAATGACTGGCAAAATTTTAAATTTCTTAGATTATTCGGCCGCGTATCATACAACCCGGCATTTCATCTTATTACTTTCTTAGTAATTCGACAGATATCCCAATCAGTTTACGCAATGACAATTCATACATTTTCCAATATTCAAATCATTATCAATCATTAATATATAGGCGATCGCGACAAATTTCAATATTCAACTAAAAACAATCATAACAAGTGGATTTTCTGATAACTGCCAAGCATATATGTAATCAAAATCATAACACTCTTATCAATTTATAAGAAATTAAAAATTATATAGAAGTAAGTATATTTTTTGTGTAATCAATTACTTATCTGAATTGTCGACATAAAGCACATAGAACGGATGTGAAGAGTGCGCGATCTATGGAAATGATGACGTCATATACTTATATATAGTTTCTGAACGTATCCGTAAATTTATTCAAATAAAGACATTTTCAAATGTACATATACAGACATATGTAAGTTAGTGCGCCAAGTATGGTATCATGATTCAATATTTTGTGATAAAAAATATATAAAATTGGAAAATTTGTCATATATACCGCGCTGCGATCACACCTTGTTTTTTTTTAAAAAGAAACGTTTCGTAGACATTCTAATATGTTGTTCGATTCAAATTGTTATCGTTTTTACGTAAATATGTGTGTAACACTCTAATGTTGTAGGTACTGTGCAATCCGTTTTTTTTTTTGACATATATTACAAAACAATATTTTTTTGTTGTTATAATATTATTTTACTTGAAGTATTAAGAAATTGATAAGAAATTGAAAAATAACAACTAAATCGTGTATTTTTGTAATTTGGTTTTAGTTTGATTGCGCATACATATACGAAATTTATTAATTTTTTTTTTTTGTAATTTCCGACGCGGATAGAAATTTTGAAATTTTATAGATTTGATAAGCGCGCGCAGGTTAATTATAATTTATTGTTATTGTTGTTGTGTATATATATATGTGTGTGTGTATAGCAAGATAGGCCGACGGGTTAGAAATTGTAAAGTAATTTATATTTTTCGCGAATTCATTGATTGCACTCGGAATGGTGGAAGTCAATAAATCGACACTCAAGAATATATACATTGTATAGATTGTGATATATCGTATACCGATAAGACATACAAGTTTTTGGTGCCTTACCAATGTTTATGAATTAAATTACAACTTAAATTATGCCACTATTAGATTTGGCGTTTTTTGGATATCGACGACCAAAAGTTGTTTTTTGTCTAATAAAATTTATGAGTGTAAATACTTAAGTTTCATTCAGAAAGTATAATTTATACATACGAGTAGATACCGATAGTATTTTATCAAAATTATTTTGAGTATATATGTATTGAAGAAATATATTTTTCAATAATAATCTATGGCTTAATAAGGCCTAAAACGGCACTAACCGCGCCTCAACTGAAATCTTACGAACGATTAATACGAATTGGTACACGTATGGTAAAAACCCAACGAATACTTTTACACATAATCGCTTTTTATATCATCCGATTCATCGTTAGTTTTAGGTCAACGGTTAGAATCGAACTCGAGACCGCGGCGTAACAATTTCAAGGGCAAACGAATCGATATATTAGAGCCCAAATACAAAAAGTTAAACTAAAGCTTTACACATTATAGTAATATCGATTTAGTTTCACATGGTCGAGCCCCAAAATGTTATACTTAAGTGGTTGAGATTAAAAGTTCAAGACTGATGCTTGAATTTGGACCATGGTTCAACATATAATTCCATATTAGCTCCAAAATTTAGATTAGATTAGCTAAGGATCTATTGTAGAAAATATTGGTTCATTTCTTTTCTTAATTCTGTCAAATGTACGAAGTGATTATATGGCTTAGTTCGAGATATTTACAAGATGTAATCAAATCAATCTTAATAAGATCCGATATACTAACTTTTAGACGCTTTACAAATCTATATACAGGTATACTTAAGTCGAATCCCATAACGGAATAGCTTGCAGGCTACGACATAGTAAGAATATTTTCGAATTAATCACTTCTATTCGATTCATTTCAGCTTGTCTTATTTAAACTCAGTGTGGTAAAGCACCTTTATGCTGTTTGTATAGTTAAATATTTTCCTATTTCGTGTTAATGTTCAGATAAAATTCAATATTGGTCCAAATATACTGTGCTTATACTTTATATGCCTATAGTAAGAGAAAATTTGGTATTAACCGCTTTTGGAATGAATATAATGTAAAAAGCTTTTGAGGTGTCAGGAAAGTAGCTTGATACGTTTCTTTTGATGCCATTTCGAGTGTTTTTTTATTTAATAGGTTATTCTGAGATGACTAATTCTTAATGACTAATTTGAATCTTCTGTCGGTGTAAGTCTATTCATGTCTATACTATTTTCTGGCTTCAGTTCATTCTTTAAATAAAGCTCTTAAGTAACATAAACTTGATTGATGAGTATAGGTGGTATGTTAATGATAGTTTTGGCGTTTGGGCCTCCTTCTGCTACACATTTATCTCTTAAAGTTTCGAAACCGTAAAATTTTAGTCTTTTATAGCTATGATTGTTAAGGTGGATTTCCCATGCAGAGACACTCGCTATAGTATATATTTTTCATTATATAATACATGATCGTGATGTCCGTTTCTATGACTGTTAAACCTATATACCACAGTTTTATCTATCACTTTCATTTTGTGATGGCATTTTGAAATGATTTAAAATGAGTTTCGCCAATCACCATAATATCGATGTTGTACGAAATAAGAAATTTTATGTCATGCACGATTCAGTTACGATCTTATTATATGAATGATAATATTCCCGACTTTCATCGAACCGATTTGCGTTTGTGTGGTGTCATGTTCTAAACTTGATGTGTACTTTTTGTTCATATACCGCTTCTAGATTTAACTCAACTTTAAACATTGATTGAAAATTTTTTACCGCAATCTAATTATACGTGTTGGTATTAGCCTACAAATTTGTTGACTATTTTCTTGAGGTAGCATTGGCTGATAGACTCTTTTTATCACGCCTACAATTTTGAATGTGGTTGAAAAGTTTTCCATTGCTCTTCCGTTATAGTTTGAAGATTAAGACCTTACTTCAAACGTTTCCTTCCTTAAATTACGCTCTTCAATTTGGAGTGGCCCCGCTCTCCATACTTTGAGTTCCGTTTTGCTAAGCAAAATTGTTGAGCAGATTTACATGATGCATTGTTATCGCCCGATGATAGTTATTTAATTTAGTTTCTTTAAAATTTTTGCTATCATTTTTATGCAGCTTTACCCCGGTAGGCAAATTGAGAATAATAGTAATTTTTAGAATAATATCTCGACATAAACAATAAGAGAGTTCACTGATTTTTCGTCTTTGTGCTAGTCGCGATAGTATATAGAATAATGCGTTAGAATTTCTAGGGTTCGTGTTTAAAATAAAGCCACAGACCAATAAACGTTGTGGAGAAGCTAAAATAAGAAAAGTTAAAGTTCTAAGTAAGTTATTATAAAGCTTTTGACTATATATTTGTCCTCTGTCCATGTTGGCCTTTTGGCTCTCTCGCTACGTTATGACTCAATTAGGTTGCAAATTAATAAAAATTATATCATTTTACGGAATAAACATTGTATTTAACTTTTGTCACAATGCTCCCAAGAAGAGTGAAGAACGAATCTTAGGTATGTGCAGTCTCAAATTTGTGTTTAAAATATGCGTTTTCTATATTCAGGTCCTAGATCATAAATCACTAAAAATCCCAAATATATTAGGAAGAGTAAAGCATTTATAGGCTTGTATTCATAGAGATATGCACTTATACCCTACAATTCCGGTTATTTCTTTTGAACTGTTTACTCAAAATGTGGAGAAGTGTTTTTTTCTCTAAGCGGACTACTTAGTTTTTCAAAACGTCCCCGACGCTCTTCAGTTTTAAACTTTCAGTTCCATTTTCCGCTTTATGTTACTGCAATTGAATATTGGTACTTCAGACCAATTTTTCAAAGTAAAATTTTTGAGCAGATTTACCTGATACATTGTTATCTACCAATGATAGTTATTTATATTCCTTAAAATATTTACTATCATTCTTATGCAGCTTTACCCAAATAAGATGTTGTTGGAACTCTTAAGAAATGTAATCTATAGAATAATCTCTATCTTTGGAACTAAGCCAAATAACTGACAGTGCCCGATATAAATAAAAAAATTAATGAACAAAAGCGACGGGCAAAGATGTACCTAAGAGAGTTGACTGTTTTTTTCGTCTTTGGGCTAGTCACGATAACATATAGAAATGTCTATGATTCGTGTGTAAAAAAAAGTCACAGACCAACAAACATTGTGGAGAAGCTAAAATAAGTAAAGTTAAAGTTGGAAGTAACTGATTCTAAAGCTTTTGTTTGTATCGGTGTTCCGTCTATGTTGGCCGTTTGGTTCTCTCACTAAGTTATCACTCAACCGGGTTTTTATCGGTGGGCGTTTTGCTTATAGTAAAACAGTTGAATATTTATGATCTTCCTTCGTAAAGTTTACGTATTAAGCGATTCAGAATCGAAATTTCGGTCACACCACTATCCAAACTACGCATAACAATCACACCTTAAAGCCAAACGTTCATCGGTGATATTATGGAAGGTTAATAGTTATATATGCATCAAATAAGTGATGTGCAGTACGATTTGTATAATAAACCACAGTGCCATATACCATATAGTTACGGGTCAGTAAAAGCAAGATGTCATAATAGAAGAGAATGCGAATGAATGAAAATTGTATCATTTTAAGGAATAAACGTTGCATTAACGCTTCTCTCAATGATACCTAGAAAAGTGAATAACGATGTTTAAATTACGTTCTGGCTTAGCCAACAAGCAATAATCGCGCTATATTTATGCCCTTTTAATGCATATTATCTATGAGGTATAGTTCTAACCGATTTAGGTAATATGTCACGCCTCGCATCTAGACTTGTGCAGTCTCAAATTCGTGTTTCAAATGTGCGTTTTCTATATTCAGGTTTTAGATCTTAAATCACCAGAAATCCCAAAATTTTAGGTAAAGTAAAGCATTTATAGGCTTCTTTTCATACAAATTGAGAGCTAAGACTGTGTAATAGATCAAATTGGCGGGAAATTCGATAAATATATATCGAGAACGATATTTTGAAAAGTTTTCACCAACTTTTTGTTTTGTGTAGTTTGAGTATTTGTCGATTGCTGGCAAGCAGTGTTAATTATCTTTCACTGTTACTTGGCTACCAGACCACCCAGGTAGCGCAGTGGTTAAAGCTGCGGCAGTTGGAGCTGGAGGTACCGAGTTCGAATCCCGATTCGGGACAAGATGCAAATGAGGTTTTCACCTTCTATCGTTTGGGCGGTGTGATCGGTGGTGTAAAAATGAACATAAATCTGGATCCCTTGTCGTGTTTAGAATCCATGAGCCGACCCTTCTTCCATGTCAGTACTATAAGCTGACTTAACCTACTTGGCTGCCAAGTAAAATATTCAGTAGTTCAGAGCTCACATTGTAGAGATATAATATTTTCGACTATGATTGTTGCAAAAATGTGCAATATACTTCAATCCATCATGAATAGATACAAGATGGTTTGAAGAGTATCTTAAATGAATTCGCATGAAATCTAAAATAATAAAGCACAAGTAAGGAACAACTAGACAAGAAGTAGTAACGAGATATTTTCGGTCGACGATTTGAATTGGACATCTCGATAAAATCTATAACGCAAAATCAGTAGGAATTTCGATAAGCTGTTCCAAGTGAAGTTTGTACTGGTACTCAACAAAATGATACCACACATGAAAACTTACGTTTAACTACAAGAAGACTTAATCTGTTCACGAATGCGTTAACAGATCGATGATGGTCAACTAAATATAAGATTACGCTCAAGATCGTTTGATTTGTTATAGCTCTTATTTCTATAGAATTATAGGGGCTGTACATGTAAGTACACCTTTGCAATAGAGGTTTTTAAATACTTATATAGTACTTACCTCCTGGGTTAGTCAACATTTTTCATCAAAGTTATTCCATTCAGTCTAAACAATACAAAATAGTTTGACACTACAACAGCGAACAACTGTAACTTATAAGAACTACTTAGAAATTTATTTAGACTCTGAGGTCGATCTGAGGTTTAAAGCTTACAATGCTTCAATGTATCTACATGATGAAATTTATTTTAAACAAGTTTATCTTCGCTTTGAATCACGGCAAAAACAGTCATGGCAAAATTGTGGTTTTTCGTCCCGTCGATCACTACAATTTGCTATCACTATACGAAGGAAGTAACAAAACTTCGCTTAGTTGACCAGAAAAAAAAATATTCGAATTTATTCTTAATCTTCATCTTTTTTACCTTCTCTACATAATCACCATTAATTTCATTCCATTTCGTAAGCCTATAGATCCACTTCTCAAAAGAGTCTGCAAAAACTTGCTTTTTAAGCTTGTCGTTTAGCATTGACGTATTAATTATCTCCGCGTTATACCGTTAAAGAGCTTTCCCCTCAAATTTGTTTTAATTTTTTGAAATAACCAGAAATCACAAGGTGTCTAACAGATGGTGTCTAAATCCGCAAAATATGGTGCTGGTCATATTATTTCGATGCCAGAGATCACAATAAAGGTGCTCATTATTTTAGCAGTGTAAGCTGGTGCGTTGTCATGATGTAAAAAGTAGCACCGCAAATCCTTTGTCTTCCGGTTTTTCAACAGATTTTTCAAAACTTCTTGGGTTGCTACCATCTGCCCCTTTTCCAGGAGAATAGCAGCTACAAATATGGACCAGATGAAGTAAACTGACCTCAATACTTTTGTTGCAAAATTTTGTTGCTTAGCTTTTACGGGTGAGTTTGCTTTTTTTGAGCTCCATACCATTCTGGATCGTTCTTATAGAACCTATATTGGCACCAGTAACGATTTTTCTCCAATTGCTAGACTGCCGTCGAATGTACTCGAGCCTCTTTTTTGGGAACTAAATTTCGTAGTACCCATCGAGTAGATTTCTTTTTGTATCCCAGATGATTATTTAATATTCTCGATACAACTTTCACATTCAAGACCCATTGACCAGAAATAATTTCTTGTGTCAACTTTGGGCTTTCCCAGAGCCATAGGAAAATTTTGATTGACTCTCTCGGGGCTCGTCCTCTACAAAAAAAAATGTCCGATCTAAAAGGTGCAATCGTTCCATATGCAGTTTGGCATTCATTAAATATTTGTTATTTATATTGACGTTGGTGGTGGAATTCCGTTTGATGCATTTTCATCTATTTTAAGTATTCCCGTCTCCATTTTAACCGATCATTCTGAATTTTTGAAAGAAGTTTCATAAAACAATTCGAGGTGGAAGTGCAAAACGGTTGCTCCAAGGTGTATGATTGAAACCGATAGAGCCAAATTGCTATCGATGATCTTTAAAACGGTTAAACAAATAATTTGTGTGTGAATATATTATAGTACGCCACTGTTTTTATAGCAATAGTTAAATTTAAATATATTTATACCACCATCGAACTATATCAAAAATATTCCCAAATCAATATCCCATATGTATGGATGTAATTTTGAAACAGTTTGCTATCAATATGATTGCGTTTGATCTTAATCCGATCTTTATAAAAATTTGAATTTTCAATCGCATTTTTGTTTATCTTGTTCCCGTTTAACCAAAATTCCTTCCACTCTATTGTGTTATGGTGTTTTCGTTGTTTTTGTTGTTTAAGAAACTAACAAATTTCTGAATAGTTTCTATATTATACAATCTAACAACAAACAATACAAAAGAAACTTTAAGAAAATAAATCAATAAAAGACTCGGAAAGAACTACTGTATGTTGAATCGATGGTTATAAATGCTATATATATATATATATATATATATATATATATATATATACTTATATGTGTGAAGATCTATTACGTTTCTTTTGATCTCTCTAAATGAAAAATTAACCAAAAAATTAGCTACCCTGCTGAATTAGATAGTTTATTTTTTTGAAAAAACTAAAACTAAATTTTATTTCTTTCAATTATCGTTCGACCACAATCATTAATTCTAATTATGGGAAAAACTTTTTTCCTGTGGTTTTATATAAGATGAATGGGTGCCGAAATATCCGGAAATATTAAATAAAAAAAATTCATAATTAATAAAACACATTTGTATGTACTGCGCTCGATCTTGCAAATTTGGTGGCCGGCTCGTAAATTTTGTTTCAAAGATGCGTTTGAAAGCTCTATAACAAATACATAGCGCAGGCAACTATCTTTAATATACTGTTAATAGAGAGATAATTGAAATGATAATTGGCAAACTAGTTTTATATTAGATTTTGCTTTATATGAAAATTGACAGTTAATGATTGTTAATTAATAATAAAATCAGTTAATAGATTTAATTCAATTTAATTAATAAAAAATTACTTGTTACTTCCGTTAGATGTTTCTTTGTCTGGCCAAGTGCTTTTATAGATATACATAAGAAATTCAATGATACGAGTATATAGTTTTATGTGATGCATTTGTGATGTAATCCCACAGTTGCAAAATGAACTAAACTCGATCGAAATTTATTTAAAGTGCGACCTAATTATCTTATCGTTAAATATAATTTCTTATCATATATACATATACATATATATGTATTTATGAATCATGTAATTCAATGACTATGTCACTATATAAACAATATAAATGTTTGAATATAAATTAGTATAATAGCATGTTCAGTGTACATGTTATATATACATGTAATGAACATATTTGATTTATGTAAAATTGCATAAACGACTGTGTAAATTATTAATATTACAAATGTTTTTAATTTTGTATCGATAATTAACAATTTATATACAATTAATTAATGTAAGTACATTAGTATATATGTTTTCTAAACTAATCGTTTGAAAAATTATAATTGTATACGTGTATGTTCGCAGATGACCTCTATGGTAACTATATATATGGCCGATTTCTTTAAAACTATATATACTCTGAAATGGAGCGTAAAATTTTGATTCATTGAAATGTTGCTTTACATAGTTTACCATTTGTATCTTTAAAGAAGGTTAAAGATTTTCAGTCAGATTCATATTCAGACTTGGTACTCTCTGCTACAACTAATCATAGTCTTGATGATTTTTAACACCAAGAAATAGTTCTTTAATATTTTCAAGAAGGTACGAGGGCAAATCGATATATTAGTAGCATCGGTATTAATAGAAACATAATCTCCTACAACATTATTGCATTTATTACATCTTTTAAATAATTTATTATATACGGTTTACATCGAAAAAAGTTTTGTTTTGGTCTTCAAAATAATCTTCAGTAGCGGACATAACTTTTCGGCCCCTTAATTGTTTTTTTTAATTTGGAAACAGAAAAAATCACTAGGGGCCAAATTTGGACTAAAGGGTGGGTGAGGTATTTTTTCAAAGCCGCATTCATGCAGAGCAGTTTGGGCAATTTTAGCCTTATGAACAGGCTCAATTTGTATAAAATACCAATACAACCTTCAATTTATATAAAATTTCCGCATCATATTTGCCAGAAATTTGTGGCCATATCATTCTCAGCCGACTATTGAGTTTTAAACTTCTTAGGAGAAGAATCATCACGTTTTTTCCATTGCAAAGATTCTTATTTGGGTTCCGGGTCCCCATGATGAATCCATAATTCATCGCCCGTCACGATATACTATTTATGAAATTATCAGGATCATTTTCTTTCATATTTAAAATGTTTCTAGAATTTTTGACACGAATTGTTATCTGTTCCAGGGTTAGCAAACGGAGAACCCATGTTGCACTAACTTTTGAAAGATGAAGATCATGCAGAATTGTAAATTTGGTACCAAAAGGAAGCCTGAAATTTCTCGATAGTTCTGCAATATTTACTCGGCGTCCTGTGATCTTTGCCTTCGTAATTATTTAGCAGCCGGACGAAGGTGGATGCTTTAAAGCTTGTACTTTACGAGCATACCGTTTTCATCATCATATTCAAAAAATGTTCATCATATAATAATACTACACATGAAGATATAAAAAAGCTCACCTTTTTGTGTCCTGGGAAGACCACCAGTTTTATTATTCTTCTTAAACCTTTTTTTTAATTTATTTAATAATGCTAGAGGGCCATTTGACCCGTATCAATATCTCTGTTTTATTAACATTTCTTTATACATTCATTATAATAAACTCAATCATAGCCTCATACCAATTTTTAATATATCTTGCACTCATGAGGACACCCAAGTTTACTCTATTCTGACCATATTTGATGCAGTTTAGTAGCAAATCTTCAATGTCTTCTACAACCATGCAAGTATCACACACATTTTCTTCACTCAAATAACGTTTATGTAGATATTCCTTTCAATTTCCATGATTCAATCTCATCTGATCCATTGTTCGAATCATTGTAGTGTTTCAAACTAAATACTGGGCTTTGAGTATCATCTCAAGTCGAAGTAATTTTTACTCTTATAAAAAATTCATTAAATAATTAAGTTTTAGTCAGCTTCAGTATTCAGTATTCAACCTCTTAAAATGTAGGATATACGCTAAATTAGACAAATATCCGGAATCGTAATCGTAATTAAATGCTTGGAAATCTCCACATGGTCTCTACTCTACAATATCTTTCAAAACCAAATGTTATGGGCTGTACCAAGGACTACCTCTAGATAAGCAAATCCCAAGTATCGTCATGTGTTTGAATTCTGTCTTCCTATGGGAAGTTCAACCAAAGTTCGACATAAGTGCACCGTGTAAATACAAAAAGATTAATGGATCTATATAAGCCTTTGCCTTTGTATATCCATCAACAAAGCGGCGTTCTTGTAAATCGCCTATGAACTCCCAGAAAAATTCTTGATGCAGTTCAATGTCAAATTTTTAAAATTTTATTTCCGAAAGCTTTTACTATGGAGCGGTTTGCTACACATTAACTAAATGATAAGTCGAGCTATATGGATTATCGAAGCAGCAAACCATGCTGGTCGAGACATCAGCTCCTATATCGATTGAAAATTAGTGTCTGAAGTATAATTTCGGTCATTGCACTCCGTCCATTCGTATCAAAATGTTCAAGCATCAAATTATTCAAATGAGTCTCAGTACATTGAAAAATGGGTTAAAGAGATTGTTCGCTCAGTGAATTTCAATGATATGAAAAGATTCGTGGGCTTTGTATATCAGGTCTCAAGGATTAATTTCATTTTTGGAATCTATAAATTGCAGATCCTTCTATAAATGAGCTTACAAGCTCAAAATAAGGTGTATAGTTAAAACTGTTGTAAATTAAATTAAAAATAAACACTCTTTGAGGAAATCTCAAAGTCCGGTTATCATTTCAAACACTATAAGACGTCATCTTTCATTCATAATCATTCACACTATTTCATGCGCTGTGTTCCAATCTCTCTTATGATTGATCACCCATTTCAGACGTTCACCCATTTGTATATTAGGATTCAAATTAATCGCTGCAAATGTCACTCAACCTTAGGACCATCATCATATACACTCATTCCAAACGCAATTTTGGAGATCACCTTCATATGGCAGTCACATCGAAGATGACTTCCCATTAGGGTTTACTCACCCATTTGATAAAATTTAGTCTACTCTTACAATTATAATTTAATCTCTATAGCATCCCTAAAATCATATTTGTATACCTCCTCATTTATTGCCAACCTAGTTCCTTCCATAATTCCATAATCAATTTGGCATTCATTTTATACAGATACTGCCATTTACTCTTAACATTTTTATTTTTTTAGTGCTGAATTATAAATTCCAAAATCATCTCGATCATCACTGACACTAGCATTCGGATACACTTTCAAATGACCAAAGTATTTTATTTGCTTCTTGTAAAATTTTTTCTTAACTGATAACTAGACCTTTAAAGCTTTTGACGTGTATTTGAAATTCAAGCATACCACCAGGTTTTCAGGAGGAACAGTCACCACTTTTTGGATCTTGTCGAATATGTTCATAATCTTCAAAATCAAGCGGGTGTTTGAGTTTTTTTTAAACTCTGTTCCTGCCAGCAATCTGGCTATCATTTCATTTACTAACGCGTTATATTTCATAATCATTCGTACAGTTTGAGGCTCGGTGGTCCAATCTCTCTTAGTCCAACCATCCATTTCAGGCTATACAGTGTATATTAGGAATGAATTTATGGCCATAGTGCAATAATTTTTCATATTCACATGTAGTCTAATTATTAGGACAAGTCTCACAAAGCACAAGCAATTAAATTTAGCGCTGCTGTGAATATTTCTTGCCTTGGATCCAGATTTTCTCTCTATCTCTATCTATCTATCTATATATATATATATATATATATATATATATATATATATATATATATATATATATATATATATATATATATATATATAAATATATATATATATATATATATATATATATATATATATATATATATATATATATATATATATATATATATATATATATATATATATATATTTAAATATATATATATATATATATATATATATATATATATATATATATATATATATATTTAAATATATATATATATATATATATATATATATATATGTATATATATATATATATATATATATTGCTATATATATATATATATATATATATATACATATATATATATATATATATATATATATATATATATATATTATATATATATATATATATATTTATATATATATATATATATATATATATATATATATATAAACATATATATATATATATATATATATATATATATATATATATATATATATATATATATATATATATATATATATATATATATATATATATTTGCTATCTTCAGTTGCTAAGATTGAAAACAACTGCTTCGGCTTTCTAAGCAACTGAAGATATAGCTGTAGTTTCGATGTAGTTTCTATTCTAGTTCTCGGTGTCGTATTCTGTTGAAGAGATGTGTAAAAAAAATAATTAAAGAAGGCGGAAATAATTCCAGAACTCAATGCCACTAGAGGCCCACGGTTCAACCCACATACACATACAGATTAAAAACACCCAATCGTGATTGAAGAGTCGTCACCACCCCGGGAATCGAAGCCAAAACCCCCGAATGACAGAGCAAGTACACTACCTTCTCTGCCACGAAAGCAACAAAGGAGTTGTGTAGCAACTATGGATTAAATTCGTAATTCTGTGAACTTAATCTAATATTGAGTATTATAAAGCCAAGTTGATGTGATGTTATCATTTTCTTTCTTCTATTTCTAATTAAGTCATTGTGGAGCAGTATAGGTTTCGGTCTATACGATGTCAAAAACCGTTTATTATTAGGTATGGAATCATTATCACCTCTTCGAACTTCCACTGGCATGGAACTTGTTTTAGTAAGCCCTTTTCGAAAAGAGCCCAAATTTCAGCTTATTCTTAAATATCTTAAATATTTTTCTTATTTCGCTGCTTTAATAATTTCTCGATTTACTTTGTGGTCGCTGACGTCTCTGTCAGATTTTTTGAGCTTTCTATTTATCCTTATCCAAATCTCTCATTTCCAATGGCAATACCGTTTTACATTGGGCAGGTGTTGTGGTACTTCTAATTAGTTATCAAGTTGTGTCAGAATTTTATTTGAAATTTAGTTGTATCTCCTTTAATAATTGCGCACTCATAGTGGATGGTTTGGTCGGCTTAAATTAGATAATTGATCAACTGAGATTTTATCACCATATTGTACAACCAACGATACAACCCGGTCATTGATCTTTTAAAAGGTATCATGGACACCTCTTCTTTGTACCAACACCTATCGATCAGGCTACCGTAAATTTCCATATACACATGCTATATAACTAGACATCACACAGCACCTGTAAATTTACTTAGATGATAAATTCACTTCCACAATATGAAAAAAACCAAACATTACTCATCAAAAAAAAACCTCAGTGTATCCATCAATCGTATAATTTTTTAGACAAAAGTTAAAAATAAAAATCTAATCATTATTAAGACAACACAAAATAATTCATCAATTATATGAAACACACATACATAAGATATATTCTTCCTTCAGGGCAACTATACAGCTTCTTATATATGTATATTTAATCTTCATCTTTACTTTATAATTTCATTCATATAATTTTTATTTTTTTTTAACATCTAAGACAAAATAGAAACGAAAAATTTAAATTAAGAAATTTTGAATACTTTTATGAATGTATATTCATTCATCTTTCTTCCGGAGATGATCAAATTTTCTAATCGATCGTCAATCATCAACACACACATATATGTGTGTTTAATGCACACTGCGCTTTTCTTTACGCGTATGTACATCTTTTGACGATTTGATGATGATGTATCAAAACAAAAAGCCCCCAAAATAATTTTAAGTGTACGTATTGATTAACCCGGGGAATATTACATATTTTTTGTGTTGAATAACATTCCATGACTTCCGGAATGCTTTTGAAATTTACATATAAAGTTTTTTTTTGTTCAAGGTAATTCTGAGATTTTCGATGATAAAATGAAGCAACACCGTCTTATATAGATCAATTGTATCTTTTATGTTTGCATCATCTACCAGTATGTGATGAGTCTGCAGTTTTTGGTATTTAGTTCTTGATCGAGATGTGCGATATAAAAAATATGCTAATAGAATATGTGTGCGGTTTCGATCGGTTCTAATTTTAAGATGTATTCAAATTATTATTTTGTGTGACGTCACTTTAGTGTTTATACATGTTCCGGATTAATTTGTTGTCAAATCTGAGTGTTGTGAGAATTTATTATAAATCACTTGCAAATTTGCTAAGCGTGGTTAAAGACAAAAGCAGCCTCAGTTATGTTTTTAATGGTCTTAGTGACGTTTTTTCTTGTTGGACATATTAAACAGCAGCCTCACTTTAAAATAATATCGAGCTTTTGAAAACAATCTTCAATCAGTTTCCTGATTCCGGGTAGTTGCAAATATGTTGTATGTAACCAGTATTCGCCTTCAGAAAATCATCACATAATACCTCAGAGCTAGACCCAGTTGATGTACATATGAAGCCATGACTGTTGGAAATAGGTCATTACTGGTAATATTTAGATAGTCGTCTCCAAAAAATCATCAGTTAATATCTTCGAGCTAGACTCGGTCGATGTACAGGAGGAAATAATTCCTATTTTCGTCCAGCTTTGATATAAACTTGAACTGTGTTTGATCGAAAATTTTCCTGCATCTATTAATCGGTTCTTCATGAAAAAATATTTTATTATATGAAATTGTAAACTATTCGGTATACTGAACATCAGGATGCATCAGTATCTCGGTTCCTTTTGGTAAGGAGTGTTAAATTTAAGAATCAAATTTAACACTCCTTACACTCCTTACCCTGCCTTGCAACTATTCAAGGTATCAATTGTTATAAAGAACCTTAGATTTGGGAATTATCAAATAAATGAATGTGTCAAGCCTGAATATAACAGGACACGACATTGATTGGTCGTCAATTTCAATTTCATCTTTGATTTCTTTGGTGATGTATAGGTCATTCCTTGCTATGATGTTGTTGGTTTATTAGATTCATGGAACAGCTTAGATATTTGAACCTTAGGTGACCTGGGGCGAAATAACCTATAACTATGAGCAGATTTTAAACAGTTCCTTGCATATTTGTTGGATTTTAAACAGTTCGTTGCATTGAGTTACAATATGATCCAACCTACAATTTTTTGTAACAACGATTTTAGCTTTTCATTAATTTTCGCCGTCTATCAACAGGGGTATTATGGAATTTCGAATTATCGTGTGGAACTAGAATTTCCTAGAGAGTATTTCCTCTGAAATATTCTAAAATGATTGCCATTTCTTATAATTTCTTTCAAAGATAGTCAATGTCAATCTTGTTAGTTAAAAGTCGGATTTGAAACTATTGGCAGATATGGAACCTAAAAATTAAATCATCATCAACAGCTGGAACTTTTAGGTGATGTTTGAGTTGTAGCTGTGGATGATGATTTGATTTTTAGGTTCTTTATATCGGCCAATAGTTTCTTCCATTAATTTTAGTTTGGAATAGCAAACTAGTCAATTCACCCGTGTATAAACTGATAAGTCACCGGTTTTAGCTTAATAGCAAGGAGAGTTTCTCATCACACCCGGGCCCGAGTTTGATTCTCGCTGTTGACCAACAATTAATTCACTTGAAAAGCGAGTATGTGTTGTGTGTTAATTCGTTGGAATGATTACCTAAAATGTGCACCAAGACGTATTGATGGTTCGTAAAGTTTAAGTTGAGATGCGGCCTTCAAGCCATAGCTTATTACTTATATATTGTTAAGATAAAGTGAAACCCAAGGATAAGGCTACTTATCTATAAAGGATAAGGCTACTTATCTATAAATTTACTCGACACTAAAAATATATGTGAATAGGGTTACTCACAATATATATGTGAATAGGGTTGCTTTCTTTACTTGATTTTCTGGCTTTACGGTACATTAATGGCCTCTACTGATATACCAACTGTAATCATTACTAAAGTTAATTGTGGTAGTTGAACAATTTTTTTTTGGACTAGTTTGGATATACATCATCTAGATATGAAATAAGTGCATCGATGGAAAAGATTTTTAATGACAAATAGACTGGAGTAACACGAAATGACTGGGTTGCTGAAAGATGGAATATTTTTCATTTAAGTGCAGAACATAATAATCTTTGCCTTAGAGACCGTAAACGGCCTTTACCGCGTCTCAACTGAGACCTTACAAACCATTTTAACGATTAGTGCACATTGTAGGTAGTTAGCCCAACGATTGCGCATATTAATTTTTGGACAACAATGGAATCGAACTCGAGACCGCAGCCTGATGGGAAACCCTCTTAACTATTAAGCTACAACTGGAGACATATTATGCAGAACGTTCTTATGATTAAAACCTGTAATCACATATTTACTGTCCTCTCGGTTAAAGATGTATCTCTCATACATATGACTTCCAAGTGTGTTCATTCGACCATTCATTGAGCGACTACATGCTAGGGTCGTCACTCGTTCACAGTTGGGATTTTACATGTAAAAAATGAAGACAACACACGGATGATCTTTTTTTCCAACGATCAAAATTCAATCAATTAATACTTCGTTAAAAAATTTGATCTATCTGTCAATAAACTTTGACAAAACAAGCCCAGGTTGTTATTAGCCACGATCATTTTGAGAATATGTCTCAATAAATATGTAGGCCATATATGAGCGCCCTCGAGAGAAGGGCCTGGCATTAAATTACGTGATCATTCCAGCTCGATATCTATTTACTACATTACAGTTAACGAGCATATAATCAGATTCTAGTGGTTCCATTTGATATTTCATTTCCATCGTAATCCGTAACACCTTTCGGATTGTTTGAGTTTTTTGAATGACATTTGGACTCAGGAGTGTAGTTCGAATTAACAGGAGTGGAGTGTAATTCTACTATATGCAGCCATGAAATACAGTATGTTGTTAGAGATTATAATACGGATGGGCTTTGGAACCCGGTTTAAAACTCCTTCACCAACAATAGTGACATATATATCAATTGTGATGATTTGATGTTGTGAGAGATAACGAAATTGACATTGTTCCCAAACAAGAGAAACAATTAAGTAGACAAACCGCCTCTACTCAACAGCAACAACTATAAGGCAAGTGGAACTGGCATATGAGATAAGTCTATGAAATAATATAGGTCTTACACAAAAACCATCAGGAACAATCGAAGTCTTGTGAACTAAAGAAATATATAAGTTGAGCTTCAGGCGATACTTGAGTCAAGATTATCTGTAGAGATAAATAAATTCGATTCACTGAATCAGATCTTTTCAATGCGTTGATTTTGTCATTGTGAAAAAAACCCTTCTAAGTTTTACCCTATGAACGGCCGAACAGACATATTATCCAGGAATCAAAGAGTTACTCAACTCAATTTGTGCCATACAGATTATGAATAATTTATTATTGAGTCGAAATAGACCAGCTGCAAAACGTCAGGCTCTGAAGATAGCAGGAAAGAAAACTGAAAGTAACAGAAAACAACTTGTTATAAGACCATAATAAATCTGGTTATTGTATTCTAATCACGATGCAGATGCAAAAATCACGATAAAAAAGACCACATAGCAGTTTAAGAGAGTTCTGGCATAATCTTGACAGATTTTAGAATAATCCAGACAGTGCTTTTCGCTCAAAATATAATTGAAATTAGTGAGGAGATTGCTGCACACTCTAAAGCTTTAGTGCTGAACAATCTACCTATAACGTACTCTGTGCTAATACTCTCCGACTGCGTACATTTAGATATGGCCATCTTTCGATCACAGTTGGCATTTTACAGAGAAATTGCATGTAAAACATTATTCACAGTGCCATCTGTTTTACAATATCAGAAATCTACCGTCGTTCTGTTTGGTCATTAACATTGATAAATGCTTATTTTGAAATATAAATTAGGTTTGTTCCACCTTATTTATTGGAATGGAATATTTTTAAGCGTGTCTGTCCTTATGTAAATTACACGTTTTTACATGTAAAAAACCGTGTAAACTACATCGTGTAATTTACATGCCCCAACAGTGACATTTAATTTGCCAGATGTTGAATTGAATAAGTTCATGTTAGAGGAGATCACTTTAGGCCTTAAATAATGATTAGAAATGGAAAGCAGCTGCGTTAATATTATAGCATTTATACCTTTGACTAAAACGTTACCTTTGAAACGTGGCCAGATTTAATGTGTATTTTTCTTATGAACATGATTTTTTAACTGTGTGGAAACCAAACCGTACCTAGCCAGAATCGCTATGCACAAATTTAAAATTTTAATCAAAACCAAATTGAGTGAATATACTTGCTATCACAGGCGTTTTCTCGGAAGCTTTAGCGCATTTTGATTGGTCTTCAAGCAGTAAAATACAATTTTTACCATATTAATGAATTCTATTGTTTAGAATCCACCATTCACTTCCTACTCATAAAAAAAAAACAAAAAAAATGAAAATCATAAAAATTATCTCCATATAAATCACCATGAAAGTAACGAATTACAATAAATCTTCATCTTACAGTTCTAGAATTTTCTGTTCCCAAGGAAATGAATTCTTTAAAACTCGTAGATTATAACTTCTAGAATACATAAAATCTAATTTATATCATAATTTTGCGGTTAATTTTTTTCGATTAACACCAAACCAAAAAAAAAACTCATTCACCAAAAAAAAAAACTAAATCTCATTCAAGAAAATATCAAGAGATCATAATCTTAGATAATTTACATTTCAATTAAAGGAATCTCGACACAAGATCAAATCAGTAATGGAAAATTATAATAATTTGTTACATGTGTGTGTGTGAGTGTGAGTGTCGATACACTTATAGTATTAAGATGAAACTTAAAAGCTTTTTTTTATAGTATTTGTCTGTGTGTACACAGTTTAGATTTCATCGCTTGAAGGTTGCTTTTGTTCGCGCACATATTTGATTGGCCTCATTATTATTCCAAATTAAAATCGATTACTTGAGGATGTACGTAGACAATGCAGAGGAAGATTTATAATTTAAATTTAATTGCTTTAGTGTGTGTGTGACTATATATATATGTGTGTGTGTGTGTGTGTTAAGCACGCATAATTATCGTAATATTTTGTGAGAGCTTTTCTAATACCATCTTTTGTTTTGTTTCCATTTCAGATTAAATATTGCGGCACAGATATAAAATCTTTGATTGTGCGGCATGGACCACAATGACACGTTTAACGCGAGTTTTTTATTGTTTGTGCGGTCAAAATAAAATTTGATTTCGTTTTTTTTTTTTAAATCGATTGAACATAATTAATTAATTAAACGTTTGTGATTTATAAATTATATAAGGTGTTTGGAAAAAATTATGCCTCTTTTGGTTGCTCAAAGGAGTTCACATAACGTGGTATCGTCATTAGATCACCACATCCATCATACCGGCAGCAATTCGAGTGGTAATACAAAAAAATTATTATTGAACGATATCGATCAGCAGAGCAATCCATTAGATTTTACAATGTCAAAATTTAAAACGACAACATCGCGACATGCAATTTATCGCCAATATGGATATGGTCAACAGGATGTTGATACAACAAAGCCATACGAGAATAATCTTAAAGCGGAAGATAAAGGTGAGATAAACTAACAAAAAAACATAAGAAGAAATAAATTTGAACCCTTTTCAAACTCAACCAAAGGTGCATATAGACACACTAGTTTACTATACACAAACACATCGAAACACAATATTTGTCTTAACGCCTCGTTAACGCTATAATAACGTTGACATGTTACATGATTTTCATTTTGTTTGAATTTATTTGTTGTATTTTCATTCATTCGATATCGCGGTGCGCGCACGGCGGTACGTTTTGTCAATTTTGCGGATAAACAACGGGAGATAATTAGAAAAATATTAATTTTTTTTTTTTTTAACATTTAATTTGATTAATGATCCGTAATTACCGCTGATAATTTTATTTCTCTGTTTGGATTTTTGGTTTGCGATGCTTTGTTTCAATATTTGTATGTTTATTTATTGAATTGAAAGTGAAAATTCGCGATTTCAAGGTTGAGAATAAAGAATATCTACCTGCTGGTGGTGTTAACCAACGATTGATGATTTTTTCATATACTATACGTTTCGAATGTTGATTGAATGATTTATCAGCTTACTGGAATTTCTATTGTTTCAAACAGAAGCTTATACAAATACACACAAGACATGGCCATAAAGCAGAAAGCTGTACTCGTAATTATTTGAATATTTTTCACAGTCTTAATGTATTGATACAAGGAATTATTTTTTTTTTTGTACCCATTTAGTAATTTACATTGCATAATACGTATTTAATTAGTCGGAGTACTCTCCTGATTACATATCCCTAGTTTACTGACCTCCTGGTCACGATAAGTCCAGTGGTTTGGTTCTTTTGCAGTCTTCTTGTTGGAGTGGTAGTCAGCATGCTGCTGCAGACTTTGTAGATGTTTTGTTGCAAGATAATTAATTTCAACCACGACAAGCTCAATCTTTAGATCTCGATGGAGGTTGTGGTTCCGAATCTACCACGGTGATTTTGATATTTGTCTTCTTGGCACAACCCCAAAGTTGGCTCCCATATGTCCATACAGGTATTAGAATTTGTTTGTATAAGAGCAGTTTGTTGTGGATCACTAGTTCAGAATGTCTCCCTAAGAGCCAAGTTCATCTCTTTTCTTTTTTATGTGTTTTAAGTTTAGCATCTAAAGTCATGCCGAGATATTTAGCAGTGTTTGCATGCGGTACTGCTATCAAGTTTATCATAATTGGTTTATGATTAACTTTTAGATTTGTAAAGTTCACTTGAATCGATTTTGCTTCATTTAATTTATTCGCCATTTCTTTGTCCAATTACATATCAAGTTAGTAGCCCTCTGTAATGTACTAGTAGAGTCGCCAATGTTGCTTCTGTAATTAGTATATCTCTTGTATATAGTAGAGAACGGATTGGGCCAAGAACATTCATTATCATATCTTACTCGAAAGTGTCTCTTTAAAATTTGATTTCAGAATGTTTTCCCTAAATCGGAACTGATGTGTGGGGATGGGATTCGTTTCTTCGATAATTGGTTTTAATCTTTTAAGAAGAACCTTTTCAAATAGTTTCGATAATGTTTGTAGCAGAGAAATTGGCCTATATGAAGTTTTATCATAATTACTTCTGCAACTTTCAATCGTCTTGGTACATATCTTAGTCGAAATTCTGCATTAATTATATGCACTAGTTTCTTCAATCTGGCGTGTTATAATCATATCCTGGAGCCTTATGCACAATCAGATTATGCTTCATTTCCCAATTAATTAATTTCAATGTTACAGGTGTAATTTTTATTTCATCCTGTTTATATATCGAAGTAATATATTCCTCGTCTGTGTGTTTGGGGTTAAGGCTGGAATGTTTCTTCAAGGTGATTTTCAAACAAATCTGCTTTTTGTTTAGCATTTCGAGCCCAAGTTCCTTTATTTTTAATTGGACGAACCTAAAGTTTGGGCCTTTTAGGTTTTTAGTGGCTTTCCAGTATGAATAATCAGTACCTTTTTGCCCAGTTAGATTGCTAAGGTATTTATTAACTGACTGATTTTTAATGTCTTTTAATAGGTATTTTATTTTGTTACACAAATGAGTAAATACCTTCTTATTTTCCAAATTTCGATATTTTTGCCAATTCTTTCGTGCTTTTCTTTTATTTTTAAGAAGTTCTATCACTTCTTTTGAATAGCTAACTAGGCGCGTCATTTTCTGACTAGAATTTGAAGTACTTTCCCACGCATCACTTTGGATGTCATGGATGAGCTTATCTAGTTTGTCTTCTATTTAAACTGGCCTCTGTATTGGGTTCTGCAGACTTATTCTTTCTTATGAACTGTGGAAGAAATCCCAATTGGTTTTGAAGTTTGTTAATTTCGCATTGCTCTCTTTCATAATCATTGTTTGGCTAAGTATCATAATAACTGATGAATCATCTGATGAAAGACTTTTACTGTTTTCTATATAGATATTATTATCTGAAATCCCTCTTGTAACAAAGAAGTCTATAAGATCTGGAGATCCGTAGGCTAATAGGTTGGTGCACTGCCTATGAGTGAAACTCGCATTTTAGTTGTTTGCCTGCTGTGAACAGTTCTTTTCATTTAATAGTCGATAACCGTAATGCCCAAAAGGTATTTTTGCGTTATAGTCACCTCCTATTAAAAAGACCGTTCCTAGAGTTTTGAATAGATCAGTATAATCTATTTGTTTGAGATTGTATCCTTTGAGATTGTATTGACAACATTTGTATTTCCACACAATCACGCCAGGGTTGTTATAGACATCCATGTATGACTATAATAACAGTGGCATAGTAACAGAAAATCTAAAATTTATGTTGAGAACAACACAGACCCTATAAGAAAGATTAAAAATGTATGTCTGGAACAATATTGGCGTGGTTGGATGGCATTTAGAATGTATTGCTACAACAATACTGGCATAGTAAGATGGTATTTTGGATGTATGTCTAGAACAACATTGGCATGGTTGGCGAATAAAATTTAGAGATGTACTCATTGCAACATTGGCAGCCAAAGTGTTAACAATGTTTTATCGTTCAACTTTATTGTTTCAATAAATTGACTCTCAGTATAGGATCCCATCAGGGCCATCATGACTTTTTAGTGTTCTCTATTAATTGTTATTCTCGCCCGAACCCTATAAAAGTTTTAGTTTTAAACATTTTTGTAATATAGATGATTCTAATCTAGTTGGTAGCTCTTTTTCCTTGTGATAGCATGTTTTCCTCTTGATTCTTCTACAAGTCAAATTTCAATGAATTTATTGATTCGGTTTTCAAAAGTTGTGTTCTTCTTAGATCAGTGATAGTTAAACCTAAATCTCCTACATGGATGTCTGAAGAAATTACAAGTGCAATATTCTGGTCTTGATAGAGTCAGTTTAAGGCCGGTGTCACATTTTAGCTAAGCTAAGCGAGAAAAATAGTTTTTGTTGGCTTAGCTTAGCTCGCCTAGCTTATGCCGCTGCATTCTTCAGCTATAACATCGCTCACACATACATTCAAGTGCAAATAAAATTTACAAAATATTGTAGATAAAACAAAATACGTATAAAAAAAATAACATCAATGTATGTGAGCGATATAGCTGACATTTGCAATGCAAAGACAACTCGAGCTAAGTTAGTTTGCATCGTTCAAAACAGAAAACATAGCTCGCATAGTTTAGCTCAAGTGTGCAACGTTCCATTAAAACTCTTTATTTACAATTAAGAGCTACGACAAAGCTCATATCGCTTAGCTTAGCTGAAATGTGCAACGGGCCTAATACTGGTGAAATCTCCTTTAATCTCAAAATATTTATTACACATTTTTAATTTTATCATAACCGTCTCTTCCTTTCCCAAGCAATGGAAACTCAGTAAAATAATTCCAATTCGATAAATTACCAATCCTGTTGAGTTATCCCAATTTATACCTATTAGTATAGTTCAAGTTCCATTTCCAAAGCCTTTGAGATAGTAGTAAAATATCAAATTCAGTCCCATATAATTAATAATAGTTTACTCAATGTCTTTCAATCTGGGTTTAGATAGTTCCATGGTGCGAATACTGCGTTAAGGAATATCAGCGATAGTATTAGGCGTATAGTTCGGAAAACTGGAAACTGACTTTCCTCATTTTATTAGAGTTTTCAACATTCGAATCACAACATTTGAATCACAACATTCCTTATAACAGGCCTATCGCACAACTTATATTTTCCCTTTTTGCCAGATTAGTAATATGTAAATTATTACTAGGGTTGTTCTTGGTTGTAGTTTAACTAGTTTTTGTAAATTTCGGATTTGAGCTTTAATTATGAAGCTACTCAAAACTAAAGAACCACATAATTTATTCTAAAAGTTATTATTTAGCAAGTCGCATTACGCCAATCTTCGATTGCTCCCTGCCCAGAATTCTTCTAGATCTTTAAATTCGTCATTTTTTTGTAAGAGGGATTTCTCTATGGTATTCTGGACCATACAGTATTAGAAATTGCAAGCTAGGATGATAATATAAGTATAGTTTAAAGTTAATTGCAAAATTTTTTTAATACTGTTCCCTACTACTCATAAAATAGCTTGTACTCAAAATGGGATGGTGATGTTTTTCAGTAAACAATTTAAGAGACTACTTCCATATGTGCTTTTCCTTCTTAATCCAAATTATAAGCAATAAATAAACCATGGATACCACCCAGGTGGCGCAGTGTTTCGAATCCCGATAAGGGCAGGATATCCCGAATCCCGATAAGGCAGGATTTTAACGTACTACTTAACCATATCAAAGATAACTACAACTCTCCTAGTAATATCTTTCTAGAGAATAAATAATCTCCTCTTACAAGTGTAAAGATACTGTGATATCTTAAATTAAACTGAATTGGCTGAATCAAGATTAGAAGTCCCTACAGTTCTTTGCTTTGCTACTGTAAATTTAGATAGACCTCTCTCTCTCTCTTCTCTTAACATTTAGATGAGTGTACAAACTAAACCACAAGAACACCATCGCAATAAACAAACTCTCAAATAATAAGCCCTATTGTCTTCGTTCTATGCCTATGATAAACTTTTGGGTATCTCACTGTGCTTTTCCATTTTTATTTAACAGCGTGCTGACGAGTTATTTTATTACGTCGTATATTCGGAACTTGAATACAAGGCCGAATTCTTATACCAAGAAAATTACAAATATGTTCTATCAGTGAATACACTCTCAGTTTACACTCGCCATACTCGTTATAGTGAATACACTCGCCATACTCGTTATAGCCCACAGAAGAACGCAAATTGTAACCAGCAATTCTGTGTTGTGCCAGAATTTCTGAATTCGTGTATAGGGTGTGCCAGTAACCGGTTCATATTTGACATATTGATTATTTTGGCTCTGGCAACACTGTGTGATTCTTTGACAGAAACTCAGTATACTATTTCTAGTTGACGAACGCTTCAACAAAAGTGGAAAATATTGAAAATTTCCTTCAACAACAAAGGCAATTAGTTCGAAATTGCAAGAAAATGTCGTACAATATGTCGGCCAAAACATGGGAGTCACGCCCCACGGTATCAAAAATTTGTACATAAAGTGCGTGATACGAGCTACCTAGTCGACAATCCAACAGTGTACCCGTGCTTGTCGTATTTGTTCAGCTAAAAATATCGCCGCCGAGAATATCACCATGCACCGGATATGAACATCAGCCGGGCTTCCAAGCAACAAATTCTACGTAAAAATTTTGGTTTGGGGTCTTGTTAAGTTAAATTAATCCAGACAAACTCAAAATTGATGAGGATTTTGCTCAAAAAATCAGCTTTTCGGACGATGAGCATTTCCATTTCGGTGGGTTCGTACCATTGTATTTTGAGGGTAGTACTTTCAAACAAAAAAATGGAAATTTTATAAAAATTTTAAATCTAAACTTCTTACTAGGACACCTTGTATATCTGATCTTTTTTCAAACCGTCGTACAGTTGTCGTAAAGGAAATTATTTTTTGAAACGTTTAACGTTAAAAAGCTCGCTTATTGGCAATCAAGTACAGACTAGATCTAATTTCACTGTCGCTTCACTTTGCTACGAAATCACATCAAGTTTCAAATTGAAGTGAGCTTAACAGCTTTTGGATACAGTTTCTACATATGAATCCGGATGATTTGGCGCCTAAATAAAAATACTTTTTGCCACTCTACCACCTTTAATTAATCATCAAATATATACTTATTACAATTACATTGTTTTAAACTTCCGTTCCTTAAAAAAATCAAAACAAAAAAAATTTGTTTTTGTTCATTAAGCTTTCAAACTAAAAATTCCCAAATCTCTAATTTTAAATTTCCTTGATAATCAACAAAAATAATTTTCGTATACGATAAAAATCTTCTTCATTAACAAACAATCCAAAATCCAAATTAAAAAAATAAATAAATAAAACAAAAAATTTCAATTTACACTCGCGCTCATATACTATACACACACTTGATCTTTTAAAACCGATTTGACGATTTACCGGAAATAAGTATCCATAAGCGAGCACACTAACCTACTATATATAATATATATATACAGGTAAATCGTGCAGGTAAATGATTTACGTATATATATCGGCGATAGACGCGGAAAGACACATGGAAAATGTAAAAACCGGATCGTGAAATTTCTTATTCCGTCAAATTAAAGTGTAATCAAATATGATCACACTATGTACACACACACATCTATATATATTATACATACAAACCGGAAACAATCATAATATATATAGTATGTATATACACACGGGTAAAAAAATTTTCATTCATAAAAATATTTTACACTTTTGTATATATGTTGCGATCGAGCGATCGTAGTGCCAAAATCCCCCTAGGGGTTATTTTAATAATAATTATATATAATTTGTAATTCATCTAACGGTATATTTAATAAAAAAAAAACATATAACTAATTGATTTTGGTGATCGTTATATACGATCGATCATAACACATACTTTGCGATACAATCGATCGAAAGTGATATTTTAGGCGATCGCTTTTTGATCGATAAATTATAAGTTTGTTGTATTAAATGCGCTTTATATCTAGAGGGCATTACAAAATTACCTTCGATCGTTATTGATAAAAATTGTAATTTGTGTATTTGTATGTATTTGTAATGGTGTTTCTTGTTTTTTTTTTTACAGATAACAGTGATAGTGAAATGAGGGAAAAACAATATGGTGAGTAAGTTGATCGTGAATTTTTAATAATTTTATTTTTTTTTTTTTAATTTATTTAAAATAACATGAAAAACAACTTGACTTTTGTAACATTTGATCGCGAATTATTGTTATTATATTTTGCATTATTTTTTTTTATGCTTTTTATGCGATCGTTCGATCTTCAAATTTTAATAATAATAATACTGCAAACGTATTTTATTATATTGTTTCTGTAGCATACAAAAACCAATATTTTTCGCAAATATGTTTGAGTAGAGGTACACATAAAGCGATCCAATAGTTACCACGTATTTCAACTTCATGAGAGAATGAATATTATAATTTAAAGAAGGTAAAAATGAAAAAGAAGCTTATCTTATAAATTGGATTAATGAAAATTCGTGAGATCGTATACTATATATATACATACAATACACAACTAATATAAGAAAAAAGTAAGAAAAGCGCAAAACAGAAACATAAAATATTAACAGAAGAACAAAATATGTTCAGAATGGATTATGGACACACTGTTAACGATTTTTTTTTGTATATTGCCTTCCTTTGATGAATTGGTTTAATTAAATGATCATATGGTATGCATTTGGCTGTCAGTACATAGAGAGTGTACTAAAGTGCAGGCAAGTTAAATTGTCTGTTGATCCAACATCATTTTTTTTATCAAAATATTAGTCCATATTTCAAAAAGTGATTTTCATGAGTCGATTAAGATTAACACATATTCTATCTATTTTTCAAAAGCATGGTTCATATCAGGCTAGCTGAGAAGTTGTGGACAAATTGATGTTAAGATTAATGTTGCTAAAATCGTTACTAAAACCGGTATAAATGGTTTTAGTAAGACATTAATCTTCACTCTTTGCATGGGGTCAAAATTATGATGAGTTGAAATCCGTTCCATCGTGCGGTCAGATTGACCCTACATTTTTGTATGTAGGGTCAATCTGACCACGAATAGATAATCACAAGCATAGATAACGATGGGGGTTGTGAAAATATCAATGATCATGAACTTTTCCATCGTATGTTCAAAACAAAAAAATTTACATGGTGGTTTGAAATCGCAAGCATCACAAAACTTCTCACTCGTGTACTAGTATTTCAAAAGCTTGTATACAGGAAACGTTAGTGACTATTTTTGTAGCTGAAACAAATGGTACGGCAATATTATCGTTCGAACGTCGAATAATACAATATCCGAGGAAATTTATGCTGATTTTCATAAAAACTATAATAGAGCTGTGATGTCGCTATAGGGACAGATTCAAACAGGAAAAGAGCGATTGATAATTGACAAATGAGCAGCATTCCGTGATGTGTGGAACATATTCTTGACCAAGATATGTACAACATACAAATCCTCATTGAATGAAAAAATATACACGAACATCGAGTTTTAATGTGAGGATAATGTGCTTTTAGACAGCACATACCGTCAAAAGCAGGAAAATAAGCTGGATATATAATGCCAAAAATCCGATGCGAATTTCGAGGTATATATATGTGTTAACCACCACTTGAATCTCGTTCAAAGAATTATTCTCAAGACTAACTCTAGTTAGCTTTACTCGAAAATCGAATAGAAGCGTAATGGTTTTATCTACATTACATAACGATTGCGGAATTGACGGTCGATCTAATAAAACATCATACTGGACTGTAACTCGCAGATTATACAAAAGTATACCCAAACGGTCTTATCTTTTAATATGATCGACCTCATCGGAGGTGTTCCAGCTTTCAATTTATATAAAAGCGCTAACCCACATACAATTATACGAAATCTCCAGTGCCTCCGAAAATAAGACATTTCTGAATCAATTGCAAATTGGTGCATGCAAATATCTTCGAACGAGCGTTAAAACGTAATATGAAAGCGTTAATCAGTCAAGTTTGTTATGAAACGTTTGAACATAAGACCAGTTTGAACAACAGAAGAAGTTGCAACGAAGTCAACTATTAGTAAACGCGCGCGATTTTACTTGTGCCCGATCAGCTGACAGTAAAACTAAAACAAAGTGCAATATAGATGTAAATGAGCCATGTTGTTCAACTCACAGCAAAATTTTATTCATAGAATATACCCCATAACATAGAAGTCACGAGTTCAACCGAAGAAGTTGTTTGAGGACTGCCATATAAACATATTCTGAGAAGTTCATAGTTACATCTGAACCAACCCATTGGCATACCAATAGTAGAGACACGAAAGGTTATGCTATATGTCATCTAGGCGTCTTGATACGAAATTGATTTTGAGATAAGCAACCGAAATAGAATGGCACAGACTGAAGGACACCAATTATTTATGTAAGTGGTAGATCTTTATGTTAATCACATGGGCCATATTATTGCTGAATGTTAAGAGTTCTTGAACTTGTAAATTTTTCTCGAATAATTTCTAAAGACGTACTCAGAAATCCAGATCGATAACTCATTGACAATTGCGGAATTTTCATTGATGAAAAAACCTCTTTTTCAAGCAACTTAAGCGTTATTCAAAGTAGTCAACCTATGAGATATTTTATATGGAATTGAGTTGTATATATGGATTGTGAAACTTTCCACGTATACATCCAAAGTAAACCCCAGTTATTTAAAATATCGCACCCACTCCAAACTCCTGCAATCAATACCATATACAATTAACTTGATCGCAAGGTGGATAATCGTAAATAATATAAAGCAAATGAAAGTCAAGACCATTCACATGAAACTTAAAAAAAAATAATCGTAGATTTTTCACTATGCATATCATGAAATGTCTATAGAACCAATTGGGCAAAATAGCCCAAACCGTGCATAACAGCAGCCAAGAGAGGCGTCAACTCCAGTGTAAATAGTACTATAATCTTTTGCAAAGGCAACAACAGAACCAATCATCGGAAGTTCAAAATTATTGTTGATGTAGATTAAAACAATAAAGCAACAAAAATAGAGCTTTGAGAAACCCATGCTCAGATAAAAATACGAACTATAAGTCCTGTTACACAAGAAAAAGCATGAATTTTACTCAAAAAAAAACTCGTAATCGCCCGCGTCAGAGTATTTCTGAACCAACATTTTTACTAAGAGTCGGTCAAGTGAACTCTAGAACACTCTAGGTACTATAGCCCATCCTAAACCATGCTGCAGTTGTTTATAATACCAACTTTTTACTGATCATAGGAGCAATAAGTTCGTTACTAAACTTAAGCATGCTTGGGCTGACACCGAGAAAATCAACACTTTTACATCCTCTTAAGAACATTCTATCCGGATTTCTCACATTTAAAACAAAAAAAGAACAACTGGTTTAAGTAAAGAACTTTCCAAACTCGAGAGCCACATTCTAGAGGATTTCATTAACCATACATATCAGTACCTCGTCCAATCAAAACCAACGACGCTGAATTCTTTCGTTATTACGACAGTTTATCCAAAACAACACGTTACTATATTATGATTATTCAGCTTTCTAACCATCCTTCGTTTAGTATCAAGAACGAGAAAAAAATATATACAATCGATATTGTTCCCAATTGCATCACTGTAATTTACAAATTTTTCGGTTTAAATCTCTCCTTCCCGATCACAACTCCAAAACCAAAATTTTGAATTTCCTCTTCCGTACAAATAAGCCATCTTTGGTGCAACTCTTGAAATCTTACTTCGAATCCCATAAGAATTATTCCTCTAATTGGTTTTAGTGTAATAATTTCAGCGATCAATCTAATAGGATCGTAACATACAAACTATATAATATTATAACCAAATTCATAACAGTGTACCACCAATCATCTTATATGAATTTTGAATTCCTCTTCTCATATTCAAAATGTACATATGCATCGTTCTTCATTATGCAGATGATTTTTTTTTCTTTTACATACGTATAATATATATAAACATTATATACGCGATCGCGATCATCATAATCCTTTCATTTCTTATTCGTTCCAGAAAAATATAAAAATGGGATGAACCTTAATTTGAATTTCTTGTAATAAAATCTCATAAAAAAAAAATTATGTATATAGAAACTGATCATGTATTTGATCCGTACACAGCGCGATCTTATTTCACATTTTCTTATCAGAATATTCAACTAGATGAATAAAAATAAAATGTTTGTCTTGTATACGTTTTCTTTTATGATTTTATAATATGTACATATAGCCACGCCCCGTTTAATCTATTTTTATTTATCTATCTCTTTCGTGCTCGTTCATATTTGATCGCGTATATTTATACAAATGATCGATCGATCTATTTTATATAATCGCGATTATAAAAGCTTGGTTTCGGGTAAAATTTTATTAATTTTTTTTATTTGAATTGTAACGCCCTCTTTTATATGTACACATATATAATTTAATTGTGTATATGTTTTGTGTATATATACTATGAGTAATGGAATGTGTAATGAAAACTAGACGCGATCGATACTATATAGAGTTAAATTGAATAAATTATTCGCGATCGTTTATAAATTAATTTTGATTATGTGTGTAAGTTGTTTTAGATTAAATGTGTGCTCGCCGAGGTTAATGAGCGGCTCGACACGTGGTTTGATTTATATATGTACACGATCTCGCGGTTTATTTGTTTGATCATTCCAATTTGGATATGCAACATTTTTAAAACAAAATATTTTGATCTTATCATTAAGGAATTAAATATAAACATCACAAATGGATATATGTAAGACGTATAATTTAATATTATTTTAGCGGTTTTGTTTTTTGCGCGTCCCGAAATAATTTCAGTGTACTAATGACCATAAAGTGACCATAATAATGACATACAATTCTATAACAATTAATCACAATTTATTTTCATCATACCTTTCAGCAATAAGTACTCCACCTGCATGATGATTTTTATCCGTGAACACGTATATTATGTATATATAGTATACGGTCGATGATCGATCGAATAATGAAAAAGGTGGAGTGATGATCATAATCATCGTGCATACAAGATGATCAGTTTTTGCAATATGCAAAAAGTTATTTTCTTTTTTATTATTTTTCCTTTTTCTCAGGGCAAGGTCATGAGAGAATTTATAAAGTCTATATACATAAAATATACATATTATATCTAAAAATAAAGATCCAGTGACGCCACTTTATATATTATATATATTTACATGATCGTATTTTACATAAATCCCGCCACTGAACATATACTATATGCAATTTTTGTTTTTTATGTTGATCCGCGCGAATTTATGAATATAAAGAAAACAACAAAATGTATATTAAAATTATGATTTTGTTTCCCCGCGCACAAAATCCCTAGAGGGCGGAGCTCCTGTATATATAATGTTGGATGATCGCGAATAATTTATTGTTTTTAATTTTTGATCAATACTGGTTGATCTCTATAAACATAATATTGAATGTATGTATATGCATCGTGCACTAGACACGGTTCAACAACATCGTGTATACGATCAAGACGTATACTTATTATATACGTAATGGGGTCAGTGTTTTAGAAAATGTTGGCTTTATGCTACTAAATCACGCTCATTGTTTTTGGTTAAACTATATATTACACAAATGTATCTATAAATATTCATATTGTCTTACATATATACGAGTAGGTATTCGTGACTGTAAGCGATCTTGTTATATAAAAATTTTCTTAAAATATTTTTTGTTGTTGTTAAGATCACAACTCATGAAAATTGCGTTTTCTGGAACCATTTCCTGATTATAATTTCATTATATATTTATATATATATATATATATATATATATATATATATATATATGTTATGTGAATAATATTTATTTGAATTTATAATTATAATTTTTATTAAATATTTTTATGATGTAAAGACATGAATTTCATTTAAATTAAATGAACTTTCACAGTGAATATATGAATCTTAAGTACTGTGCTTTTAATATGTGTGTATATAGTTAAGTTTATTGGTTGATTTAAATTCGGGGATCACGCATGCGTGTGTCTATATACAAACATGTAAGTTGGGATCCGAAGAGCAAGGACCGTTTTATAGCGGATACGACCGGAAAAACTGAAAATTCGCGGTGGTCATTTTTTTATTTAACAAAATCTTGATTAACTTCCTTTAATCAAATTATTTAAGGAAACCTAAATATTATTTTACTATACAAAAGTATATAAAAAAATTGTATTTATTTACTTTTTGATACGCGCTGATTAATTTTTTTTTTTTCGAGTTGGATATAAAAATATAATTTATATTTTATGAGTTTTTATTACTATTTATTGTATTTGTTAAAAGAAAAATTTGCTAATGAAGGTGCTACCAACCTAAAGAATAAGAAAACAACACACAAAGAAATACAAAATAATTTATAATGCGATCGTAAAAAATTAACAAATAAAATTTTGAATATAATTATTGGTTTGTGTTCGGGTATATTTACTATATAAATAGTGGGAACACACAACTCTTTAATATGGCGTTTGGACCACTTCGATATTCATATAATTCTGGAATGCAAAATATTTTCAATGTTACAGAACCTTCTCCTCTTCGATTCAGTTTTCTAGTTCATTGAAAATCGAAGAAACGAGTTCAGCATACACCTAGCCCAGTAAAAACTCGTTCCTTATCTGACTCATCGATACTGTTTGATCCGAAAAGATGGCTATCACGAATAACTATCATGGCCAAGATTATAATGCAGGGTGTATGGAAAACTGGAATAAACTGGGATCAACAGCTACCAGAAACAAAAAACACCGAATGGCAGAGGTACCAGGATAATCTGAATGAAATGTCATATACATTTTTTTTTTGTTTAAGAAATCTATATTTCTGTATAATATTACAACTAATCTCAGTGATTATCTAGTAAATGTTTTGTATTTTTAAGCAGTGTAGCATCTTATGGGATGAGAAAAATCGGTTCATCCCATTTCGTCCAGTCCTTTGATTTCAGTAGTTCAGGGAACCACTATAATTCTAAAGGCTTTGTACTTTTTAGGCGCTTTGGTGCATTGGTGTGATCCAGTAAGTTCCGCAGCTCCTCGTTGTCATGTTGCTGCAGTTGCAGTACATGACTCCTTGCAAGCTTAATTATTTCATCACTGACGTATTCCATGTTAAGGTCTCGATGGAGGTTGTCATTTCTAATATACCATGGAGCATTGACAATGCTACGTATAGTACATTATTTTGTATGCATTCAAAGTTGAATGCCGTATGTCCAGATAGGCTTAAGGATTTGTTTATATAATAGTAGTTTGCGTTTTGCGTTGTCAGCTCAGAGTTTCTTCCAATATAAGCCACTGCATTTTTCTGAATTTAAAATTCAATTCTTGTCTTTTCTTTTTAACATGTGCTTTCCACCTAAGCTTAGTGTCTAGTGTCATGCCAAGGTATTTCGCATTGTCTGAGTAAGGAATTTGTTGGTGAAGTTGATGTGTGTTGATTTTGATTCGTTTAGCATTATTCTCCAAGTTTTTGTCCAAGTGTTTACAGCATTTTGTAGTTTCCGTGTTGACTCGCAAATACTAATATCAGTGGTCATAATTGCAGTGTCATCAGCAAAAGTCCCTATTCTGGCTTCTGCTATATTTGGTAAATCATTTGTATACAGAAGGTATAACACAGGGCCAAGCACACTACCTTGTGGGACTCCTGCCAATATTTTCTTTAGTTTTGAGTACTCTTCTTTTTGTCTCACTCGAAAATAATGGTCATTTATGTATGACTTAAGCAATTCAAAATGTTTTGGTAGATCTCGTTGAAGCTTAAATTCCAGACCATGGTGCCAAAGCTTATCAAATGCTTGGTCTACGTCTAGGAATACTGCTGAACATACCTTCTTCTCTTCCAACCTTCTTCTGTTCTATTGATGAGTGGCCTTCTCGAAACCCAAACTGATGTGGTGGTATAAGTTTCCTAGTCTCTATAATTGGCTTGAGTTTCTTCAGAAACAATCTTTCGAAAATTTTTGATGTGGTTGTTAATAAAAAGATTGGCCTGTATGATGTTTTGTCATTTAAAGGTTTATTAGGCTTATAGCAATCATTATTATTTCTGCTACTTTCCACTGTCTCAAAACATAACTTTGTCTAAAGACAGCATTGATTATGTGCTGTAGCTTCCGTAGTGCTTTGATTATTTTTGCTGTTATCAGGTCGTAACCAGGAGCCTTTTTATCTTTAAGATTTTTTACTTCTTGTTTGTCTATTTTGTTGACCGGTGTTAAATATTCATTCTCTACTGGCCCAGTTGGTGGTTTGAAGGTAATTTCTAGGTGTTCGGCAAATAGATCAGCTTTTTGTTTATCGCTGCGAGCCCAGGTTCCATCAGCTTTTTTATGGGTGGCAGTTTAGGTCTTTTTAGACTTTTAATGGCCTTCCACAACGAATAGTCCGTGTCAGATTTACCTGTCAGGTTACTTAGAAAGCAAGCTACTGACTCATTCTTGATCTCTTTTATAAGCAGTTTAAGTTTGTTGCACAGATTATTAAGGATTGTTTTATCTTCAGGAGCTCTAGTTCTCTGCCAAGTCTTGCGAGCTCGTCTTTTTTGGTTAACCAAGTCTCTCATGTCATATAAATACATACCGAAATGGATCAACATAACGTTAAGGTGCAAAATATAGAATTGCATGGGTTTGCTAATGCGTTGGAGTATGCGTATAGAATAGTGGTATACTGCAGGATCGTGGATGATTGCGATAAAACAAAAACTCAATCCCTCAATCCCTCGCCTTGAGTAAAACGTGACGTTATTACTAGCGAAATTATAATGAAACTTGTACAAGACACAATGAAACTTGGAGATGTTAGCACATACGCTTGGTCATAGATTCTACCTTAATGCTTTGTTGGATTAAAAGAAACGTCGCGGACGTTCTTCTGGATTTACCATTAAAATTACAGACAGATATAGTGGTAATGACAATAAAAGGAACCGCATATATTTTCAAATGTATTCAGTAAGGTCTATACTTACAATAAAATCTAGCGTACGGTTGTATATGTATGCGATTTATCAACAGATGCAAATAGAACTTGACAATGCAGGCCCTATTCAACTTAGGACTACCAAAAGTCGAGGCAACAATCCCTATATAAGTGATACATCACCCTATTCGTATGCATGGTGACAAAATCCACCCACATAAATGGTGACCAGTCTCAAACAGAAGCATACAAAAGATTTATCTGCAGGTAAGGTTTTTGCACGGATGTGTACTCAGACAATAGAACCTGTTTAACTGGCAACCTGTTTTATAATAAAAAAGATATACCGCGTAGCTATGCCAACCAACCTGTTGACATAGACGCCATGTTAGCTAAATATGGGATAATCTGGCACTTTATTCTTCCACACTTTGGTGAAATTTGGGAAGCAGGAATAAAATTCGTAAAACATCATCACTAGATAGTGATAGGAGATTCAATTCTAATAGAAATTATTCTACCATTCTCATTCACGTGGGACTTCACTATGTTGGCAGTAGTGCCTGTTCCAGATATTCATCATGATAATACTCAGTAAAAAATTGTTACCTCAACCGAATATCTTGCCATAGATGACCAAAGAGAACATTTCACAACATTGACAAGACGTTGTCAAATATTTAAACCAACTTCCTATGCGTAATTTCACCAAGTAGGAGCACATTAAACAGCCAATGGTTATGCGAATTAGCAATATTACAACAAAAGAAAACCCTTAACACTATGTGCCGCAGCGAGACGATGAATGCAACCTTTGGATAAAGCTTCACCAGTCGAATTAAATGGATATATTGAGTACCATATGAAAAACAAATTAACACTCGACCAAGTTTCAATACAGGTTCAATAATAAAATAAAAGTATAAAGCTACATGTAATGTGTAAAAATATTCAGTTCAGAACTATAAGCTATTTAAAAGCTTTCAGAAATCGAACACAAAAGTTTTAAAGTAGAAAATATTCAGCTCAGAATTTTAACAATTTATGAGCTCTCAGAAATTGAACGAAAAAATTTTACAGGAACTTACTCCCATAAAGAGTTATTTTCTTGTTTCCTTTGATAAATTCAAGAAAAAGCATACACTTGATGTTGAAGCACAAATCCTCAGTCTCGCCCTAAACGTTTATTTATAATATTACACTATACGACGAATATACTTTAAGAGCACACGCGGATGCTTTTATACAAATAGTCATTGTTAACTGATTTATATCTCCTTATCGGGTCATCTTAAAAATATTTTTTTTAAATTCTGAAAGCTCATAAAAAGCTCAAAACTCTACGAGATTTTGAGAAACCCACACATTAAAAATCCCAAAAACACCCAGAAGTTCCAAATTATTTAAAACGAATTTTGAAAGCTTATTGTGAGCTTATTTAATAGGTTGTCGCCTGTTTAAGCCAACGAACGTCAACCATAATTATTGACTCATTTTTAGGGTCCTGAAACTATGTTTAATTTGTTGGTCCAGATAGTAAGTTGTTAACTAGTATCGATTTAACATTTGGGTTAAGTGGTTTACTGATTTATTAGGTTTAATATTAACGAATATTTGAGATCGAATCAATATCGATTTTATATTGCCTTTTAGCTAGTCAAATTGGAAAGCTTGGAAATCTCGGTTACATAGAAAAACCTAAAATTGACATCAATAGTTATATGTTTGTAAACTGTATGTTTTTTACCACGGACATTCAACTATAACCAAGTTTTTGTATTGTTCAGTTATTTTGTAACTTGGACGGCTGATGAAGTGTAACTATATACCAATTAAACCAATTTGTACCTATTCGGATTTTATTTCCTACTTTGCTTGCCCACCTATGTGAAAATTTTCAATGCAGCCATAATAAATTAATAAATTCCCAAATTCTGGAATTTTCAATTTTCTATACAATCAAACCTGGCGTGGGCAATTGTTTAACTTGACCGAATATCACGAGTTGGTGTTATTTAATATTTGAAAATTGAAAATATTTTGTTATGTGTGGGAAAATATTATTCTTTCAATAATACGAAATGAAAACTGAGACATACGTCAAGTGTAAAAATCAATGACAACGACGAATTTGTAAACAACTGTTGGAGTAAACACGATTAAGTGGCTCAATATATTGTTTCAAACTTATGTCAGATAAGTCTACCAATATCATCATGTTTTGAAAAATCTGAAAGCTTTTGGAATCTTAAAATGCTTTTATTCTTGGTCTTAAAATAACTTTCGGTTATGAGTTTACCCAAACTATTTTTACAGGAGTTTGTTTGAGCTTTGAACCAGATCCGGTGCTATTCCTGAAATTTTGTCGATTTGTAGGGTATGCATAGTAGTCCATACACTGCCTTCTGGTAAGTATCTCCCAACCCTCTTCTAACAAAAAATGTTTTATTTCTAAACCAATCGAGTATGTAAATAATTATATGTACACATTTCATGTTTTTAATCGGTATAAACAATTTCACAATGATACTGGGCTGAAAATTGTTTATGTTTTCAAACAGACGCAGACATATTTTCTTTTCAAATGATACGCGCTAATTAATTTAATTTTTATTTCTTTTGCTATTAATTAAAATATGATATTCTGTTTGTGCTTGCAAACTGACAACGTTGCACTGTAAACACCTTAAAGAAAGTAAAACATATTTTATATTATATACAATACTATGTAAAATACAACATAAAAGATCACACACAGTGGCGCCCTCACATTTATACTTTTTTTATATAATTTAATAATCGCGTATATATCATAAAAAAAAATTTATGACTTAAACACGCGACACATCTCAATTTTCATTTATTATATTATATTATATATGATCATGACGACGACGAAATATCATCTCTCGGTTTCTGTGTGTATAGATCATAAATATATATAATATGATCATGAATGATCGCTGGTGGATCGTTATTTGTTTTTTTGCGCGCCGGATGTTAGCGCAAAGCAACGACATAAAAAATAAATAAGCTTCTGATTTAATTATTATTTTTTTAGTGTATTTATCCCCACATATTTCAAACTAACGATATGTATATAATATACAAAGTCTACGATCGAATGATCGTTAGAAAATAATAAATATAAAGATGAATAATAAATAAAGCGATTAAAATGAAATTAACATTTTATTTTTTGGTGATGGCATGCATATTTGGCCTTTCAAAAGTTTTTTTGGGAAAAAAGCCTGAAGATCATTTAATGTTTTCGGATGATCACAAACGAAATTCTCGCCTATACGATTACATCTTCATTGCGCACATATTCTTATATATATATATGGGCTGGAGTGAGATCAAAAATGTGTATATACGACTGTAATTAGATAATAATTATAAGATATTTTGAATATTCAAAAAAATAAAATAATAAATAAATTATATATACGATCGTGTCGAGGAGAATCGACTCGAAATTTATGTATGTTATGATCATTATATCGAGAACATCTTAAATATCTCTCGTTTTATAAATAAATGAAAAAACAAAACCGCGCGTGATTGTAACACAATTTTTTTTTTATTCTTAATACATATTATGAATGATGATCGCGCGCGAGAAAAAAAATAAAGTTGAGTGATCTTTTTTTTTTAACTCATCCATATTTGTTGTTGTTTTTCGGCTTGATCATGATGATGATGATGATGAAATTTGTTTGATCAAGATCACACAATAAGACTTAAAACAACAAAAACTATGTCTTAATTATTATTGGTTGTTGTTGTTTTGTACCATTAATTTAGAATGTGATTTTAATCTGGATTATTTAAAAGGGCGCCCATTTCTTGCCATGACATTTTTTGTCCCCGTTCGCGATATATTATGTACACATATACGATCATGATGAATATAAATAGGAAATGTAAAAAAAAATTAAAATCAAAGCACAATAATTAAATCGTCATATATGTATATTGTTAGTCTGTATGTCGGGCATGAATATTAATTAAGCATCGAAGTTTAATTATCCGTTTCGTATGTACATGAAAAACGAGCAGTTAGTTTTAATATATAATAATAATACAGACCAGTGACGTCGATATAGGTTTAAATTTAATTTTTTAATTTAATGATCATTAAAATCACATTAAATAACAAAAATCAATGTGCGATCAGTTGTGGTTATATGTGTGTATATGGTAGTTCTGAAAACAAACTTTATGATCACATATCGGTTGATTTTTTTTTTTTGTATCCTTGATCATGATCATGACTTTATATTGTACATACATACTTACGATCATTATCGTGTATATATAGCTACATAGTATATATATTTGGTGATCGTGATCTATAGTAAGATTATAATCCACCACTGTATATTATGTTGTTGGATTATAAAAAAATTCACTTTCGAAGAAGACATAGAGATGTATACACATATGCAATAAAAAAATGCATGCGTTTGTTAATTACATTATTACATATTTTTTGCATGCAAAAAGACAAAAGAAACATAATTTTTATGCTCTTTTCTTTTTTTTTTTGAAATATGTATTATTAAAACTAATTAATTATGTTATTTTAGCATTTTTTTTATTACAATTCGCGTCACTACAGTAAAAATTATGTTTGTTTAAAAAATAATATAAAAATGTGCAGCGTGGACTGTAATTGTCTGACCGTTAAAAGGTACAGGTGTTGCTCGATTTACGCGATTTCTTGACATTTCCAAAAGGCCAAATTCATTAATATTCAAACTATATGCCAGATCTTATATTGTGTTCCACATTACCTTTCCATTCTAAAAGTACGAAAAAGCTCTAATATAGAGTAAAAGCTTGTTATTGATTGAATATTGTAAAACTTAAAAATCGATATCACAAACGGATCTTAATGTAAAAGCTTTGCAAAAGCTTAAGAAACTCCTAACTAAAATAATTTTTTCGATTACATAGTTTAGAAGACTATGATGTTAGCTCGAGAGATATATGTGTTTAAGCAAATTTTGTGAGAATCTATATAGTCTCGATGTTACAGTGACGTCTTAAGTAGTATATTCTACTAATGCTAGAGATAAAGCTCTATAGATGGCCAGATAGGTTAAAACTATACTGACCGCTAATGCGCATAATACTTCATAATATATACCATATATACTACATTCACTCTATATTTCGGTCAGTGCGTCCAGAAGATGCCCCCAGCGAGGTGTGCTTTCATCCCTGTTGTGGCTTCTTGCCATTGACAAACTTCTTGTTATTCTTCGTCAGTCCAGTTGCATAGCTCTTAACGCTGATAATCTGGTTATTATCAGATATTAATCAACACGTTCTTCTCAATATAGAACAGTTGTGTCTGGATAAGGGTTTACATATGAACACGTTTTAAACCGATTTGGTTATATTTACAAGTAATATTAACACTGCACCTTTTTCTGTACCATCTCTTTTCGGGTGTATGATAAATAGCTCAGTCTATCTCAAAAACCTTGGTGTTTTCTTATGTATAATACACTTTCTGGATTTCAAACTATACAAAAGCCACTGCTATTTTTGTCAATGCTATTGATAATTCTTGGGGTAGAGCTTTTGATAATTCTTGGGGATTGACTCCTAAAATGCTATATTTTATTTACAAATCACTGGTTCTACCAATTCAATGGTCAGTGGTTAAAGTAAAATCTTCAATGCTGGAGCCATGTCTTCAACTCTGCTCCATAGCTATGGAGCCCATTTGTTCGGTTGCCTATCGTTTGTGGAGGCCATAGATCAATTCTTAATGAATTTAAACGAGCTATGCTAGCAATCAACGTGTTTAATGATAGGCTTCTGCCTGTTTTTAATTTCCACCGATAATTTAAGAAAATTTATCCATCCAGGGATATGTGGTTCTCACCAAAGCTCAATCAGCTTCCGAATCGGTTGTATCTTTTTTAATGCCTCTCTCTGGCGGTTTGGAGACATATTCTTCTATTTATCAAGCGGAATTTATTACGGTTATACACTATGATTTCAACCACAAAAAAATTATATCATTTCCGACCACAAAGAGATTATATTTTGTACGGATAGTAAAACTGTCCTTAACTCATTGAAAATGTTTCCAACCAGCTCTAAATAGTAAAAAAAAATTTGAACTACCTTCGTTGTTACAACATGTGGATTCCTGCCCATTGTGACATTGAGGGCAACGAAATTTCAATATTGGTTCTCGCTTATATTTCATAGATCCTGAATCAGCTTCTCTTTTATCTCTTCACATAGTGACAAAAAACAATTAAAAACGTTGTTCTATCGAATCTAAAGCTGAGGTGCAGTCAGCTATTCCTACTTGTCGTAAGGCGAAATACTATGTCAGAGGATTTAACCCGAAGCTGATCAACTATACGTTCTCTCATTGGAAAAAAAAACTTGAGAAAATTCTATACTTACTATAGGTGTTTCAAAATTCATCTCCATTTCATGAGACTTGCCAGTGACGTCTTATGCGGTCGAATGACAAGCTAACATTTCATTAGCAGTTGCTCGGCTTTCAATCACATCAGATCGCTTAAATTCAATTCCAGAAATATTCCTGTAGTGTTTTCTCTGCCATGGTTCAAACTGGTCCCCTCTGTGTGTGAGTGTGGAAACTCAAAGGGTTCCAGCCAACTTTAACAAAAATCACCAACGTAAATCGAGGATTACCTGTACATAAATAAAATTTTAATTGTCATTGTTTAATAGATCGTCCGATTTAGAAAACTTCGATCTAATATTTTTTCCCAATAATTATCGATAATAAATCAAATTGATTGCTGTGATCAATCCAAATATATAAAACAACAAACACATGTTACATATACCCTTTCAGGTTTGATCGCGAAATCCATTAGAGATCACAATCGATCCAAGTTCGACAATAAACTGTCACACTTTATATATAAGCAAATTTTTTATTGTTAAACCAACTGTCAAACCGCCTTTCGATACAAATGATGCGAGTGTGCCTCAAATATACCTTTTAATTTAGGAATAGCATGGCAGAAAGAAAAAAGTTATTTATTTCATTTTTTTTTTCGCTTGAATCTTAAAGAATTGCAACAACAATGATTACCCTAAAACAACGATCATCTCCCAAGAAAAGACATAAAAAGTCGATAATATTATTTTACTTTTGTTTTTTTTTTTTTTGTTTAAAAGACAATAGAAGTCATGATGATCACCATGATTTGTGTATTGATTGTGTATATGTGTCTGTGTTACAATTTTTTTTTGGTACCGACCGATATGGTTATTAGTGCCGGTATAAAGGAGGGAAACCAACATCAAAAACATTGTTAAGGTGAAAGGGCGCCAGAAGTCTTTATTTTACCTGAATATTCATAAAAACAGCAAAGTGGATTTTAATTTTGGTTTTCTTGTTAATGACGCCCTCTATCTGTGTCAATTATCAAATTTTATCGTCCTTTTTTACGATCGAGCATATATGTGCATATATACATCCAACTGGGATCATAATATATAAAATATTATACAGTACGAGAAGAGAGAGCAGATGGTTACCGCAAAAGTTTTATATATATATTGCTAAATATATTCTCAGAAAAATCGGCAAATTAGTGATGATCATCTTTGATCGCATCGTACGTTCATATACTCGTATATTAAAATAGGAAGTTAATCATAAATCAAATAAAAACATTGTATATTTTATACACGATCATATATAGACGCAATTTACTAATACAAATAAAAAAACAGAATTTTGCATATCGATTAATTAAATCTTAAATTTTAATTGGATTTTTCATTCTTTCGTATATATGAACATAAATATATACACGATCGAGGATGATCATAATATTTGCGCGATATTAATCACAATTTTGTATATAATATATGTGTATGATTTATGATTTCACAATATAATGTATATTATGTATCGAGAAAGAGAGCATATAGATATAAATTCAGCAGGTGGTTCTTATGCAATTGATCTCATATATGATCATGGTGATCGCGTACATACAAAATAACTATAAATGATCATTCAAAGTGAAAGGTTCTAATTTTTGTTACATGTATGGTAATTTACCTTAACATTTCATTAATAGTTTTATTTTAGAAAGGAGATCAACATAATAACGATCATGATCGCTTAATTTTAACTTTTTGATGTGTAAAACTAGGAAATGACTTCAATTAAGACAATATTATAAATTGAATGAGATTTTTGTTCTTTTTGGAATTTTGTTAGATAATGTGATGATATTATTTTTAATAGAATATCAAGTGATCGTCATAAATTTAATATAAAAAAAAACTCGATATACAAAAAAGACCCTATCATTTCGTATATATTATAATGATATTCAAAAATTGACATTGCGTGTCAAAGTGGCATATAAAATTTTTCTACTGTATCATTACGTATCAACAATTTACACTAATATTATTTTTCCGTTGGATTTTTTGTGCCTTGGAGAATTCTTAATATATGTACCATAGTGACTTTGGTGCGTGAGGTTAATACGTATGTATATATTGGGGACGTGTCGAATATATTGTCGACGATAGTTTATATTTCGATCTATGTGCTGTAGTTGAAAAGTGTTAAAAAAAATTAATTTGGTTTGAACCCGACTAATTACATTGTTTTCTTTGTTGTTTCAGGTAAGGAATTTAACGCTTGTATACATGCAGATGTGTAATGTAAGTTTTAATTATTTGTCTTGAGTGCGCTAAGTTTAAGGTTAAGTGAAATATATATTTGTCCAGTTTGGTAATTAAATATTAAATATTGTGTGGAAGATGTCGACTGTCACTTTAGTGATCTGCACCAGAAAGGATGGGACAAGCTCTATCCAAAATTTTTCTTAAGATCAAGGAATCGGAAAAGATCCTAGTCCTTCTCGAATTATAATATACAACCCATGAGGATCTTGCTGGCATTCTCACGGTGCATTACCCTTCGTCCTTTTCCCATAAACTGAACTGCTTTGGATCAAAATTTCTATTAAAGAATCAACTGGTGACCTTGATGATACCAGATATCTTAAGCTTCATTAGAAGAAGAAATAGATTCGGAATTGTGAGTGTACGTCTGGGAAGGGATGTCACAATAGACCAATCAAGCCTGAGTGACTGGATAAACTGTTTAAAAAGATTTAAGATTGTTTAGAATAATCGCCTCTAATTTAAACTTTTGAAATTCCGAAATATAGATTACCTGTTCCAATCACTATTTTACTTAGAATATTTCTTATCACAAACGTAAAACTGTATATTGGGGTAGACTCGTTAAGCACATCTAAAGCTTTTTTTCCCAGTCACTCAGACTCAATTGGCTCATTGTTACATCCCATCACAGACGTACACTTTCAGTCCCGAACTCTATTTGTTCTAATGAAGTCCAAAATATCCGATATCCTCAAGGTCGTCAGTTTGTCCCCAAATAGTAATTGTGATCCAAAGCAGTGCAGTCTATGAGAAGAGTATGAAGAACAAGAGCACAAGTAATACTCTACAGTATCTTCTTCTCCTCCCTCACACTGTTTTCAGTTTGCGATGTTCCGAATTTTCATTCAGAATATATGATTATTCAGGAAGGAAAGCCCCGTGAGAATGCCCAGCAAGATCTTTAAAGTGTGTCTACCATAGTTTAAGAAGACCTTCGGTCGATAGGAAACCGGAGATAAAGCCATCTCTTTTGGTGCAGATCACCAAAATGACAGTCAATTTCTAGTTTAAGGGATAGTGACCTAACTCCTAAAACTGGCTCACAAAAGTGGATGCCGCACTCAAATGTGCCAATTCATCGGCCTATGAAATCTTACTTTATTCAGACTGCCTTGTCGACCTAAGACAATTATTGTCTCCAAAACAAGGTTCGATGAAACAGTATTGGAACCAATTGCCTTTGAATTTGTCAGAAAGGATTCAGATACGACGATCTCTGCAGCTCATCTCATTTGCAAAGAATACTGCTTTCAAAATTGCAGCAATTTCAACCTGAAAAACAGTAGCGTACTTGCCAAGGGGGATAAATAATTCGACCTCAGGATTTTGTATCTAAAGCTTATAAACACACTAAAACATTGATAACTTTTCAAAGCACGTGCTAAAATCTCACAGTCATCAGTAATAGCTCTGCCATTGGCCAATATCTTATACTGTCAGTGATCTTAAATGGTGTATCTGACCCAATTCACTGAGTAGACTCTGATCACTATGATTGAACAAGTTATTGAGATAAATTGATAGAATTAGAACGACTAATATTTTGTATAACCTTTCAAATTCGCATAATCCGACAGATATAGCAAAATTTAAGCTTAAGCAACCTTATTTCACCATGTTGATAGAAAATTCACGATATAACAGACGCCCTCGACATATTATTCCTTTTGTTGTTATTCCAGACAAATATCCTGATGCAAGCACATGTAATTTAGAAATTTCAATTAAAAATCAAAACCAATCAAATAACCTTTTTCTTATATACAAGAATTTCGTTTAATAAAAATCTAAATTGCAACATGATCCTTTTTATAATCCTAATCCTTTTTCGTTACGATTCATATTCTTTATACATTTAAACCTCGTTTTCTTAAATTCAAAATCTTTAACATTTTTATCAAAATTATATCTCAATTGAATAAAAATTAGAAAAAAAAGGATTAACCGATTTTTTTTTGGTTAAAAGGATATAAAATAACAAAGTTTTGATCTTCTTGAAAATATTTTATTGCTAAGAAAAATATTATCAATATGGTTCTGTATCGTAAAATATAAAAGAATATATAACCATATGTCGATAAACTTCCTTTCGATTTCTTTTGAATTCACATTAGGAGCATAATGTATATGGTATAAGATTTGTCACGTGATCAAAGAAATAAATTTTCTACCTAAGATATCCTTTTTTGTTTACTTTGTTTATTCATCGATCGTATATGTGAATGTAATAATTGTGTAAAACACAATAAAAGACAACAAACGCGTAGAGGTGCACCCGTCTACCCTTTTATACCGATTATTCAATCGATTCGATCTTAATAATTTAACCCTTTCGATTTCTTTCCGTCTATTATCCTACATATATATCTTTTTATATGTATAATGATCGTATTTATAAGATGATCATTATTGATCGAGGTTTTTATTTTATTTTTGGTCGCGTGGCTTTAACACGTGATTAAACATCTTTGTTTTGTTCTGTATCAAACTATATGTAGTAAGTTAATTGAGTGACAAAATTTATATACGTCTTCTTCTTTTATGTGTACACATTATCTTTTATGATATCGTAAACGAATATACGATCAATCTAATATGTTAATTAGACAGAAAATATAAATTGATATTCAGAAAGTTTAAAATAAAATGATCATACGGTGGCAGATGTTTGTGTTCTGTCGTTTCGCGTATTATGTGGTGAACGACAATTTATGTTTATGAGTAAATATTTTGGATTCGTTTACATTTGTTGACAATCTTGGGAAAATGTGTAGTAAAGGGAATGATTTTTTTCAAACTAGGCGTTTACAAGCTTTGGAAGCTTTACATTAATTTCTCTTGTAAAGAAAGCATACTTTTATTGTACCTAACAAATACAGAGATTTTCCATATCTTGAAAGATCAATTAAGTTTAAATGTGCTTCAAAAGCTTTTCAGTGCCTTAAAGCTTTCATTATTATTTATCCTTTTTGATATGGTTGTTAAAACTTATGTTTAGGATTTTAAAGATTCTTCTAAAGATGTAAAGCTCTTTCAACAGAACCTCTAAAAAGTTTTCAAAAGCTTTGTTTTAGATAAACGCCACCAAACTTTTTCTACTGTTTGAAATATACATACCTCAGAACAACTAAACAAAACTACTAAATGGAAGTGTATTTAGTTCGAACTGTCTAAAGTTTGAATGAGGTAAAAAAATATATAGACACTCTAGACCAACTCCTTAAAGTATCTATTTGTTACTTATACTATTTCGGCGTCTTCTGTTGTCTATTAATCGGTTGTGGTTTTTAAAGGATCTAGAAACTAGATTATGTACTTACCGATTTATGTTTCAACTGTACTATCAATTTTGATGTTATATCAGTTGTATCCAATCTGTGAGTTTAAAACAAGTTTTAATAACTTCTCAAGATATTGATGTTGGAAGACGGTTTGTTATTTTAGAGTTTCCAGAAGTTAAGGCTTGTAAACATGCTGAATAACAGACGATAGGTAGGAAGGTTTAAAACTATCCTAGATGTTGACTAATTCTCCATTTCAGCAAGACTTTAGTCAATCTTGTTCTTGTATATTTTGTTTATTCTAAACCACAGTGCCTTAAAAACGAAGGTGGTTCCATAACTTGGCTAATTAATGGGTAACATTTTGTTGAAATGCTTAAAAATTAAGACAGTTCTCTAATTCATTTATATTTGAAAACGCGATGTTTAAATTCAAAGAGTTGTAGTTCGCTTCTTGACACACTCTATTAGCCAAATGTTGCCAAATAATTAAAGTACTCTCTCTTTCCATAAACTTGACAAAATAGTTTTGACGTGAATGTAGGGTTCCAATATTTTTTGGTGAATATTTTGAGGCACTCAACGATTCTCAGTTCAAATTTGAACTTACAACCTGGAATCAACTCTATTCAAACTATTTTTATAAATTATATAATTTTCCTTGTGATTTCTTTATCGTTTGAGTTCTTCTGGATCAACCATCTGAATCACAGAAATATATCTTACCAATTGTCTGAGTGAAATTCTTTCCTTCAGCGCATATAACTTGTATAATAGTTAAAACTGGCAATGTCCTGGCAATGTTCCTAACTGTAAAAAGGGGACGTTATATCAGATCTCTTCATTACAGACCGGTCGTACCCCAACTTTTTACCTGAATCGACGGTCTTGTATAAATACTGTAGACTTATTTTTTCTTTCATCTGAGCTTAATAATATAATTATTATAAAGATAAATTCACTAATTATATCTTAAACTATTAGCAGCTTAAAATATGCAATTATCATCTTAACTCATCGTTTATATATTTTTAATTATTTTACACCATTTTTCATCAAGAAAGCTCAAGGAGGAGAAAGCTTTTTCAGCCAATTTAATTAAGTTTTTTAACAGAAAATAAAACTTTCATCTCAATATTCATTAAGTTTAATATTTTCTGGTGAATTTTACATTTAAAATACAAAGCTTTCATGTTAGCAATTAGTTTAAAAGTTATTTTAATCAAAAATATTGTAAAACCTTATCTTAAATTTATAATTGTGTTGAAACTCAAATTGAAGTTGTGATTCATATTATGATAGGTTAGGTTAGGTTGTTGTGGCTGCTATCGCACACTTAGACCGGCGACCGGTCCGTTGTGATACCACTCTATGTACGGCTATAGGTCCGAGTTTTTTCGTAGTACCATCTGCGGATTGCATAGCTCCATATCAGCCTATAGTACTGACATGGAAGATGGGTCAGCCCATGAATTCTAAACACGACAGGGGATCCAGATATATGTTCATTTTTCACACCGATCGCACCGCCCAACCGATCGAAGGTGAAAACCCCATTTGCATCTTGCCCCGAATCAGGATTCGATCCCGGTACTTCCCTCTCCAACTGCCGCAGCTTTAACCACTGCGCCACCTGGGCGGTTATTATGATAAGCTTCACCGCTTTCCAAGCTCCAACAGTATTTATTAGTCAAATTAAATTATGTTTTCCATTTATAAAAAAATCTTTTATTTTAAATTATAAAAAAACTGGACAAACTATGAAGCTTTAAATCAATTTGAAACTTTTTTAATTAAATCAATGCAAAAACAAATTTTTGCAAAATAAAAATTTACCGTTTGAAAAACTTTCAATACAAATTTTAACAAAAATAAAACTTTAAAATTGAAAGCTTTCATATAATTTCCAATTGGCTTTAGAAAATTTACAGTTATAAAGATTGTAAAACCTTATATTGGGAAATCCAAAATTATAGTTTTGTTTCATATTCTAAAAAAGTTAAAGATTCACAGCTTTTCAGATCTCAAAAACTTTTATTTAAAAAACAATCGAAGAATGTTTTAATTTTATAAGATTTTTTAAATTTATTTTTATTTCATTTTTATTAAAAGCTCTGTGAATTTAAGTTTTAAAAAGCTTACTGAAAGCCTGAAATATCAAGCTTTTCTAAAATTTCATTATTAAAAATTCGGGTTTTGAGCTTTTTCAATTAATTAAATAAAAACTATTTTCTTTGAAAATTTAAAGCTTTAAAACAGTTAAAGCTTTGGATTTGTAAAAAATTCTAAAACAGTTAAAAGCTTTTATAAGAAATATTAAAATTATGTTTTCATTTTATAAGCTTTTTTTAATTTTATTTTAATTTCGTTTTTATTAAAAGCTAAGTGAATCAATATTTTTAAAAAGCTTACTGAAAGCTTTAAATATAAAGCTATATTAAGATTTGATCATTCAAGATCCTATTCTTCAGTTAATTAAAAATAGTTTCTATGAAAATTTAAAGCTTTTAAACTGTTTAAGCTTTCGATTTGTACAAAATACTAAAACTATGAATTAAATTTTATAATACACATATTTTATTAGCTTGATTTAAATTTCTACATCCGATTGGTAAAAACAAATTCAATTGAATGTTTTACCAACATCCTATTCTACCCTTCGATGAATAACAAAAGAATTAATATATATATTTTTCCATTCTACCCTGGTTGGTTCGATTTATCCTGCTGCATTGTTACGATAAACTGCCACCCCTCGGGAAACCAAATTTTAAACGCGTAGTTATTTTTTTTAGTCATTACAAAAATTATGTAAACTCGTAAATCCATTTTGGACGATGAATGAGAACAAGAATTAATTACAGGATATTGAAAAATATGTATTTATGACAGAGTATGGTTATTGACCAATCAATCATAATTTATGATTAAATGGAATATTTTAACATAAAAAGGATCTGATTACTGTTCTAATGGAAAAATGAGAATTTAATCGAGAAACATTGCGCTAAATCTGTACACATCGAGTCTCGTTCACGCGTATTAATTTCAATTAACCTATGTCTTTTATATACCATATATCGATATATACGCTTCTCATCAAACCGAAACAAATCGTGTATAGACATTAAAAAAATTAAAATATTTTATTTAATTAGAAATTTTTTTACTATTTTGTTAGACAAATTGAATTTAGAGAGTAGAAAAAAAAAAGCAAATTATGAGATCCAATTTTACGATTAAACAAGGCGTCACACAATGAGCATATCTTGGCTATAGAATATTTATAATATAATTTTATGTAATGTGAATAAAGCATCAGTATCACTAAAAAAAAATAATTTATGTTTCGTCAAACTATATAACGATACATTAAAAAAAAAATAAACTAACAATTTCGTATAACAAATATTATAAATTAGATTTTTTTATGGTTGAGATATTTTTTTTTAAAAGTGGAATGTGAAAAGTGGCTTTTCGATGCATTATTTATATAATCATCTAACTAATTGTAAATTAATTAGAAATTTTAGATTTTCATAAAATGCAAATAAATATGATTTATTATGACGAATTCTACACGTGTTTTTATACGGTGAATGAATCGCGATAATCGATCACATTTTTATCAAATTTGTACACAACTAATATTAGAAAATTGATTAATCATTCATTTTCATGTGTGTTACGCGTATAATTGATACGATATGTAAAATATAATTTAAATTAATTAATTATATAATATATATAGTGTATACGAGGGGGAAAACAATTAATTTTCAATGTCAAGTTTAATTGGAATTTAAATTCAATTTTTTTAAATAAAAATTGGCATGCAATTTCATGAACTAAATGGCAAATATAAACTAACCTTTCAAATTAATTTATTGTTGATCGACTAATAAGAGTTGCTAATTTTGAAATATTCCGAAGTTTAAAAATATTGGGGGGGTTGCCGAAACGCAAACTGAACTAGTTGTATAAAGCACAAGTTATCGTCGTATTATCTCAGCACACTCAGTCAACAAAATAAAAATATAATTGCCAAAATATGAGTCTAAATTCGAAAGCTCGATTTAACACCAACATTTAAAATACCAACATTTAAAGTACATTAGTCTTAAAAATGTTTGCCTAAAAACCTAGGATTTGCTTTCAATTCCGTATCTAACCATAATAATCAATGGCCGTAAACGGCCCTAACCGCGTGAACGCATTCGTGAACATTGTAGGTAGTCATCAGCACAACTTATCATTTTTACAAACAATCGCTCGAGACCGCGGCATCATCAGTGTGTTTGGAATTAAATCCTCCATAAAATATTTTAAACTGTTTGCCATAAACATTTTTAATTCCATTTCGTGAAACCTTGTTTTATATCCCTCAAGAATCAGTTTAAATGATGGTCGCTTAAGCTATGAGCGTAAAAGTCGCTTGAGCTATGAGACACTAGCAATGCACACGTCTCACTTACGACAGCACTTTTACGGCCGTATTCTTGGAGTTGTGGTACCTATATGACATCATATTTTGTATTTTCTTAGTAGATTGAAACGACGATTATTAGCTGGTGAGTTCTCATATAAGTTGCATTAAAGCTAGCATTAAGTACTCATTTCAATGAAAAGAATTAGTCTCCATCGTCTCTTTTGGATAAGTTTTACTCGAGCACTTCGTTAATGACACCGAAAAGACGTTTTATTTGCAGTTAAGCTTCGACATATCCGTTCCCAGTGGCCTTTCTATAAAATGGACATTCAACTAGAGTTGGAAGGTCATATATAAGTTCGATTACGATTGATGAAGTTAATGAACGAGGTAGCTATAACTTCCTGTCTTAAAACTCATATAAGCTGATCAATCGTTTTGGTCAGTGCCATAAACAGGGGTTGAGTAATGCAAGCTCATGCAACAAATCACAATAGTGTCAATATGTGATTATTCCACTAATAAGATATTGGGGCTAAGGTGAGAAAATTATGAGGTGACCACGGCTGGTACAATGTGCGATCTGAAACACCAATTTTTACAAAATTTTCGCAGCATTTGCGTCCGTTGCATTTCGTCTGTTCGAATGTTGATTTCCAGGTTTTCAATTGTCTCTGGTTTATCGACGTAAACAAGTGACTTTACATAACCCCAAGAAAAATAATCCAATCGGGTTAAATCACACGATCTTGGTGGCAAATTAATTGGAACATTACGCGTAATTATTCTTTGACCAAAAGTTTCTTCAAAAGAACCACTCGTCAGCAAGATTATTGCCAGCTGATCGAGGGACGAAAATACCGCTCAACACTGACAGTAACACTCTGATCATCATCGTTTTTGAAGACATATGGACCAATAGCTCCTCCAGCCCTAAAGCGCATCAAACAGTAATTTTCTGTGGATGTAATGGTGTTCGACAATTCTGCTCATTTACGTACTCATTCAACCAAAAATGGGCTTCAGCGGAGAGCAAAATTTTGAATGGAGATTCAACATCAATATCAGTTTGTGCTTCAGACCATTCGCTGGCTTTAATTCATGCACAAGTTGAAAGCTTTTAAGACAAGATCTTTGCGTAAAATCTTCCATAAAGTGGAAGGACATAACCTCAGTTGCTGAGAATGGTGAGAAATTGATTAATTTGGATCTACTTCAATGCGTCCCTGTACAGTGGTTACAGTTTTTTCAGTGTGCACAGTTTTTTCTGTTCGGCTCACATGATGTACATTTTCATTAAGAGTTAACGTGGTCCGAAAACGATCTATTGTTATTCGAATTAGCCGCTCTAAAGGAAGAATATGTACGCCATTAAGTAAGACAACAATTTGCAAGCGTTGCCCTGATATAAGTCTATCCATATGGTGAAATGTCAAACCAAACTAAACTAAAAGCAACTATCAACTGTTTAATGGGTTGTAAACTAAAGCAGTGTTGCCAACTCCAAGTTGTGCATCTCTAAAAAACACTCTTTATGACATGTGATCTAAAATATATGAGCTTACAAGTAAATCAATTAATTCCTGCATTCAATATTTAACAGGTTCATAATTCATCTTCTATTGTTCGATGGTCAGTCGTACTGCACACAGACTACTATCTCCTATATATTATCAGGTTATATTTTTCGAAAAGATTATATTACCTTCTTTCTTAAATAAAAACTGTCAATCAGTTTACTGACCTAAAACCGATGAACAGGTAAAGCATATAATAATTTAAGCCGGGTTATGTCAGATTTGCACTCGGTTTGTGTAAACACATCATAATACAATCTATATACAGTGTACGTATATATGGTGACGAAAGCTCATCAAAAATTACCACCGCACAAGTATTTTACAAAAACAAAAATACATAAATCCATCGCATGTCTTAAATGCATTACAATCATTAATTGTAATAAAATAATGATCATGTAATAATAATGATCATCACAAGATATATCTGTATACTTTCTTACGCGTACATATATAAGATATATTGTATTATAAAGAAGATTTTAAATTTTAAATTAAATTTAAATAAACAAAATTAATGACTTTCAATTTTTCCTACTCGATGAATATTATGTACACTTTGTACAAGAATCAGCAGTAGTCAGTCGAATTTATAATACAACACAGTTGAACAGCCTTATACACACATGTATTGTATAATGTTTGATGCGTGAAATAAATAAAATATTAAAATAATTAAGAGTGTTATAAGCTAATTAGAATATTATTTATTTTTAATTAGAAAAATATGAAATTATAATACAAAATACGTTTTTAAGAGATTAAGACACCAACGTTTATATTATAAATATTTTTGGTTTGTTGTAAAAGATGGTCTTCTTAATGATTTCCCTGTCAAAATATTATATAAAAATCAAATTTACATATATACTAGTCGTATAACATTGTTTTCGTTGAACGATGAGCTTTTAAAAGGGTTCATGTTTTTTAATTATAATATACAGTGTTTTTAAATAAATTAGCATATATAGAATTTATTTTAATTAGATGATTTAAGAATTCTCAACATATATACAAAAATATATATATATATATAATTTTACTTAATTATTTTGATTAGATCATCATATCTATGATGGATATATAAATTTATTTTAATGATGTGTTATATAATCATATGCTATATTTATACAGATTCGGTCAAAAAACATGATAATTAATTATATTCTGTTGCGAGCGAACTGATGCCGGCCACCCATATGACGGCAACACAAATTATCAGCAAATTAATGTCATAATTTGTATTATAATACGGATAGAGTATGTAATGTACTCGCTATATTCTTGCTTTTAAAAATAATTAATTTTTTTAAAAAAATTAAGTTAAATATATCATTGGGCGCATTTAATTTGTGTTGTGCACTTAATTGGTCCATTAACTTTTCAACAGAGTGTAGCCAAATTAAAATTATATATGTATATATATATATATATATATATATATATATATATATATATATATATATACAGTAAATATTCGAAAAACGCAACTTTGAAAAATGCAACTTTTCGTATAAAGCAACCTTTGTAAATGCAACTCTTTTTAAATTAATTTATTAAAATTTATTTGCAAAAGACAACTGTTATAATATTGTTGTGTTTTCTGTGCTGAATTATAAAATTTTAATTATTTTATCGCGTATCAACATTTTTACGTCACCCTTTTATAATGAAAAAACGAAAACCAAACTTAACTCTTCGTGAAAAGTGCGATATTCTTGAGAAAATAGCAAAGGGAGAAAAAATTAAAGATTTATGCAAGATCTACAGTATCAATAAAGCTCTATCTGTAGAATAATACAAAATAAGCAAAAAATTGAAAATTATGCAGAAAACACGAAAATGAATCCTAAGAAAGTTAAGAAAATTTCGAAAGCTAGTTTTCCAGAGGTTGAACGAGAGTTGTATACGTGGTTTCTCAATGAAAGAATTAAACACAATGTTTTAAACAACGAAGCACTACAAATCAAGACTATGAATATTTACTCAAATTTACGACTAGAAAAAAGGTTTGAAGCTAGTGTAGGTTGGGTTCAAAACTTTAGAAAACGATATTCCATTAGAACTTTAAAAATTTGTGGAGAACAACTATCTGCTGCTGAGTCACAAATACCTTTATTCATAAACGAATTTGTTGAAAAAATAATAATAGGAAATTTGCTTCCAGACCAGATTTATAACGCTGATGAAACTGGTTTAGTTTTTAAGAATTTAAACAGCAAAACATTAGTGGCACAACATGAAAGAAATGCTCCAGGACGAAAAAACTCTAAGGAAAGAATAACCGTTATGCCTTGTGTTAATGCTAATGGCGAGCATCGATTACCATTAATGATCATTGGTAAAGCAAAAAATCCGAGGGCCTTTAAAAATGTTGTGTTACCAAAAATACATTATCGGTCATCCAAAAATGCATGGCAAACTAGAATTTTATTTAAAAAATGGTTTTTTAATAGTTTTGTACCTGAGGTAACTCGTTATTTGGAGTCGAAAAACTGCCTATAAAAGCAGTGCTACTACTAGATAACGCAACCTGTCATTTATCAGAACAAAAACTTATAACAGCTGATGGTGCTATTTCTGCTATGTTTTTTCCAAGTAACACTACTTCTATTCTTCAGCCATTGGACCAAAATATCATTAAGTCTATGAAACTGGCATATAGAAAACAATTAATGTGTAATTTATTAGCAATGTCTGGTGATTCTACAAGTGATAAACTTAAACAAGTTACTTTAAAAGACGTTGTATTTCTGATAACAACTGCTTGGGATGAAGTAAAACCTTCTGTTATTGTACAAGGATTTAAAAAAATTATTTGCTTCCAACAATGAAGTTTATGGTGAGAGCCTATAACTTTATGAAGAGGAAGATAATATACCACTTGCACAACTATATCGTCGACTTTTACCACAAGAAAATTTGACTGATAATGAAATTTTGGACTGGGCTGATGGATCTAATGAAACAATTGGAACAATGGTTGATGTGAATGATAATATTTCAGAAGTAAATGGTCAAATTTCGGATTCAATTGAAGAAAGTCCTTATGACATCGACGAAGTAATAAAGGCTTTCAATATAGGGTTGATTATGCTGAAACAAATTTGGATTTAAATAAAATAATTTTTTTACGAAAAATAAGAGAAAAGGTGGTCCTTAGAAAAAATTCTTTACAATAACAGTTTTAAATCAAGTGTTTTAAATCATTTTATTGTTATTTTCTTTTATATTAGTTATTTGGTTTTGTTATCTAAAATGTTTTATCTGAATAAACATAAAGCAATTAAAGTAATATTAATATAGCAAATCATTCGAATTCATTCTCGACATATTATATATATATATATATATATATATATATATATATATATATATATTTATATATATATATATATATATATATATATATATATATATATATATATATTATACATATATATATATATATATATATATATATATATATATATATATATATATATATATATATATATATATATATATATATATATATATATATATATATATATACGATATATACTGAAGCAGGACTCGTCCTGACAAACGGTTGACGTAGACTGTCATTTAATCCTACAAGATAAAACATCCATGGACAACCAAAATTAATTTTACTGAAACTAAAAATAAAAATGAAGTTCAAGCTCGAGTCAAGATACTTCATTTGGATAAGGGAATAAATAACATATGTTGCTGGTCTAAATAGAAGATATATATAATTTCAATTTTATTAAAATACTCGTCACTCGAATTAAATGTGCGAATAAATATCACAAATTATCATTTTCACTGAAATTAACGAAGTCATGTATAACTCGTCGTTTTCACGTAAGTCCTCAAGTATACAAGTTTTAGAATCATCGCCATTTTAACATATAATATAAAGAAACCACTTACGTGGTAATCTCTACTATACTTGGTAGTATTTGGTTTCAATGTCCGTCTAATTAATGACCAAAGCTAAATGTATATGAAATTTGAAATTAATGCTTGTCAGATAACACCCAGTTAAGTCAAATTTTTTAAAAAAAACACACATTAATTTCTAAAGACAAAAATGCAAGTGAAATACTAAACACTCAAATGAGGAATTTTGACGGCATTGTCAGTCATAGATCAACATTATAAAAAGATTGACTTGTAAATATTGGCTAAGCAGGATACATACACTCCTGGAAAAATTAACGCATATTTTTTTTTGTAATAAAAAAAAATCCCGCTGGTACTGGTATCAAATGATCCCAAATTTATAATTTTCTCAAAAGAGGCACAAATGTGGCGTTATGGAATTATAGCGGCTATTTTTCATTGCAAAATGTTAAAATGTGTCTAACTATTTTTTTTTTAAATTTTTAAAAGCGGTTTATAAACAATAAAACTAGCTTTATTACAATTTAATTTGATTAATTTAATAATGAGTATTTCTCACCCACCCCCCCCCCCCCCCCGTGAACTTATTACAGCTTCCATCTTTCTGGGCATACTAAGTAGAATGCTTTGTATCATTTCTTGCGGAATGAGATTCTACTCTTCTTGCGCCTCTGCTGTTGAATCTGGTGCAGAATTTCTAGCTCTTACGGCGTTTTAGAATGTCCCACACGTGTTCAATCGGATTAAGATCAGGACTCATTGGTGGCCACTTAAGTGCACGAATGCCAATATCTTGGAGATATAGTCGTACCGTTGCAGCAACGTAGACTGGAGCGTTATCATGCATTAACCAATCTCCACCAGCTCCGTACGGCCCTCCCAACTGATTCCACCCCAACACTTTATTGAACCTCCATCAAAGCTTACAGTTTGCACCATGTTACACGGTGCGTAGCATTCTCCAACTCTTCTGTATACAAGATTACGTCCATCCGGTGTCCATAATTGGATTCTGGTCTCAACTGAAAAGAGAACAGTGGCCCATTGATTAGTTGCCCAATTTGCATGAGTATGAGTAGATTCTAAACGGCTGGATTTGTGGCGGGGAAGAAGCCGTGGAACTTTTACGGCTGTTTTGGAGATAGGTTTACTTTTTAATCTTTAAATATTCGTCTAACTGTTCTGACACTAATATTCACTTGACGCGCACTAAGTAACTCATTCGATCTCGTAACGAATTCATTTTTAAAAATCGATCGTCATGCTCGGTTGATCACCTTTCACGTCCTTGTCAGGGCTTTCTTTTATACTCTAAGGTGTCACGATACCGCTTAAGTATTCGTGAAACCGAAGACTGATTAATTCCTAATTTTCGTGCGATTTGTACTTGTGTATAATCTTCCTGATACAATGTGACCACTTTAACCGCCTCCAGCTCTTGAACGGGTGCCATATTACAATGGATTCTATATTAGATGTTTGCTTTAGAACACATTTACATACGAACTGGTGGTACTGCATTTAAAAATAATTGATATGCAATGGAACAAAAGCCGATCGTTGCGTTGGATTTCAAACACAATGCACTTTTGATTAAGCATTTTTGAAAAATTGATTGGCTTGCAGTAAACTTTATTCAAGGTGGTTTCTGATATAAATATATAAGTGTGCTATCATTTGACACTAGTAGTATTAAAATAAACCAGCGGGATTTTTTTTATTACAAAAAAAAAATATGCGTTAATTTGTCCGCGAGTGTATAGTGGTGAGAGACCTCTCCAGATTACAGAACTCTAATAACGACAGTAGTTATTATTTAACAAAGCGGCAACAGAGTTGAAAAGAAGAAAAATCCATGAATAGGTCAAGTGGATCTTCTTCCACATAGTTTCATAGGTATTCTAATACGGTTTTATGACTCGGCTCTAATGTTCCATTGGTTTGAGGATGAGGATGGTTCAATTGTGTTCAATTTTTCAATTTTTAATATTTGACAAATTTGTTTAGATAATTTTCCCATACAATTTTTCGATTTTGAAATTTGGTCGCAGTTAAAACTTAAATAGAGTAACCGAGTTGTTAAATATTGAAAAATAATTTTAGCGGTTTCGGTTTCTTGATTTTAAATTCCTTCTCAATAGTAGAATAAAATTCTGGGCACGATTTAGACTGCTACTAGCATATGTGATCGGTAAGTCAGCACCATTGGTCTCTTGAGGTAAAACTGAACTATTCGCCATATCACTAAACAGTAGAGTAACAAAACTGAAAGTGTCATCAGAAATCATTTTATTTTCGTAAAAGCTTCATCGCAGAAATCTTCCAACACGAAAATAGCGTAAATTTCATAAACATTGGACAGTAAGTAATAATTGAATACCTGGTTGCGCTATTACATGTCCCAGGTAGTATAAAGAATTGACATTTTTCAAGATTCGCTATCAGATTATAACTTATAAGACTATAAAAGACATCGATTATATTTTGATTGTGTTCATTGAGTTCAACTATTGATACCAACTTCTTTGAATCAATAGATACTTGGTGGTACTCATAAGCTAAGTCGACGTTTAAAAAGTAAAAAGAGCTCTCTAACCGCTCGAGTATATCTATGATGGTTGGTAACGAAATACAATATATCAGGAACTGTTCCATCATTCAATTTTCTATATACAATAACAATGTGACATTTTTCCAAATCTTTTCTTAAGTATACACATTAATGGGAAATTCCATGGTGATTTGGAACCTTCTATTACACCAGCTTCCAAGTCAGAAATTGGTTTTTTGGCTTTATTTATCACAGCTTCCAATAATCGGTACGGTGTACAAAAAATAGAATTAGAAGTTAGCACTGTATTAATCCGATGAGAGGTTGGAACTGTGACAATAATTTATCTCTGTCACGTATAGAAATTGCCCATTGAATTAACGACATATTGATAAAATAGAATCTTATTCTTTCGAAATGACTAGACTTACAAAGGTGAAATTATTTTTAATTTTGAAAATTAGAGCTGGTTACACAACGACTCCAGAAAGTACTTTCTAGAATAATCTCGTACCAGGTCTTAAAACGGATATCAAAATGGAAATTTACTCAAAGTTAAACCTGCACAATTCGTCGAAAAAACTTCCATAGGAAGCGTGAGCAACAACAGCGAGAGTGACAAACAATAGAGTCGACAGAGAAAAACTAAGAAAAGTTTGAAAGCATCAAGATATAAAGATGCGAGCCCTCTATAAAGAATTAGAGTTCGCAAAAATATTTATGGAGAACAACAAACTCACCCAAGCATTACATTACAACTGAAGTATATGGAGAAGATGATGGACAAAATTACAGTACTGCACGAAAAAGGCTGTATAACAACATAGTCTTAAATATCACTATAGAAATCGAAAGCAGCTCTACTAAAACCGATGTTCGACTATCAAGAATTAACATACCGCAATTCTACGTGGATTATATAAAATGGACAAGATTTGCAGATACGTTCACCAAGCTTATAAACGAAATTAAGCAACTCACCCACACTCATAAATTTAACCATTTGAAAAACCACATCGGAGGTGCAGCAGCGAAACTTATCAATCACCCAGAATCAACAAAAGAGAATTATGAAACCGTCTGAGGAATATTATGTAATAGGTACAACAACCACATTATGGAATATACCAACCATACATGTTGAGTCAGCAACATCAATTCGCAATCTGCACGATACAGTAGCGAAATCCCTGTACGAGATCAGAAACGCAGGCATTAACACTGCATCATGGAACCCAATCATCATTTTCAGGATATGCAAAAAATTAGACAGTGAAACTATAGGAGATAATAATGCAATGTCAGCAATCCTCAAACAGAATTATTACAAGAGTGAAAATACCAACCTTCTCATACTCGGACCAAGTCAGATTATCTTTAAAATGTGTATTAAGTAAATGAACCAAACCCTGATCTTTGAAATTCACCGGAATAAAGTTTTATGAAAATATAAAGAAACTTCATACCCGGGCCGAATGAATTATAAATATAAACAGAAAATAAATTTGGTCCTGACGGAGGCTTAACACGTTTCTTTGCGGTATTCCTGATGAGTTGTACTCTATCTTCAAATTTAACTCAACAGCGTTGATATAAGTATATACCACTTCATAGTACCTACTATCCTTGGTGTGGCATTTATCTCGTATACCATATATAGGTTACACTTTTGAGCTACTTATCCAAAAATTACTGTATAGTTATGTTTGTAATCTGATTCATGTGCGATAATGATTTTCTCTTTTGTCGGAATGATTGTCAACATGTAAGACCCACCTAAGTTGGCCGATTTTATTGCTAGTAAGACCAGTTCGTTGTCTTGTACAGGGAGAGCTATTTTCAAATAATTCGATGTCGGATTTTTTTCGATATCGTTGGGAATTCTCCTATTGTGAAATTGTTTGGTCGAATTTGTTAAATGTAAGCATGGGATTAGCAATAATGTGTATTGTAGTTCACTTAAACTTGTTAAATTTTATTTTATTGTGGTTTAATTGACTAACGACTTGTCAGATGAAAACTGTATAATATGCAAAACACACTAATACGGTAACCCACAAAATGAAATTCGTCTTCTACATAGCAGTCGGATTTTGGAATTCGATTTTCGGAAAACCCGATTCCGTTTTGTCTTTTTGGTTTCATAATAGCAAATTTCGCTTTCGGATCCGATATGGAATTTTTCATTATAGCTTCCCAGGTGTATTGAATATTTGGTTGTTGCTTGTTGCACCACGCGACTTTGGTTAAGAAAATTTGTTGATAAATGTTCAGCTTATTGGTTGTGCTTATTACTACTGATTTTAAGATCCAACTTTTGCTGGATCTACATCTCAGTTACATGTCTCAGGTGTTGGTTTTACATCTGCAAGTTTTTTGAGTTTTTTGTATTTGCATGATGACATAAAAACATTCGTTGGGCTGACCACCTTATACAATGTGAACCAATCGTTAAAATGGTTCATAAGCTCTCAGTTAAGACGCGGTAATGGCCGTTTACGGCCTCTAAGCCATAAATTTATTTTTTGATTTTTTTTGTACTTGCAGCGTAAGTGTAATGTAGAGCGTTACTCATGTAACAAACTTTTATTACTTTCCAGGTGATGGAAATCTTATATATATATATATATATATATATATATATATATATATATATATATATATATATATATATATATATATATATGTATTTGCTTTCGTTATATTATTATATGCCTCATAATATGTTAATTATGCAAATTAGATCAATTTTCGTGTATGTAAAACAATAACAAATTATTAAGAATTCTGCTCACCACAACATAGTATAAATATAAAATTTAACTATGGTGTAAAAAATATATAATTTTCTCTGTTTATTCATTATACATATATAATCATAATATCGCTTTAATGATCATCGTTTTCAACATAATTATGATAACACCACACCAAAACGCCATAAAATTGATTATGCAAATATTCAACGCACTATGCTATCTATGTATAGTGCTCTGAGGTAGATAAATATATGTTGAATGAATATATCGGTCATGACGAGCGCAGATCGGAACACCCAGAAAATTGGGCTTCGACTATATACAATATAATTATGTGCACGAGAAATTTGTATAGTATGTTAATCGATATGTTTTGGTCAGGTGTCGCATCATCCCGGAGGCGAAATTAATGGGACAATTTGCAACATAATAATTCATCGGGCAATTGATTTTGTATTTATTGGAAATGATTGCAACTATTTATTTCTAAATTTAAGTTTTGGCATCGTGTCAAAAATGGCAACTAATTTGGCTGATATTTGTTGCATTACGTTATTATGTCTTTTTTTGAACATTGTCCAAAATATAAAAATAACGAGCTGCAATTGTATTTTAAGGTGGATAAATGTTTATAATTTATTGATATTTTTTATATATACGACTACACACTTGACGATATAGAAACAGAATTATGAGCTAACGATTTTCTGATAGTGTTGGCCGGTTTGGGGAGATCTTGTATTGTAAATATGTATAGTGCTCTGAACGGGGTTGTACAGCGTGAGATGAGAATATCTGCGAGGGCTGTGGGGTGGGTGAATTCAAGAGGGTATGCCACAATGATTGTACAAGATAATTAATGTGTATTTGAGGTGTTTTTCTATATTTTGTGCTTCCAGAGTCTTCCATTTTCTTTCCAGAAAATGGCGCCCTATATAAAAATTCGTTTCCACACTATCCTGGAGATGGGAATTACTGTGCGTTTTTTTAACGAGGTATTTTCCGGGAACCTAATCCATATAAGCAAAATAAAGTAAAACAATCAGACTCTTTGAAAACATGCTTATCGATTATTGCAAAAAGTTTTTTCAACAAGCTTTTATTTTAGCGAAATCATTTATTATTTTTATTATTAGTATTGGCTGGAACCCTTTAAAACTCAATGCAATAAAAAGCCTGTAAACCTAGGGTTTCATAAAAGTTCACAGGCACGCTCTACGACCTTAGCAAACTGGAGCTGCTTAAACCAGTTCAGAGAAGACAGTAGATTCACAGTCCTAGAGTTGAACACAACTCATCTCATGCTGTCGAAACTCGGACAACTGAGGGTAAAATGTAAGCTATTGTGGCGTACCAGAGCAACTCAAATAAATCACGACCAAAAGTATATATATGAATCTGATGAGATGTATTTGATCTTTTTGATCCCCTAGTCATTCAATGACGTCATCACCAGATCGAAACCAGCCTAGTGGATTACAAGATACAAGCAGCAACTCCGAAGTACAACGCACATTATTCAATTTTCAGTAAGCTACACACTCCATTGGTGACCCCGACGTGATTTGAGTGTGGGATAATGTTAGTGATGCTGGGTGTTGTAATCGTGGCATAATTATAATTAGAAATGTATGGCATCTTTTTTATGTGTTCTGTAATGTTCGTTTCGCTAAGCTGGTTTCGATCTGATGACGTCATTGATTTGTTGTGTGATTGAAAAGATCAAATCCGAGTTGGATTTGAACAATGCATATGCGACCGGACTTGATGTATATTGCATTTCTTTTCTATATGTTATGAGGCTATGTTGCAACAGTTCTAGCGAATTACAGAGTTCTTTGAATCGAAATCTTCTTTCGATCATTTGTTATTACTTCACTATTGTGGCGTGACTATTCGTCGTTTTTGTGAACGCCACACTATCATCAAATCCTATGCGATGAAGACGACTTTTGAAACGGCCATGGCCAGTAAGTTAAGCAACCAATATTCTCAAGATGTTTTCATACATAGTTTTCGAACGACTTTAGTATGTCGAGATGCAGGCAGGAGCTTAGCACGCATAATTATGAAATATAATAAATTCGTTGAAATCTGACATTCTGTTTAGCCTATTTGAGGATTATGATAACATACCTGTAGGCTTACAGTAATGGTTGGCTTGTAATTCTCTTATCGTGTCTGGTCAGTCAAATTAAAAACTAGCAGTAGTTTATCCTAGGAGGACGATACAAGGGAAGATCGAAGAAGGTGACGAGTGCAATGAGCACAGAAGCCATTCGTTCAGAATGGTGACAGACAAGAGGATTAACAAATGTTTGAAACCACGAGTCAAGCATGTACGCATTGATTATAAACCGAATTCTGGTTGAACAAGATTCTTAAGTTTGATTGACAAAATAATTGTGTAACATTCAATAACTCGAATTAATTTAACCAAATTATTACCAATACAAGAGACAGGAAATCCCGAATAAACATATTTCCCAACCTGACAACCGATACCCTTATGCAACGCTGTCATATGGATCTTAAATTAATATCCAAATAAATTTGATGATCGAATTATAAATTCAGCTGCAAAAATAATGTCGATCGATCGATCCTCATCGAAAGGTATACATTATTTCCCACGATATTCAAATTTACGAGTAAAAAACAACCAAATCCATTTTTTTATGTACGTATATACAATATATGCAGACAAAAAACCGATATGTTATTTCTAAGATCGACTCAGAAAATATTTACCCTTAAAATAATTCAAACAATAGAATGTAAGATGCATTTAACAAATTTTTTTTCTATTTTCTAATTTTTTTCTAACAAAAAATGAATATTTTTACCTGATCATCATACAAATGATCTACAATCCATCTCTTAGTTTTGTTGTAGTACGAGAAGTATATCAAGTATATAATGATGATCGTCGATCTTCAAATATATAGATTTAAGACGAAGAAAAACGAAAATATATATTAAAATGACCCTTAAAGATATTTTTTATGTTTTTTTGCAGAATTTCGAGATATTTTTTAACGATATTTCTCAGGAATGCAACCCCAGAATTATAAAATATTTTTTTTTACTGATTTTGAGTTTTTTTACGTAATTTTCTCGTAGATAAACGGGTTTTCTCACGAATTTTGGGAATTGCATCGAAATTATGGAAAAAAAATCGTATTTAACCCCAACTTAGAACATGGATTCGGTTGCACTTTTTCTTAAGCAACAAATGGGTGCTATAAATAATCTTATTTGACGTACATTGTACGTAAAGTAACGATTTTTTTTGTCGTTGATTAGTAAAAAACCTATATATAGAGTTTCCCTATTTGTGATAAAAAATATAACGTTTTTTTGGGCTATTCATAGTTAAATTATCTCTAACTGAAATTTTCTTCCGTTTACGTATCGATAGTGTTTTGCACAACCCTTAAGATTTTATTTAAGAAAACTGTGACAGATAACCGTTTTTTATTATAGTAAAATAATAGATTATATATTTTTTTATTATGGCGGGAACTTTCGCGAATTTTACAAAAACTTTGAAAGTCTATATATATCACTGATATTTTGAACAATAGAGCAGTACTGCAAAGCAAGCCAATGTATGTTGGGTACAAAATAATAGTGGAATGATTTAAGTCTGTTTTAGAACTACTCCACGATCTACGATTGTAAATAAAAATCTTATATTAATTTAAAGTAATTTGTACTAAGAGTGTGTAGGTTATCAAACCATTAAAACAAAAACATAAATCCCTATGGGAGACAACTTGGTGCAGTTTCGACATTGCAAATGGAATGCCCAAACTTTTTGACATCTCATATTTCGCTAGGCCGGTATCGATCTGATGATTTCGAAAGTCAACTTTCTCTTCTCCGTATTTTTATTATGATTATATTATTCCGTAATAGAGGTGCTTGATTTATTTCGGCCACTTAGTGACATTATAGTCCATGTTGTACTTGAGGGTGACATCGTTCCGACACCTCAGTGGTTTGATTTTATTGCAGCCTGAGACAAACTATGTGTGCCTTAGGGTTATAATCGATAATCGTAATATTAAAAGAAGTCAGACAACAATTCCATTGTGAGTAGTTATTTTTGCCGTGTCAGGTTAGACAGGAGGTATAGGTCGGTTTTGAACGGATCAGGATTATGATATCACGCTTGGAATATGTACTGTGCGATTTGTATATGAAATATGCAATCGTTTCGCTCGAAATTTTGATTTTATTGATTGTAAATTTCACACAACATTATTCCCCCGAAAGTGAATTTACTCGCATGTGTTTTTGATTCTGATTATGTTATCCAGTAATTGTATTAGGGATTTCTTATTTTACCCGCTTAGTGATGAGGGCTCATTGCGGCATGAGACAAACCACTTGTCATCCTACATGTAGTATTTTTGTGAGTATTCGGCCACCTCAGTGATTTGGCTTTTTTGGACCATGAGATGAACTTCCTGAAAATATTTGTGTACCTAGAGACAACAATTCCATTGTGAGAAATTATTATGGCCCATGCTAGGTTAGACAGGAGGTAGTATGAAGGTCCAGAGATTCTGTTAGATATCAACGTGTATAATACCCTATAGAGCGTCGTCGTTGGTCACTAATTTAAATCGTCGAGCTTTAAAATTTAGTTTGAATTTGAGATGATGTTGCTTGTATGTTGTAATTCGTTAGGACGATTTCGATGTGTTCAGGCATATGCTACCAGACTTGGCATGTGTACTGTGCAATCCGTATGAAATGTGCAATCGTGTTGCTGATTTTTATTAATCCTTACTGTGTTTGTTCAAACGCTAATTAACTGTTTGGTATACGAACTGAATGCCACACAGCCAACATTCCATTTGTAATATTCATTAGGTTCTATGTTCTTTCTTTGAATTTGCCATATATCGGTGACTCTATAGTTCTATCCTTTCTTAGTGGTTTTGTTAAGCTTTATTCATCTCTCTGATGGCTGCTTTGATTCAAAGGTCCCTATGGAGGAAACACTCGCCAAGAAGCTTTATTAATTAACTCTTTAATTATTTGCCTCCGTTCCAGATTTTGTGAATAAATATTTTAAAATTTTAATTGGTGCGTTAGGGGTCAGTTAATTTAGTGTCATCATAATCACTTTATTCCTGTAAATCATGTGTGGATAAGGGTAGACAATTTCTATACCATTTTCGAGCTCTTTGTCAATATTTATTCTTGATAAGACAAATCCTTCTAATTTGCTTGAATTTTGCAATTTTATTCTTAAGTCACTAACCCAGGAGAGGTCAAGTCATTGACCTTCAGTATCTTGTAATTTTGCATTATGTAACTGTTTCTTTTAATATAAATCTTGCTAGCTTTTTATATGATTTACGTCATAGAACCAGTCGTTTTGTGACATTCTTTCCCAGACCATAACTCCGTCCTGATATCCCGTACCTTAACAATCGTTTGTTATCTTTGGTGAGAATATGAAGAACATCAGTTTATGAATCAATTATAGTTCCACTCATCATTATACACTACTCCCAGTCTGATGGAACACAGAATGGAACAAAACCCAATTAGGTCAAATTATATACTCTGACTATCCGTGAGTATATAAACACGACAGTCTCTGCAGCTCATCGATAATTTTCACAAGAAAGAAAGAAGAGTTTCAAAGCATGAGGATTGAAATGGTACCAGCCCAAAAACAGCATACTGATTCATCCGGATAAATTACATACTGACATCACATACGTTATTTATCGATTATGACTTAGTTCTTCTTTGAGTTGTGTGAAGTTTGTACTAACTTATTCCTAAACGAAACGAAGTTACAACTATTTACTAAATAAGAAGTTTTCATTGACTGTGAAGTTAAAACTAACCTGTAACCTAGTTAAAGTTACATGAAAATGTTGAATACCATATAGGTGGACGATTATAAAACACTGGCACATACTCTCTCCAGTGCTTTAACCTTTGGCAATTTTCCCATTTATATATTTATTTTCGCATAGGAACAAACATTGTTATTCTCCATCTCGTCGCATTTTCTGTATAAAATGTAGTCATTGTACATATATACATTATATATGTATGTATGTACATTGTCAAATATTTACAAATTTCATTTTTTAACGGAAAAGTCGAAACAAACGTAGAATAAATATTTGATTTTTTAATATTTTCCATTTTATGTATCAGCAAACATAATATTGGCAGAACGGATGTGTATAGGAATGATTTGGTTCCTTTTTTTTCTCTCTATTTATTTATATATTTTTAAATTAATAAAATAAAATAATAATAAATCAAAAAAAAATCGAAAGGGATAAAAAGGGAAGCGTGCTTATACGCGCGCGCCAAATCTGCAATCACCTTTCCTTTCCGATATACCTTGTTAACTATATAGCATGTACTCGGCATACACACACACACACATTCGGTTTCATTTTCAAAACTAATAATAGCAGAATAAAATAAAAAATGAAATCATATTACGTCCTTTTATCCTTTTTTATTATTATTACTACAACAAGAAAAGAAAGGATTCTTGTTATATATACATGTTTTTGTTGTAATATAAAACATATATAACATACCATAACTAAAAGTCTTGACAATTTCTTATATACATTTTTAAAAAAAATAAAATCGAATAGTTCTTTATGCGTACGTACGTTCGATGTATATATAAAGGGTTGATTGGGTGACACAAGGAACATAAGTTAATAATAAATGAATATCTACACGGGCTCGATCGGAAAGGGGGATGGTTAGGTTCGGTACATAAATACATATATTCGTTTTGTTGTTATCTTGATTGGGTGTTTAATGAATTTGTTGGTTCGTAAATTATATGGATTATTACAGTATAGGTTCTTAAATGGCATACGCGCATCAATAAGTTATATACGTCTTTCCTACTTAGTTATACACCAAGTGGCTCGAGTCCTAATCTTTAGTTGGCTATTTTATTGGTTGTGAATGTGTCAAATCTTCTGATATACATTTTATTGAACTTTTTGTTGTGACTCATTTCCTGTCAAATATATATCTCGACAGAACTTATATACCATCCACATATTGCATAGCTTCGTTTAATTCCATAAAAAGGATGAATTGCACCTAAGATCTACATCTAAGGGGCTATATAGATGTGTTCATTTGAGCACCCAACACAACTGTTAAAGGTACAACTTTAACCACTTGGACATTTTTTTTAACTACCTTCTTGAATTGTATCGGGGTTTCCAATAACTAGAAATATGATTTCTTAATATTGACATTTAAAGCTTGGAGAGAGTTTGGTTTATTGCTAAAACCAATCACTTCAAATAACCCCTCAAGAAATAGTCTAATGGTGTTAAATCACAACTTCTTGGAGGCCACTCAATATCACAATTTCTTGAAATAATCGAATCTTTTTTCGCAATAATTCAAATGTTGCATTTGCCGTGTGGCACTTAACGTCTTGTTGGAATCAAAGATTGTCAAGATCAACTTCTTCCAATTTCGGCCATATAAAGTTAGTTATCATCGATCTATACCGATCATTTCGAAAAAAATACGGACCGATGATTCCATCAGACCAAAAACCACACCAAACTGTCAATTTAAGTGAATGTAATGGTTTTTCATGAATCACTTGTGTATTTTATTAGCACCAAAATCGACAGTTTTGTTTATGTACCGCATCACTCAGAAGTGAGCCTCGTAGGAGAAGATGATTTTCTTAAAAAAATCGTTATAAAGGCAAAATCAGCAAATTCATTTACGGTGGTCTAATGGCTTCAGTTCTTGAGTGAGAACAATTTTATACGAATGCAAACCCAAATCAGTGGTTTGAGACAGTCCCAATTCTTGAGAACGTCTTGGAAGCAACAAATTGAACTGAACGGCAGCAATATTTGCATTACTTCGAGCGTTTCTTTGTCTTATTGGCACTTGAACATTATGTAAAGCAAATTTACGCTCAAAATTTTCAACAATCGCCGAATAGCGAGTACACTTGATCGATTATTACGACTATAAAATAGAAAAAGCGGCCAAAGTGTTGCAATTGGAGAACGATTATTTTGATCTCACCATGATGAAATTGTAAACATTACCAAATAAAATGAAACAAAAAATGAGAGATCGTGACATATTACAAATGGCCGAAACGTCACTTAAAAATCATATCACTCCTGTTGAAAAACCCGATATAAACGAAAAAATTGTTTATCAATTAGATTCCGAATTAATGGATAGCTTTTTATACATAGTGTTCCATGCATTGGATGAATCTCTTCCTCCTGATATACATCCCTTGATTATGACATACACCGTGTAAATAATCAGGTTCTATCGATGCCTACTATTCATATTGTTGTGCCTTGTTGCGGCTTCGCCGTGGAATCATCTTTATCGATGGCGACCAATTCATCAAATAATTGGCTTAGGTTTAAGAGTTCGATTGAGTCAGCCTACTCGCGAAGAATTTTTGAAATAAATGCGTGACTAGAGCGTTACAAAAATCGGGCGAGGAAAACGACATCTACCATTGCCATGCATAATGATAATAGAATATATCATGGTCGAAAAAATGATACATCAAACATACCTTTACAAGATGAATTTCGCCGATTATCGTTCAATACATTGTCAACAATAGGAAGAACGATTCTAGATTTCGTAAATGACAGAAAAAAGTTGTCCATGGTTACTATTAGTAGTCTAACAAAACACGTGTCGGACTTGAGCGATCCCGTAATTGATTCAAGCAATATTTTTTCGATCAGAAACCTGACGATGAAAATGTTGACATCCCAAATTTTGATTGTATTGCAAAATTTAAGCGTAAAAATGTTATATCAGCTGGAGTGGCAATTTATCAGAAATCAAATGAGTATATATAGTAACTTCGAAAATGGACATTCGAAAACACATTTTATTAATAATATTAATAACACAGTTTATAAAGTTTTTGTTTCAAAGATCTATAATTTACGGTCGAGAAGACTGAATGAATCAGGAGAAAACTATCATACATTGGCCACAATTTCGCGTCCGAAGATGTAAAACTTTTGGTAAACTTTCTGCAAGATAAATTAGAACTAGAAATAGTTACTGAAAGGCGAAATGAGCCTACCACAAGAGATGGAACAACAATCGATGCAGTTTTCTCTAGATATCATTCTAATTTTCATTCTTAAACATATGTATCTTATTTCTCATACCATAAGCCTATTGTCCCGGTCTTACAATCAACCACAGTAATTACTGATGTATCTGATAATGAAAATAATGAATAATGAAGTTTAAAAAGTTTTACTTCAGTTGTGTAGTCTAAAGCACACTCACTTTTTTAAATGTTAGAGGCATAGTATGTTACAGGCCACTTCTAAAAATTATCTGTCAAAGTGAAACTCTCTTATCAATTTGTAACAACGCTTATGTCAGACTATAGCGTGGTATTATTCTTATAAAATTAGAAGGTGCCCATATATACATTTTGATAACTGTGTAAAACTGGATTTGGCCATTAACAATTCATGTTTAGGCCAGTGACCTTAATAAGGTTTTGACAACGACTTAGCGGATCGCACCCAATCCTAATACAAAGCTATTTTGTGGTTAGATAATTCGTCCCGTAAATGCTCAATTTGATTCATGTCTGGATTGAGGGTTGGCCATTTCAAATTGAGTCCAATCTCATCCATGAACAAATGGTTCGAGATGTGTAACACCGGACAAAAAACAGCACTGCAAAAATCAGTTTCCTGGATGCCGGTAGTTTCGGCCTCTCCTATTACTTCCATCTAGACATATTCTGCACTCGTCAGTGAATATAACGTTCCTCCATTTCCCATAATGCTGCAATTGAAGTGTTCGCGAGCAAAGTCGAATCGCTCTTTGCGGTAGCATGTTGTCATTTTTAGGCCTCTAGCAGACTGTTTTGAAGTAAAGTTGGTTTCCTTCATGCGTCTTCTTATTATTCATTGACTAACAGCACCATTCGAATTATGAGCATCTTCTGCACATCGACACCAGTGAGATGGTGATTTCGCAGTAAAGTTAGATGAATATATCGATCGTTTGTGGTCTACGATTGATGGGTACCATCAGTTTCATAAAAGCGTCTGGATCGTCTTGAAACATTACATTTTCTTAAGTCTAACTGACGAGCGGCTTTTTGTGTAATTGTGTGGCTTTTTCTAGAGTAGTAGTCATAAGTTTGAGAAAATAACGAATGAAACTATTAGAGATTTGTTCAGATCAACGTCTGACAAGTGACTAAGGGCGAATATCGATCAACGTGGTGTTATATATGAGATTCCAGCACACTATATTGTATCAATTGTAATTGTAAAGATGTCCTTGTGAAGACAACATACTAAGCTCGTTAAGTCACTTTAAAAAAATATGCTCCTTTCTACAGGCCGGGATTTAGATGTTCGGGAAATGTCTCGGAAAGTATAACATCGCCTACTAAATTTAAAAGTTATGGAACCTTTGTGACGATCAATCACAAGTCATCACCAATCCTCAAGAAAACACTGAAGTGATTCACCATCGGTTGTCATTTACTTCTATATCGAAAGCGCTTGGTGTAATGTTTTCCATCGTGTGTTTACTTTTATGGTTAAACGTGCGACAATGTCCTTAATCCGATCAAAAAAGTGTCTTTATGGTGTGACATTAAATAGAATCATGTCTTACCTTACTAAATACTTATTCAAACAAGTGGCACTCTTCATATATCATTCCATTGTCCTTGCTCCAAACATATGTAACACTCGTATGTGACGTACAAGTTTATACTAACTAACCTGTTTGGCGTCATGAGTATTCATAATAACACAATAACGTTGATCATTCTGTGAAACGTGCGGAGATCGAACTGAATTTACTCATAATTTGTTTGGTGGGTTTCGAGATGTTTCACTTTCCCTTCGGGGTATTGAACTACGGTGTGGTAACTTTAACACGAGACTTGACAGTAGTAACTAAGTACTATGCAGCTGGACTGTAAAGCAGATCTAATCGGAACCGACTGTTCGCGATAGAGTCTCCGACGTTCTAACTAAATTCTACGTGGTAATAGAAGCCAGAAGATTTTGCTTCAATATTCGCTTTTTATAACGTCAAGTTGCATCCCTCTGTTTCTTAGTGATTTGACTTATTTGACATAATATAAATTGTTTCAGATCTAAAAATATCCAACTTAATCTTGAGAAACAGATAAGCAAAACTGTTATATTTTAGATCGTTGGCTACGCCCCAGTAACAATGAATCCCCATTCTCCCTTTACATGAGCAAAACAATATTTTCCGAATCATATTTCATTCAACTTTTTTGTATATCAAATTTGTGTATATTCAGATCCAATCAAATTTCGTCACTCCCCTCAAAAAAATGCTAATATTCATTCTCGTATCGTATATAGTAAAAAAACGAAATCAAAATTTCACACCTCGCACCCAATAAACACTAAAAACCAATTCAAATCAAATATTACATCATCATCGTCATCCCGAAAACCCTTTTTTTATGTACGAGTACATATATTAACATAACAAAATGAAATCCTTTTTTTTTTAAATCTTAAAAAACGATATTACATTGTTCGATGACACAAATCCAATTTGTGATTGGATAAAAAATCTAAGCCAATCTGTTATATTCAAATTTTCCCCCGGGGAAAATCGTGTTTTTTTAGTTTTACAATATATTATGCAAATCATTGTGTTTGTGTGTGTATATAAAAAGTTGCTTCGCGGCGCGCACCAATCAAAGTTTTTTACTATACCACAAACCACCCATCTAAAGGAAAATGTTATGTTTCGTCTAATTTAAATTTTCCGATATACCACCTCTATATACAGACGAAAATAGATTCAATTAATTAAAAAAAAATTTCCGTACATAATACACAGACGTATAGCGTAGAGTATATATAGTATGTTAAAATTCAGGTCATTGACAGACATCGAGAGAAGAAACGTAAGAACAAATTTTCATTGAATTTATCGATTAAATTAAAGAGAAAAGAAAATTTTGTTGTGTGTGCGGTAAAAGAAACAAATGCAAAGTAGAAGAAAAATTTAATGAAAATTAGCGCATGATCAACATGAAGTAGATGAAAATTAAATTAGTTGTTGTTGTTGTATCGGATGGGGATTTCATTTGGGGGTGACAAACATATATGTTGTATGTATATGTGTGTGTTTATATATGTCGTATAGACACAATTGAGTCAATGACCATACATTTTTTTGCATTTTGTAAATAAATAAACGTATTTGTGTGTATGTGTTTGTATACTTGAGAATAACCCTCGACTAAAATTGATTTATCTGTTTGAGACATTTCCCTAAATATCAACAATATAATTGAATTTAATCGCAACCCTTATATATATGTAGATGTTAAACATCCTTGTCCGCATCTAATTTTTTTCCGAATCACTAATCAAAGTATTTTTTTTTGCAGGTAAATTATGGCTGGATACGGAGATGCAATGGCCTCACCGAATATCGTTATCGTTGGCGGCACAAAACCAAGTCCAACCAATCACAATACCATCGTCGATATCACCAAATTTATTGAATTTAAATTCAACAATCAATTTATTAGGAAATAATAGTTTAAATAATAGTAATAGTAGTAGTAATTTTAATAACAATAATAATAACGACAGTAGTAATAAAAATAGTCCAATGGCCACAAATCCATCACCACCGCTAGGCATAATCACACCACGACGTGATTTAATGCAATCAATTGATATTAAACGTGAACTACCATCGCCACCACCGCTATCAATACCAATTATACCACCCCAATCAACAAGTAGTATCACATCATCATCATCATCCTCTCTAATCACAACCAATAATAGTCATCACCATCATCATCAACAACAACATCATCATCATAATCGTTCGTCGGCTGTACTATCCTCATCCCAATCGGTCGCATCACTATTAGAAAATGAGCGACAAATGAAAGCGAATATGTTGTTTGAAGAGCGCGAACGTAATTTTATCGAAATGCAACGACAGCAGGAGCACCACCAAAAACAGCAGCAACAGCATCACAAAAATATGGAACGTGAAAAAATGTTGAACAATAATAAAATGGATGAGGATATGGATTTTAGTCGTGACGTAATTGTGAATCGATCGAAATTAAATCATGTGTCGTCACGAAATCGGACAAACAGTAGCTGCAGCAGTAATACAAGTCATGAGGGTGGGGCAAAACGATTTGCCGAACCTAGAAAATCATCACCTGGTAAGTGGACATTATTTATATGTATATAAACAATTATCATATCAATATACTTGTATTGATTTATGATTTTCAACATACTTCATATTTTTGTAAGTCACGAATCATCGCGTATCTATAGATATGATATCGTATCACGACTATATACGTATATACCTTTAAGTAACATCGATAGAATAACAATAACAAAAGAGTGGTATAATGATCATTTCGTATTAAATTTCCAATTGTCCAATTTACACCATATACATATATATAGATACACTATTTAATCTGCGAAATCTTTAAGAAAAACACATTTCTTACATACGAGTATACGAGTATATAAAACTCCTCTCATCGTCGTACATAGTAGATTCGTATTCAATACATCCACATGGATGTTGGTAAAAAAAAAATATTTAACACACAAAATAATACAACAACTATACTAAATAGACAGACAGACAGACAAAACTATAATCTTTTTGTCTTTAGTGCAAAGAAAATATATTTAAAGAAACAGCAACAAAATGCTGATATACGAAGGAGAAAAATAAAAAGGTAAAAGAACTACAAAAACTGTCAATTATTTATTATTGGTACGATGAAATATGTCAAATTTATGGCGCAATTAATGTCAATTTTTATTGCAAGTTTTTCTTTATATTTTCTTCCTGTTTAAAAAAAATTGGTATACGCTTTTTACCAAGGTTTAAATTACACTGATTAGAAAAGTTGCCAAATGAGGGAGGACGCTTAGCATTTCACATATACAGTTTATCGTAAAAGAATTAATTAATGGTCACCAGGACTGATCGTGTATCAATAATGACGACAAATTATCACCCAAATTATCTTAGTATAAACTTTAATCGAAAGCTTAATAATTTTCAATAATCTTAACACTATATAAAACCAAAAGCTTGCTGCATGCATTATTAAATTAACAAATTATTTGGCAGTTTCTAAAATTCTGTCCTAGTAATCTAACTCATCTGATTCTTACGTGGACTTTTAGAGCTTTCGTTGTCCATTGAGTTTTCCTGCTAAAAATTATCTTGATACATTGTGAGTGTTGCATATAACATTTTCTCAGTAAAATGAATGGTTGAATGAGCTTTTTGTGCTTTTGAATTGCACTTGTAAAGTAATATTAACAGTTTATAAAATCTGAAAGCTCTAGTGAAATCTGAGTACAGAACTCACTATTCAACTAACAAATAAAAGAGGACTAATACAACTGTCACCTCTATTGGTAAGAAAGCTCTAGTCTTACTCACCCGATTATGATGGAAATCTTTCGGCATTCAATTCAACTAACAAATTAAATGAGAAATAATACATCTAGTACCTCTATTGAGTAGAAGCCACTAGTCTTACTTACCCGATTATGAAGAGTTATAAAATTTGTGGTTCATGACTGTTGGAGCTTTCGTCCTTTATGTATCTCTTCTTTACCAATATCTCAATGCATCGTAAGCTTCACATAAAACCTTTTTAGTAGAGTTTCTCTGTACGCATAAAACCTTTTCATAAGAGTAATGAATGAGCTTTTTGTGCTTTCGAATCTTTGTTATATTTTATATCTTATCGTTAACGAGTAATCTTTTTATACATATCTAACAGCTTTTTCTTTAACATTTCTACATTTTAGATAAATTTAAAGCTTAAACTCTACATAAGTTGATCTAACAGTACTGACAATATCTTATACTTCTGCTGATTTATACATTTTAAAAACAATAATAAAAGCTTTATAAAACGTAAGTTTTCTGTTTTCACTATTTAATTAGCAATATGTTGGTTCCAACTCATCCAATTGAAGATTTTGAAATTTTATGCTAGATAACTATTAGACCTTTTATTATTCATTGAGTTTCGCAGCTAAAAATTATTTTAATACTTGTGAGTTTTGAATATAAATACATTATTGCTCAATAAAATTAATGGTTTTAAATTAATGAGCTTTCTGTGGTTTCGTAGTCAAAAAAGTAAATTCTGTTCGCATTTATACTTGTTTCCGTATAAGCTTATGTTATATGTATTGTAGTTTCCATAACAAAGCTTTTTCGTTTAAATTTTTAAATATTTTTTCAAACTTAAAGCTTAATTTATCTTTACAATTTTTAAGTAATATTAATTCGTTATAAAATCAAAAGCTTTCTGCGTTCACTTTTAAACTAACAACCTGAACGAGGAACATAAAAATTGCATCCCTATTTGTTAGAAAGTGCTAGTGGTCATACTTACCCGATTCTTTAAGGTGTTATTATTAATTTAAATTTCATGACTATTAGAGCTTTCGTTCTTGATATTCCTCTTCTTTAGCAAACATCTCAGTACTTCGCCAGCTATGCATAAACCTTTTCTCAGTAAAGTTAATGTTTTTATATGAATGAGCTTTTTATACTTTTGAAGCTTTTTTGAGCTTTGTTATATTTTATTTCTTAACGTTAACAAGTAAGCTTTTATATATATTTAACTTAAGTTTTTCATTTCAATTTCGACATTTTTAATAATAAACAATTTATAAAACCAAAAGCTTTCTGCTTCTACTATTCAACTAACATACTTAATTAACAATAATGTTGATTTGAAAGTAAAGCGCTAGTCCAATTCATCTGATTCTCAAGAGTTATAAAGCTATTCTTATTGAGCTTCTCAGCTACAAATTATCTCAATACTTGTGAGTTTTGCATATAACTACATTACTGCTCCATAGAAGTAATGGTTTTAAATGAATGAGCTTTTTGTGCTTTCTAATCCAAATTCTTTAATTCTGTTGTAATTTATACTCATCGTTTACGAGTAGGCTTTTGTTATTTGTTATTTAATGCAGTTTTCATAACCAAGCTTTTTCGTCTTTATTATTTGATATTTTTTCAAACTTAAAGCTTATTTTAACTCTGCACTTTTAAAATAATATTAACACAAGAATAACAAAACTCTATTGGTTATAAATCATTAGTGGTTATACTTACCCGATTCTTTGTGGAGTTGTGAAATATAAAATTTATGACTAATGGAGCTTTCGTCTTGATGATTCTATTCTTTAGCAAACATCTCAGTACTTCGCCAGCTTTGCATTTAACCTTTTCTTAGTAGAGTTAATGTTTTTAAATGAATGAGCTTTTTGTGCTTTTGAAGCTTTTCCGAGCTTTCTTTATATTTAATCTCTTACCGTTAACGAGTATGCTTTTAACTGTATTTAACTTAGATTTTTCATTAACTGTGCTATATTTTTGATAAATTTAAAGCTTAAACTTTACATAAGTTGATTTTACTCTATGTAACAGTTCATGTAATAAACACTTAATAAACACATAAAACCAAAAGCTTTCTGCTTTGATGATCTTACTCTCAAAATTGCATTCGTTATATGGGTTTCGGGTTGACACTTACTCCTATGTTAGCATGTTTGAAACAAGGATGGGTCGTTTCATTTAAATTCTACACAAAGAGCTTACAACATATATATGAGGCGAAGTTGTCATAACAAGTGACATTACAATTTAACTGATTACATAAAGTTCATGCTGATATAAATTTTTCAATTTATTTCACATGAAAGATTGAAGATTCAACATCAAGAACAAATAAATTTTACACCAACCAAAATCTTGTCGATTCAAAGTATTTTATCGTCCAATCTAATGAAAATATAAAAGCAATTGAAATTATACAAAGAATCCATTAAATTTATTAACTTTAAAATGAAACAAAAAAAATCCGAGATTTAAATCAAATTACCATCAAAAATAAAACCACCCACCATACACCACACTACCCAATCGTACCCGCATCGAACTATATATACATACACAAAGCGAATTTGTGTCCATTAACATTTGAGCAGCACACAAAGAAAACGAGGCCATAATCAAATTTGGCCAATCCCTGTTTAACACAATATAAAACGCATACGAACAGTTTTCTATATACGTAAATATTATGTTTGGTCTTTAAGAAAATGGAAAATTTATTTTGTTGAAAGATTAACAAACAGCGATATACATATACAACAAAACAAAAACTAAACCAAATCTATTTTCAATCCATTTTACAGCTCAATTGATGATGATAAGAATGGACGAAATATATAGTCGAGGAAAATAAGGAAAATCACCCCTTTTTTTATTTTCCGATTATTATTATTACTGTTGTTGTTAATGTTTAACTTTATCATCATCTCTCTTCATATAATTTTGTTTATTTTTTTTTTACAAGATTTTTCCTTTTTATTTGTGTGTCGTTTAGTGTATGTAGTTTTTCCTTTTTTTTATTTTATTTTGATTTTTCACTATTAATTTTTTTTTTTTTAAATCGAAAATTCGCCTTTGAAAATTTATTATTGAAAATTGAATTGAATTTTGTGTTCTTATCAGATAACACAAATAATGGTCGGCAATATATGTTTTGTATGAGGTTCGGGAAGGTATATACATATATTATAGTCAAATAGCCAACGGTCGAGGAGAAAAGGTTTGGTTTGATTTACCACAAGCGCATATATACATAAGTTAGGTGACAGGTCAATATAACGAGAGGGTATATAATAATGTAGATTGGGAAATTCCAATTTACTTAAAATGCTTCTTATACTTCAAAGCTCTTCGATAATTATGGGGTTTTCGAAATAATCAACCCTTATATATACATACACGTATAAATTTTTATCGCGATTGAAATGGAAAACTCCCTTGTCTCTATGTAATATTGTGTATATCACGAACAGACCAACCAGTCTGATTATTATTCAATTTGAATATAATTTAATCTTTGAACGAACCTAAATGCATGCACACCCCTTTTCGTGTATCCTATCTGTATTCCATTCCTTTAAAAAAAATATTGATGGGTTCAAAGGGATGTGAAAATGGAAAATCTATTATTTAAGTTAAATTAAATTCGATAATTTGATCGATGATATTTTTTATTTTTATTTTAATTCATTGATTGATTGGAGAGGAGTGATGAGATGAGGAATGTAATGGAGTCTGTACTCATATCATAACAAATCAAATAGGGATCCCACGAGACCATTTTAAAATGTATGATCTACATAGATTGATGTTAAATATATCGACTTTATTACTATATAATGATCGATTATGTACATGTATAAAAGGGACCGTTCAACGTCTCAAGAGTGGCTAATCAAAATTTATGAAATTATCGTGTTTAACATCTTGTTTCAATAAATTTATTCGTTTTTTTTATTGCTTAACGAAATTATTAAGTGTAAAAAATTGAAAAAAAAAATAATATGACAAACCTTTTTGTGTTCGGGTGCGAAACATTATTGGGGTGGCATATTGTGTTTTCCTTGTCCAATATATAAAACACTGTGCATGTGAATTGATAAGAGATTCACATTTATAATCCGAAAAAGGTTAAAAATATAATAAAAATATTGAAAATAAATTATTATTGTGTTATGAGTCTTGTAGCAGCATAATAATAACACTATATATATGGGCAACATATTGAGGTGACACATTAGATGTTTTGACCCTTTTTGACTTCGAATCGAACTGGATGACATAACAAATTGTGTACAAAACGAATATTAATGATTTTGATTTTTTTTTTTTAAATTATTTGCCTCGCTCCAAAATCCATCATCTCGATTTTTGGGAGGCGAAACATAAAAGCTATATATACTATACATAGACCGTTGTCCAGACGAGACATAATATTAATTTCTTCACATACATATATATACATAAAAATAATCGAACAATTATAATCAACATAAAACAGCAAATTTTTCGAAAACCAAAAAAAAAAGAAAATGGGGAAAATAAATTTTCTCGAGACTAGACATCAACAACAAAAAAAAACACACATGCATCAAGTTTTTTATTTAACACTCACTATATAGATATGTTTAGGTTGTATGTTCATTAATGTTAAAAACACATAGGACACACATATATCGACCTACACAATAAATACATACACACACACATACACGTATATAAACTGAAATCTGTTCGTTCACATGTGTATTATAAGAAAATAGTTTTTCTGTTTTGGTAAATACAGAAAAAAAAACAAAAATAAGAAAATATCGATTAGCTTTTCATTCATTACGGCGAACATACACACACACACAAATATACTCTACAACGGAAGACTTGTATAGAAAGTGGAGGAAACAAAAACGAAAATTTTCCTGTGTGATAAATTAATTTGATCCAAAAATAAAAACATCAAATTGTCATCAAAATTAATTATTATATAGCAGAGCTTCTTAATCTTAGTTCCACGAATTTATCTGGGCCATGGTCAATTGGATGAGTAATCGAAAATCATTGTTACAGTTCTCAATAAATGTACACACTCAGTTCTGAAATCTATTTGATCTTATAATGAAGTCCAATATATCTGGTATCCTCAAGGTCGTCAGTTGATCCTCAAATAGCTATCGCGATCCAAAACTATGCAGTCTATGGGAATAGTATGAAGAGCAGGAACACAAGAACCGCTCAACAATTTTTTCTTTTGCTCCTCTCCCACACTATGCTAAGCTTGCGATATTACTAATTCTATGTGTGATAATAAAGAAATAGGAACTTTGTTGAATTATTGATTCAAATAAGATGAGGTTGTCCCAACTCTTCTGGTGCAGATCACCAAAGTGACACTCGATATCTCTCTTAAGAAATAATGATGTCACTTCTAAAGCTGGCTGAAGTCCATTAAAAGAGGGAGCTGCACACAAACGGGCCAATTTATCAGCCAATACGTTCCTTTGATATCCTCAGTAAAATCATCATACAGTCACCACAGAGGTAGGATGGACTGTTGTAGTCCTATATGTGCTTTCGGTTATAATTACACAAAATAATTTCACGAAGACGTGCTTCGTCACCATAGTGTCCGAGTACAGGTGGGCAGTTATTTGGCAGTGGCAAGAAGGGCCAAATAAATTGCCCTGCGTTGTAATCGCCTGTTTGCGCTGCACACTTCCTGATCCCAAGATCAAGCAACAGCAGACCCAAAGCCATCTCAAGAGCTATAGTTTACTTAGTTCCCACAATACCCAGAGATACAAGTTTTTGAAAGCGAATTAAAGGTCTCCTCCAACTCTACCCATTTTTAGGCCACCAAATAAATGCGACAAACGATATTATGATTCTGATCACCGAAACGAATAGCCAAGCCAGTACACGCGTCTGGAATTCAGGCCCCGTAATTTATCAAATTGCATGCTTTTTTGCATACTTTCTATATTCAGAAGAGAGCGGGATCGTATCAGCCCCAATTTTTAGAAGACTAAAGTTTCTCAAAACCCCTGGTCTAGTGTAAAGAACCATTTGTTTTAGGGGTCACTGAAGGACCCTGATCACAACACTACACCACAACTATGTTAATCGCAATACACCACAAGCGCGGTGACAGAACTCCATCCCGAGGACATCCCTTTCGGCCGCTAACCTTAGTAGTATCAATACCTAAGTCTGCAGTAATTCTCCTTTAACCGCGCTCAGGTTGCGCTTTGGTTAAAAAACTGCGACTTGGACCATACTTGGTTTGAATCCCGATAGGGGCAGAATGCAAAAAGAGATTTTCACGATGCGATCGGTGATGCGAGTGACTCATTTGAGATCCTGTTGAATCCGTGTGCCATTTCATCTTACATGTCAGTACTATAGGCTGGCATGGAGCTATGCAAAGTTCAGATGGTTTCTACGTAAAAATGGACCTATAGCCGGAACGTCAAGTAAAAGTGCTATGTCACAATGAGCCAATTGATCCTGAGTGACGGATAACACAAATCTCCTTGGCCTTAACTTAACCACAGAACAAGTGTTATCTCTATAATAAAAAACATATGTTTATTTTTGTATAATATTCCTTATATAGTGGAAATTATTGTCAATCTTCGTCAATTCACTTTATACTCACTTTATTTAGTGGGATATCACTTTATTTAGTGATATATGGTATGTGCTTCCCAAGGATATATCGTAACCAAAAATAAGCTTTCTGTCGAAATGATCAGCAATTTCATAATAATCTTTCTACACTCAAATTTCCTTAAGGGTCTCTCTAAACCGAGTTGGATCTTAAGTCACAAACAAGGTCATATTGCGAAGTTTCATCTTAGACATCTCTTAACCAGATAGCTGATTAGCTGATTTTGCATGTTATATGAGCGCCTGTTCGAAATTATATGGAGAACATAATTCCGCCTGGCCACAAACTAACTATTTCTTCAGTAATCTGGCCAAAATAGGCTTGTAAGATTTAATCAACTAATACCTGTGTATAATGGTCTTATATAAGCTAACAGTTTTATTACATAAACCTGGATTTTTCTTACATGATTACTATAGAAGCTATCCACAGCGTCAAACCTATAACCTCTTAGAGCACACATAATGTTTGATCTAGCGAACTTTATCATAACAGAACCAAGAAATATTCATTGCGAAGATACATAAAATTTTTCGATCAATGCTGATTGTGTTCTGATTATATTAATTTTGGCCAAACTTCTGTTAAGCATCAAATCGTGGCCATTATGTATCTAGATATGTAGAATAAATCCCAAAGAATTTGACAGAAAATAAAACTGCCACAATATTAATCGCAAACATTTTATGTGCACTTAACGCAATGCTCGAATAAAAGCTGAACTTCAATACGATATAGTACACCACGTCACTCTACAAATACATACCATATCACGATTTGGTGCTCCATCAGTATCACAATTAATCAAGGAATGCAATTTTGAGTCTAAACTGTTTGAGGAGTTAACGAAACTCCTAAGTTGCCACCGAATCAGAACAACGTCATACCGTCCGCAAGCAAATAGTATATATGGTTAAACGTTTCCAGTATCTTAAAGCTGCCCTGATGGCCAGAGGAAAAACCACTCATTGGAATTTATACGTGCAAAGGTTAAATAAGAACTGAAATGTACACAAGCTATCCGGTTAGTTTTTCGTTGAAAATCCTCTACCGTTTGTGCACAACATTCGAACTGGATTTCAACCTCCATTTGAAGGACCATATAACTTTACCTTCGCCTGCGTAATATGCTTGTCATCGACAGATAAAAGGCGAACATTAGACTATCGATAACATGTCAATTGATGAAGGGGTGAAAACGGATCCAATATAATAGGGTATAGTAAATCGATAACGTTGAGATGGTTGTCGTCAAGAATAATGATCATTATAAAGCATAGAATAATCAAAGTACCAAAAATGATCACTTCAATCCTTTTCTTCCGTCCGTGAAATATTCTCTCCATTGCAGATGTCGGTATCAACAGTCGGTTGGCAATGCAATTTCGCAACTGTATTGGAGGAGATACCAGCTTTTCAAATTCTAATGATTCGTGCAGCAGTATGATTCGTAAGCGTCTTATGTTATGTCACCTAACAAGTATAGATAGACCAACGAGAAATTGACGACTGGAAATCTCATAAGGGTGAGAAATATTTCCTGTCCTCCTTACATAACTTCCACCTCCCATTGAATCCCATTTTTTCCACAACTTCATAAAAACAGCGAAGTCAATAAAATTACAATAAAAAACTTTATACTAAAATTAGAATTCAATAAAAAAAAAGGAAAATGTATATTTATATCCTTCAACCTGTTTATCGACATCGTAACTATATACAATATCCTTCTATTCCAATTTTAGCTCTCGTATATTTCAAATTTTGAATTCTTGCCAAACTTAAGTATAAAAATACCGAAAAACCACAAAAACTTATAATTATCATTCACGAAGTAAGAATGACTATAAATAGGATATACGGTGAGATAAGATGGTGGTAACACATCTCACAGGATGTGTATCCTTATAATTTGAAGTCGGCACAACTATAAATATCGATATAAGAAACGAAAATGTTAAATCATTAATTAAAAAAAAAAAAGGATATAAGGATATACACTTTAGGGATGAACAAATTTGACCACGGCTTAGACATTAGGTGGTGGTGGGTTATGCTGTTATCCTATTTTCGATTCAATAAAAAACAAATCTTGAAATAAAACATCGACAGGAAAGCATGATTTGTGTATGTATTGATAAATGTCCTTTTTTATTGCATTTTTTTATATATATGAAAGAAAATTGCTCGAAGGAAGAATTTGTGGTTTCCTTCAACAAAAAAATTATTAAATAATAGATTTAAAAGGATTTTGTGGTGAATTATGATGATGAAGGGATCGTACTCGTCGGTATATTTTGTTTGACTGGTGGCATTTATGAAATGAGACAAAAAAAAAGGAAACATCTTCATCATTACAATACGGGATTGATGACAAATTTTTAAAACGCATCCCCCCGCCTATACAAAATTAAAACGACTATTATAAAAACGCACCCACTCTGATGCGTGTGCTTTTATATCTTAAGACTAAGAATAGAAACGAAATTATTTTTATTTATCTCGGACAAAACAAATCTCTACGATTATTATTAATTTTTCAACAATGTTGTCCAAAAAAAAATCGTATCTGTGTGATTTTCACATATGTGAATTCGATATTATGTCGATACACAAAAACATTTCAACCCCCTACCAAAATTTTATATATATAACTCAATGGCACACGACTATTGTAAATAGTTTTTCGGACAAGGGTCAAGCATCTGTCCTTTTCAATACTTTTTATATTGATTCAATTTTCATCTTATAATAAAAATTCTGTATCTAAACAAAATTTACATCTCAATATTTTATTGTGTACAACAACAAAATTGGGTATCTTCATCCCTTCACATACATATATCACCTCCCTCGCATCACAATAGGTCTTTTTCACATATATATACAATAGAAAAATTATAAAATGCAAAATAGAAGGTCCCCTTCGTTGAACAATTTTAAAATGCTTGTGGACCCCTCTCGATATATTTATAATATTGTGATTTGGTTTCTAAATTTTATAATGTGATTCTATTGTTGTTGGTTTGAGCTTTATTCACAGGGGTACGGGATGAGGTCAATCATTGTCCAAAAAATAACATAAATAAATTTAGGTATACGCACACCTGATGAGTATTATTATGGCAATGGGCTATTTAAATTGACCTTGACACTCTGTAAATGATTTGGGGTTAAACTGTTGACTGAACATAATTAGTTTGTATGTATAATGGCGGTTAAATTAGAGACAGATGATGCAACATATGTCCGACTGGCACACGTAGTCAGTATATAGCTAAAACTACCCGCATACTCCCAACACACCGTAACCCACCTGACCAAATATTTACATCGTTACTATAATCATTTTCTCAATGTTAGCTTTTCCACCCTTTCTTATATCGGTATATACCATTCAATTTTTTATTCGCTTTTCCTTGATCGGTTCTTTCATCTTCACATGTAAAGGAAAATTTATTTGAAAAATAAGAAAATTTATTTCCATTTAATTTTTATTTCTCAACATAAACAACAATATAAAATGAATAAAAAAAAGGACGAAAACGGACCATCGTGAAAATAATGTGAGATAAAGAAAATTTTGAATTTAAAATTTTCAATTTCCGTTTCACATATAGTCGAGCAGAGTATTTAAGGGTTTGGTTGGTTTTTCTTTATGGTAAAAAGGATTTTTTTTTAATTTAAATTTAAATTTTGATTTTAATGTACAAATCGATTTACATTAAGGTTATAGGACAAATAATCGAGCTTTCTTGTGTATAGGCTATATGGAAATCAGATGTGGTAGTTATTTTCGGTTTTTACAAGAGCCAGCTCTTCATACTGTTGGAAGCAGTTAGAAGATGCCAGATCGCTCTCTACGCCGTGGAGCCATCGTCGCCGACAGCCACCTCTTCGCCTACCGAAAGGCGGCTCTCCCTTCAAAAATCCCTGTATATCATGATTGTTCTCTCGAATATTGGAAGCCATCTTTCATACTCATCCATCAAGGTTCAACTCTCACATCCATACATTCCAACGGGTCTAATCAACATTCTGTACAATTTCAGCTTATACGTAGAGGATACAACGCTCGATTTCCAACAGCAAGCGGATTTCGATATCCACTCACACACTATTATCGTGAGTAATGAGAGATCCAAGATACTTGAATCTCATTGCTCCATCAAACGTGTGGGTACCACTACTGAAATCATTTGCGTATTGGTCTGGAAAACCAGAGTTCAGATATTTGGTTTTGGACTCATTGATTTTGAAACCAATTCGGAATCTGAAAACTATTCCAGTGGATCAAGTATCTCTTTCACTCCGTTGTCATTTAATCCAATCACGCAGATGTCATCTGCATATGCAAAAAGTTGATTGGATTGTCGGAATAAGATATTGTCCTGAGGTGTTGCACTTTTACGAAGGATGTCAGCGCATCTCCTTGTCGAACACCAGAAGTAATTGCAAAAATTCTCGATAGCCTGTTCTCAACTTTGACACAGTATTGTGACTGCCTTACTGTCATTTTACACAGACGAACGTATTTGTTTGGTATTTACAAATATTCAAGCGCATACCATAGTCTTTCTCGATAAAACTTGATCAGTGACTGACCGATTTGGACGGAATCCTCCTTGGTAGTCAGCGACAATTTCCTCCGCCAGACGGGGTAATTCTTCCCAAGATAATGTATGACAGTAACTTGTTTGATGTGCAAAGGAGAGCTATACCGCGATAATTCTCACACTTTAAGCGATCACCCTTTTTGAAAATTGGCCATTATGCGGCCACTTTCCATTTTTCAGGCATAACTTCATTTCGCCGTACCTGCACAAAGTCAGGCCCTCTTAATATCAAGAGCTCTGAATTAATGCAATCAACTCCCGGTGAACGATTTTTCTTTAATCTCTGCATGGCTATGTTGAATTCCTCATAGGATGGGTCCTCAATTAAAATCTCTGTGGTCTGTATTTGATAGAATTCAACCACAGCTTGTGATATACATGTGGCACATGAAGTAAGGCAGAAAAATGTTCACGCCATGTTTCAAATACCGCATCGTCATTAACACAGAGATTTCCATCCGGGTCCCGTATGACAGTTGACCGAGATCTTAAGGTATGGTGCAATTCGTTGATTCCTTTACAAAAACCACGCGAATTGCGCTCATTTCTGAGTTGTTGTTCTCTTAAGACCTTAGCCTTCCACCATTCGCGCTTCTTCTGTACACAAATGCGTTTAGCTGTCTTCCTAGCAAGAACTGCCTTGTTTTTCCTTGCAATTGTAAACCGAGTCTGCGCTTCATTGTGGGCTATATTACGTTGCTCAACAGCAATACGACACTCCTCATCAAACCAATCATTTTTGGGCTTCGTTTCTACTATACCGAGGTTGTGCTGGGCAGCATCGACAACCGAGATTTTCAACACTTCCCAGATACTGTTCACTTCATCAGATTCGTAATTAGATCGTAAAATGTGCAAGCGAAGCTGACACATTCGATTATCGACTGCCTTGAAATCGAACACAGTTTTTTTACCTTAGGACACATGGTCTCCACTTTTAGGCCATCGAGTCTCTTGGAGCCCTATGAGTTCCAGCCGATACTCGTTCATACGCATGTGATCTGCACGTTCCACGTGTTGATCCTCAATCTCGTATCCGGGTACTTAAGCTGGGGGTTATTGTTGTTTTGGCGGTATTCGATTTTTTTTGGTTTGTTGACATTTTTAACATTAATTGTTTTTTATGGATGTGGGTCGTCAGCCCAACGATCCCACCAGATTGAGTCGCCTCCTTCGACAAGCTCTGGATACTGTAGATTCTATGGGTCTCAGGATTCGTTCGTAATATTTACGAAACATTGATGCCCCCTCTCAGATGTGGTAGTAATGTGGTAAAAAATGGTTCAATTAGTAGATTGAATCAACGGAAGCGAGTATCAGATAAATTGATTAATTGGGCTTTTAGTACCACATTTAACTAAATCTAGTTAGATTGCTGAACTCACGACACCCATCCATAAAAATCTAAACTGTTAAAAAGATCAACAAAATAAATTTGAAGGAAGTATGAGATGAGAAATTATGGAAGTAACTGGTGGAAATAGCAACGTGTGTTTGTTTATAACCTCAGCTGTTCCAGCGTACTCGATAGACTCCCTTTTACAAAGTTCTGTCTTATGAAAAATTATATAAGCTTGAAGGATAATTTTAGAACAGTTTAGACTCAAATTGCGTTCCTTGATCAGTTGTGATATTGATTGGAACACCGAATCGTGATATGTCGTTGTGGTGGAACGTGTTGTACTATATCGTATTTCAGTTCAGCTTTTGACTAAGCGAGACGTTAAGTGGTCATAAAATGTTTCCGATCCTTATTATGGCAGTTCGTAATATCATTTTTATTGACTTGTAGACTGGTTCGATAAAGCCATGTCAAATAATTTAACCTGTAAAAATCTACAAACTTGAACCCAATTGTACTCATCGTTTACGCCAGTTGATTATTATTTATTCTATCTAATAACGAAATGGTTTTGAATATCTCGACCCTTTTGTTCGAATACTGGCCAAAACAGTTGACACAATTTTGAGCAATATTGCGTTATACTTCATTTCTTAGCCTAGACTTGGTAAATCACAGAACAAATTGATATATTCTCTTCTTACATTGAAGGTAGCATGAACCGGTCAACATAATATTTCTTAGAAGTCCATCTCGTCAAATTATTTCAAGGAAAAGCTTGTTACTTTCCCACGACGTCCGTAAGTCCAATGACTGAAATACCATAATGCTGCTTATTAACTAACCCACCATCCGAAAAATGAGTCATCCACTGTTTGGTTTTCCATCACGTAATTAATAAGTTGTTTTCGTTGAAGCAAGCAGTCTAGTAGCTAGAGCGTAGAAGCGTTCTTGATGGTCCCCACTTTTTCAAAATTTTGTTTTATGATTTATGGTAGGATAATTTTATAATATCTCCATCGTGCTTTCACTATGATTTGAACTTAAAGCTCAAAATCGTCTGTTAATTCATTATTCATTATTCATGTTCGATTGAAAACTACGCACAAGTTCGAATTTTCGTTTAATCATTCATAACTGAAGGCACCCTAAGTCGTCGAATCAACACAAATGCAGCAAACCGGTTTAAACTATTTCAAGTACCATTGCTTCCGCATTCCCTTGTACAAAACGATTTTCAAGTACGGTTAAAGTATTTTGACTCCTTTTGATAATTTCACAGCATTAATATGCGTTCAATTCAAAATACTAACCCTTTCCAATTTGTAACCCCGTCCCAAGGTTATTATACAAAAACACCCAATTATTCAATTTATCCTTATCACAACACAAAAGAGAGCTTTTATCCTTTAAATACATTTCATTCAAATCACGCATAATAAAATCAAAATCAAGTTAACATCTTCGTCTAGTACATATATATATATATATAGTCTATGTACCCAATACTTTAAATCCAATAAAATCACTTTACAATCTTCGTAAAAACACTTAGTCGCATCACCCCTTCGTCGTATAATAATGTGATCTCATCAAGGACCCGAAACAAAAAAAAATAAAATCCCAACAACTATTTATCACATATGTTTTATTGACTATAAAACAAGTGTCCTCATCTTCTTAAATTCTAAATAGTTTCATCTCACGACAAGGAAGTAAGAAATGGCAGCAACAACAACAACAACAACGGCAAAAAGGATTCAAGTTTTACTTTTGTTTTGGTCTATACACAACATCTACACAAGTGCAAACTTTTTTTTCTTCTATTCTGTGTGTCGACTACTCGTACGTACAAAAAAAGGGGTTAAACAAGATGAAGAGGAATAAGAAAGGGGTTTTTTAAATATTTAAGGTGACATCGTCTCAATGTAATGTCGTGTGCGCGCTTCCTCTATACAAAACTGTATATACGAGTATACGATCCCTTTTCTCTTTGTTTTTTTGGTTTGTGTAATTTACTAACAATAAAGTTTGACGAACAAACTTTTATTTTTCACTAAATGCTGGTTCAATCGAGAGGTGGATGGTGATGGTATTCTTTGAAAATTTATTTCATGTGCGGGTTTAAACAAAATTATAAAGTTGAAATTTCCCCAAAAAAAAAAAAAGCACAAATTTATTAGCATGAACGACTCGGTATCTAAATTGCATTTGAAATTTTGCCAAGAAAATATCCTTTTTCATGTTATCTTTTAATTTTGAATAGAAAATACCGAAAAATATGCTTGATTGGGTTTTCTACGGAAAAAAAAAATTTATTTAAATTTAACTCTCGTCAGATACTGTGCTCGAGTACTTTACCGCGTGTAAATTGGAAAAATTTACAATTCAAGTGGATCGACATCCTTTTTTTTACATTTGCAAAGTGATTATCATAAAGAAACAAAAACAAAATTCAATCAACTATTAAATACATATATAAGACACACACAAGGAAGACAAAAAAAAAAGGATTTCATTTGGTATTCAAACTAATATCGAGAGGAAATTTTCCATTAAAGAATTTTCAATTCATTTTCTTAATTTCAATAACATTTTTTTTTATCGTATATATGTCGATATTATTTTTAGAAAGGATATTTAAACCAACCCTCATACTATATAGACATACATATGTAACCATCTACAGCAGGTTTTCCATTCGATTTTCCATTCATGTTTATTATAATCCGAAAAAATAACCAACTTGACCTTTTTTTTTTATTTTTTTAATACATAAATTTTCTTAAATAAACAACGTATTTACATTAATTTCATTTTCGTGACCTTTGAAGAAGTTGGGAAATTTTACGGTGGAGGGACAGAAAAACGAATACAAAAAAAACTGGAAATGGTATATCGTTTGAGATGGTCTATAATTACGGTGCGGTTTGAAATGTCAGTGGTAGATATACCGATTAATTCGGAAAAACTTGTTTTGAATCATGGGAGTTCCGAAGTACACAATGATCGAGGTGGAGATGTATAATTCACAATAAATTAAAACCGGAAGTCGAGAAAAGTAAGTACACAATAAGAGCTTACGCTCATAGGATCCGTTACAAACGAGGATTTTACGAAAACACAAAGATAATTCTGGTGTTCTTATTAGGTCAGCGTTGGCCAACAATAATATTTATACATATTGCCAAAGTTTACTTTCTTTTAAATCGAAGACCTGGAAGCAGAATTGTTTAATTCGGCTAATGAGCTTTTATCTCTTCGTATAATTTACCAAAGTTGCTTCGAACCAGCTAGCTTCCTGCGCTCTCCTTTTTTCTTGCAGGTTTCAGTACAAAGACATCCACTTTATATCATTTGGTGATTTCCTCAGCGTAGCCATTCTTCTAGGTTTCTTTGTTTGACTGAGGCGGCCAGAACAAGAAGCATATCATTATTTGTCACAGGCACTTGCTTATACGAAGACCAATAGTTTCCACACGAGTTCGTATCTTGGTATGCATGACATGTAAGAATAATTCCAGACTTCTATGTTGAAGGTTGTGTTTGGCTATTTTATGCGTTTATTAAGTCTTCCTTTGTCCCATCACCTGTTTTTCCGGTATATGTGCTGCGGATGAGATCCAAGGTATATAAATTCATTTTCATCTTCAATTTGTCCATTGTTGATGTGCATCGGGGTTGCAATTATCTTGCGAGCGCAACTTTGTTATCTAAAGTGTTACAATGCGATCTACAAGCAGTACGCATCCTTGTCTTACTTACTCTCCTCCCTGGAAGGTCATAGTATTTTCGCTTTGTTTGCATTTAAAAGGTTGCCTGCAATTCCGATACATTTCTAGTATGAGTTTGTAAAGCTTGTAAAACTTTTTATGATTTGAATAGTACTTGTAAATTCGAAAGTGATCGAAAAGATCAAATCCATCTCATCAGACTGTGCTATTCGTATATGTACGTTCAGTCGTGTCGTGTGACAGTGGTAGCGAATTACAGGATCTTTACTCGCATATCGATTTAATTTATCGATTGATTGTGGCGTGATGGTAATTGTATTTACGAATTTATTTTGGTTACTCTGAACGCCACATCTGATCATTATATAGCTCAGTCATATGGCGTTCCTATATTTATGGTATCAAATGTGCGTTCAAAACCGACTAACAGCAGGTGCAGTGGTAAATTCGAAACCATAGTGAAAAATCGCCTTGTTTCGTTTCTGAATGTTGCATTGATTGCTAGTGAGATTCTGTCAATGATGATCATTGATAGTATCTTTATTGTTGTATTGAAGAGAGAGATCCTTGCCAATTTTTGCATTCTTTTGGATCACCTTTCTTGGGGCTTCGATTTTCTGATTTTCTGCTAGAATTCGACACTTCTTGGATTATTGGTGTTAGTATGCTTCTCGCTGTAGATAATTCTCCTCAAAATATTTCGGCGGTTATACTGTCTGGTCCAGTAGCCTTATTGTTCATTAGTTTTTCAATGGCACTTGTAAATTCCCGTGTGTTGGTAATTTTTCTGGTGACTCTCCTTAGACTTAACCCAAGTGTAGGTAGTGTTCGCATATTTTGGATTCCTGCTGCCTTTTCAGAAACCTTGAGAATGCTTTCTGCATATTTCTTTAAATCATTCTTTGCCATCTTCTTTACGTGACGAGCTGTTTCTTCATATCTGCGTTACACCTCAATTGTATTTTGTTGGTACATTTGTAGCTTAAGTTTACGGAGTTCCTCATTCTGTTTCCATGTATTATTATTTTGTTGTTTCATTTGAGACTCAGTTAAATACTTTGATGCTTGAAAATTTTGATAAAAATGGATTTGGCGTAGTGCAATACCCTATACAAATCCAACCGCCTTTTAATTTTTAAAATTTTTCTTCAGTCACATTTTTACATCGATACAAGAGCTGATGTCTCGGCCTTGTCGGCTAGTTTCGTCAAGAATCCATACCTCTACTCCTCAGTTAGTTTGTTTGCAGCAAATGTCTCAAGAACAACGGTTTTTTGTGGAATTTTCTCAAGAACACCGGTTTGCTCGTAGATATACAAAGACAAAGGCTTAACGATCCACCCTTGATATTTCCCTTGTGTATCAGTTTCATTACCTGCTTATATCCCGTAAAGGACACAGTAGTATAGCAAGTAAGTTGAACGTGTTTCTTCCTTTTATAATCAATGGATTCATTTTTGTTCAATCCTGTCTGTTTTCTTTGCGCGTTTACTTGGCTCAGTTTCGTGAGTTTTATTTTGCTGATTCTGATTTAAAGCTCGACTTTATGTACGAGGTTTAGACATTTTTTATTTTGTGCTGAAATTGCGTACTGTTTGAAACTACGTTAGTTAGAGGGGAATGTAGCGAATTCTGATTTTAATAAAGGTGAAATAAAATAGTGACAGTATCACTTTTGAAATATCAAAGCGGCTATATGTAGTAAGATACCGGAAAAAAGTTGACTTCAACGACTAATACAGAATTATCACATTCTAATAAAGCCCTGGTCAAAACAGGAGACAGCCGTGCAAAACACCTGCATACTTTTATTACTCTTCTTAGTAGTTCACAAAAGAGTGATGATTTTATTTAGATAGATGCACTCATTTGTATTATTCTACTAAAGATACATTTTGAGAAAACTGATGCAAACCCAGATTGAGTCCTTTTGGCAGTGAAACTGGCGAGGTATTATCTTCAGGCCTCCGTAAATATTTGGTGATACCCATATGTAATGGAATGATCATTCCATAGAACTCCAGTTTATTTGCAGCATCTGGGCTCATTAAATATTTCGAATGGCAAGAGTTTTATTAACTAATGAGAAACAGAAACCAACTAACAACTGGTTTTGACTACTATTATCATCCAATAGGATCATAACATATACAAGACCATAAGCCCAGCGTAAATGGTATATAGTTATCCAATTAAATATACGAAACAGAAAGTGAATTTTTATGGCCGTACTCCATAAACAAAATTCCAATAATTTACACCACCACATACCTCGTGTGATTGATGTTTCGGCTACCGGAAAAATAATGTACAATATTTAACACGCTCACGTAAATTGGAGGTAAAAAAATATAAGGAACCATATACTATACCAAGAATCCCTGTATATATGTACGGGTATGTAGCCAAATCATAAAATACATAACTTTATGATAAATCATAAAAAATAACAAACCACAGTAGTTTAAAATTTTATGTTTTATGATTTTCCGTCATCCCTTTTCGCAAGGGGTGAATTTACTTTTTTATGCATCGTTTTTTTTTTTTTTTGAAATGACTTTACAAAAAAATCATAATTTTATAGGATTCCGGGAAAAAATTATATCGTAAAAAAATTAAGAATTTCTTAAGAATGTGTTTTCTCGTTTTTTATGAGGGATGATTGTTTTAAAGATGATGTTGAGTGATAATTCGAGGACATTTTATAATATATGACTTTTTTACACAACACGCAATTTACATATATATACTGGGTACTGAGAAAATTTGTGTATGTCGAGGTAACCCCTCTCAAAATTTTTTAAATCCCCTGTTTTTTGCGAGCCACTTAAAAAACGACACAATTTTGACGGTTATTTTTTATGCATTTTATTTTTTACCTACTCGACGCAGATTTACTCGTCTGACACAAATTCCCGATCATTTTTTATTATTTTATCCTGTAAAATTATTTAACGTAAATTGGGAAAAAAAAACTGGGACACTAACCTAAATCGTAACAAAAACTGAGTTAAAAAAAAAAACTATATTAAATTGATGTCAGGTAACAAAAATGCCAGAATTGGTACAGAATTGCAATAATCATTAAACACGAATTGTGATTTGTATTAATAATATAATCAGGGGATGACGGGATAGAAAGAAAAAAAAACGAAAAAATTGGGAAAAATCTATTTATTTTCCCTAAAAAATGGATTTTTGTGTTTCGAATAAAAATTGCGTAAGGTGACCTTATTTACAATTCGACGGGTAACAATGACGATTCGGTTCCATTGAAATCGAAATACATTATGTATATAGCAAAATTTTATTTCTCACGATTATCAAAAGAAAATTAGGTAAGAAATGCATCTTTTATTCGAAAGGTTGCATTGCAGTTTATGATTTTTATAAAAAAATAAATAAATTTTGCATGGATTTTGGGATAAAACACAGCAACAACACACAAAATGTTTATAATAGTGCAGGTGTGGAGTAAGGTTGTGTATTGTCTGACCAATCGATCGATATACAAGTATAATTTGATCTGACATTTGAATTGGTTCCGAATGGTGAATAAAATACATTCATGGTTGGAGGTTCAATCAATATTTTATTGGCTTATTTAATTATTAATTTTTTTTGTGCTGTGCTGTGCTGTGCTGTGAATTGACCTGCGATCGACTGATCGATTTAATAATTTACTTTTGTACACATTATAGGGATACGGCGGATGTATAGTTGGAAATTGGATTATGTGGATATCCGAATTATATTTAAAGTGTTTTTTGTTAAAACTGGTTGAAGCGTGAATCATATACTTTGTGAACATATCAAAACGGTTTTTGTTATTAATGATTGGATTTGAGTCTTTTGGACTCCTTTGGGAAACCAACATGGTCCACCAAAAACATAGACTTTGATCAGACATTTTATTCTATATGGTGTCCGTATAATCTACGTTCCTCCTCTTCAGATTTCACCGATTATGAGAAGGATCAAAACCTGAACGAATCTGAACCTTATCCGTCTTCATACCAGGCATTTCGCAATCCAACACACATCACTATAATACTCGTCTACTCTTCAGTTCGTTTTGCTTGATACCCAAATCCACCATTGTATCCCTAACTATGATCGAGCTTGTAGATGGGGGCTAAATCTGGTTATATGCAGTAGCCACAAACTACCTATACAGGGTCCATCAAAACATTTTATTCTATATGATACGGATCACAATCACCATAATTCGAATATTCTACGCTCCTCTTCAGATGCCACTGATCACGAAAAAAACCAAAGCCTGAACGAATCTGAACCTAATCCATATCCATACCAGATAGTTACCAATCCGACACATCACTATAATACTCGTTTACTTACGTGTACTTATAGTTAGTTCGTTTTGTTTGATGCATAAACCCACAATTCTATCTAACTATGATCGAGTTAATATTTCACACGTAAACTGAAAGGCATCGAATGTCACCTGTTATTAACTGTCGGAGATTGCTAAATTTGGGCTTTCATCATTCCATGGAGTAAATGGTTTGAAATATTATACATAACTTATTCGTCCCAGATGGAAATGTCACGAGAGTAGTCAGTGTGCATTTTGGTCAGTTTCGCCAATATGTCCAAAAATCAGCTTACCTTGAATCATGTTTTGTGTGCTGTAGTGGGAATACCTATGAATGTTACGATTAGTGGTTAACACACCGAATGATAAAACGAATTTCTTGGACTTATAATGTGAATCGACACGTTCCCAATCCGTAGCATCTTTGAAGAATTGTTGTCCATCTGGACTTGAATTGTTGAATACATAGTCGAATTCGAGTATGATCGAAATTCTGTCCAGTCACATTTATATTCCCGTTTCAAGTTGTTTTACTACTGTAGTATATGTAAATCTCGATGATGGAAGGGTCGGTAAAGTTATCTTGTAGTTTCCACGCTTAGTGAGTAGATATTTGACTGGAGGCCAGTTAAAATATTGTTGTCTCCTTTTGAAGTATTAAGTGAGAAACAAATCTGTATTTCGGTCACTTGTCGATTAGACCTAGTAAAGTGTCTTCAATGTATGAAACATTGGCGTCTGTACTGCGTTTATCGCACTAATAAAAATCAAATAGGGGCCAAAACAGTTGCCACGCTTATTTTATAGCTACTGACAATTGATAATACGTGGCCAAAGCTTACCGAAGCTTTTACATGTGACGGTTGGCCCGTTCGATGTCAGTAACCTAACTCGTTCGGTTTCAATCAAGATTCAGCTCTTGTCATACTGTTACTGTACACCATATATAGCCATTATCATCGAACACCGGGATGTTTTATCTGTTCACCATGAGACAGATGATGGATTGTATCAGATGAAAATTGCCATGCATATGGTTAGTATCAATGGTATTAAGAAAATAGGGAATATCGTTTTTGAACCGAACAACGACACAAATAGTGTGCCTACAAAAATTGTTCTTTGGTTTGGACTAACCTCACTTGGACAGTGTTACTGATTAACAAAGCTCAAATCACATACTGGCATTAATCGTGTTAAAATGGCGTGTGCCATGGCAGAGTGTAAAATAGTGAAAAAGATGTCAAATCAACTTATAGTAATTCGTGACAACCCTTTCACGTATACAAGTGCAATGTATTGGGGTTCGTGACTAGTTTCCATTAAAGCCGGTTGTAGGTTCTAAAAAAGGTTAAGAAAGTTTCTCATAACACAGTGGTCGCGAGTTCGATTCTCGGATGACATAAAAAAAGCGAATGTGTGTCAAAGAATTCGTTGGGCTGACCACTTACACGTATAATATATTATTTGTCATGGTCAATTTATTATTTCAGGTAAGAACAAGTTAGTCTTCCTCTTACACAATCATGTACTTACAAACAAAACCCAGCTCATATATACTGGCATAAATCTTGTTAAAATTTGTTGTGCCATGGCAAAGTGTAAAATAGTGAAAACATGCCAAATCAACTTATTATGACTCGTTTCATCTGATCGGTTGTGACAATAATTACAGTAGGACATTAGGACAAAAGGGTTACAGTGCAAGAATTACATTAACCGATGTGAACAATTTAAGCTACCAACCTTACCTAATTCGACTAGCAGTTGCCATATGTCTTCGATCGTTATTTACAATATATTTTAAACGTCATCGATATTGTCGCAAGATGTCCTCGAACAAATAAATTTTCAATTCAATTAAGAAAACACATTAAGATTCTTAACAGTTTTTGGTTTACGTAACGTTTTTACGATAAATACATCCTTTTCTTAGTAATATATCGATCAGAATTCCGCCAAAAATAAAAAACAAACTTCTACTTACCTAAACTAACTATCTAACCGACCGTTAACAAATTTGGCGGTAATCCTTTGAGTATAAAAAACCCCAAACACAAAACATATTGTCACCTCAATATCATTTTATATATATGTGTGTATATATACAAAGGAAAATCACACATTTTCCTTCATTTTAAAATCAAATGAAAATTTTTTTTGTTATGTAAAAAAGACAAATAAAAAATGAAGAAGGAAAATAAGGATAATAAACCACGCCTACTTTATTTTTCACATATTTTTTTTTTTTGGCTTCTATAATCATAATAAAAATCATCATCAATAATCATCGTTTTATAGAAATTTTTTACCCCTGAATTTTAAAAAGAAAATTCCCTATCCCTACCACATTTAAAAAAGGATATATTTTTCTTCTTCTTCGAATTTCATCCCCACCACATAGACGTGCTTTTTAAATACAGGGGATAGGATATTTACTATATAGTGTAATGCTAGTTTTACACACACAAACACCGTATAGAGGAATGATGATGATGATGGATAAGGATGCAAAATATGTTTTGTCGAATTTTTACATATTTTCCAATAAATAAAATAAAACTATTTTCAGTCGATTGGAAATACTTGAACGAATTTGTTTATTTAAATTTTATTTTTATTTTTTTGAATATTATTAGTTTGTTATAAATATTTAAATCGGACGAATTAGAAATTAGAATAAATTTGTTAATTATATAAATTATGTGATTTAAATTAATTATGTGAATATTTATATTTTTACACCCGAATTGGATTATTTAAGTGGATTTGTGTGTTTGTGTGGATTAAAAAAAATATATTATACAAAAAGTGCCTCTAAATAGTATATATAAATATAACATGATGGTGTTATCAAAAGTTCGGTCGTGGAGTGGAGCCCACGAAGATAATAATAATTCGATTAAAGCACGTGATATATTAAGAACGCCGCCACCATCGAATAGTCCGCATCAAAGATGTGAGTTTTTTTTTATATAGAAAATTAAATTTTCATTCGAACGAAAAATATCCTTTTTCTCTACATATATGTGTGTATATAGAATTTTTGATTCGATATTAAAATGCGTGGGTGTGTGTCGAGCCAGGCACACACCGAAACATCAGATGTTGTGTCCTTATAATAGAAATTCAATCAATTAAAATAAATGTATATATGTATATAGTGAGCTGAATCCTTTTTATTTATTTATATAATTTCGACAGCCATCTGTTCCCATATATATATATGCACATATAAAATTTGGTCAACCAATATATGTGTGTATACCTTAAATCAAGGTACATATATACAAAGTAATATAATATAATACTCAAATTTCACACAACATCCTTTTTAGTCCTTTTTGTCCAATTTATGAAGAGTAAAAAGAAATCAAATTATATTCAAATTTTTGATGCATATCCACAAGGAATTCTATAGAAATGTGTATATAATGATGATCATCGTTTTAATGATCGTCAGGCAAAACAGATCCTTTTTTTCTGCATATTCACCTTTTATATTCGAAAATTTAGTATAAAATTTATATTGTGTGTTGCTTTTTGTAACACGAATAGTATGCCCGATCTTTTGTTCCCAATATATTCTGAACAATTTTTGTGCAACTCAAGTTTTTGTTTTTTCTTACCTGCCGATTTCTTAAAAAACATAAAAAAAAAACGAAAGTTGTAAAATTGTATGTTTTATGTTTGAATAAAAAATCAAGTATGGTTACATGATCGTCATGTAGTTTCCAAAAAATAAAAAAAAATTCTTTTTGGCCATCAAATTCGAACAAAAGAAACGATAAATTCTTGCACCTTGATTTTACGTATTGTCAGTGTGTCCTTTTCGACCTATTGTTCAAATTTCGATCCCATACGACACATTATATTATATATTGATATATTGTGCATACATGATGATAAATTTGCAAAAAATGTATGAATAACGAAATAAATGATTTGTAGAGCACCCGCGTCTAATTAAAACAAAACGATATACCACCCTCGCATTTCGGTGCGTACATGGATCATCTGCTTTGGTCAAATCCCTAAACATAATATTATATATATATATATATATATATATATATATATATATATATATATATATATATATATATATATATATATATATATATATATATATATATATATATATATATATAAAGCGTAGCGAGCGATCTAGCATCTTCTGGTTGCTTTTAACAATATGAAGAGCTGGCTCGTGATCGAAACCGATGGAGTCAGATTGTTGACACAATACGGGCCAATAATGGCCTGTAAACGCCGTTAAAAAAAAAATTTTATGTATATATATATATATATATATATATATATATATATATATATATATATATATATATATATATATATGTGTATATATATATATATATTAGGGTGCAGGATTCCAGTATGTTTGCCATTATAATATTAATATAATTAAACACTTTATTTAACATGTTGCGAATTGTTTGATTTGGGCCAAATATGCACCATTTGTTGCCATTCTAGAAGTGTTGGCCCTTATTAGTGAAAAACTCTAGTAACTTCGATTTTCACAATCTTCTCTAGATTCAAATTTCTTATCACTCAAGAAGGTGTGCAGCGCGAGAAAAAGGTAGTAATTGCTTGATGCCAGGTCCGGACTATATGGTTGATCCATTAAAACTTCCCAACCCAGCTTCCAAAGTTACAAAATACACAGTAGAACCTTCCTGGCTGTTAGTCCGTGCACGATCGTTTTCGCACAATATTATCGAATTTAAGTAATGAGTCGGTTTCATTCCGTTTGGCCAAGGGTTCACAAACGGAAATTCTATCCATTATGTTTTTTGGTGTTAATTGGTGTGGCACCCAAACATCGAGCTCATTTTTGAATTCAACTTTGCGTGAATAGTTTAAAACAATTTTATAGTCTGAGGAATGCTACGACTGCTAACATATCGGTCAATTACAATTATTTTTGTGATTTCATCGACATTTTCGACGACTGGTCTGCCTGTGCGAGGTGCATCTTTAACATCAACAAAATTTCAGTACCTTAACAACGAGCATATATTTGAAATAATTTGATCGATACATTACGAAATATCGATCACTACCGCCATCTACCGAAAAAAATGGGTTTCTTTTCCCCAACCTATTATATATGTATATACATATATATATATATATATATATATATATATATATATATATATATATATATATATATATATATATATATATATATATATATATATATATAACGGGTGATTTTTTAAGAGCTTGAGAACTTTTTTAAAAAAAAAAACGCATAAAATTTGCAAAATCTCATCGGTTCTTTATTTGAAACGTTAGATTGGTCCATGACATTTACTTTTTGAAGATAATTTCATTTAAATGTTGACCGCGGCTGCGTCTTAGGTGGTCCATTCGGAAAGTCCAATTTTGGGCAACTTTTTCGATATTTCGGCCGGAATAGCCCGAATTTCTTCGGAAATGTTGTCTTCCAAAACTGGAATAGTTGCTGGCTTATTTCTGTAGACTTTAGACTTGACGTAGCCCCACAAAAAATAGTCTAAAGGCGTCAAATCGCATGATCTTGGTGGCCAACTTACCGGGCCATTTCTTGAGATGAATTGTTCTCCGAAGTTTTCCCTCAAAATGGCCATAGAATCGCGAGCTGTGTGGCATGTAGCGCCATCTTGTTGAAACCACATGTCAACTAAGTTCAGTTCTTCCATTTTTGGCAACAAAAAGTTTGTTAGCATCGAACGATAGCGATCGCCATTCACCGTAACGTTGCGTCCAACAGCATCTTTGAAAAAATACGGTCCAATGATTCCACCAGCGTACAAACCACACCAAACAGTGCATTTTTCGGGATGCATGGGCAGTTCTTGAACGGCTTCTGGTTGCTCTTCACTCCAAATGCGGCAATTTTGCTTATTTACGTAGCCATTCAACCAGAAATGAGCCTCATCGCTGAACAAAATTTGTCGATAAAAAAGCGGATTTTCTGCCAACTTTTCTAGGGCCCATTCACTGAAAATTCGACGTTGTGGCAGATCGTTCGGCTTCAGTTATGAAATGTCAAAGCATACTGAGCATCTTTCTCTTTGACACCTTGTCTGAAATCCCGCGTGATCTGTCAAATACTAATGCATGAAAATCCTAACCACAAAAAAATCACCCTTTATATATATATATATATATATATATATATATATATATATATATATATATAAATATATATATATATATATATATATATATATATATATATATATATATATATATATATATTTATATTTATATATATATATATATATATATATATATATATATATATATATATATATATATATATATATATATATATAATTATATATATTTATATATATCGTATATACTGTATTAAGATTAAGGGCCGAATTTTATCCCGATAAAAATATTATTATGCGGGGGTGACAAAATACCATTGGTCCCTTATATATTATATATACCACCCGTGTATAAACTATAGACGAGTATATATCTAGTCCCTAATACACATTCATATAAATATTCAAATAATCTATAAATTTAAATAGGTAAAATGTTTTTGGTCCATCGATGATGCTTGCTGTTCTATAAACAGCACCCGTGGGAGTTGCAAAGATTTTTTTTTTTTGCTGTTGTTGTCTAGCTTTTGAAGTTCAATATTTCACCTTCGTCATTTATACGTATATATAAGGATATTATATTCTATACTCCGGCTAACCCATAAGTCCTATTTTATGCATGTAAATTTATTATCGTTGTCCACCACAATTTGACTTGTTATTTTCACTTACTACATATATATACGAACCGAGAGTATAATATTGATAAACGTACATATTATTTTGGTCAGACCAAATATCCTTATATTCGTTCGATGTGAGTATATACATATAAGTATTACGAAGGATATATTCTGTATTTCGTTTGTGTCCATCGATGACTTTTTTTTTAAGTCAACTCGTAAATTTTACATTTTTTTTTCTGTTTGTTTGTTTTGTTGCTTTTTATTTAGTTGGGTAATAAATGAAGTTATTTTCAAGTTTATTATCCTTCGTCTTATTTTTTTTTTTTTTTTGCGAAAGGATAATATTAAAAAGTGTTGTTGTTGTTTTTACTTATGTCCATATATGTGTGTATGTATATAAAATTTAAATTAGAAATATTCATTTTACTTATACTTTAGCTCGTCATCTCGTCGCAATTCTGTATATACGAAAAACTCACCACCACCCTCATATTTTCCACCCTCTATTTGTATCGAGTAAAATACTAACCAGGTGCCTCATGGGAATGTAATGGGATATATACATATATGTATGTGTTATTATTATTTTTCGAGGATATGTTGTTGGTCATTTTTTATAGATCGTCTTGTTGTTGTTTTTCCGGTGAAAATACGAGAAAAATTACGCAACATGGGAAAATAAATAATAATATTTTTTTTATTATTGTGACATTTATGATGTTATTTTAATTTTGTATAATTTTTTTGTTGTATTTTCAGATCTTAGCCGATTGTCGAAAACCCCATCGCCGCCACCGTCACATGGTAAGCATCTTATCGATTTCTATAATACATACCCGATATATTATTATTCATTCGGTTTTCATATATAAATCCTTATTTTATTATTGATGATCGTATGTATGTATATACCTACCTCGTACAGCATACTGTTTGATTTAAATATTTAAAATTTTTGACCAAAAACCTCTCCCTTCTCGGGGAAAATCTCAGCATAATATCGCATCATGATTTTTACATAAATTTAAAATAACTTCTTTTTTTTTGGGTGATTTCATATTTGAATGACCATAATCATATTATTATATACAACACGAACCATATGGTGTGAAAACATGATTTTCCTAAATGTAGAATAAAAAAAAAAAAATTTGAATTTTCACGGCTCTCCTCTATCCATATAATATCCTTTTTTTGTGTATGTTAACTGGACTGTGCTGGAAAAACGAAATCATATTTTCGGTTGTGTTTTGAATATATATTTTCTAAATTTGAATATATTGTTTGAAAATATGATGTATCAATTTTAACTGGAAAATTGGAAAATGTGTTTTTTTTTCTGTTAGGAAAAGTTCATATTTTTTGTTTGGAGTTCGTTATCGTAGATAGTATAATGTTAAGTCATGATTGACTTGGGAAGGATTTTATTAGTTTTATATAGTGGATAAGGACGAGTATACATATCGATGTGCAAAGACTCGTGAGTTATGGAATAGTTTGACTGTTTCTTATCCTTACAATGGGAATTAAGAAGTTCGTACTGATTGATTTTTACCCCAGTCACTCAGGCTCGATTGGCCCATTGTGACATCCCTTCCCAGACGTACATTCTAACTCCCGAAATATATTTGTTATACGAATGAGGTACAAGATATCTGGTATCCTCAAGGTCGTTATTTGATCCTCAAATAGGAATTGTGATCCGAAGCAGTACAGTATATGGGAAGAGTATGAAGAACAGGAGCACAAGAAGTGATTAACAGTTGCTTCTTCTCTTTCCCCACACTGTTCGCAGTGTGTGATGTTTCGGATTTTCAATCCTGTTTCAGCACTTTTTGACAAATTTTAGTCAAAAAAAAAATAATTTTTTTTTTGATTGATTTTGTCTTTTCTCGCATAAAACGACATAAACTGGCAAATTTTTGGTCAAAAAAAATTTTTAATAATTAAATATTAAAAAATTGAGTTGTTATGAACTACATTTAACACACGCTTTGGCAGGATATCTGTAAACATATAATTATTTAGAGAGCAATGTTCCGTGAGAGTGCCGAAGATCTTTAAAGTGAGTTTATCATAACTTAAGAGTGTCTGGGATCTTTGCTGATTTATTGATCCAAAAAAGATTTTGGATAGTCGACAAGAGTCTCGTTTGGTGCTTTACCAAAGTGATAATAAATTTCTCGTCTAAGAGATGATGACGTCACTCCTAAAGTGGGCTCACGTCAAGTGGAAACTGCACCCAAACGAGGAAAATTACTGTCAATAAATTTCCTTTGATACCCATGAGACTATGTATCCTATGTGAGCTCTAACTTTAATCAGATTTAAGGCAATTATCGTATTCCAAACAAGCTTCAATGAAACAGTATTGAAAACCAATAGCCTTACGAGCAGACTGTCAGAAAGGATGCAGATACGGCGATCTCTGCAATTCGTACACAGTAAGATAGTAGCGTACCTACCAAGCGGGATAGATAATTCAACTTCAGGATTTTGTATATATAACTTGGCATTAGCTAGATTACAGCCTACTGATTTCCGATAATAGTTAGTGAGAATTGCCCTTAATTGTGGCTTTACTTAGATCTAGACTAATAGAATAAATAGAAATCTAAGAAGTGCCACAATTCAGGGTTAGTGTTAATATTAAAGTTTTTATCTCAAGCCTTACAAGTAACTAATACACACCTCACTTTTCTTCAACATAGAAAGCATTAAATTCTGTTAGAGTTAAATATACTGTCATTTCTGGATTTCCAAACAGCTAGATGTAGTAATAAGGAGAAGTTAAGAAAAACACGATCACCATTTAGAGGAAAATATGCAAACACTACACAGTAGGTCGAAGTACAATGGATTCAGTAACATCCATTCTGCAATAACAAACAACTCACACTCCACAAGCCGATCAATCATACATACAATGGGAAATATTTCACCGGCCTATAATTATAAAGGCTTTATCGCTTCACCCGCCCAAAATCCGTTCATCATCATTGGATCACTATCGCCTAGTTCCCGGCATGGCATTCATATACCGATTAAAACCATTTTGTATCCCGTTTTTATCGAAGCTCGCACCCAGTATCTTTCATTGCAAGATACATAAAAGGTTTAGATAGTTGAATCGCCGTGATGCAGTGTGATTGCTGCCCACCCTCTTGAGCTGGCCAAAAATAATTTCCCTTTTTTCAGAAAAACCCGTTTGGCGAGTTCAAGAACAGATACCCTATCTTTTTGTCCGTTTGGAAAGCTTGACTTCCTCTATTCGACAGTTTTATCGACTGAGATGTGTTATTGTAAACCAAGCCAATCACGTACCAGCTGGTTATAATATTGAAGACTGTCAGAAAATGTCTAAATTAGTCTCTATCCATTGAATGATGTCTCGTCTTCTTAAAAGGTCATTATATCACATGAGCTTGATCAAGGCTTAGCTTATCTGCATTTCCAAAATATTCATAAAGTGTCACAAGTGGATCATCTATTTCTCTCCGTTATGTCACATAATCCAACTACACTTCTTTTATTGCACTTGATCGGTTTATCGATATAATATGATATGTTGAGATGTAGCACTTCTACTAAAGTACATTCCAGCATGACGTTAAAAAATATACTTTGTTAAAATGGTTGCTTAGTATATCTTTTCATAAGATGGCATATCTATATAGACAGTAAGCTTCATGAAAACAATCAAAAGATGTACTAGTTTCTGTGAAGAAGCTCAAAGTTATCCCAAATCTGTTTTATTATTCTAAAACGTTTTATCTGACCTTTATTAGTTCTCCTAATACAGAGTTCGTAGAGTGATGGAAAAGGCACGTAAAAGCTTACTCCAGAAACTTAATCAGACCTGAAAAGTATTAACTTCTACGCATGCATCTGCAAAGGGAACTGTAATGTGGATGTAACAGTTGTGCTTTCCTCATTTATGGTCTATTCACAAAGCTCTGCCCATAAATTTCTTAATAGAGGTGCATCGTATATTAACATAGATGTGTGTGACTTTCAAGTGATGCAGACATCACATTTGAGTTCTTATGTAATATGTGCTTAGTGTTAACTCACACTTCGTTCTTGTTTAAATCTTTTACGTTTGTTCCTTGACTAAATTCTTGAATCATATTAAGAGAACAAAATTCCCACATTGTGTGTTAGCTATGTAGAGTTTTTTGGGGCTCGAAGCACTCCCAATTCTTTCGCAATTTGCTTATGTATTTCTTATACTTTACGCAATTACATCCAAATCGTGGACGTACCAATATTGGTCCATGTCTGCATAAAGTATTGCATAGCTCCATGTCAGCATAAAGTACTGACATGGAAGATTGGTCGATCATGAGTATCTGCACTCCAACAGGAAATCATAGATACGCTCATTTACACCACCGATTGTGACCATCACCACTGATTCCGCTCCAACTGTCGTTGCTTAACCACTGCACCATTTGGTCGGTGTACTCCATGAGTGGAGATACATTTTGGTGGCCAGTTTAAAATATAATGGCCAACCAAATGGTTTTACTTATAGTTCATGAAACTTCTTATGTATTAGTACTATTCTAAGAAGTTTCTCCAGTCAAGCACTAAGAATCATCTCGTTATCAGGATTCTATTTGTAAGGATGGGCATCCTTATCAACTATGCCCGAAATTATAACTTTGGAGAAAATTAGACTGAAGCCGAGCAAATTTTAAATCAAGAAGCTGTACTTCTCCACAGATAGTTCGAAAATTCGTAAGAAGATCGAGTGTAAAACTCAATATAAACCTATTCTTCCACCAACCACTGTTGTCTGTCTTTCAGGTTGAACTTCTTGGTGGTCGTATGTATATAGACTTAATATTGAATCATGCCCATTGTACTCATACGATCAATATTTATCCTTAAAATTGATAGAGTGACCGTGGACTTTTTGGAAAAATCTTACCTTTTCAAAAGCACATGATGTAGGCGGCCATAATGAAAATCTATCCGACTGGTTAAACCACATATGTTGTACTCATCCATATTATATAATTTATTCACCAAAAATTGGATTATCATGTCGTGATATACGAGCACCATTCGGTGATACGTTCAGCCCGAAATCCCTAGCAAACGATGTTTCTCAACAGTTAGAAGAGGTTTACAATTATTATACTACATCTCAAATGCAATAAAAATGCACCAAAGTGTCTTATTGATGTTTCATATCAAGCTTTTGTATGTGTGCAGATCTGACCAATATACAGAGGATTGTTCATTACTTGACACTATGTCACTGATTTGTGCAAGGATTCATACTTCAACCTGCAGACTTCCGTACAATGCGTTATAAGGAAGTTGTCACACTTTCAATTTTCCTCACTATATACTATTGACGAAAGGACCCCATAAAAAATTCTATCCTTCCTCAATATAACAAGTTCATTTGCAAAACCTTTTTATTTAATCACACTTCCTCAACTACCTTATAAAATGTAAATAAAATTGCAAAACCTCTTTTCATGAAGTCGTACATATAAGTAAACAATAAGACACACGACATCCATTAATCTCATCTTGCACCCTTTTCTCTCGATATAACATACAATAAACCCAATCGTCTTATTAAATTCGAGAATCCACAACTGCACCCAAATTGAATAAATTATCCAATCAAAACATCTACGAGTGTATATACGATATATTGTGCACCAGGCATGGCACAACACAAAAAACCACGAGACTAACACACTTCCTATATATTTGTATCCCAAACTTTAACCCTTTTAAATAACATTAAAGTCTTATGTAATCTTCTTAAAAAAAATTCTAAGGAAGAAGGATATATGATTTGTTTTGAATTCTTCATCAATCGATGATTATGATTAATATATTACGTTATGTATACCGTATAGCAGGATGGCAAAGAAAAAGGGTGATTCTCGGGTGATATTTGCGGCACACAATTATAAAACACTCAGGTATAAAAAACACGCGTGCCTGACAATAGATTCGATTAGATGAAAATTTAAATTATGTTGGGTGTGTGTGTGGTCCCAAAAATTTTAATCCTTTTTAACCTAGCTTTTAACCTGTTCAATTTTAACGTGGTGTACCCCGATATGCATGCATACAAAATCAACCCCTAAATTTAAATATTTAAAAGGTGTAGTGGAACGTCAGGTGGATTATAAAAAAATATTGCAAACTATAAGGGAGACAATCTTGCTATGTACGGATATTTATTCAAATCGGACAAAAGGGTCCCGGACTCCCTTAAAATAATATTCCTTCTCACGTAATTTAAATTCATCATATTTGATGTACCTTTTAAAGTGTATATACATTTTCATTCATTCATCCGTGCCAATCCAACCATACATGAAAAATCACTTTTTGTTGTTGGTGAAAATTTGCATTTATGTAAACGGACGAGTGTGTATACGAAACGGTCAAGAAGAATAAAAAATGATCGATTGTACGAAAAATGATTTGAATGGAATATTAAAATAAAATTTATGGATGGCCAATACCCAGAAGGGATGCTTAACGAAACATAAACTTCTCATACATAATTTATTCGTGCCAGTTTGGCGTCTCGAATCACATAAAATCGAGATCCCTATACACAATAAAATTTATATATCTGTATACAAATTATTTTAATTAAAATTATATCTCCAGCATCGTACATATATATATATATCGATGAGATTTGATTCTCACCCTGGGAGATCGATTAAGAAAATCGGAACAAAATATAAATATCGATCGATCGAAATTTTTTTTGATCTCATTAAAATCATTAAATGCAAGTATAAAAATGTACGACTAAACCGATTCCTTGAATTAAATCGTAATTAAAAGGCGCGATCTCTAAACATTTTCATCTGCCCTCTGTGTATATATATTATATATACGATCATATATCGATCGATCGATCGATTGAATTATATATTTGCACACACACACACATTCGGAGAGGCCACAAAAATTAATTGCAAAATCATGCAATTTTTGCATTTTACTGGTCTGGAAACTATAAAAAAAACTGTTTTGCTCTCACATGTATGTAATTATAATATGGCGGGTTTCTGACATATGGACGCGAAGCTGAAGAAGATCAAGATTTGATTTTTATGACTTTAATTTTTTTTTTTTTTTTTTTTAATTTTAATTGATGCCTAGGATCATCAAATTGATCGAAGAATTTATTTAATTTTATTATTTTTGTTCTTAAATCCTTTTTTATGATCGCGCACAATACAATTAAAGTTATTTTAATTTCAAATTGATTATCGATTATAAAAATAAAAAATGGAAATCAATGGATGATTTTGAAAAAAAAAAAATTCAACAACATACTCGATCATAAAGTGGTGAATTTTAATAGGACGATGAAATGAAATGATGTTCAGCTTATAATATTGAATCGCTGTTTCGAGACATTTAATTGTTTGTTAATCATATGGTTGCACTATACTTATCACAGATGAAATGGTTAACGTTCTATTTTACGCAATTGCCAGCCAAATCAATGCCGATATCTGTACAGTACTTTTCAAATTATAGCAATCGTAGCAAAATGCGTAGTAAAATTAATTGGCATGCTACCACCTCCCTGTGTAATTCAACATCAGACACTAATCAGACGTTGATCTTGAATAAATCTCTACCAGTTTCATTCGGTTTTACCTCAAAATCTTGGATACTGCAGAAAAAGACTTATCGTCCCATCTTCGCTGTAAAATCGAAATCTTAGATAAGTTCGAGATGACCGCCCAGTTGGCGCAGTGGTTAAAGCTGCGGCAGTTGGAGCTGGAGGTACCGGGTTCGAATCTCGATAGGGACAGGATGCTAAAGGGATTTTTCACCATGAGATTGCGATCTGTTGTGAATGAACCCAACTATGACCCCCTATTGGAGTGCAGAACTCATGGGCCGACCGATCTTCCATGTCAGCACTATAGGCTGGCATGGAGCTATGCAATGTGCAGATGGTTAGGAAAATCGAACTTATAGCCGTACGTCCTCGAATTAGCTGTATTGGAGTGCCTTGAGCCCCGAAACAGCAGTGGACAGTTAAAAACGCTTGAAGGAGGCCAACCTCACTGCCAAATTGACAACGTGCACGAGCGATTCAAATTTGCACGCGAATATATCAATTGGAGTAATGCTTGACGAGTCCAGAATATGCCGCCGACGTAGTGATCGGAGAGGTCACATCTATGGGTTAATCTCGTACGGCGTCGGCTCGTGCATAGTGTGAACTGGCTCATCGCTTGAGTTTAAACCAGATTTTATTTTTATATCTGGAGGAAACCATTTATGAGGTCTGATTGCTTAACACAATTATGAACATTCTCTTTGATCATGTATTGCCTTATATGCAAGATATATCGGAGATGCTTTTTGTTATATATGCAAGACAAAACCAAGTGTCATACAGATGGAACCACTCGCATGAATGATTCTGGACTCGAGAGATGAAGTGGCGAGCCAGACATAAATCTAATTGAGCATTTATGGGGCAAACTAAACCGGACAGTCCGAAAATCTAGTACCATCTAACTATCAAGATTATGTTGGATGAGGTGTAGGTCCGATCCACCTACCTTTGATTGAATCGAATCATAAACAATGATTTGAACTACCCCTAATAAGAATAATAATGACGTCTCTAACCCTTCCTGCTCATAACGTATCAGCAATCTAGCTATCATTTTCGATTACCAGCCGGCATTTCATTCTATCGATAATAACCTGATGATCCCAGATCGCTCTCTCGATTTGGTATGGAGCCATCATCCTAGCTCATTTTAACATATCATACTTTCTAACGTGTAGTTAACTGACTACCACCCAACTAAATAAATACAGTACATTAAGTTTATCCCTCAAATGTCAACAGCTTTGAATAAATGTAATCAACTCAAGGTCACCAAACATCTATGTGACCCGTTTTTGATAGACCAAACATCTATGTGACCCGGTTTTGACCCGTTTTGGCCCGCACCAGATTATGGTAGGTGTAAAAAAGCACTCATAATGATTCAATGACTCATAACCACACGTATCTGATGTCGCCTGAGCGAACTGTATGGATTTTAAAGGATCCTATTTTGTCTACTTATAGCGCACACAGGGATGATTCGTGGATGGCATATGCTGGCATATTGCTTCACAAAAACATATCTTGTTTTCGTACCTGGAGAAGGTCCGATGAACGATATATCTAGGACATTTGCTTCGGTCATGTCGTGCCCTATGCAAGATATCACACAGCTGGAACAATTCGGTAGTTCTTGGATTAGGTTGAACTCGAGCGGATGAAATGGCCCAGTCCAGACATAAATCGATTTCGTTGGATGTGAAGTGGGTTCGATAGCTGAAGTCACTGTCAAAACCTTAATTATCTTAATGTGGAACGAACCGTTGCAGACGCAATTAGGGCAATGCTAAGTATTAACCATTAAAAATGTTTGGTGCAACCTTTGGTCGAATTGAATCATTAACAATGATTTGAACTATCGCTTATAAGAATAATATTGACGTCTTTTACCCTTTCTGTTCGTACCGTATCGGCAATCATTTTCGATCACCAGTCGGCTTTTCTTGTATTAACCTGAAGATCCTAGATCGCCCTCTATATGTTGCGTGAAGTCATCGTCCCTAACATCGAATTCGCCGATTTAACATATCACACCCTCAAACGTGAAGTTAACTGACTACCACCCAATCAAGTAAATGTCAAGAGCTTTGAATAAATGTAATGAACTCAAGGTCAACGAACATTTCTGTAATCTAGTTTTTGGTAGTATCTACAGTTTGTGACATAACGTTATTCCTGCAGAGATCATTCTGGGCCACACAAGGCTGGGGTAGGTGCCAAGCAAATAAAGTACTGCTTCTTCTTTGCCAGTGATTGATTGACCCACAACCACGCATACCTGATGTATCCTCAGTGAATCCTGTACGGATCTGAAACAATCCAATTTATTGCAGATCGAGTTGATATATTGGTTGATCTATTCTTCACAGATCCCTGACAAAAAAAAATTCCTCCTTTTCATTTTTCACTTCACTGAAGTACTCTGACATCCACAATAAGTCGGTTTTGAATTGATCTCCCAATCTCGTTTATAGATGAGAGACCACTATGAGTTACCTTAAGGCTTATAACTGTATTATTTAACCAGTTCTCTGTAGAAGATATGGCAGTAACAAACTTTCTCACAGAGAATGGTGACGGGATGTTACAGTCGATGTAATAGAAATAGGGGAAACTCATGTTGTGTTTAGGATACTGGTCGGATGAGTGAAGGAGCCAATGTACAATCCTGCGTTCAAACTTCATTTTGTACCAATGACGATCTCAGAAGAGTAGAGGACTATAGTAGAAATCTTTATTCTTTCCATCATTGTTAGGTTTCCAGCGTGATTTGTTGTCCAAGATAAATGCAGGTATTTCGCTTTGTCTAGTAAGGTGGCGCTTACACCCTTTGGAATGGGAGGAGGTATCATCTCAGTTTTATATGAATTTACATTTAAGTGAATTGAAAAGAAAAAAAATAGGCTTTGGATAGGCTACCACCCTCCAGAAAATGGGGAACAAAACTACATTTTACAGTATTCCTCCAGGTGTCACGATCCTAGCCACTTAGCGCAGTCGATCTATCCAGCCTACCATTTCTCAATAGAATGTTCTTCATAGTTAGAAAAAATATCTGATTCTCAGTGGAATCGATGTTCGGTTAAAATTTACTCAGTGTCCAGTTCTGTCCAGTCGTTTGCTTTCTTGCAGTGTAAGATATAAGTTTTCTTTAACGGAGGTAAAGTTTCACTTGAAATCTCTTGGTCGTCAACCAAAACTCGTCGTCGTCAAAAAATTCCAATTTCACTGGCATCATTCCATTCACTGTATTGTTCAGCATCAGGGCTTTCGGGGAAGCCTCATCTACAATATGTGGAATATTGTTAAAATGTCATGAATTTCTCGGAATTACTTGGCTATCCTTGATTCCAGGTCCCTTTCAATAAGCTTTCTCAATTCAATAGGTCCCACAGTAAAATGTTTCGCCCTCTTTCTTCTCGTTGAAAACTCATTTTATTTCCTACAGTGTAACAAGTAGGTCTACTCTAGACCTAAGGCTACCAATACTTACCTCTGAATATTGTCGAAAAGTCAATTCAATAAAGTTATACCATCGAATACCAAAAATTTAAAATAAATGGAGTCAACTCCGAATGACCGACTTTTCTTTAAGCTTGCCGTCATAGATTCCTAAAAACATTTCTGAGGTTTGTATTTGTGGAATGTTAGGTCGGTTTGAAAAATGTTATGTTTTAAATAGAGCATCGATGTTATATAGAGGTTTCTACCCTGGCAGTGAACCGAGATCTTCAGGTAAGTTGCCATCCGGTGACTCCGGCAAAGAAACCATGGGGAGTGTCTTCATCGCTGAGTTTTTGTATCTACTTTTCTTTGTGTTCTCACGTTTTTTCAGGTTGCCATCAATATCTCAGCTTCTAAGCTGAGATTGCACTGTTATTATATTTATCACACGTTCACAGGAAAATTACTTTCTATATATTCCTCACTGTATCCCTCCCGTTTAAGGTGGATGTATTCAGCGAGTGGAGCGAGGTAATGAGTTTGAATTCTGATAAGGGCAGTATCCTAAATAGATTATTCACCAGTAATCGTGTGAATGAACAAATCTGTGATCACCGTTTAAGTTTAGAATCCATGGGCCGACCCATCTGCCATGTCAGTAATAAAGGCTGGTTTGGAACTATACAATGTGCACATTTCTTACACATTGTAGTTTGAGATCTCGTATTTCTGCTACAGTATTGAGGATGTTTTCTGTGAGTGTCCCTTGGGGGCAAACGACTACCTTAAGTTTACGTTTCTTATGTTGAGAAAACGAGATGAGTTTTTTTTTCGATTTTTTGGCATTGAATCAAAGGTAAGGACACATCTTACTTCGTAGGAATTTTTAAAGATTGATGCTCTAAAAAATCAACCGAAAAATGTTTAAATCACTTTGTGCTGTTGACAACAAAGATTGAATCCACACTTTCTTTTAAAATAGACATTTTGTTGTGCTACGAAAAGTTTAACGTTGGTGGCTGAGTAAACGCATAGGTCCAGTTGCGATTTCATAATGCCTACTTCATTGACATTATAGATATTTTTCCAGCTGTTCATTGTGAATAGCAATTAATATTTCACTTACTTATCTTATTGCCATTTATGAAGGAACAGATGAAGTGGTCATTATATTAAGTCTGAATTATAATTCACAATTTATGTTTTCAAAAACATTTCGAAGTGTTGCCGAAACTTGGCGGTATTTTTCTGGACAAAAAATTGTAGTTTCTCGTCCATTAAATAATTATTGGATTATAATTATAACGTTTAACCAAATTGTTTTATTTCAACATCATCTTTAAATTTATTCGTGGAGAAATTTCTGAACAAGATTATATCAAACAGCTAGAAGTTATCAGTTATTAACAGTTTTTTTAAAGCCACATAAGTTGTGAAACACTCTTTGAAACTTATTGCTTAGGCGAGTTGATTTTGAAGCTGGTATATTTTGTAGTACATAGTTTGCATAAATGACCACTTAGGTCTACTCTGCATTGTATAGCTCCAAACTAGCCTAATACGTTGAAAAATTTATCCTAGCCATATCCCTAATACCAATCGGGCCTGCGACATTTTTGGCTTCCTCTAATTTAAATTTTGAATTTACATTGAATCAACAATGATCATAATTCGCATCGGAAGTTCGATTACCATAATTGGTTTTGACTGCACAGACTGTGAAAGAAGCTGCCTCAGGTTTCCAAAATCATATATATATATATATATATATATATATATATATATATATATATATATATATATATATATATATATATATATATACATATATATATATATATATATATATGTATATATACTCAGTGAATCTGATATAGTTCGGTCAAAGATCATCTGCAACTCTATCATATTGTACCTAAGCAGGCCCTGAACCGAAGTTCTTCTTATTGCCATTGCGTTACTCCATTCTAGTCTTTATCACTAGTCTAGACGATATAGGTTGGTCTAATGAGTACAGCACTCCAATAAGGGGACGTACATATGTTTGTTGAGAGTAAAAAATTATCCGTGCTCAAGATCTGGTTTTACTGCATTGAGTTTCGACAGATATTCTTCGGTTATATGAATCACGAACAAGATGGTGGTGAAACCATGCAGTGTTTCATCTCATTTCATTTGCATCTACCCTAATTTCAATATTCGAATACATAAATAAGATTTAAACGAATAAACTACATGAGATCCGTTTAACCCTTCAACAACGATCCAATCAACGATATTTATACAAGGAGGAGCAATAAAATTATCATAATCTCCACCTTTTAACTCATTCATTTTGCCAAACGACTAAAAAGTCATAAATTAGAATAAAATCAAAACATTTTAAAATCAAAACTATAAACTCAAACCGTAAACTATTAATCCCTTTTCTACGACTAGTTGTCTGATTTCGATGAACATCTGCCCGAAATATATATTCAAACAATGTGTATATAGAGTTGTACCCTTTATAAGGGGTAGCATGTCTCGAAACAATACAATTCGCGTGTCATGATACTCGTTATGAAACGAGAACGGTTTTTTTATTTTGCCTAATACGACGACTACCCTTCCCGATGAATCCCTTAAAAATTTAAAATTTGATCCAGCGCACAATCAAGCCAATAACACAAAGGGAATGCTAATGTAATTATCTATGGAAGGTTGTTAAAAATGGCGGTTATAGATCGAGGGTTTCAAATATGAGCAATTTGGGATGCAAATAAATCCTAATCATGTCCAGACAAATATTTATTCGATTATATAGTTTGCCTGCCAATAAGCAAACATTGATTCGAGACTCGAGTCCTTCTTTTTATATACTCGTCGTATATGCAGACAAAACCAAAGCACACGGAATGAATCTAATTTGATATAAAAACAAAATCCAATATTTATTTTTATCCTCTCGAAACTATTTTATCCTTTTTGAGTTTTTTTTTTGTTTGTTACAACGATGCTGCTGCATCTCGTCGTACAGTGTATAGTCGCCATTTCGATAAAATTCAATAAATTTTTTTTTTCGGATAAAATCAAATTTCAAACAAAAATCCACAAGGATCAATTTACATTCTTATATGTGTGTATCCTTTATCCTTCGTATATTTAAAAATTTATCGGTTTATGATGGGTTGGTTGGCGAGGTGGTGGTGCGGTGGTGACCACTGTTGCAGACAATGTGATAAGAGAGCTAATTTCAATTTGAATTTTTGGTTAACGAAGCCAAGTGGAAGATTGAGTTCGGTTTGTGCGGATGACAAGATTCGTGCACTATATACATACATAAAAACCCTTTTTCGATACATAAAATTTATTGATGTGAAAAATATACATTTTATAGGTCAATTTTTCATTTAACCGAATTTCCACCCTCCTTAAATTGAATTTTAAAATTACCCCTATGTATACGTGTGTGTTTGTGTGCGAGTTGATCATTTATTTTCCACCATAACGAGTGTGACGTAACAAATTAGTAAGACAATTTATGATTTTTGAATTGAATCGCACCATCAATCATTTAACAGGACAATGCGCGGGCCGCGACACACACCATATCGAATTTAAATTTTAAATTTTTAACCCTGAAAAGAGTTGCTGGTCGGGTTGACAATATATTATATGAGGGCTAATAGCTTTAAAAATTATGACTTTATGATTGATATGGGAATTATTAGTGTATCGCCCGTTAATTGGGTCGCCATATTTTGGCGCAATTTAATTTCCACCATTTTCAAAGATTAATTGAAAATCGACGAGACGAAGGGTTATCCAAATGGAAATAAATCGCAGTAGGAGGTCTCGTCACCAATTGAAATATTGTGTGTGAGAAATGTACGATAAATCTCGTGCGGTGATGAATTTCTAGGTCAACTCATTAATTCAGGAGGGGTCCCCGTTTGTAAACACAACTCTCTATATATTTTTTTTTTGTACTTTGTTCTAGATGGCAGTGAGAGTGATGATCACAGCGATCGAGAAAATTCCCATAGTCCCGAGCCTAGACATCACCACCATCATCATAACCATCACAATCATCATTCGGATCGGCCATCCGCTTTAAATTTGGTAAGTAATCAAAACAAAATAATTATTTTTTTTTTGGATATTGCAAAAGGGTTAGCACCCTTTTGTGTAACGAAATATATAATATTGAATCCTTTTTGTGTGTCGACTAAAGGCGGCGACATATTATTTGCTTTTTTGGTGTTGTTGCGAATTCTTGTATATATTTGTATATCCCTTGAGGGACGCGTGGCTTTGAATACGAAACACAAAAAGGATTCACTGAATATTATTGTTTACTGTTCGAATACTAACGATTAAAATTTATATTTATTATTAGGTAACGGATGCGACGCCGCAACAGCAAACGGCGACAAATTTACTGGCCGCCCTGCAAAGTCAACTGCCATTGGGGCCATTATTTTTACAAAATCAACTATCGAGCTTAACCGACCTAAATACATTTCAAGCCTTTCACCATGCATCGTTACAACAGCTACAAAGCTATATGCTATTGCAAAGTGGTGGCACCGGTGGAAATAGCGCAAATTCACAAAATGCGGCAACCGCCCAATTTTTGGCCCAGCACGCAATGGTCCAGGCCGCCCAACAATTGCAGGCCCTCCAAAAACAGCAGCAACAATTAAAAAATCAAACACCACCGACCGTGTTGACCACGAGTTCGCCGTTGAATAGTCCGGCGGGTAGTCCGGGTGGGCTAACCCAAAATACGGCAACATCGCTAAATCAAACGACACCGCCGAATGTGGGTAGTATAAATGTGGGCGGAATACTAACACCGTCGACACCCGGTTCGGGTACACATACGCCGCTTCAAAAACATCAGGCTGCACCGCGCGCCCTCGAACCGTCCCCCGAAGAGACGACCGATCTCGAGGAGCTAGAACAATTTGCCAAAACATTTAAACAGCGTCGAATCAAGCTAGGCTTTACCCAGGGCGATGTTGGCCTAGCGATGGGTAAACTATACGGTAATGATTTCTCGCAAACGACAATTTCACGATTCGAAGCGCTTAATCTAAGTTTTAAGAATATGTGCAAATTGAAACCACTCCTCCAAAAATGGTTGGAGGATGCCGATAGTTCGATGAACAATCCCGGTGGTTTATTTGGCCCGAGTACATTAAGTAATCCACTGACGACGCCCGAAACAATAGGCCGGCGACGAAAGAAGCGCACCTCAATCGAGACATCGGTTCGTGTTGCCCTCGAAAAAGCATTCCTACTCAATCCAAAACCGACGAGCGAAGAAATATCAACGCTGGCCGATCAATTGTGCATGGAAAAGGAGGTGGTACGAGTATGGTTTTGTAATCGACGGCAAAAAGAGAAACGTATCAATCCGCCGCCAAATTCGATGGACAGTCCAACCGGATCGTCGGGCGGTGGTGGTGGCGGTGGAGGAGGTAGTGCTTTTAATCTATCGCTCAGCGGTTATTCACAGCACACTTATGCCCCACTGCCGACGACCCTAAAGCAAGAATGACAATCAAGATGGGGTGATCTACATGCCAACGACTTGTCATCATCATCCCCATCGCCATCACGATACATTGAATAAGTATAACCACACAAAGTTCCAAAGTATATACATAGTGAGAAAAACAAGAATATACAAGTAAATTAATTTAATTTATTTATTCATTCCATATCATTTGTTTTTTATTTTTATTAACTATATATAATTTTTAATTAAATTAGAATTTAAGTCAAAAAAATAAATAATAATAATGTTTAAACTATTCGCCACGTTTAAACAGTATGGCGCTAAACCATGTGATTTTTCGTCTTCTTCGTATGATTGGGCGCCACATTGATATACGGCGGTAAATAGATGTACTAAGAATTTGTTTGTTTCTTCACTATCCATATCAAAGCTACACAAAAAAATGTTTCTCGGCTAAGATTATTTTTTTATATATTTTTAATTAATTTTATTAATTTTTATTGTATATTAATCAACTTGAATGCAATTAATTTTTTACGAAAAATTAGTTATATTCGACTTGATTGTATATAAATAAATTTTGTACTAATATATGTATAAATAGAAGATATATATTAAAAAAAATAATTTAATTTGTGCAATTTAAATATTAATTATAATTCTGAGGTTTATATAAATAAATTGGAGCACAAAAAATTGTATACTAAAAAAAAATGAAATATATATATAAATACTATAATTAATTAATTAAAAACTATACATAATAAAATTTAGTAAAAATTTCACATTTTAAATATTAATAAATTAAATTATTTGTACATGATTGGATTAATTTTTATTTTATTTTTAAATTAAATATTTTTTTTTTATCGTCTTCCAAGTAAAACAAACAAATGATAACAACATATACATACATATAAATAATAATAATATTAATTAATAATTATTGTGTACTCGACAACTATTTCCCAGTTTTATTTTATATATATTTAATTATTATTATTTACAAGACAAGACATTTATAAATAATAAATGCAAAAAAAAAAACAAACAACAAAACCAAGTTCCTAACGCAAAAATATATAATTTAAATACATATATTATATTATACATTAATTAAAATTAAAAATAAAATAAAAATTAAGTGTATATATATATATATATATATATATATATATATATATATATATATATATATATATATATACACTATTTACGTACATTCCAATATTTTCTTTAAAATATAAATAAAAATTATTTTATATAAATAAATAATTAATTAAATAAGAAAAATGCAGGGTCGATTTTTTTATTTATGTTTATTATTTAATTAATAATGATAATAATTATATATTATTTTTGTGTATTTAAGAATAAATGATTAATCGAACATATTTAATTGATAAAAATAAATAATAACAAAAAAATTTAGAAGAATTTATAATATATAAATATTAAATGATTAAATTAAAATTAAATGTAAATAAATGTTAAAAAATAATTGATAATTTTTAATTTAATTTAATATTTTTGTTTTGATTTAATTCTATTTTATTATGTATTATTATTATTATTATTAATAAAATGAACCTATTAATTAATTATTAATGTAATTGTAACTGTACTGAAAATTATTATTATTAAATTATAAAATAAAAATTAAAAATATTAAAATGAACAAAAAAAAATCAAGACAAAGTGGAAAAATTAAATAAATATTGAAATGGTATAAAAAAATAATAATTATTTTTTAACAAAATAATATGCTTATTGGTCATTTTGAATGGGTCGTCGATAAGGTGAGTACTTCGAAGTTATTTTGCTACCGAAACCAGATTGAGCGGTTTCCCAATGAAGCTAATACGATAGACACATATTTAGTTTCGTAACCATGATTATGAAACTATGGTTTTCGGATATTTGTAGTTTTATCTTTCTTTTCTTTATCTAATTCTGTATTAATATATATTTTTTTAAAAACTTTTATAAAATAAAATAAACAAATACATGGTAGCCCCAATATTTATAGTTTTCGCTATTCACGTCTTGTATAACTTGACACTGTCGTCACAAAAATGCCATGGGATGAGAAAAAAAAACTCATTCCGAAACCAAGTTGCAAACCATGGTTAGCAGTGGCACATTACAATAAAATCATGGTTAAATCGAAACTGTATCCAATATCCCTGCTACCAACCATTTCAAAGCTAATGGAGAGATTACTCAAGAGAAGAATCAAGCTAATAATAAAAAGTAGAGACCTAATACCGGATCACCGATTTGGATTCAGAAGTCAGTCTAGAATACTCATCAAATTTATTAGATCTTACTTTTGGATGTAGCAGCAGCTTTCGATAAGTGTGGCACGAGGGTTTAATACATAAACTAAGTGCTATGCTTCTGGGACCATATGTTGTTCTTTTGAGATTGATTTATCTGAAAGGCTTTTTAGAGTAAGACAAGAAGACGAGTATTCTGGACTGAGAGAGGTATGTGCTGGGGTCCCTCTAGGTCGAGTCCTACACCTACTATATAGAAGTGATATATACCACAGTCCCACACTGCGTCGTCGACCTGATGCCATCCGGATAAAGCAAACTGGATCTCTATCGTATGCTGAGATGCTTAAGAAAATGAAAGGGGACTCAAATCCTGGACTGCAAAGGGAGATCTCTTACTGGAGTTAGGGGAAGCTGGCCAGGAAAACAAAATTGGGATTGCAAACTGCGATAGAAAAATCTCTTGGTGCCGTTGCAACAATAGATACATTAGCCCAGAGTTATGAGGTTTTAGTCTTTAATTAAAGACATTGATGAGGCCACAACAAAGATAAGGCAATTGTGGACAAGTTTTTTGATGCAAAAGACCTTTCGGATAGACTGCATCAAGCCACTGAGAGCTGCCTATAGAGCCACTCAAACAGCAGTGTTAGCTGTACCAAGACCCATAGCTAAGGCGATGACTGTTGAAGGAAAAGTACGTATTGGGTGGGATTGAAAAAAGCACAGCGGCTATAAATTTCCTTTAGCTAAACCTAAACCATTTAGGTTAGCACAGCACGTATTAGTTTAATCCCTGCACGAAGCTAGAGTTGATGTCGCTATTCTGTGCGAACAATACAAAAATATAGGAGGAACAGGTAAAACTGCAATATGGGCCTGTAGCAGACGGAGCATGCAGGAAAGAGCTAATATTCCCAATGTGAGATTTGTGCGAGCGAAAGTGGACGGTTTGCATACCTACAGCTGCTATGCATCACCTAGTGCTACAATAGAAGAGATTAAACAATACTTGAACCGATTGATTGCTAATGCCCGATTACGAAATCCTGTTGTTATTGCTGGACAACAAATGAGGAAGTAAAAATACGAATAGAAGAGGATTAGCAAGTGGTAAAAAGGGAGGTGCCTCCTCCGTAATTAAATTGACATTTGGTAGCAGCTGCTTGACACGCTTGGTGACTGCATGTTAAGTCAGTTAACACTACACGCATAGTGACCATCAAGCTATACGAAAACCACGCCGAGCGACAATATGGATTTAGACAGACTCGATCAACAATCGACGCCATCCAACACGTCATTAAAATCGCAAAAGAAGCATCAGATGGTTTAAGATGGAGAAGAAGCCCTAAACAATACTGTGCAGTGGTCACACTGGATATGAAGAATCCGTTCAACTCGGCAAAATGGAACTATATTCTCAATGTTCTGCATGAACTGCTAGTACCGGTGCACATAAGGAGGATCATCTCAGATTATTTGAGGAAATAATGGAGGTATGTAGGCTGACCATTATAATTATTAAAAAGTGGCTGATATCATTTGGACTCCAGCTGGCTGACCATAAAACCGAAGTAGTCTTATCACCAGTAAGAAGGTGATAGAAACTGTAAATATCGATGTTGGTGGAATTTTTACTCCTTCGCAGCCTTCATTACGACATCTCGGTGTTGAAATTGATGTACGTATAAACATTAAGGAGCATTATGCCCAACATTGGAGGGCCAAGACAGCGTCGAAGGATTCTGCTGGCAAATGTGGTAACATGCATCATCCTATATGAATCACCTGTATGGAGCGATGGATGTTAAATCTTATAGATGCAAGTTGCAATCCACCTAGACGATTGTGTGGCTTTCGCACAATATCCGATGATGCGACACTTGTTATTGCACGGATGACCCCCATCGAACTACTTGCAAAGGAAAGAAAGAAATGATTCCTACACCGATAACAACTAGGAAGTAGAGTGCATCAGAATGCATTGCAACAGTGGCAGAATGGCAAAGGCCCTGGGATAGCTCGGAAAAAGGCCGATGGACTTATCGTATGATACCATCCATCGGTAGCAGTAGTACTGAAGGAGCTGAGGTGCTTAGAGCGTGGTAGAGAAGAATATTATACTATGACTAGATAGCGATGGCAACTCAGTCTTAAGTTGAGACGCTGGGAATAATAAAGAGTATAATAACTAGTCACCTCCATGCGAAGTAATGTCTAACGATAGTTCCGCGTGGATGATGAATGAGAGTGTGTGGTTTTAGATATACAAAATCCGTCAATATTGCTGAGATGTTTGTCCATCGCTGCTTTGTCTGCATGACATTTAAACAGCTTCGAATCAAGTTAAGTTTTACCCGAGGTTATTTTTGGCCTAGCGATGAGTACAAATCACTGCCGCAAGGTAACACTCCTTTAAGTGAACCGCGTAAATTTAGCTGTCCTTCAGTTTCAAAAGTGATTATAGAAAATATATAAAACTCGATTGTATGCGGCAAGGTAAACCTCGAGTTACGCTCTATACGCTTTTGTCATCATGAGTAATGAAGGACGTAAGATACTGGAGCGAATAGTTAGCACAAACCATAGATCGAGTCGCGTACCGCATTGAAAGATGTTAACTTAACATTTACCATCCAAGTCCCGAAAAGAAGTTGACTCGATCAATCTCTTTAACGTTCGTCTTCAATGGTTAAATAATTGCGTTCGACTAATTAGTATTGTTACATACAGTAAAGTATATTTCACCGCTACCTCGTATAATCCGCCAAAGTGTCATGATACGGGTGGAACAGAATGCCACGACATTCTATTACCTTGACACATGAAACCAAGTCTTCGTTATGGTACTGCCATCGAACAAAATTGGGAACAAATACAAAATACTCACGTCACAACTGCTACCACAGTCCTCGGTTAATAGAACAACACTTGGAAACCAATTACTGATGAAACCTCAAAAATAGCAAGGTATAAGAAAATGATGGCAAGGATTGATCGCATATGTCACCTATAACAAAACTATCAACATCGATCCATCAACGGAGCGATATGTTATCCCGGAGCGAGACGATCCCAAAAACAGGTGACCTAAGAGACTGCATGAACTCTCTTTTTAACAGAAATGGAAGAAGCTGGCTTTAGGCCAGGGAATATGTGTTCATGTCATATCAACACTACACGTATAATCATAGAACAGTCAAACTTCATAGCTGTAAATCTATTCTTCGTAGATTTCGAATGTGCATTTAACACAATTATTCGAAAAGCAAACTAGAAGACATTTTACGAAATGGGCATACCGAAGAAATCAGTTCTGCTGTACGAATGTGAAACATGGAAACACGCACAGAAGGTCACACAAAAAATACAGGTGTTTGTAAACAAATGACTGCGAATGATAATAAAATGCTTCTGGCCAGGTACGATCAACTAAAATGAAGAGCTTCAGTGCCAAACAAACCAAACAGACTGTTTAAGCATAGGAGTTGAATGTTGAATTCAACTTATAAGTTGAATTGACTTACTAATTATACTTCAGTGTAAAAATTAAATTCAGTGTAAAATATAAAACAATTACACACTGAAAGAACCAGTCTGTCTTAGTACGCACAAACTACAGGTTGTGCTCAAAAAAGAAACCAAAAATAAAAGGTATTAACAATCAAAAAACGTGTTGAAAATTTATTGACCAACAATAAAAATAAAGTACAGTCCACTTAACAACGATTACAAACATTTGGTCCTTCGAGCCGGATTGGCACAGAAATATACTACAAATGCATATTCAACACGTGTACACAGTCTACTTGATGGAAATGTTACACCTACATATATAATCAACATCCATCACACACATCATAAATCGAATGTAGCTAAATATATGTAAAATCCATCACACACATCACCTATAATATACGGATTTATATAAAATTTGGCATCGATAAGATTTACATCAATTTTTACAACAATATATGCGAAACATCGCACTTCACGATTTTCATCATCTTTATACATCGCATTTCACCATCATCTGCATTCATCTAATTTCATCATCTTTATACATCGCATTTCACCATCATCTGTATTCATCTAATTTCATCATCTTTATACATCGCATTTCACCATCATCTGTATTCATCTAATTTCATCATCACTAAAGGAGTCAGGTCATATTGATTTTATTAGTTTTATAAATTTGTAAATTATAAGTTCATAATATATTGATTGTGGATCATATCAATATTTGATTGCGAACGAAATGTCGGTCGAAATTGAAAGGTGTAGAAATATTATAAAGAGTGTTAGTAGTCGCGTGAAATATTTAGCGGATCAGTTAGATTTACATGAGTCAACTGTGACTAAAGTCGACCTTGAGTCCATGTTGGATCGCATCAAGGGATTGTATCACAGGTTTGATGATGCTCAATTCAAAATCGAGGAATTCGAATTAACGGATTTAGATTTGGTAGCGCATAATGAATTCGAGACGAGTTGTCGGTTGGTTGAGTCCCGTATTCGAACTCACTTAGATAAATTCACAAATATGGCAAACGATCAATCGTTTAATTCCAAAAATCAAAAAATGTGCACTGTGCCGTTACCAGATATTCCACTACCTAAATTTGACGGTTCATTCTTATCATGGGTCAACTTTCGACAGACGTTTGTACAGCGGGTACATAACGAGAACCGGTTAGATAAAAATCTTAAATTTTCCTATTTGGAAAATTGCTTAAAAGGAGGTTCGGCTTATCATTTTATCGAATCAATTCCAAATTCGGATGCAAACTATGAAACAGTTTGGCAGTCTCTGTTTAAATACTATGAAAATGAACCTAGAATTCGAACTTTGCATATGCAAGAGCTATACAAACTGAAACCAGTTCAGAGTGAAAATAGTGCAAAGGATTTGCAAATGTTCATTGATGCGTTTTGGAAACAATACAATGCATTAAAATCATTAAAAATACCCATAGATCAATGGGATTTGTATTTAGTATTTCACGTATCTCAGCTAGTTGACTCAATATCACGGCATCAAATCGAATTAAAAAAACCATTCGAAAGAGATTTAACTATACAAGAGGTCATGGATATCCTCACGCAACGAGCTCGAGTATTAGAGGCTTTATCTCCCATCGAGTGCAAAAGTCAAAATGTACGATGTATTATTAATAAACCCCAAAGGTCAAAATATTCTATGGTCGTGGCAGATTCAAAAAATTCCATATCCTGTTTGTATTGTAAATCCAATCATTTCATTTATAAATGTCAAACCTTTAAATCGTTAACCTGGAAAGACAAAATCCAGTGGGTAAAAGAAAATAAATTATGTCTTAATTGTTTTGGAGCCCATCATATTTCAAAATGCAATTCAAAGTTTTCCTGCTACACATGCAAGAAAAAACACAATTCGTTATTACACATTCCACAATCAAATGTTAATCATGATCAGCTTGACACCAATATGGTGTCAAAGTCGGTGTGTTCTGACAATCGTACCAATTCAAATAACTCTAGTGGTAATTTAAAAGTCACATCTGACAATGTTCATCAATTATCGAAGATAGATTATGAAATTGAAAAGTTTAAAAACAATAATCAAGAAGCAAGCACGTCATCGAGTAGTCATATGGTGACGAATGAAGAAATCGAGTATGATCAAAATATTTGCCTTCATTCAACAGAAACTCAAGTTTTATTATCAACCGTGTTAATTTGGGTAAAGAACCCACATGGTACACGCATTTTATGTCGCGCGTTATTGGATTCTGGATCTCAATCCAATTTTATTACGACAAGTGCGTGCCAAAAATTGGGTGCTAATAAGCAGTCAATTCACATTCCAGTGACGGGAATTAATGCTAATATCACAACAATTAAGCATAAGGTCAACTTATCGATCGAATCTCGAGTTCAAGATTTTAACCGTGATTTGGACTTTTTGGTTCTACCCAAAATTACCGGTAAACTACCGTTACAACCGATCCAATTCGACTTCAGTAAATTACCAGCTAACTTTCAGTTGGCTGATCCGAAGTTTAATGTGCCGGAAGGAGTTGACATACTATTAGGTGCCGAAGTATACGCTGATTGTTTTAATGGAGAAAGGGTTCAAATTAGTAAGCAACTCCCACCATTCCAACAATCAGTTTTTGGGTATGTTATTTGTGGAAAGATGGCAAGTAAAGTTCCAACAGTATCTGTATCCCTGTTTTGCTGTAGCGTTGATGTGTTACGAAAGGAAGTTCAGAGGTTTTACCAAATCGAAGACGTCAAAACCAAAAACAATTTCTCAATCGAAGAAAAGGCGTGCGAAGCAAGTTATACCAAAAATGTAAAACGAGATTCTCAAGGGCGATACAGTGTTGCGTTACCTATTAAGTCAAACATTTCAAACTTAAATAACAATAAAACCAATGCTTTAAACCAATTTTACAATTTAGAGAAAAAATTAACCGCAAATCCAGAACTGAAACAATTATATTGCCAGTTTATGGATGAATATGTGTCATTAAACCACATGCAACTAGCAGAACAGCCAGAAGCAGACGTGTCATATTTTTTACCACACCACGCGGTCTTTAAAGAAAACTCAACCACTAAAAAATTACGAGTTGTATTTAATGGCTCATCAAAATCATCATCTGGTCTGTCCTTAAATGATACATTAATGACTGGACCAACAATTCAACCAGAACTATTTTCTATTCTCATTCGATTTCGAAAATTCAAAGTGGCTTTAAGTGCAGACATTACCAAAATGTACCGACAAATAAACATTCTACCAAAATATCATCATCTTCAACAAATATGGTGGCGAAGTTCTCCAGAATCTCCTTTAGCGGTTTATCAGTTGAAAACCGTGACTTACGGTACCACTAGTGCTCCGTTCTTGGCGATTAGAACCCTAAAACAACTTGCCATAGACGAACATCAACATTTCATAAAAGTATCACAAAATCTCCTACAAGATTTCTATGTTGACGATTTTTTGGGTGGAGCTAATGATTCTGCAGAAGCCAACATTATAAAATCAGAGTTAACAGCATTGCTTGCAAAAGGCGGCTTTGAGTTAACCAAGTGGTCGTCCAACGACAAAAATGTGGTTCCTATTTGGGATCAACCACTAAATAATGTTGTTACCACTTTAGGAATTGTTTGGAACACTCTCCAGGATACTCTTAAAATTTCAATAGGAAAACATACCCAACATTATCAACCATCTGATAACTTAAATAAACGGATGGTCTTGTCACAAACTTCACAAATTTTTGATCCTTTAGGCCTTTGTGCTCCCGCAGTGTTCATTGCGAAATTATTTTTACAAAAATTATGGGCTATTCCAAATCTTAACTGGGATAATGAAGTACCTGAACCGTATCGTTCTGAATGGATGCGTTATTCAAGCCAGTTTCCATTGTTATCAAATATCAGTGTTCCGAGAAGTATAATACAATCAAGTAAATATATTCGAATCGAGCTCCATGGATTCGGAGATGCATCTGAATCTGGATATGGATGCTGCATATACATTAGGACATTAAATTCAAAGGGCAATTATCACTGTCAATTACTTTGTTCTAAGTCAAGAGTCGCACCCCTCAAGACACAGACCATCCCACGTCTCGAATTGTGTGCTGCTCTATTGTTGTCACAACTTTATGAAAAAGTGCAACAGTCCATCCAAATCAAATTTGATAAAGTAAAATTGTGGTCTGACTCGGAGATCACACTTTTCAGAATCAATTCATCTCCAGCAAAATATGCTACCTTTGTTGCGAATAGGGTGTCACAAATCCAAGATATCGCTCCACCTGAGTTATGGTCACACATTCCTTCGGAATTAAATCCTGCTGATTTGGTATCACGTGGGATGATGCCAGCTGATTTAAAAAATTGTAACCTGTGGTGGAAAGGTCCTCCATTCTTATTAGAAGCTGAAGACTCTTGGACTATTCCAAGAGTGAAATTCACGCCTAGTAACGATATCGAATATATAAAATCGCACGCTTTATTGGCAGTGCCAACTCAGAAAAACTATCTCATTCAGCGATATTCGGATCTCAATAAACTACTTCGAATTGCCGCTCTTTGCTTGCGGTACTACCACAACACTAAATCAACCGTCGAAAACCGATGGTGTAATGAATTGTCATCAGAAGAGATAGAAAACGCACTCAAAGGTCTAATTAAAGCCGTACAGTCAGAAGTTTTTGGAATCGAAATCAATCAACTCAAGTCAAATAAGTTAATCAAAAAGCATAGTTCCATTTTCAAATTAAATCCCTTCATTGACGATTGCGGTATACTGCGTGTAGGTGGCCGGTTGGCGAATTCCCTCCTCCCGTTTGATCAAAAGCATCCCATGCTTCTGCCATTAAATCACAATTTCACAACAATGTTGGCTAGAAAGGAACATTCTAGAAATTTACATGCAGGACCACAAGCTTTGCTCTACTGCTTAAGACAAAGATTCTGGATTATTGGAGGCAGGAAGCTATGCAAAACTATTGTGCACAATTGTATATTGTGCTTCAGAACCAAACCCAAGTCAATAACTCAAATAATGGGTCAACTACCCAGAGACCGTGTCACGCCTTCTCGTGCTTTCGAACATGTCGGAATCGACTACTGTGGACCGTTTAATCTCCGCCAACCTTTTCGCTCAAACATCACTACTAAAGCATTTATTGCAGTTTTTATCTGTTTCACAACGAAAGCCAGTCATTTAGAAGTCGTTCACGACTTATCGACACAAGGATTTCTGGCAGCGCTGCGGCGCTTTGTATCTAGGCGAGGTCGGTGTGCTAACATTTTCAGTGACAATGCTACCAATTTTATAGGTGCACAAACAGAATTGAAGGAATTGAAACGAATATTCGATTCTGATTCACACAAGCACGAAATACTCAAATATTGTACTGAAGAAGGCATAAATTGGCGAACTATACCGCCACGGTCCCCACATTTCGGCGGTTTGTGGGAAGCGGCCGTAAAGAGCGCCAAATACCACTTAAAACGTTCAATCAAAGACATTAAATGTACGTTCGAAGATTTAACTACCTTAGTTACACAGATTGAAGCGTGCCTCAATTCAAGGCCGCTGTCTCCAATGTCTTCTGATCCATCAGATATGTCAGTACTCACGCCTGGACACTTCCTTATCGGAGGTCCGATAAATGCAATACCGGAACCATCATTGTGTCATCTTAAATTTAATCGTCTATCCATCTACCAACGACTTCAATATTGTTTGCAACAGTTTTGGAAGCGCTGGTCTACCGAGTACCTTACTGAATTGCAACAAAGACACAAATGGGTTAATCCGAGTGCAAACGTTGAAGTCGGTAATTTGGTATTATTGAAAGAAGATAATCTTCCACCAATGAAATGGATAATGGGACGTATTGTAAATACACACTCAGGTTCTGATAACTATATACGTGTAGTTACAATTAAAACCACAACAGGAGAATTTAAACGCGCCATTTCGAAAATTTGCGTGTTACCGATAGAAACTCAGTTACTCGATCATGATGATAGCATCGATGAATCAAACGGGTTTCGAGGTTTTGATTGAGTGATCCAACAGTTATTGCTCCAGTATTCAACCGAACGTATATTATATTATTTTCGACGCAATCAAACAATCAAATTATTATGAGTTGTAATATTAGTTACGTATTAGATTTAGTTATCATTGTTATTCCTGTTAATATTATATATAAGATTATAAATGTCACCTTGTAAATGAATATTTAATTGCTTTGAATTGTATCCATATTTTGAAATCAGTCATTTCAAGGTGGCCGGAGTGTTTAAGCATAGGAGTTGAATGTTGAATTCAACTTATAAGTTGAATTGACTTACTAATTATACTTCAGTGTAAAAATTAAATTCAGTGTAAAATATAAAACAATTACACACTGAAAGAACCAGTCTGTCTTAGTACGCACAAACTACAGGTTGTGCTCAAAAAAGAAACCAAAAATAAAAGGTATTAACAATCAAAAAACGTGTTGAAAATTTATTGACCAACAATAAAAATAAAGTACAGTCCACTTAACAACGATTACAAACACAGACATTGAAACCGAAAGGTGGAGATGATCGGCCATATACTGAGAAAGACTTCGAAGCACTTTAAAGATACACCACGACAATTGCCAGTGTAGCACTGAAGTCGTGATATTTACTATAGATAAAGATCTAAAATTGTTTGATGGCGAGGTTCGCACAGCTTGACCTTCTAAAGAAAAGACTCGAACTAGATTAAGCTAAGCTTGATATAGTATTCTCTATCGGAGACTATAGTTACTGAGTATATTGCAACAGCATCTCCATTCAAGAATTTTGAAATTCCCAAGCAACTGGTTGTGGTATATCCAGGCATTGCTCAGCCATTTGACTCCATCAGGTATTTTAGAAATTGGAATGATTTGTAACTTGTTTGAAACGATATGAATGAAGTGTATTAGCTGGATCTCTAAATCTTCTAAAGTCAATCAATTATGTTGAAAATTCTGTTGTAGGGTGATTGTATTAATTTTTTGCGAATAAAGGTCGTATTATGGTTCGGACCCTTTCCTTCATTATGCAGTCACGGTTCGCAAAACTAAAGACTTTTTGGTCGTCATGAAGCACCTTCTCGGCCGACAATAGTGGAACTAGTAAAAAAAGAGATGTTGGGACAAGTTAGTGTTGTGAAGAATCGAAACCGTGTAGGTCTCTCAAGAACAACTGAGAATATTGCTACTGTAGCCTGTAGGGTTGAAGAAAACCTAGGTTTCCCGATTCCTCGTCGATCTTTGGAATTAGACATCCCACAAACGACATTACACCGTATTTTGTATCGCATTTTAAACTTCAGTTAATTGAATCCTTCAAATGCATCAAAATGATCCGAATTATCATCGAAAAATCATCTTCAGTGACGAGGCCCACTTTTACCTCGGATTCTAAAATCCAAGAATGATGGTTGAAATGTCTCTCCATCCTCAGCGTGTCACAGTTTGGTGTGATTTTGGGCTGGCGGTGTGATTTGCCCTTACTTTTGAGGCTGAAAAATGAGGCAGGTAAAACTGTTACGGTAAATGTATTGCGCTACCGAGCTATGACTAATGATTTTTTATGCCCGAAGATATTGATGTAGACGACGTTTATTTTCAGCAAGAAGGTGCTACGTGCCACACAAGCAACGAAACAATCGCAATTTTGCAAGAAAAGTTTCCTGGCCGTGTTATTTCTCGTAGAGGTGATCACAATTGTCCACCGAAATCTTGTAAGAAAGATATGGTCTATGCCAATGCTCCACAAAAAATCCAAGACCGTGACAGCCATTTGGCTAATAGCGTTTTCAAGTGTTAATGGTACACCTTCCTCTTTACAACGAAATAAACATTCATTGATTTCACTCACAAAATACTCGTATTTTTATATATTAAAATGAAACCTCTTATTGAAACCCCCTTTAGTTTACATGTAAACGCCCAAATGCTTAAAATCGAAAAAAAAAATTTTGAGTGTTTTTCAAAAAACACATGGAGTTAGCCTTATCGTTTTTTTTGCCATAAAAATTTTTGGTCCCCGATTCCAATGAAATCCAGTACCGACATGCGGGAACACTTTAAAATTAGCGTTGCGCAATCAGTTTCATAATTTTTTTTATTTCGACCAGCTTTTTGGAGCTTTTTTGTTTGCCATTTTCACTCAAACTTTGACTACCAATATTTAACGAACGACATCGATTGAAATATTCTCTATGGTGCTTATATGTTTTGTCCTGGCCATCTTAAATGTGATAAGTCGGCTAACTTTGTTGACGGCAATTAGAGACGTAATATAATTAACTTTACTTTTGCTTCACGGATTTTAAATAAGAAAGTCTCAAACTGACGAATCTTAGAGGAAGTAATTCTCTCACAATCGTTATGTTTCCTTTTCTCTTAATGGAATAATAAACCTAAAATGAGAGATTTTAGGAACACAAATTGAGAATTATACAAACTCCTTTTTAACTAGTCTCTTTGATCTTCTTCAATGGAAATCAGAAAAAAGTGGAAGAATGAAAAAGGCAGCTGATCTACGTGCACTTATCAGCTCCTATGAGACGAGCTGTCTTTTTAGTAAACCAAAGAAAACTGGGATACCATTGTTGACCAGGTAGCTCAGCTCACTGAGGAAACAGACAAGAAAACTTGTTAGCAAAACCATCTAAACCGGTAAAACGGAAGACTAGGATCTGTACAAACCCTTTGAAAAAAAGTAGCAGCAATATTTTTGTATATAGAAGCATCGACTTGGAGGAACATACTTCTGTGACGGAAAGGGCAGGCAAACGTCAACGTAAGGTTAGCTATCAAAATATGAAGGTTACTATCGGAACCCTAAAAAGGCCTGATGGAACTAACACGCTCTTGGATACATACAAAAATCGTGGACAACCATCACATTAGTGTTCATCACGAAGAACGGAAAGTCAAATAATCAGACCTATATTGAGGTTAGTCCGTTAGCCTTCTCAATTGGACGTGGTGTTTACTAATATGTCTTTCTTCAGTGCTGTGATCTGTGCAAGGCAACTGAAACTCTTGGCGGCCACACTTGCAAAACGGTGATTGCTCAAATGTGATGTCCGAGAAAAAAAATATGTCTCCGTTTTCTGGTATCTTGTGATCCTCACTATTTTTCAGATTTTACTGTCAATTTTATACTGTGAGCATTTTCACAGATAGAGCATTTCACAAAAGCATCCCAATGAGCCAATCGACCCAAAAATGCTGATAATGATATGATAATGATATAAGGCTTGTACTCAAAATTGTATGCGATCGTTATTGTTCGCAAATAGAATGACCGATCGGGATCAAACTTTACATAATACATTATATAGAAATTGCATTGTCAAAGGCTTGATGAAACGTTATCAAAAGACGATTCAGGCATAGCTTCATTTCGCCATAGCAATCGAACAAGGCCGAATAGACAGTGCCCTCCGAATATCAGGAGCTCTGAATTAAATCAACTCCTGGTGAACGATTTTTCTTTAATCTGCATGATTTTTTGCAGCTTTTTCGCGCTTTCTCTGTCTCAATTCGTTAAGCTGTTCTTCTAGCAAGCACTGTTTTATTTCTTATTGCTGTTGTAAACCAAGCTTCATTGTGGCCTTTATTCATTGCTCAACAGCAATACGACACTCCTCATCAAACTTATCATTCATTATGTCATTATACTACAGCAGTTTTCGTTATACCGAGAATGTGCTAGGCTTCATCGACAACCTAGGCTTTCTATACTTCCCAGACACACTGTTCACTTTTTCAGATTGGTAATAAGATCGCAAAATGCTATTGTTGACAAGATCTTCATACTTTCGTTACGTTTCTTCATTTATCAGAGCTCCACAGGAGAATCGCGTTGTATATTCCCCTGTCATCCTTGAATTGTATGAAAATTTCTATCGTATTATTCTTTGCAGTGGCTGAATAACGGTCACTGCCTACGAATTTTGATGACGACCGATAAGATCTCACATCTGTTTTACGTGGAAGTGTCCATGTTTCAAAATGAATGTTTTTTTTTATGATCAAAGAATGTACTTGCCACTTTGAGAGCATGAGCGATCGCAAAGTACATCATTCTTTCCCCATTATCGGTCTCATTTTCGTGTCGGGAGTACGGACCTTTATTATTACATAAGTCGGTCTGACTTCTGCCAGCTCTAGCATTAAAGTCACCAATCACCAATCTAACATCGTACTGGGATATAGAGCCCATCCGATTATCCAAATTATTGTAAAATGGGTCTATCTTGGAGTTGGCTTACATCAGTAGGCTCATGTACACAGACAATTGACAGATTGGTTAATCTCATGTGCAAGCGAAGTCTAACACAGTATTTTTTACCTGTGGCCCAATGAGAAATCCAACTGCAAGAATTCGAGGTCTTCTCGACTGTGTAGCAATGTATAGCCTTGGGACACATGGTCTTTAATCATAATCAAAAATTATTGTCACATTCAGTATGTAGTCGAAAACAATTAATACACAGTTAATTATTTCACAAATTCTATTCGTGAAATAGTAAGAAATTTTTTTAACAGATGGTGCTTTAGTTTTAATAAGAGATGGCGTGTCAGTTTTTTACATATAGAATGTAAAAAACCCTATTAGACGTTTTTTACATGTAAAAATTCGTGTACATTACGTCGTGTAATTTACACACCCAACAACAGTGGATGCACCACTTATAGGGTAAAGATATCTCATCCAAACAACTCTCAACAATCTATTATTTTCATAATTATTTATTATTATTATTTTTTGTTTATGATAATACAACATGAGATTTTTTGTGTTTTATTTTATAATTATATTATATTTTCTTTATTTTTAAATATATATTTTTTTTTAAATTTATACAATTGTTCTATATATATTTTTTATTATTTATTTGTTTATCTGTTTTAATATATATTTTTAATTAAATGTTATATTATAATTATTTTCAATGAAGATGATATATTAAATAATAATAATATTCTTTATTTAGCTTTTCATTATATTAATTAATTAATTATATTTGCTTATAATTTAAAAACAAGAGTAATGTTATTTATTTTAATTTTTTAATCTTTATTTAATTATTTTTCTGCGATTTTATTATTATTAATTATATATATATATATGTATACGATAATAAGAAGCAAAATGTATGTAAATTATTTATTATTTTATAATATACAAATTATTTTAAATATTTAAAATTGGGACAGAAACATAAAAAAAACAATAACAATAATAAAACAAGATTATTTTTATTTATTAAACATTAGTGCATAATTTATTTCTACAGTGTTTGTTTTTTATTTTGATTCACTACAATTATTTATTTATAATTAATTATACACAAAAAAATTAAAATCGTTTCGATTAATAATTATATTTGAATAAATAATTGTGTGTGTGTGTGTACAGTACGCACGCATAAAACCTGGGCGCGCGATAAAAACGCAAAGCAAAAACCCATTTTGTGCTCGTTTGTTCTTTTATTAAATTAATTAAATATTTATATTAAATTATTATTAATTATTTATTCAATTTTATTTTTTTTACAAACAGGAATGTGAATGAATTTATATAGCGCAATGAGATTTTGTAAATCATTTTATTTATACAAATATAAGTCGAGAGAAGTACACGATAGGTATACGGTTCACAACGATTTAAACATTTTCCAAACAAAACATAAATCATATCAATATTTATAATATATTTATTATTATATTATATTATATATAATTTATATCCCATTTTAAAAACTATTTGAATTAAAAGAAAAAAATTAATTTTTTATTTTTATTTTAATATATAATTTATATATTTAATAATAAATTTTTTGTATTTAAAATAAAGTAAATAATATAGTTTTTTATAATATTCATATTTATTTATATATTTTTATTATATAACTTGAGATTATTTCTTTATTTAGTTTACTGCTGTTTATTTAAATTATACTTTTATTTTATTTATAAAACAATTAACAATTATAATCAAAAATTAATTTAAATTTATTTATTCATTTTCATTTAGTATGTGTGTAATAGAATTTCCAGTATTTCAGTATTTTATCGTAATTGTACAAATGTACATCCACGTTTTAGATTTAAAATTGGTCCACAAGTAAATCGGCGACTTCCTTCGTAACACTTTCTTTGCTTGCCCGAATTGTTAGACGGAACATCTGCAATGGAGACACATGATTAACAGTCTAAGGTGATAGGAAAAATATGTAAATTATTTAAAATTAATTATGGCTATGATACATGATCGGTTGTTGGGCGACCAATTTGCCGCATCTCACTAGTGAGATCTCTTAAAGGGGTGCAGATTAGTAATAAATCAAGTGCTTATGCATTAAAATTTAAATAGACAAAAAAGAGAATTAGAGATAGAATCACCCAGTGACGGAAAAAATTGCTGATTATTATATTCTAAATTGAGCACAATAGAAACTAGGTTGGGTTGAGTGGCTCCACAGGATCTTACTTCCCTATTACCCTAATGAGAACCAGTTTACGCTTCTCATGTAGCGTGATCAGTCTCGCATCTTACAGTTGCGAGACTGATCACGCTACATGAGATCTCAGTCGAGATCAAAGAGACAGTCCGTTAAGAGTTTACCCAAATATTCATGTCTTTTATGTGCCAAAGCATAGGAGGTGATGAATGACCAATTTCATGAGCATAGGAGGTGGACAACCGTCTCTTCCTCCTCCTCCTCGTGCATACAGCTTCTGCAAGTCTTTCGCTTCTAGACCTAGCCTCTTCGCATGTTCTCCAAATAGGTAGTGTCCTGTAAGTATCCCACGATGGTTGTTAGTTCACGTCTTCAGTGAGAGATAAATGTCTTTGAGCGTTTCAAGTCCAGACTTGTCTTGCTAAATACCACTATTCATTCGCTGAGACTATCGCCTCCTTTTTAAGCACAGTCTTCAGTGCCTTAATGGGTCTTCCCAATTTTTCACTTTCCGGTCGTATATGGAGAGTTGTACCATGCCTCGCTACTTCGTCCGTCCTGCAGGTCCCCATGACGTCCGAGTGACCGGGAACCCAAACTATCTTAATTTTGAAATGCTCACTCATCTCATTCAGAGACAAGTGGCAACCCAACGCCACTCTAGACGTCAGAGAAACAGAATCCAGCGACTCGATTCCCGCGTTACTGTCCACATTGTGATATCAGTCAAGGATACCACATTATGTATCAACCAATTCAGGACTTCGTCAATCGCTATCACCTCTGCCTGGAACACGCTTTGAGGGGCAAAGTCGGTGTATCGTAGTCTAGATTCGCCAATTCCTTTCTTAGCGATCTAACTATCGAATAATTCGAAAATATTCCAAGTGATACAGAGATGTATTCCGTAAGTCCAGACAGGATTTAACACCTGTTAATAAAATAGCAATTTATTTTAAGTTGACAATTCCGAATATTTTCCGACCAGCCAATACATTTTTCGATATTTGATATTAAGTTCATACTTTTTCGTTTTAACGTGCTCTTTCCATCTGAGCCTGGTATCTAAGCTGATCACTAGATTTTTCGCCTTATTTGCATACGAAATCTGCTGACCGTTAATGATTAGAGGTTTCTAGCTGACTTTTAGATTAGTGAAGTTCACATGCGTGGATTTCGATTCATTTTATGATTTTGCCACATGCTTCTTTAAGTTTCGTTGTCGATTCTTCGGTAGTCTCCTACTGAGAGAACTGCACTATCATTAGCAAATGTAGCAACGGTAACTTCCTTTAATTGAGGTAAATCTCTGGTGTAAAGCAGGTAAAGAATAGGTCCCAAAATACTACCCTGCGGGAATGGTTTATAGCTCGGAATATTCTTCTATATATTTAATCCGAAAGTGGCGATTTCCTATGTATAATTTTAAAATCATAAATCATGTTTTGGTAAATCTCTATGTAGTTTGAAGAATAAACCTCTGTACTAGAGAGCAAACCTTTTGCCTCTCTAATGTATTCTCAATAACATATGTAGGCCTTTGAACCTGCTCTATAGTTGAGTGTTTCTCTCTGAAACCCAGCTGATAATCTAGGATTAGGTTTCTTTGTTCTATGGTTATTTTAAATCTTTTGAACAACAGGCTCTCCAACAAATTCGCTAATGTTGGTAAAAGTGAAATTGGTCCTTAAGATTTTCTATCATTCGGTGGCTTGCTAGTTTCGGAATTATAATTACTTCTGCTACTTTCCACTGCATTGGTAAATATTTTTCCCGACTATTTCACTGACTTTATGCAATAATTGACTTTTTCAGGCAGCTCCTTTATTATTTGCCCTGTTTGTTAGTTGAAAACCTCGTTACATATTGATTCGTGTCTGATGCACACAAGACACATAAGTGGTCTCTGAACTAACCGAATGTAAAGCCGTTGATGTATAGGGTTGAAAACAACACGATTTGTTATCCGAATTTCAATAATTTTTTAATGTTTGAAGAAGTATCATTCAGTATAAAAGTAACGAGTATGTGATCTATCATGCATTCGTAAATCGTATTCAGGGCCTTTCCTGGGCCATTAAATATATTTCAAAACCACATTACTTGAACATGGTTCTGAATTTCCAAGTGACGTTCAATCAGGTCGACCTAACGTTTCACTTAGTTTTACACTTCTCAATGGATTAGTCACCCTTGTGGCAGTGAAAGTAGAGTGCTTGTTGTCATTCGGGGGGTTTTAGTTTCGATTCCCGGTGGTAGAGCAAAAATCACGAATGGATGTTTTTAATGTGAAAGTGTATGTGGATTGAAGCGTGGCCTTAGTGGCATTGAGTTCTTGGATAATTTTGAGCGTTGTTTAATTTTTTATTCTCAAGGGAATCGAATACTCAAACGAATTTGTAAGGACACTATTTCTGTTGTGATTGCTCGTCCGTCCGCTATCAATCTGGTCCGATTGGATAGTATTTATCGTTTCATATCATTGTTACCAAGCCAGTACATACTTTATGCCATGGAGTCGTCACCTACACAATATTCTAAGCACTATTAGCTTGAGAACATGAAGTTTAATTGCACTAACTATAAGGATTTGTATTATACGAAATCTACAAACCATTTAAGCCAAGTGTCATAGATATTATTGATTTTCAAATGTCAATTCACAACTCACGTATAACAATAGGACTGGCAGGTTCTAGAACTTACGGTTAGATTTCGCCACGCAATATATCTTAAGAATGACGTTCACTTTGATATCTGTAGAAGGTTACAATAAAATAATAAAATTGCATTGGGTGGTAGTTTTGGTACAACATAAACTCGACAAGCAGATTTATTTGCACAACATGCGATGATTAAAATCTAGGAAGAGTCACTTAATCGAAAAGTTAGTTTTTGTTGTATATACAACTCTTCATTTGAATCCTTATTGCCATCCTATGCCATATCTAATGTTTTAATCATCCAGACAATTATTTTCTTGATAACTATCTGCCAACTAAATTGGCTCCATATTCAAACCTAATTGTTTTTCGACATGACGATATCTGGGATTTAGCTCGTTACGTTTTTTATACGAAACCACTTTGTATAACGCTTCAATCAAATACTTCACAATTCTTCTATTCGGAGTGTTTTAATCAAACAGAATTTGGTTACCGAACAAATAGTCCGATGGTTAAAGTTGCGAGCAGAATTCCTCCTGGGTTCGAATCTCGATAGGAGCAAGATGTAATAGTGATTTTTCACCATCTGATGTAAAAGTGATTTTTCACCATCTGTTGGTGCTGTGAATGAACGCTCGGTAGTGTGAATGAACACATCTATGAACATCGAACCTATAGCCGTACGTCCTTGATTTGGCTGTAATGGCGTAAGGTAGGACTTAAATAAGTAAAAAGCGAACTGACAAATTTAGGTTAAAATTATGAACAAAACCCTAGTCGAGTAAACTGCTGCGTACTTGCAAGTAAACCTAACACTACTAATATTCCATAATCCATGTTGCTTTTACCAGTCCTTGGGTTTTTTATTGCGATTAGCTCTGGCTAACCCATACTAAAGTAGAAATCAGAAAGGACGATTTACACCTAGTTCTTCAAGAAAACCTTACTCCTGACATACCCACAAGTTGGTAAGATGAATAGGGAGCCGAACAATTACATCATGTTAGCAAAACATCACAAACACAAATAAATATTGAAATGTACAACAGGAACATCGGCAGCATTATACCCAGGTTAGAATACTTACACTTGCTTGAATATTCGGCTCTAGTCTCATTAAGCATCCAATTTTTTGCGATTGTGTATGAATTATACCAGCACACACCATGTTGTCCGGATTTGGATCGATACCCTCCAGTAATTGCATACCAAAACCGGCCAATTTATTTCTAGCACCGGATAAATCAAGTGGAACTTGTGCTTTAAATACTTTTTGTGCCCGTTGCTGTTCTCTATAATGTACAGAAATACAAATCAATTCAATCTAGCTCTGTAATAGAAATACTCTGTAATGTATTTACCCTCCCAAATTTTTCCATCGAGCGAAAAATGATTCGCCATTCATTTCCGTTGGTTCAAAAAATTTATTAACCGTCAGCGGCAATTTGATCGTAAATTTCTTTTGTATTCCATTATATCGGAACGAAATATCCAATGCTGGTGAATCACAGTAATCTTCAACACATTCAGCTGTCATCATTTGTTGTATTTGAGCACCCGCCTCTAGCGTTGGTTCGACCGGTTTCAATTGAACCGTCAAATTTCGTGCATTCTCCGCACCCCACTGTAATACGGGCGTGAAATTCTAAACAAACAAAAACCGAATTAACGTACAACATTCAATCACAAACGAACGTAAAAAATTGTATTACTTACTTGTAGAGCAACCTGTGTTTTATTTCCATAGTATAATCCTAATCGTCCTAAATTTTGTCGGAACTCGCTCTTGACACCGATCTGAATCAATTCGTTCTCAAATAGTACACCATTGTTTTTGAATATGAATTTCTTTGAATTATTTATGACCGCTGTCGATGATGTCGAATTTGAATTGTATATATCGCCCAAAACGTCGATAAGAGAATTTTGATTTTGTGTCGCAGTCGATGCTGGCGGAGTACTTAAACCAAGTAAATCTGATGTTGCATTTGAGTTATTATTATTGCTGTTATTTGTACTACTGTGATTTGTCTGAGTATTATTTTGTGTTGTGACCGGAGATTTCGATAGTTTGATGTCATTTTCGGGCACGCGACCCGGTTTCTTTTTCTTTAGGGCAGTCAATATTGAATCACGTTCGGGGAATGATGGCATCTCTTCGAGCACCGTTGCTAAAACATCGGGCGATGCAACAATACTTAATTGTAAATACTCACTAGCACGTTGTTGTAGTTCAGCATCGGCCGATCGCAAATTGCTATGCTGACGGAATACATCTTGGATTGTTGTTCGAATTTCGGGGAATAAATTTATAAATTTAATATATGTCGATAATAAAAGGGCACGTGTCATGGGTGAACATAAATGATACTTCGAGTGAAGTAACTTAAATTGTACCATCGGTGCAGATCTTGAGTCGCCAGCGATTAAATTACCAAACTCGCCCAATATATAGCCACCAACTTTGACCATGTTTTCATGGCATGCGGGTGCTTGTAAAGCTTCGAATACAGTCTTAGCAGCATAACCTTGTACCTCTTCGCGATTTATAACGATTTGAATAACGCGATACCATACCTCCTCGGAAACGTAGTCACCGGCGATACGAATTAAATTGAGTATAACATCGACGTACCACGTGAAGTCAATCGCATATTTTTCGGCGAGTATAGCCACTTTCAATACCATCTCTTCACGAATCGAATAGTCTGCCGTCTCCAAATAATTAAGCATTTCTTGGACAATTTCCTCGGCGTTGCTTCGATCGCACATAGCATACAGCAAGTCGACTGCTTGCTGACGCACCGAAACATCTTTCTCCATTTTCATCGATAGAATAACAACTTCTTGATGTTTCTTAACAGCTTCGTGCGAAAATTCTGATGTGGCTAAGTGACACATCGATTCCAAAGCCAAATAACGTAAATTTGTTTCGCGATTACTCAAAAATTGTCCCAATTGATTGCATGCGCGCACTAATAAATTTGGTTCGCTATCGCTGTGTATAATCAAATTGATAGCCTCAAATAGTACGGCGTTCTTGGCATTCGAGTGCTGAACCTTTTTACTTTTTGGTGGTTCCTGCGCCTTACTTAAAATATTTTCCAAACATTCGTTCAATCGTCCCCGTACGCCTGGGTCTTCGGTAACCGGATTATAATTTTGAAGTAATCTCAATAATTTAACTGAAAGCCATGGTGCCGGTACAAAATAATACGTGTAATCTTGTAAATCTGTATAACTCGAGCTGACAATACGCGATAGCCGTGATACCGCTAAACTAACACATCCTTTATACTCTTCTGGATTCTTTTTGACGAGCGCATCGATTAAACTAGTCGCCGCTGTTACAACACCCATATGTTGATCGTTGAGTAAATGTATAATTCGGCTTGTCCATTCTCCGCCCGGAATTATATCAGGACATGTACGAAATAATCGTAGTAGACAAAGGGCTGCCGATTGCTTAACAACATCCATTGTATCGCTATTAATAAAACAACAGATTAGGACATACAATTAAAACACAGTAAAGTATAAAATATAATTACCCGGATACAAGAAGTTTTGGGATTTCGTGTGAGAATGCTTCAGCCATGTCACGACTTCCAATATTTGCAATACACTGTAATGCCAAATTAACATGTACGGGATTTCGTGATTGCAAATCATTTTTAATACTTTGTATGATCAATTTGATGAGATCACTATTTGTGTTCACGAGCACGGAAATAAAAAGATAACCCTGTAACGACATAAATAGTATTTGATAAAATAAAATATATAAAAAGGAATATATTCACATGTTGGATAGCTCCGAGATTAAGTCAAATGGGTGTTTAAATAGTACAGGAACAGTCAAACAATTGAACAGTCTGAAAATTGTCGTTTCGTAATCTTACTGGAAAGTCTAACTGGTATGAGTTAAAGCTGACTTATGACCAGGTAGTATTCATAAAGGCAACATGATTCTTAAAATTATTTCTCAGAATCATAAATATTAAAAAAGCTGTAACAGTTCTTGATAATTTATGTAGCTACAAAGATATCGTAATGTTTAACGGTCTTAAAGTCATCGGTTTTGATCACGAGCCAGCATACTGTTGGAAATAATTAGAAGATGCCAGCTAGATTGCCTTTTTCTACGAGGTAGAGCCATCGTCGGATACAGTGATATTTTCGTGTCTACCGAAAGATGGCTCTATCTCTCTCTCTCTTTAAAAATCGCTGATTACAATCAGTACGCCGAAAGTAACCGAGCGAGCGTAAATCGGTCATTTGAATTCAAATACCATATTAGGAATTCGTATTAAATCCCTGATCTCGTGGTTAACAAGAATTTTATGTGCAACAACACGTTTATATATCATGCATAATTCTTCTCTCCAATATTAGAAACCACCTCGCATACTTGTCAGTCAAGACTCAACTATTATATCCATATATGTAGGGTTTAATCATATCTGCATAATTTCAGCTTATAAATATTTGAAAGATATTTTGATTTCAGGATTGGTCGTAGAGCATACAAAGCGCGATTGCCAGCGCCAAGGCGGATCTCGATATTCTCTCCCACACTATTATCGTGAGTAATCGAGACCAAGACTCAAATCAATTGCGTCTTGGTCTCGAAACCCAGAAATCAGATATTTGGTTTTGGACTCGTTAATTTTGAGACCTGGAAGCGTTACTTCGGTGTCACTTTAGGAATACCTGGATTTACTCGGAAAGAATTATCCGGTGAAAAAACTTAATCAGTGACTGACCAATTTGGACGGAATCGTCCTTGATAGACACCAATAATTTCTTTCACCAGAGGAGTAATTCTTATTGAAGTAAAAGTAGTGAAAAGCGATCAACCTTTTTTGAAGAATGGGGATAACGAGACCACTCTTATCTTCGGGCTTAGCTTCTTTTCACCATACCAATCGAATAAGATTGAAAAGACGGTTTGCATCCTTTCGAAAATAATGAGCTCTGAAAAATTTTTCTTTTTTCTCTGCATGGCCTTAGTGAATTCCTCATCGATCTAAGCACAGACATTTCCATCCTGGACTCGATGGCAATTCGAGAATTTGTCTCATTATATTTCGTTTTTCAACAGCAAGGCACTCATAAAAATGATTTGTTTTCACTATACCGAGAGTTTGATGGATGGCCTCGATAATCGAGGTGTTTATGTATTACTCGGTTAAATATAAATCAACCAATCTTAGATGATATGATTTGAGCGTAGATAATGTGTATGAGACAGAAGAAAGCTTGTTAAACTTGTCCAATAAGAATTATTTAATTCATAATACGAAATGCTTATGTACAAGAGTTTGTTTATAAGTAAACATAAACTTTAATTTGACGTCGATGCTTATATTCGATTCAATTACAAATAAACAGATAACCACGAAAATATTTATGTTGTTCGCAGTGTGAACTCAAAATTCTAATTGGAAATCGATCAAACATTATATTTTGTTTACATTAGTCACTCCTTAACAAATAATTCATTTGGTAGAACGAGTATATGGTTATAAATAAAGAAAGGTTAGCAAGTCAAGGCCAGTTAAAATAATTCTAGTAAACGAGTTCGTTTCGTATTAAATGAAGACACAAGGTTTTGGATATGATTTACGTTGTTTGATAAACCGAGTAACTTACAATTTGTTTTTCCGAATATTTATTTGATGAAAGCAAATTAACTGCCTCCATATGGCCAAAATCAATGTCATGCCCCAGCAGAAATATAAACAGCAGCTTACACACGTATTTCTTCTTTTGATACCCGTCCAATGTTTTATCACCTTTAAATTTACTCCTAATGTTGGCTAATTCTTTGTTTATTCGTTTGATTTCAGCCTCCTTGCTTTTGCCTGCAAATACAAATAAATCATTGTGTTAAAGATAATATTGTCGAGAACATAACTAAAAGATAAAAATAAAATAAATGTAAGTTTTAAGATTTCCGTTTATGGTTTCTTGTGCAAAGCAAAAAACAATTAGAAACTAGAGCTAAATTTAAAACAAGTGGGTGTATATTTCTGCCTAAACAATACGATATATTTTATCGAATTTCTACTATCAATTTACAGACGACTATAATTGAATTTTACTACTCACAACATGTATTTTATTTCTATATGATTGCATAATCTCTCAACGCGTACAAAATCAACCTTCATTATTCAGTACAGCATAAAAACATCTTCCAATGTATTATGTATGTACTTTCTATTTCCGATATAGCATTGCATTCCGCGCAACAACAAACAACCATGATTTGTTAGGTAGCTCTCATAATACATATATGTATACATATATCTCGTGTATGATTTCCAAGAAATCATTTACATATTTGTTTGACTGCTTTTACAGGCCATTACCGTATCAACAATCTGACTCCATCGGTTTCGCTCACAAGCCAGCTCCTAATAATGTGTCAAGCAATTACAAGGTGCCAGATCGCTCTCTGCGCCGTGGAGCCATCGTCGCCGACAGCGACCTCTTCGCCTACCGGAAGGTGGCTCTCCCTTTAATCATTCGGTTGAATCATTCGGTTCGGATCACCACGCAGAATGTGACCGACCCAGCGTAGTCGCTGTCCTTTGATTTCATGCACGATATCTGGAATTTGCATTAAATTCCTGATCTCGTGATTGAACAGAACACGGTATGCGCCATCAACGTTGTGTTTTGGGCCATGTATCACACGCATAATTCTTCTCTCGAATGTTAGAAACCATCTTTCGTATTCATCCGTCAACGGCCAACTCTCATATCCATACATGACAACAGGTCTGATCAACACTCTGTGCAATTTTAGCTTTGATTTCAGAAGTGGGCGTAGCTTTAAGGCTTAAGCGAACCGCGAAAGAGTTGGGAGAGCCTTGAACCCCATAAAATATTGCATAGTATAAAAAATATATTAAAAAAAAGTATATCTTTCACTCCGTTGCCATTTATCCAATCACACAGATATTGATTGGATTTTCGGAATAAGATATTGTTTTGAGGTGTTTCACTTTTACGAAGGATGTATTCCAACATGAGATTAAAAAGTATCGGGACAGAAGATCCACACGAATTGCGCTCATTGCTGAGTTGTTGTACTCTTAAGACCTTAGCCTTTCACCAATCGCGCTTCTTATGTCTACAATGCGTTTAACTGTCCTCCTAGCAACGACTTCTTTATTTCGCTATTGTAAACTGAGTTTGTGCATCATTGTGGGCTATATCATCTTCATATAAAGGAAGGTTTTTTTTATTGGTTCAAAACTTTGAATTGGCAACACTGCTTTATGTGACAGCCCATTTAAAAGCTGATAGTTGTTTTTTGTTGAGATTGGTTTGACATTTCATTATAGATAGATCAGAGCAACGCTTGTTTTAATTGTTGAAACTATTTTATCGAAATATTGGTTCTGTTTGTCAAACTTATCGTGCACTTCGTCCATTTTATGGCGTACATAATTTTATGGCTTTCAAGATTAAACTTGTACAGGAATTAAAGCCACACGACCATAGTATGCGCCACCAATTCGGCAAATGAGATAAAGCATAAATTGATATTAATGTTGAATTTATGTTCAAAATTTTGTTCTCCGATAAAGCCCATTTTTGGTTGAATGGGTATACGTAAATAAGCAGAAGTGTCCAATTTAGAGTGAGGACAATCCACAAACACCATTACATCAACAGAAAATAACTGCTTGGTGAGCTTTATGGGCTAGTGTAGCCATTGATCCATGTCTTCAAAAACGACGATGGTCAGAATGTTACTGCCAATGGTGAGTGGTATAGTGACATGATTAGAGATTTTTCGTACCTTGATTAGCTGGCATTTATCTTGCTGACATTGTGGTTTCTAGAGGACGGAGCCACACAGTAATTTTTTATAATGGTCCAATTAATGGCCACCAAGATTGTGTGATTTAACCCCATTGGATTATTTTCTTTTCGGTTATGTCAAGTCACTTGTCTACAACAATTGAACATCTAGAAATCAACATTCAAAGAGTTATTGGCGAATACAGCCGCAAATACTGCGAAAATGTTGCGAAAATTCGTGTTCCAGGTTGCGCCTTGTATTGTCATAAAATTTTCTATCCAATAAAGCCCGTTTCATTGATATTTAAAATATATTTCTTTATTTTATTATGATTTAAACTTGTGTAACTCTATAAATAGAAAATATTGGATACAAGCTAAATTCCAGCTAAACTGGATGTACTACACATTTATCATAGATCATTATTGTAAATTTTATCAATGTCTATCTCTCTAGTAGATTTGTCTTTTATTATTAAATTAATATATAATTTAATTTAATACAGTGTACCACTATAGATATATATGTTGTATACACGAAGTGAAAAGAATATAAGTATGTCGACATATTTAGATATGATTACAATGTTTTGTAAAAAGAGTCTGCATTAACTAGCAATTGAACCTCTTCATTGAGTGATCGTTTTTATAAGCAACGATTTTGGTCTCATATTACTATAAGCTCATCGGGCAATACTACAGCCAACAGGCTTAAAATAATATCTATAAAATAAATTTGGAGGCTTACGACAACTATGCTTTTATATCTATTTTTTTTTGTTGAGTGACTGCTACCGCACACTCCGTTGTGATACCACAGGATCTTGAATGTACGGCTATAGGTCTGATTGACGTAAACCATCTGCACATTGCATAGATCCATGTCCGCCTATAGTACTGACATGGGCGATGGGACCGCATATGAATTCTAAACTAAACAGGGTGCAAGATGTGTTCATTCACACCACCGATCGCACCACCGAAACGATCGATGGTGAAATATCCTTTTTGCATCCTGCCCCTATCGGGATTCGAACCCGATACCTCTCACATATCAATGGGACATATCAATCGTAAGTTACTAAACTTTTAAAAGCATTAGAAATTAACGAAAATATGAGTCGTACGAATTTAGTCGAGAGACGTGGAACGTTAGATTTTTTCCAACGTATTTGATTATAATATACTAAGTATATCCAATTGAGATCAATTGGGTATAGTTTATTATGAGTTCTTCAAACCCGTCGAAACAATTTTGGAGATCACTATCGAGTTAATTCATGAACATGAGCCAAGCATTAAATGACAAACGTCTCCAGTGCGACGAGAGACTAATGAAATAATTTGTCAGTCGTTCTTTCGGATGTATTCGAGTGGTATGCTGCAAGAAAAATGAGACAAAGTATTGGCTAGCAATGCACAATAATCTCAATGACATGTTCTTTACTAATTTTTAATAGCTTTAATTTCCACGACAGCGATGGTTTACTCAAGTCCCCATTAGAAAAATCAGAACTCCCTTTGCAATATTGATTTGGGCAGACAAGACTTCATCAAAGTTAAAAAAATTTGCTAGTCTGGAGATCCAGCCGAGCTAATCTTGAGGCTCTGAAAAACTATCACCAGAAAAATCTTCGTTTAAAGAATATTGTACCAAAGATTGATCCATATATTAACGAATAATATCTTTTCTTTTAAAGTTGCCAGAAAAAAAGCATTGAATAGGAAACTTTAATAGTAAAGAATTAATTAGAATAGTGCACGTTCCATAGTAAATTTCAAAAGTAAATTTGCCTTCGCCAAGAACATCGCATTAGTGATGTGGAATATCCAAATATGGTATAAGTAAGACTGGCAGTGAAAGTGCTTATTTAGATAGATGTTAATTCAGTTGAACCTGGACCAACATTATTTATACGTACCCAAGATGTCAAGGTTCCGAAAAGTGATCGAATTATTTGTGCGATGTCCAAGTCTGAATGCCCAACTCTTTTTATGATCACTAAACTATATTTTTAATGTTTGTCGTTTTGCCAGACGCTATAGACCATAAGATCTGTATTTGAAGAAAATTGACATGAGAATGATTGATGGGTTTTCTTTCCAAAATAAGACACAAAAATGCATTCTATATTTAACAAATTTTTTCCGCCACCTTATATGTGCTGGCCAACATGGACTATCCGAGATGTCAATGATTAAGTACGATTAAACTCACATACTAACAAACAATATCTGCATCACTCACCAATAACACAACTATAACGTAATCTTATGTTCAACGTCTCGACTAAATTTCTATCGAAAGCATAAGGTGAGGATTTATTAGAACAGATGATATCGATTGGTTATGTCTTGTATGCCACATCACTCTCTAGCCATCGTCGTCGACAGCAACTTCTTCGTCTATCGAAAGGCGGCTCTCCTTTAAAAGATCGCTGAATCATTCGGTTCGAATTAGCACGCAGAATGTGGTCGAGCCAGCGTACTCGCTGTCCTTTAATTGCATGCACGATATCAGGATTAATCGCATTTAATTCCTAATCTCGTGATTGAACCGAACTCGGTATGTACCATTAACGTTGCGTTTTGGGCCATATATCACACTGGAAATCCTTTTTTCGAATGTCTTTCATACTGATCCGTCATGGTCTAACAACTAATACATCCATGCATGACAACGGATCTGATTAACATTCTGTACAATTCCACTTATATGTATTTGCAAGATATTATTTAATTTCTGAAGTGGATGTAGAGGATACAAAGACCGATTGCAGAGGCAAGGAGAACCGTGATATCCTATCCCACACTATTATCGTGAGTAATGAGAGATTAAAAAACTTGAATCTCATTACTCCTTCAAACGTGTGGTTACTACTGAAATCAATTGCGTCTTGGTCTCGGAAAGACTCATCGATTTAGAGACCAACGGAAGCTGAAAACTGGTTCTAGTGGATCAAGTATCTCTTTCACTCCGTTGCCATTTATCCAATCACACAGATATCATCTGCATATGCAAAAAATTGATTGGATTGTCGGAATAAGATATTGTCTTGAGGTGTTTCACTTTTACGAAGGAAAAGTCATTAAAAGTGATTTCATCAAACGTGAAATTTAGATTTGACTACTTAAAGAATACTAACTTATATTTACTGGATATTTAGTTAAACTGTTTGGTTTAAATTTAAGTATAAAATGATAAATGGGTGTTATGAAGAATTCTATGAAGAAGGACGTGCCTTAAATTATAAACTCGCAACGTGACTTGGAGTTAGAAAGTAATAAACTTAAATATGTATAAGACTTCGAACTAACTACATATTCAGTTTTAACTATACCCATATGTACTTTGGTATGAGTCAATATCTATATACTTAGCCTTATCTAAGCTTATATTTAATAATCATATATAAGTGTATACTTCTTCAGAAGTGATATTTCTGTTTATGTTTGTACATAAATAAACGTATCCGTTCATAAAGAAAATGTTTCTTTCCATCAGACATCTAATATTCTCCTAAAACATACCAGAAGAGCTAGTTGATCAGCGTAATATTAGCGAGTAACAAAACTTATCTAACTTAATAGTTCGATAATTTTGGATATCACTAGTGAAAATGTGATACGAGGATTAAATAATAAAGAACCAAGTACAAAATTTTGAGGGACCCCTAATGTAATGAAGCAAATCAGGTTTGCATACTACACCAAATATCATCGCTGAAATTCAATAACGTGATTGAAAAACATGATTGATTAAACTGTTAGAACGTTTTTGTTAAGGCTTCAACTGAACTCGAGTTATTTTTCACAATAAACACAGTCGAGTCATGTTGTTGTTATTACGACTCGATCTAAGAAATTTGTAGCGTTGAGTCGACTTAACATAAACGTAATAATATTACTAGCCAAACAGACTGAATATAATATTATTAACTATCACAAAGCTTTCAACTTAACTTTCCAAATAGCAAACATTTACTCATGAAAAGACTGTTCAGGTATAAGATCAACAACAGAACCAATCAAAGTTAAATTCGAGTTAATCAAATAAGAATGTGAAATCCATAATTGCATTGTTTCTGGTGAGACCGAAAAGTCATAAATTACGCCAAATAAACCTTGGTTCGAAGATAAAGAAAAAACTTATCCTGGAAAAACTACTCTTAGCTGGCCCTAACCATCTTACTATCACATTGCGAACTTGATCGTTAGCCTCTACGTCTGATTGCATTACTAATTTCCTGAAATGTCCATGGGGGACACAGGCTTAAGAATAACCATTTTAAGAGGATCACAAATATCAAAAACAATTAATAAATATGGATTTGACTTGTAAGGATCTCAAATAAATAAATATATCACATGGAATAGAAATATAGACTAGAGCAAGATTAGAACCATCTATTAAAGCAAAAACTTTTTGGATAAAAGTAACAAGTAACGGAGGATCATAATCCGAGAGACTATCGGTTGAAAAGGTGAATAGAACTATCGATGTACCTGGTCAATAAGAGGGTTATTACTCTGTTACTTTTTATTAGTAATATGTTTTTAAACCATGTATTGATATATACGAGATTTAAGCTCGAATCCATGGCCACTACTTAAGACGAATACTAAATTTTTCTGTTGCACTTATGAGTAGTTTAATCATTAAGCTTTTAATATCACAACTCACATTATTCCATCAATTCCAGGATGAAGATGAATCACTTTTCCGAACAACCACGCTAATCTGAATTAAGGTTTGTGACTATTTCCGTTTGGATCTCTGTTGGAATGAACTTAAATATTTATTGTGCTGTCGTTTCCAGAAATGTTGATGAAGCTTCTGTACTGTTTTCTATCGAGCGAGATAGCTTGATCTTAATTCTGTAAAATCCATTTCAGGATTTTTTGTTTAAAGCATTTCTTACGGGGAAATGCCAAGGGACGATTTGGTCAGCACAGGTTTCTACCTCAGCTATCACAAAGTATTCATTTTTTCTATGGTGAGAATTGTCGATGACCCTCTTCAAATTAAATTTCACTAATTTTACTTCAGCTTTTCATATACCATCGAAATGAGGTGTATCTGATGGCATGAAATAACAGGAGATTAAATTATTTGGGAGATAGAATGAACAAATAGAAGTTTGTATTTCTTGTCCTATGATCTTACTGGCTCCGCCAAAATTTGTACCGTTGTCACGATGTATCTTAGATGGTACATCCTTTTGCTACGAATCTTTTAAGAGCTGCGATAAATACCTAATTCACTAGTCATTCTTTATGCTTAGCCAAACAAATGCCTTATCGGTTCGTGCTCCTCTGTATTTGGATTGACAGTATGAATTGACAATAGTCCAGCAAAACGACTCCCGTTTTGTGAAATGATCGAACTAAATCGACCCGAGAGGTAGGTAAATTACAAATTATTTGCTATTGTAGCCTATGTAATACGACAGTTTCTTATTATTCCACTGGAATTCTTATTATTTCATCATTCTGTTTGGCTTATGGATATCTTTAAGTTATATAAATGAAGTGCTACTCATCCTATTGTGAGTGAACTCAAATATGTAGGCATGAAGTCATTGATTAAGTAAAAAAAGTGGTTTTTATGTTTGAATAGATAAACTCTGGATTCTATAAAGAAGAAAACTACATTAAAAGCTTCAAAGCTTTCAGAATCGGCTTATATACATCAGAAATGATTAGCATGAATTCTCTAGATTCACCATCAATGTTTTCCTGTCGCAATCATAACGTGCATATTGATTATTAATACACTCGCACAGTTATTGGTTCGAAAACGATATTGGGCTTTTGATAATTCGCTACTCCCTGTTAACCAATTGAAACATTTGTTCGATTGACAGAAGAGTCAAATTTTAAGATTTTGAATCGAACGGAAAATTTGTTAGATTTTCTGTGTTAAATGACTTCTACCTCTGATTATTTCCTTTTGATCAAACTACTTTAAAGAAAATTTATAAAGCTCGTGTCTTACGATGAACTGATTATTAAAATTTTAATCATTAATACATATTTAATTCGATTTGATTTCCTAATTTGTTACATATTTACCTATTTTAGTCGTAGGGTGAATATTCACCCTACAAAAACAACAAATGAAGCCATTCTTCTTTTATTACATAATTAGATTGCAAAATAACTTTGTTTAAGGTACAAAAACTATAAATAAACAATTAAGTTGAAAATGTTAAAATAGATTTACGAAAAGCTCAACGTTAGAAAGAGCTAAAATTAAACTGATCTACAATGACAGAGTAATTATAATTTCTATGAACTTTTCTAACGTCTGTTAATATTCGTCTGCTTTCTTTATATTAAGGAACCTGTTATCAGTTCCATGAACTTGCTTTCTTGTTACTTTTAAATCTGTGTGTCTTTATCTTTGCAATCTGCTCAAGGTTCTCTTATTTACGTCCTACTTTACGCCATTACAAAGCCAAATCAAGCATGTACGGCTATAGGTCCGATTTACGTTGAACAAGGCACCATGCTAGCCTATAGTACTAACATGGAAGATGGGTTGGCCCATAAATTATGCAAAAAGGGGGTCATAGATGAGTCATTCATACCACCGATCGTAAATTTGATCGAAAAATTTGTAGTTTTTTGACTTATAAATCGTACATAGCATTGCAATTTTAATGGTACGTCGTTATCATGAGTTGATAAAATTGTTTGCCATAGGTGAATCAAACCAGCTGTAACTGAAAGAATTTACGACCTTATCGAATACAATACTTTAACTATTACCAAAGAAACATATCATAAGTCATAGTATAATCGTATAGTTTATCGACGCATCGTATACTTAAACGCATGTATTTCTTGATAAAATAGCTGACTCACCGAATAAGTATTAGGCAGTTAAAAGAGTAATTTGTTATATGGGTGATCGGCTTGCTCACCAAAACTACCAAACGGTCCGGAAAGCTACTCAATAAATCATTGTCACACCACCAAACAAATCTGTATACGACAAACGAATAGCTCATCCAATTATTCCATTAATAATTCTATTATTCTGACATTTGAACTATAATTATTTTAGCTAGATAGACTCATTCTTTTATAAAATTGTTTTTTGGTTTGTGTAAAATTGATAAGAAAATATAATCGACTATATATGTCTGTATATAAGGAAAAGCTATGCAACTATATGCTAAACAACCGTCTTCACAATCGATCACAATATAGAACACAATACAATTGGGGTTTTCTTTATCCGAGTTACTAGAGCTGTTTTGGCTGTGGTCCAATGTCATGATACGAAAAATTAAATAACAAACACACTTGCTCTGCTAAACAAACAATATATTCGTTTATTTAAATATATATTCAAGAGTAATTTATATACTTCAATCAATTATCGGTTGTCTTAAAATCGACTATGTCTAAAATTCACTTTCTAATTCAATCGAATCGTAAAAAAAAACGTCTCGTTCTTCTATAGAACATACAATACAGACAAGACAAATGTAATTGTTATAAATTCTATTTATAAGACGCTACAATAACAATAAAATATATTCGTTATATTCGTCTTAATTGTTAAATTGAAATATGTATAAAAATTGATTTATGATTCAATCAATATTTATGTTCAAATTTTGGACACACAAGAAACAACGCACAGAATGTTTTATGTTTTCGGTCAGTTACATATCAAAAATGCTTAGTATCTAGTCGGTAATGTGTGCCAAATTATCGCTATTTAAATAAAATATGTGGCAATAATTCATACAATTTCCCCAAATCAAAAAAAAAAAAAAGTTTGTTTAACCGGAAGCTACAATTAGACCGACTGTTATTCAAAGTTACACACTCGATAACCTTCAAATCAAAAGAAAATCACATACGAAATAATACTGTGATTGAAGACATTAAGAAGATGACAAACAATTGCATTGAGCATGTTGAACATATTAATGTTGTAAACGTTTGCCCTCGGGTAACATACCGAGCATACAATACTTGTTGTTGCTATATTTAATGTCTTTACTCGTTTATCAATCAAATTAAATCATGTAAATGTACTATATACTTAAATTGTATATATTTGTACAAGAATAAACTAAGAAAATTGAACAACACATACATATCCATACATAAGTATGTAGAAGTGAACTGACGATGATTTAATATGTCAAAAATGAATTTTTATATATTTACACACTTCCATCGTCATATTGACGATGAATCATTATTTAATATCAATCGCTATGGTGATACGAATGGTTTATTATGTCTTGAGATTAAGACCGATTCGTATGCATTAAAATAGTCACATAGACGGAATAAAAACTAAAAAAATTTGGCAGAGCGCATAATCATTTATCGATTGATTTGTAGTGTTCAAAAATTCGAAAGAATTTTTTTTTAAACAGGATAGCTTAGTCCTTTTCACAGATCCTTATATACAGATGTACTATGTAATCACATGGGAATAGCGAATAACATAGTTGTATCCTGGGTCGTGATCAGGGTCTATCAATTAACCCTAGATAAACTGGGATATTCTTTTCACTAGAGTCAGGAGTCTGGGAAACTTTAGTCCTTCAAAACTTGAGTCTCATACGATCCCACTCTCTTCAGAAGTTTAGTATCTGCAGATCTGGTTATATCGGAAGATTTTGACAAAAACAGAGAAATACAATACGGAAATATAACAGTCCTTTAGGAGCCTGAAACCAAAACGCGTTTACTGGCTAGACGTTTCGGTTATCACATCCATAATATCGTTTGCCCCACTAATTACGTGACTTGAACAATAAGTGGAATTGGGGAGAGGCCTTTGTAACGTTTTGCAAGACTTGTTTTCTGGGTATTCTGAAAGCTATGCACACCACACCCACTTGAGGTTGCTGTCGGTCTGTTTCCGCTTGATCTTTTGTCTACATCTACACTACTTGACAATCTACTTGATCCTTCAGCCAAATCACATGCCCTCGGACACTATAGCAGTGTCTTATTGGCAATTGTACAACAACAATGCCATGTAATTTTATTCCGAAATGAAGTTTCATTCCAACTTTCAGTAGGTTTTGGAATAATTTCATTCCACTAGTTGCAGTGTTTAAATCCAGGGGATAAAATAATAAAATATTTTTATATATTTTTGGCAGTTTCGATGACAACTGTCACATAAATTATATAAACTATTCCGTATCGTTTTATTTAGCATTATTTTCAGTCCTATTCCTATTCCAGTGACCAACAAAATACTGCTTATGGGGTCGAAACATGTTTTCGTGTATTATTACCGAAAAGCACAAATAGGACTACAATTGACCATCCTACCTCTCTGATGATGATATGTCGACCTTTACTGATGAATCATTATTCCGTAATCTGACTGGTTCCGGGTTAGATAATCCCTTTGGTAAGTACGCTACTGTTTTTCAGGCGAAAATTGCTGCAATTTAGAGAGCAGCACTCTTTTCAAAGGAGATGAATTGCAGACATTTTTTTTGACAGGCAGACTTGTCTTAAAGCAATAATGTTTCATCGCAGGTTATTTTGGAGACGATAATTGCCTTAAATCGAAGGCAGTCTGAATGAAGTTAAACTTTACTGGATACCCACTCTCATGGATATCAAAGGAAAGGGTTTTGGCTGATTAATGGCACGTTTGGGTGCAGCTTCCACTTTTAATGAACTTGAGCTCACTTTAGAAGTGACGTCATTATCTCTTCAGAATGAAAATCAGAAACAACGAAAACTACAGACAGTATGCGGAAGGAGAAGAAGAAACTGTTGATCACATTACACTCCTCATCAACGAATCGACGAATGCCTTAATTTGAAATTATCCAGAATAGGAGATTCTTAATATCCTACCTAAGAATGAAATTGTTTTTTTTAGCATTTTATTTTAAGTCGATTAACAATAGAGAGCATTCCACCGTATATTGAATTTCGCACTACTCAAAAAATTGTGAAATTTATAATACAAAGTGTTTTCAAAGAAGAACACTTTAAGCAACATCCTTTTGGTGTGCGAAGCCTATAGCACTTGAACGAGATGACTAAGCTTCCTATAAACTTTTTTCATTAAATTGCATTCTAAGGCTCATCCAATTTTTGATTGTTAAGCGCGTTTAAGCCTACATAATGCCAGCTATCATTAAGGCTTTGGAGGCGGTCATTTTAATAAAGAATAAGTAGACCAAATTCTTTAGGATCATTCGAGGTTTAAGAACTAGTATTAATCTGTTCCCGCATTAAAACTACGCATACAGCAACCAAAGTTGAATCACGTTTTAATTTTTCTGATTTTGAATAGGATAGTGCAACAGGTGTCATTCACATCTCAAATAATTAACATTTTCATCCAATAATTTAGAACAAGTCAAGGTTTCGTATAGAAATATCAGTCACGAGACTTCTGGGCACTCCTCAATAACAAAACAATAGATTGATATGCAAATAATCAAGACAATTCTTTCTTTATCAAAATTGGCTTAGGAAAAATTCTATCGAAAATCTTATATACATAATCCTGGACTGGTGAAAATTTCACTACATAAGAATATTATTTTCTTACAAAATCCAAAATGTATAAGACAGTAATCCAATATCAAAAACTTAACTTAAATCTCTAGTTAATGTAAGACGAGTCGGCAAATTAGATAACTTCGGAATAAGGATTGGTTCGAAAATTGGAAACGACGTAAAGTCAGGGCCTTAGAACCAAATAAAATAAATATAAAAAAATATTAAATTTTGTTCGTTCATTAAATGAGCTTCAAGCGCTTTCGAACGTTTAATCAGAAACAAAGTATGAAAAATTAAAAAATTTCCTTTTTTGGAAATGCTGTTGATTTGTTTTTACTTTGTGCGAATGTTTTGGGACTCGAGGCATTCCCAACTCTTTCGCGGTTCACTTTTTTTATATCTTAATTTACGCCATTACAATCAAATCACAGTCGAGGACTTGATAGGTCAAGTTTACGTACGATTTACCGACTATAACACTGTAATGAAAGACGAGGTTGGCCTAAGAATATCACACTTCAACGGGGGTCAGATGTGTTCATTCACACACTGATTGTCAAAAATCCTTTTAACATCCCCTATCGGGATTCAAATGGTGTTCTGGGAATAGAAACTGGATTCGATCAGAAAATACAATAACTCTTAGTATAACAAATCACGATTACTTGGGATGTATCTACCACAATTGGATAAATATGTCCGTAATCTAAGCTACATACGCCAGATCTCGTACAACAGTTAGTTAATGAAACCGATGGACACTCTATAAAGGAATTAATGCGTGAAGTACAATATAAAATGTGATCTATACAATTTTAAGGAATGAAGTGAATAAAAGTCCGCCCTGCACCCAATTAAAGCTTAATATAAAAAAAAAAAAATAAAAAAAATCATACATTTTTAAGCCGAATATTGTCTTGGTTTAGAAAAACAATCAGATTCCATTAATGCTTCTCGATCATCGACGTTTAGCCAACAGTACACTGAAATTTGCAGTATTCCTATACAGCAGTGTTTCGATTTATTTGATTTTATCAATATCTTACCTTACAATTATACAGAAAAAATGAGGTATAGAACAAACAACCTGACCAGGATTGAATTGGATAGTCTCACCAGACTGTGACATAAGTCGACTTAGTATTTCGTTCATTACTCCATATCACAGATATCGTTCGCAGTATGATCTTTAACCTTATCACCCGAATATAATTGGACTGACAATTAGACTAAATAATACGTGATTGGAGAGCAATTCTTGTTGGAGCAAATTACTCGTCTATTGGTTCATGTATAAATTCCAAAACCAAGAACTCTAAAAACATTTGTTGATTAATGCAAATTAACAGAAGAACATCATCATCACCCGATGTAACTATAACATCAAAATATTCACCTATACCCATAAAATTTACTATGACTCTTTGGAATTCTGAAGGATTATTAGTAGGCAAGCCGAGCTTATATTGTATGCAGAATGAGACTTAAGATTACTTAAAAACGCTTAACATTATACAGGTTATGTACTTTAGCCCATTCTAAACCAAAGGCCACAACTTTCTCGCGTGCTTCTACTACCTATACATACCTATACTTACTTTAAGAGAAAAAAGAGCGGCGAGCATGCTCATCTCTCTAAAAGTAAGTATAGGTATGTTGGTTGCAGCTCTAATGGTCCATGCATCCATGTTATTTGGCACACTTTTGGGGGAAACATATGTTCGAGATTGCTCGCACAGGAGGTTATCTTGGGATTCCATTTTTTAAATTGGCCAATTTTGGAAGATTATGTTACTCAGAAGTCTTCGCAACATTGTTTTTTATTTACCCGAATCACTTTGTTCGACTTTTGGCAACGGAGCACCATCCTTAGCTAGTGTTTATAATTGGTGAAAGTAACCGAAAAACAGTGCCCGAAGAGATCGATGCTGTGAGAAAACTAATTGAAGAAGATCATTATATGAGTTATCGTAAAATCGAGTCATTAGAAATTCAGTGTATATACGATCTTACATGAACTTAAGGTACGGAAGCTATGTGCACGTTCGATTATATGTTTGTTGACATAAGACACAACAAAGATTATTATTGAAGGTTTTCGAAAAACGTATATAAGATCGTGACAGGTGACGAGGAGCACATGAGCCGGAAATAAAAGGGCAATCCACTGTTTGTATCTTCCTAATCGAATGAAAGCCAACTGAGAGCGTTACAAAGCAAATTGTAGCCTGTTTTTAAAACGAAAACCGGTAATGTTGCTCTTTTTAACTCAAAAGACAGCTAAGCCAGCTTGGTATATGACCAGTTGTTGAACATGAACCGGAGGATTTCAACAAATTTTCCCGACAAAACAAAACCAAATCGGCGAATTCACATCTATCACAGCAAACAAGCGTATTTTTGAGCACTCACACAATGAATTGATGGGTCATTCGTCTTACAGCTTCGACTATGCACCAAATAATTTCTTTCTGTTCCCAACAATCAAAGATAAGATGGGTGAACAACGATTTGTTGAGTGATTCAAAAACCATCTTTTGGAGCTATCATCTTCGGACTGGACTGGCTTAAGTGTATCGATAAATAGCGTATAGATTTTAAAGGCAAATATTTTGAACAGCAATAATGCAATTTTGGATGAAAATTTTTAAATTTTTAGAGCCTCTTGAACAAATAAGATATAAAACTAGCAACTTTGCCAGGATAACTTTGGCTGGAGATATCGATTTCAAAAAATGAAAGGAGCATGTTGCAAAGGTGTTTATGGTCGGTGGTTCAATAAACACATTTATGACCCACTATTTAAGTGAAGAATTCATGAGGGTGCAGATGGTTCTACCTCCCCAATTTGGCTGTGATGAGTGTTCCAAAAAAGATTAGAACAAACAAGATTTCATTGAACTGGATGACCTGACCAGACTGTTACTTATTCATAACTTTGCCGAACTTCTATAACCCGAATATAATTGAGCTTACAATTAATCATATTGATATCGCTGTCTCAAGATTACAACCATTATTTTGGCTTATCTAGTATTTAAAGGTTTTTATAACGAAAGACATTGACCTAATTATTAAACCACTGCAATTAGAGATCATATTTAGGACAATTTAGAAAGTAATTTGTCACAAACACAATTCAAAATATGTTGATAACACACGAAACATATATATACAAATATAGGGGCGTACATTGTGGTACCAAGTCACAACCAGTTCCGCTCGGTATCTCGATATAAACTCAACATGCATACCACACAACGATGAGCTTCAGCCAAGACACTAACCACACGTTGAATGCACTAAACATGTAATATAATTATGCGAGTGAAAGAGATGTGTCATGTCGTTGACCCGATTTTCATAATAGATAAGTATAATGTCTCTTCAACGACATAATTACATTAGAATTACGTAAAGTTTTTTTTTTTTGTTATTAAATCAAAAATATGTAATAGAATATGAATGTAGGTACTTACAATTTCTTATGTCAGATATAAAAACCGCTAATCCTCGCATTCCATCGCCCCTTACAGGTGCCATTTTTGTTTGCTGTGGGTATTTTTTTGATCTACTGTACTATAATTTCTCTGTACACAAAAATTATCTTTTTATAGATATTATGTACTTTAATATTTATTTATTTATTCGTTAAATATAATTTATATAATTCTAAAAAAGAAAAAAGGAGAAAAAGATACAAATTACACAATCATTTTTTTTAAGAAACTATTTAAGTAAAAAACGTTCTATCGGTTTTAAGGTGACATTAAAATTTCTTTCCACACCATGAGTCCACGAATTTTGATGTGCACGATCATGTGTGTACTATGGCAAAACTACAAATAAGTTCGTACTATTCACATCACACAATTAAAATTAAATATGAATACATTTTCTTGAATATTTATTATTTTTAGTAACAAATCTTACTAAAACGATTACACTTCACCGTTTACGAGACGCGATACAATAAAAAAAAATATATTTTTTGACCCTCCCTTCAGAATACAAAAAAAAATTCACCAATTTTTCTCAAACCGGTTAACAAAACTTTTTATTTTCGTTATGAAAATTCTTTACTTACAAAATAAATTAATTAAATTACATGTGAAGAAATCGATAAACAAATCACTATTTACTATATACTCAGCACACACTTTATTTTATAAGATTTTTGTATTTTATTTAGAAAAAATATTTATCGATTTTTTTTCCTCTCGACTCAACACTTTTTCATTTATTTAATGTCCGATTTAACCGAAAACTGACAGTTTGCGTACACAATTTTTTACTACACACAAACACAACTAAACAACATGACATTTCAAACAGGTATGACAACATAAGTATAATTATAAATCGAGTTTTGTTATGTACGGTAACACTGTGGGTTTTAAATAGCTACATCTGTTGTCGAATAAAACATATTTAATATGTTATGTTTTATGTACAGAATAGAAATAATTATAATTAAATAGCAACGAAAATGACTGCAAAATATGGAATAAATATTAATAATTTAAATTTTAGTACATATATAGAATTAAATAGTAGTTTGTTCGAAACTAGTGTTTGATAGATGTCACTAAATTTTAAATCGTTTGGACTCAAACCTATTGTGGGACATAATATTATAAGTGGAATTAATTAACTGTAAATAACAATTTCTAAATAACGAGGTTTTTTTCTGTATCTCTAATCTTAGGACCATATGACTGATACTAGACTAGACCATCTTACTATGTTTGGGGCTATGGCTTTTATCACTTCCCAAAATTTACGGAGTTGTTTTGCTTAAGAAAGCATTGGTTTGTTCCAAGTTAACGCTAGTCTAGCAACTTGCTGGTTCTAGTCCAATGATATCCTCGTTATATTAAGTTCCTCGGTGTATGGTCTTACCATCCTCACATTCAATTCTTGATTTCGGTCAACAATCTGGAACGGATTTAGTTTTCTGTGCAATTCAATGTTAGTTATGATCTAACCGTTTCCGTTTCACATTGTGTCTGCCATATTGGATTCCTATTTATCGTACCACATGCGCGTTTTAAATCGATATGAAGAGCAGGTACAGTGGTGTATTCCATTCACTGAATAGTTCAGTTATGATACGGATTGAGTTGATGTAGTCAATCTTCGTGGTAAAAAGCCAGCTGGTACGTTTCTTAATTTTGCATTGATCGTAGGTGAGATTTCCGTTTTCTTGGGGATTGTAATTGTCAAGATTTCCTTTCATAATGTAGTATTCGGCCAGGAATCCACACTTCTTGGACTATTGGTGTTAGTGTACTTGCAGTTGTAGATCAATCGCCTTTAATTATTTCGGCGGTTTTACTATCTGGTTCAACGGCGTTATTGCGTTCTTCAGCTTTTCAATGGAACTTTTATCTTCCAGCTCCGTTGGTGGATTGGTTGCCAGTTTCATTATTGATTATGTCAATTGATGACATTTTCGGTGCGCTTCATCCGTTTTGAGTACTTAGTACTTGATCAGTATCATCTAGTACAGGTGGTTAAGGTTTGCAATTTGGCCGATGACTTTCCTTAGGAACTGGTGTAGTGCTGGCATATTTTAGATTGTTGCTGCCCGTTCAGCAGCCATGAGCATATTTTTACATATTTCCTTGGATCATTCATTGCCATCTTCTTTACGTAACTTTTCGTACGTAGCTGTTTCTTCGTATCTGCGTGTCACCTTACAATTGTAGCTTAAGTTGACGGCGTTCATCAATCTGTTTCCATGTATCACTACTAATCCAAGGTTTTCGATTGTATTCTTGGTAGTCAAAACTTCCGAGGTAGTCCTGATGAAGTCTTCTTCAGTCTGATCTCCTTACCTTAAGTCTGTTCGTGTTAAACTGTCTCCTAGCTGTCTTTAATGAAGTAGTGAACTTCTCCCTTAATTGAAAATTTTGCTTTTAACAGTTGGTGGTCGCTGTGTAGGTCTGCTTCTCTCATTGTCTCACTGTCTTGTAGTGATGATTCCTCACAACACTTCTTGTTGATCATAACGTTGTATTAAAATATGATTTAAAGCTCTGCATTCCGATCATCTCCATGTGTATGTATGTAATTTTTCGAGGGGACCTACTGCCACCTTGGAGCAACTGATTTATGATGCAGAAGTCTACAAGTTCTCCTTTGTGGTTTCGTACAGAATCCAACAAAGTTTTACTCATGGTCGTTGGCAGAACGCTGTTGTCTGTTTCAATTTTGGCATTGAAATCTCCTTGTCCGGTTTAAATGTCATCCCTGAGCGTTCCTGCTAGTGTAGCATGTAATTGTTCGTATAATTCAGTTTTTGTCGTTTCATCTGCATGTTCAGTTGGGGCATTCCACTGAATGATGGTTGTATTTCTTATTTTCGAATGGAATCTTCCCGTCCATTGATGCTTTCTTCACCTTATTTGTTATTATTATGCCAAAGCCTCGTTCATGTGTGTCGTCTCTACCAGAAAAGGTCATATTATTCCCATTGCTTGCATTTATTTCGCCCCAGTTCTTCCAACAGATTTCACTGACGCCTATAGTCTCGATTAGGTCGCGTTTTGTTTTCTTTTCTACATGTGCTAGCCTTGGCTAGCGAGGCTTCTCTTAGAGTTCTGTAGGTTCACTTCCCAATTCTTATCCGTACGATAGCCGATATTTGATTTGGCCGGGTGTTGTTATTTTTGGCCGTTGTTTAACGTGGCAGAATTCGATAGCACCTCTGAAAAAAACCCTCTAATTTCACTCATTGCTGACTTGATGTACTTTCAAAACCACAGCTTTGCAGTTTCCACTAATCACATGTTATATCTTGCCAAAGAGTATTACAATAGATCAGAAGATATTTGATTTTGACTCATAGACTTTCTTCTAGGTTCGAATGGCAGTTGAGCATGGATTTTGGTTATGGTTCATTTCAGTGATTATCTAAAGAAATCATGCAAATTGCGTTAGGATACTCGTTAGGTTACAATACAGATTATTGTTTGTGATCGTTGTTTATGCATTGCATGGTTTTGGGCAAACTTCCTGATCAGCTAATTCCCTACTTTGTAGGGGGGAGAACGTTTGATTATTTTTAGCTATAGATAGAGTAGAGTAGTACAGTAGTAGACAGTCAGTCAAAATGGTATGTACTAAAATTTGAAAGTACTGCAACTGTGGATGGTGGTATCAGAAGGTGTTTTTTGCACGTATTATGCTCTAAACAGAGTCACTAGAGGTCAGATATTTTTGTGAAACTCTAATTTGAAATTCTAAGTAAAAGCATAGCCCTGAGAACGAGATATAATCATATTCGGTCCATAGCTATATATATATATAGTCGCTCTAGCTAGCTAGACTACGACCAGTTTAGAGCTAATATAGTATGGTTCTTTACCCTCTTCGTCTTAACAGCTTCGACAGTAATCATTTCAGAAAACGCCAAATTTGCTCATATATGCATATCTTGGAGACACTGTTCAGTAATGACCCTCATAAATAATGTTATGAGTCCGTACATATCCTAATATCCTTTACAGGCTTTAGTTTACGTCATGACTAGCAGTTTTGTCGAAAAGACATTATAATGGTCAGGGACGGTAGAAAGGCTTATATAGATTTGGTTTCTCACTAACAAGGATACCGATCTATTATAGTGCAAAGCTTAAAGTAATACTTCATTTAGATCGGATAGTATATCGACTTCGAATACCCAAGGACGCAATGTGATTTATATACCATCCCAAAATGGGATTTATATCATCTGATAGGCAGACATCATCGGTCTATGGGAGTGGGGTTCGCTCCAGAAATATCATTTTACTGGAGCACAATGCCTATAGGTCCGATCTACATAAAACCATTTGCACATTGCAACAGGGGATCATATAGATGTATTCAATCACAAAATCGCGATTCGAACCTGGTACCAATAAAGCATATTATGCTGCTTATTGATTTCGACCACCTGATTGAGGTTCAGTCTTGTACTGGATGTCATTGTATAATCTAACATTGTAATTTGCTTCCGACCTACACGAATGCTGTGTAGTAGTGCGATTTGTCATATGTTTAATACTTTCTGTCGATTCTACTACCGAAATTCCAGTAGACCACGTAAAATCAAAATAAAAACAAAGAGGTTTCGATCGACATTAATACGTTTTCATATTTGATAGTTCGAAATTATTACGAGCGAAAAAAAATTGAAATGGTTGACGTCGAGAGGGGTAAAAAGATATTCATACAACGTTGTGCCAATTGTCATACCGATGTGAAAGGTGGGAAAAATAAATATGGACCAAATCTGTTTGGCGTATTTAATCGAGCGGCGGGTAAAAATCCAACGTATACGTATTCGGATGCTGTTAAAAATTCGGGTAAGTGTTGATTTGCAACGTCGGATTTCAAATCGTCAAACACACTATTTTTATATAGGTATCACTTGGGATGCATCGGTATTTGATGAGTTTCTATCGGATCCCAGACAATTTATACCGGGTACGAAAATGAAATGTCCTGGGATGCTGTCGAAGAGTGATCGGACAAATGTTGTCGAATATTTAAAAACATGTAAATAAATTTTTTGTGATTACGCACAATGTTGAAGGAACAGGTTGTTTGTGTCGATCTGATTTTCGAGTGGGATAATGTGAACTGCTGAGTAAACATCATTTAGTGAATAATTGTTACTCGTATGTACAAACAAATCGTTCTGAGGATATTTGGGATGAATATCAATGTAGTAGTGTGGTCTGTCTATAACAATTCGAAATGGTGGAGGCACGAGTGAGCTGTCGTATAATCAGTTTAAAATCAGTTTATTCCTTAGGCAACAGTTTCGCCTACACAAACTGGCCAAAGTACTTAATACACATTTTTAGGGGTATGGTCAACCGAATCTCATCGTCAATTTTACGAAACTCATGCAAGCGATAAATATTGAGAATTTGTCGATATAGGTGTTCCAGTGTCTCTTCAACTAGTTAGTAAACTATATTTGATGTAAACTGCTCTTGCTGCGAGCATAATCCTACTCTACAAGCTATATCATTATGCATTTCAGAAACAATATTCGTATTTGTCGGAATTTGTGTATTTGTCTGGTATTAGAAAACTGTTAACACAATCGATGTTAAAACGTAGGTTCTCATCCAAGTTTCAAAGGGCAGTTGAACGTAGACTTAGGGTATGGTTTAATCCAGTCATTAATTGTAAGAAACCATCTTAATTGCACTCATAGACAACCAATTCAACAAACCATATACTACAATATATTTGCCAGACGTCGTTAATTAGTGGACATTGTCATTGCAACATCGTAACGGCCAGATAACGTTCTTGTTGCGTTTGGATGGAACTCGGTACGATCTAAGACAGTTATCAACACAAGGTCCTTGCTTACTCAGCTCATATGAGCATTTATATAGAGTATATATTATTCCTATGAAAGTTTGTATCCAAGCCACAAGTAAAGAAGATTTTTCTGCTCATCACCATGCTAAACCATATCTGCACCCATTTCATGAAAGTCAAGGCATTATATATGTAGTTTGTCTCTCACCAAGTAATAGAGTACTTGAGTATCACAGTAAAGAACATCTGATTCCTCATCGACAGGAACGATGTTAACATTTGTGGGCAGTGCAACATTGAGGAGTAATCTCTTCATCTCTTAGTGGAAACAGTCATATAATTTGGCAAAACTCTGTGTAGTGTGATGTCTTACAATCAGAGATTAATCCATAGGATAAGGTAATTTTTTTTAATCTAACTCCATCGGATTATAATGTCACTCTTCATACACTTAGTATTGCCAGATCGCTCTCTACGACGTGGTGCCATCGTCACCGACAGTAACTTCAAAGATCGCTGAATTATTCGGTTTGGATCAGAACGCATAACATGATCGAGCCAGCGTACGTTTGATTTCATTAGTATCGTGATTGAAAAGAATTCAGTATGTGCCATGAACGTCACGTTTTGGGCCATACAAGCTTAATTCTTCTCTCGAATGTTAGACGCCATCTTTCGTACTCATCCGTCAAGGCCCACCTCTCACATCCATACATGACAACTGGCGTGATCAACACTCTGTACAATTGCAGATTATCCGTATTTGCAAGATATTTTATTTTCAAAAGTGGACGTAGACGATATAACGCCCGATTGCAAGGCGAACTTTGATATCCTCTCCCACACTATTTTCGTTAGTAATGAGAGATCCAAAATACATGAACCTAATCACTCCTTCAAATGTGTGATCACCACTACTGCAATTGCGTCTTGGTCTCGAAAGCCAGAGATCAGATATTTGATTTTGGACTCGTTGATTTTGAGACCAACAGAAGCTGGAAACTGTTACAGTGGATCAAGTATCTCTTTCATAGATATTATGTGCATATGCAAAAAGGATAGCGCATCTTCTTGTCGAACACCAGAAGTAATTACAAAAATTCACGATAGCCTGTTCTCAACATTACTACAGCATTCTGACAGCGTTACTGTCATTTTACACAAATGTAGGTACATGTTTGGTATTCCTAAATATTCAAGCGCATACCATAATCTCTCGATTAATCGAGTCGTAAGCTTGGACGGAACCCTCTTTGGTAGTCACCGGTATTTTCTTCCGCCAGAGGAGTAATTCTTCCCAAGATTATGTTTGACAGTATCTTGTATGCTATACCGCGATAATTCTCGCATTTCTAGCGTTCGTCCTTCATGAATATTGGGCATAACGCGGCAACTTTCCATTCTTCAGGCATAACTGCATTTCGCCATACCAATCAAACAAGGTCGTAAAGATACTTTCACAAACTTAGCCCTCTGAATATAGGTCTGATTTAATGCAATCAACTCCAGGTGAACGATTTTTCTTTAATCTCTGCATGGCCATGATTCCTGATAGAAGGGATCCTTCTCTTTAGGTTACCGTATCTCTCCTTCTGAAATTAGCTCACTTATTTGCTGTATTGTTTAATCGAGGTCCTACTGCTTTCGATACAATAATCGTTTTGGTCTTTAACAATTATGGCCAAACAAATACGATGCCATTGTATAAATTTATTTTGATTATCGAAATGTATTCGACGAATGTTTGTTTGAGTTATATAACACCCCGTCATGTCATATCGCACGATTCGCAACTACTATAAGTATTGTGATAATCAAATATTTGCTGGCTGATGTAATAGATATGCAACAGTCAAGTCATCGTGTATCCATCAATCCAATCCAATCCCCCATATAATATCTCATTATATACGAAGACCAATAACAAAAAAAACAACTTTTGACCCCGACGTGATTTGAACACGCAACCTTCTGATCTGGAGTCAGACGCGCTACCGTTGCGCCACGGAGTCATATATGTCATGAATCAACCATATTTATAGTGGATTCAAGTATATCATATTTCAACAAATTAATCGATTAAAATTATCTATTTGCTTTGGTAATTCACGTATACCCAAATAATTATCAGCTTAATGGAATTATATTGCTAATTATAAATGTGTGAACCGAAATTATTTAACGATGTAAATGTGACAGTGAACCTACATGCTACTCGTATGTACACCCATATACATGCGAAAATCTGATAAAGTATTTTTATTAATAATCCGAGAAGATGATGCAATTGGCGTTCAAAATGATGAAGACATGCAATTTGTTATGACTACCCCGCTCTGCAGATTATTCAAGTCATTCGTCAGTAAGTGAAATTGGTTGGACGGTATCGGGCTAATATTTTGATCTAGCACATCCATATCATGCAGAAATTTTTGTTATCATAGATTTTGGCTAGTCCTTGGCATATACATACTCAATCTGTCGTCATGTGTATGTCATCAAGTTAATTATAACTGTGTTGTTCGATAGCAATAGGATGTAAGTGTACATTCGGTAATGTGGCTAGTCACATCTGGAGTGAAGAACTCAAGAGCTGGCCAATCTTCTAAATCAGTAAGTCTAAGTTTGAATTCTGTTGATTTGTTAGAACTGAAACTTTATTTAAGCTTCGATGTTATGTTATAACATTTCCTTGCTTAGAGAATAGTTCAGAACTCAATTGGCCCTGTTTTGTCAGGGAAGAATTCATTTTAAGACATGAATTAATAGGTCCTAAAATTAGACCAAATTTAGTTTCATTCTCAGATAATCCCAAAAGACGAAGAAGATATCTTATTCGATTTTAACTCAGCTAGTCAAATTCGATGGCTAGATTTCACATTTTTTTAGATATATCACCGATCTTGTCTTTTATATCGTACCTCTTACCATCACCAAATACTTACGAGAACTAGGTCGGAATGTATATATAACAGCACATACCATATGCAATCTAGTAGGTTGGGCTGAAATCTGAATCAAGACTGATGTCTCTACCTTTAGTTTTGTCCAATAGCGCAAGGAGTAGTGTTAAACCAGTATCTTAGTACGTCTTTCAGGTAGCTAACCGACAAATTTCGCTCGAATTTCATATAACCAATGTGTGGTTCAGTAACGGACCGTTTTATTTGTTGTTTCTCTTGGTAGTCATGGAAAGCAACACATGAACGGTTGCCGTTCAATTGATTTGATCGAATTTTGTGTAGTTCAGCATCCGAACAAATTATGTAGTGATTTACTTCGTCATAAGAACCACAATAACTGAACACATGCCAAATTGTACTTTATGGGCTTCCACAGTCAATTAAAACTGAGCAAATTGGGAGTTATCTCAAAAAGAAGTTCTAAAGCTATCATCTAGATTCAAGACAGAACAGTCCATTGATCCTTATATAAGTTTACAATTCCTCTTCTTCGAACGTTCAGACTGAAGTGGAAATTGATCGAACTATACTAAAACCTAGAACCAGACAAAGGCGCTCAAAATTATCAAAAGCAACCCTCAGCTATCCACTCAACCTGAAACAACCTATACCTTTGGCGGAAGCTAAGCAAGAATTGATGTAGAAGCAGCAAACCAATTTGCACAATTACTTAGCACAGTGGTTTAACCGATTGATGAAAATTGGAATTCCCATAAATAAGTAGGACGCCACTTATTTTGGACTGCCTTACCCGAACATTTGCATAGCAAGGTTTTATTACCTAATTCATTTTTTCATCTAGAATTTTGATTAATAAAATTCAAACGGCTTCAGGCTTGATTATCTATTGTTGTTCGAACCCCGAAATAAGTATGATGTAAAAGAAACGATTTTCCATCCGATTACGATCATTGATGAAGCCGAATACTTGTACCATATCGAAATGTCTTCTCAGAGTGTAAAAGTGATGGGAATGATGGGTCAAGGTATCAAAGGTATAGTCTGTTTCAACCGTTTATTATTGACCAACAAAACGTCAGGATCGTTTAGTTTGGATTTGACTAAACGCTCCTAATCTTTAACTGGTTAATAAACGGAACTTAAGTCTTTACCAGTCGAGACTTGTTTAGCCTTGTAGTATGGAGTAATTCAATACGTATGGGACGTCCTCGACATGACTTCTGCGTTTTGTTTTCAATTCCTCCGTCTCTCGTGCTCAATTAGTGCGGCTAGAGGTCCGATTCACCTAGAATCATCTGCACAAGATGGGTCGATCTATGGATTATAAACTCCCCAGGGGATCACAGATGTGTTCATTAAGACCACCGATCGAGTGGAAAAATACTTTTGCATCAAAAAATCCCTTTTGCAGCTCTCGAAGGTTTAATCATAGCGCAATTTGTGCTTCGGTGTTAACGACAAACAAACAAGATCTCTTCTATTAATCGTTGAATCACAAAAATATAAAGGTAGTGCCGGTTTTAAATAAGCTCGAAATGGATAATCGGCCAAATGAAACAAATCTAGTCACTCCTTTGAAACCAAATTCGTCTTTCATCAGTATTGTTGTATGGTACCGTATTTTTTCAAACCTTTCAGATATAATTGAGTGTCAGATTTTTATAAAAGAGAAGACCTCTCACAGAGGAAGAGACGTAAACATAATTCTTTATTAAAACAGTTGACATTGAGTTTTTAATTCGTCTGATTATGATTAAACCTATCTATTAAGAGACCAGCTAGAGTGAAAATTCGTAGGACTAAATACTGTCCTATGTGGCAATTCAATGTGATTCAGAGTTGAGAGCGTTTTGATTCCAAAACGAAGAAATTTCGAAATGCAACCGTCAACGAGATTTTATGTTCAAACTCCATATTTCAGAAAATCAAGTAACTCAACCAACATTTTTTGATTGCAAACCATACTTCACCTGAACTGTCGTAATAGTAGTATATAATCATACTAGGTTTAGTGGCGTCCCAAAGTTGATCTCGAATTTTTGTTTCTATCTTTGCAATTTGTTTTGGGGCTGAAGGCTCTCTTAACTCTTTCGAGATTCGCTTATTTACGTCCTATTTACGCCATTACATGCATAGTACCATCTTCACAGTACATAGCTCCATGCCAGCCTATAGTACTGAAATTTGAGAAGGGTTGGTCCATTAATTCTACATGCCAACAGGGGGTCAAAGATTCATTCAGATGGTGAAAAATCCTTTTTGCATCCAGCCCCTATCGGGATTCTAACGCGGTATCTTCCGCTCCAACTGCGACAGATTTAGATCGCGAATTGTTTCCAACGATAAGCGAGGATCTTATCCTGACGTCGTTGCTTCATTATATAAACAATAATATTTAAATTCATCTAGTTCTTATTTTTATTTTCCTTTTGTTTAAATCTCATCTTAAAGACATGTTCTCATTGTTTAGGTTTTAGTAGTTAACTTTTAAAATTAACACAAAACAAAAATTAAAAATAAATTTTAAATTTGATTCATTTGTATGTAAGGGGTACTTAAAATTAATATAAATTAAATTTGTTTAATTATTTATTTATAGTTTTTGTCGTCTGTCATTTTTAAAATTTGTCGCAAATTTTTACTTGTAATACTATTACGTTTTGTTGTAGAAACGAAGTTTGTGTTTTTGGTTTTAGATGAAAAGTAGTAGTGGGGTTACTTTGTTTGGGGTTACGAATCTTATACTAATTGCGGGAGGATGTTTATTTACTTGGTTGCTGATTTAAGGTATGCAATTAGATCGGCACGCTCATTGGGTTTCTTAAGACCGGCGAACACCATCTTTGTTCCTGGAATATATTTTTTAGGATTTTCAAGATATTCGAATAGAGTATCGTCGTTCCATGTAATTCCTGTAAATCGAATAAAAACGAATTAAAATAATAAATTTATTTGGCCAAATTATATATACTACCTTTTGAAACGTTGGCATCTGTATAGGAGAAACCAGCAGCTTGTCCTGTTTTACGTCCAATAAGACCGTGTAGATTTGGACCTGTTTTGTGTTTGCCACCAGCTTCAACTGTATGACATTGTGCGCATCTTTGGACGAATAGTTTCTTGCCTTTTTCTACATCACCAGCTGGTACACCCATTTTAATTTAATTTCTGTAAGCAAATCGATAACATAATCATTAGTATACTAATCAGTTGAGTGCTATTTGATGTACATAGCTACACATAAAATGTAGTTTACATAATTAAACAAAATCGATACATTTCAATGCCAACCCAATTATAGGGTTTCGTGCGCTACTGATTATCATTCATAATTTTAGACCACTGATAAGATAAAAAAAATAAGTCTAGTACTCAAGGTTGTTAATCCCGCGATTTAATCATGCACAGCGAATTTCCGATTAACATTCGATTGATAAGATTAAATAACACAAACCGTACACCGTGGCATTTCGTGTTACATAATCGCCTATGAAAGTGTTATATTGAGTCTTTATGTAATCACATCATATGAACGTAGAATACACTAACAAACGTCAATGTCAGTGTTCGCGTACTTCCGTGAGTTTGACTCAACCAAATTTTTGACTTCGTGGATTGGTAAAGAGAAAATCAAAACTAGAAATTTGGAGTATTTTGGACAGACTATATGAAAAAAAACACGTGACATAAAATACTACAAGAATAATAGTAATTACTAATCTAAGTCAAGAGCACACATCGTTCAAAGGTTGATATTCGAGCGCATGACAACCACCACACTGACGTCACTACCAATAACGTCACAAAAATTTAATAAATTCTCGGAATTAAAATTGACGCTCGTTTCTGTAGTACGACGAATCAGTACAATGAAATAAGTTTTTCCAATTTTCTAATATCACGATGGCTTATATAATCACCCCCAAGATTTAGGTCAGATCGTAGCAAAAAAAAAAAACAAAAATCACATTGGGATAGCGCCAAAATGAGAGAAAGAAAACTTGACACAAATTCCGTTTAGTTTTCATCTTCGTTCGACTCTATATAATCTATGTTACGTAACCAATTTTCTTTCATTTCCATTTAAAAACTAAACTCGCGATTTTTTATCGCCAAAATCACTTTTGTTCTCAGATTCTAATTCACTTTTACACTCAAACAAAAGAAACATCACTTAACCTCCAAAATCGAAATAAAAAAATTTCTGATGTAATTTGAATACAAAATTTTTATTTAATTTCAATTAAATGAGCGACTTACATTTTTTATTTAATCACGATCACAAGACAATAATGAAAGTATTGAAATCCAAAGAATTTTTTGCACTAACAAATCGTTTCAACCTCTTTGACGAGTGGTTGTAAATTATTCGCTTCGAAATGACTTTTCAAAGAATTTTTTTAACGCATGTGCACGACACGAGAGAAGAGAAAAGTGTAATTATAATTAGTAGTGACAGCTAGCGTCAGATTTAAAATGATTTGAGTGACATCTATATTTTACTAGCGAGCATGCAAAATTGAAACTCGTTTTATTGATTTTTTTATTATTTCGTATTGCCTTTAAGATTCTTATCAATTAATTTTCATTAATGTGAAAAGTTTGTATTTTTCGCCCCCTTATTTTACAATATCAATCATCTTCCATAAATCAATAATCAAGAACGAAGCCTGTAGAAGAAGCTACAGTTGGTGTAGTTCGGTGTTTGCACGCGTGGAGTTGATGTCGTTATCGTAACCCTTTTGAATAATTCTCGAATAGTGCAGAATGGTCAGATATCCCAATTTACTCAGGTACGATTGTTCCATGTCGAGTTCACCTCCAGTCGCGATATCTGTTTGTTCTTTAAATAGGAATCGAAATGTAGTGCAGTCTAAGGGAAGAGTATGAAGAACAGGAGCACTCACAACAGTTTCTGTTTCTTCTCAATCACACAGTTCGCAGTTTGCGTTCACATTGAGGATCTTGCGTTCACACCAATATCCTCAAAGTGTGTCTTTCATAAGTCACGAAGGAATGAGATCTTTCCTAATTTAAAGTTATAAAGAAGATTTTGGCTAGGCGACAAAACATGAGGTTGCCCATCTCTTCTGGTGCAGACACCAAAGTGATAGTCGTTAAGAGATAATAACGTGATCGCTTGAGTGAAATCAGAGAAACTGTACCCAAACGGGCCGATTTAATAGGCAAAACGTTTCTTTTGATATCCATGGGACTGGGTATCCAGTAAAGTCTAACTTCATTCAGACTGTCTAGTTGATTTAAGGAATTCACCTCCTTTACATAGACTGCTGCTCTGAAAATTGCAGTAATTTTTACTTAAAAGACAGTAGCGTGCCTATCATATGAGATTGATAGTTTTTCCTCAAGATTAAGTATGTATAACCCGGACCCAAAGATCTTCATATCACCAGATCGGGAGGATGGAGTGTTGTAGTCCAATGTGTGCGTTTAAGTAGTAATTACAAGAACTAATTTCCCAAAAACGTGCTTTGACAATTAGTTGTCTCTGATTTATAGGCGAGCGGTTGTTTTGCTGACTGCAAATCTTCTGATTCAAAGTTCAAGCGGCAGTAGACTTACAGCCCGCTGCTCCCACAATAACCAAATAAATGCAGAGCGATGCTTTGACTTGTAGTTCGTTGCGTGTTGCAGAACAGAAACTACTCGCGAACCGTAGTCAATAATATTTAAGAACCAATATGAAACTTTCTGGAGGAATATGTATATTGGATTTAAGTAAATGGATGGGCGGCCTGAAGTACCAGATGATGTTAATAGTGGAATTTGATAATCAGGAAAAGTGCAATCCAATAAGCTCTGTTGGCTCAAGAAAAAATGATTAACTTTTAAGACACTTTGACCGCACAGTGCAATCCTTAATAAAGTATATTTAGATTGAACAAGATGAAGAATTATTGTCAATCACTTGAATGGCAATCACCGATCCGGAAATTCTTTTAATTATCTTGTTGCTATCGTTTGTTATAAATCTGGCAGTATACACAATTACTCCGGTTAATTGTTTTCGATTGGAGACACATCCATGAACGTTGGAGTTTTATTTATAGTAGTCCATTCGGTTCTGTGCATTCTTGAGAATATGGAGTGCCATATAGACAATCTTTTATAACATCTGTGATGCCAAAACACTCCCGCTATATTTAACCTTCAGTTGCCCCATCTTCTCCATGAATTATTTGCCCAATAGGAAAACAGGAGTTAATAATCCCAGGGGCCTTAACTAATTTAATTTGAATTGTTTAGAGATCTGATGCTCACAAAACTGAAGATCGTGAAACTGAAGGACATCTCTTTATGGTTTCCAACAGATTTTTAATGTCTTGATATAATCGTGATTGATAGTTATCGGTGAACAGTCAAAGACACATTTTACCATTTATATTAATACCGGATGTTTATCATTTCAAACCATGTGTCCAAGTTCTAAATATACTTATCGATTAATGACTTATAAGCACGGCGAATAAATTATTCTGACTAGGCCTTTTCTTCAGATTTAAAAACGTTGTCACTGTCGAATGATCACACAGTATAGAAGGTTGATGAAAGCCAGACTTACTATAAATCCAGTCTCATCCCCCCTGTAACAATGCTCGAAAGTTGGCCATAAAAGATAAAATAAGCAGAAATTTTGATACTTTTGATTTTATCCATCCACTATAAACAATGATTGTACAGATCATGAGCTGATTTCGCCAATTTCAACCCAAAATATTAAAAGTAGAAGACGTTTTGACACCAAAGGGTTGTCTCATAAAACTGATGCAGATGTATGCGATCGTAGTTTAAAACGCCCGTCCGAGGTGGTTGGTGCATATTTACCATGGACGAAAGTCTAAGAGAGTTGGAGAAAGTTAGAATTGGAAAATTAAAACTACTTTTGGTGCGGGTTTCAAAACGTTACCATTGGTCGTTGATTCAAAATGGTGGGTTAAAATAAATGGTGGATAAATGTTCGATTGCTAGAACAGCAAATTATTAGAAATATCATCGCACCCACGTAAATTCGAAACATAGCTCAAGATCGAATAGTTGACTCGCGGTTCGAAATCCACATGGTGCTACCGTTAATAAATTGGAGTCAACCATCGTTTGAGAGGGCAATATTGATGACCAACCAAACATAATGTCACATATAATAATATGAGAAATTAAATCACTTGACTTATTTGAAAAGGTATATTAGACACTATCTATAGGGGAGACATCAGAATAAATAAAGACATGCATTTATTTTTTTCGATGTAACAAACTGATCATTGGTTCTGATATCGTAAGTAAATGCGATCTTCTACTTGATCTGAGCAGTAGTTTGATTCAGCGGCATTGATTAGCGCCATGGTTATACAACTTTTAGTTCGACATAGTGCGTTACATATTGACTTCCGATGGCTTTGTTACATTACAGATACACACGCAAAAAAATTGAAACGATCTCGAAAGTATCAAACACTAGATTTCACCATCACCTTCTACCTAAATACAATGATCATCGTACAAGCCTGATTAAATGTATTGATGGATTCAATAACACGGTTCTTTAGTGAAATCCCGATTTCACTGGCCTTCAGTCTCTTTATCAAAACATATTTTAGATAGAGTTTGGGAAACGTCTTGTGTTGAGCATAGCCGATATTATTTTTTTTTTTTTTTTTTTTTTTAACGGTTTTTACAGGCCATTATTGGCCCGTACCGTGTCAACAATTTGACTCCATCGGTTTCGATCACGAGCCAGCTCTTCAAACCGTTGTAGGCAGTTTGAAGATGCCAGATCGCTCTCTACGCCGTGGAGCCATCGTCGCCGACAGCGACCTCTTCGCCTACCGAAAGGCGGTTCTCCCTTAAAGGTTCGCTGTATCATTCGGTTCGGATCAGCACGCAGAACGTGTCCGAGCCAGCGTACTCGCTGTCCTTTAATTTCATGCACGATATCAGGAATTTGCATTAAATTCCTGATCTCGTGATTGAAAAGAACTCGGTAAGTGCCATCGACGTCGCGTTTTGGACCATATATCACACGCATGATTCTTCTCTCGAATGTTAGAAGCCATCTTTCGTACTCATCCGTCAAGGTCCAACTCTCACATCCATACATGACAACGGGTCTGATCAACACTCTGTACAGTTTCAGCTTATCCGTATTTGCAAGATATTTTGATTTCAGCAGTGGACGTAGAGGATACAAAGCCCGATTGCCAGCGGCAAGGCGGACCTTGATATCCTCTCCCACACTATTATCGTGAGTGATGAGAGATCCAAGATACTTGAATCTCATCACTCCTTCAAACGTGTGGTTACCACTACTGAAATCAATTGCGTCTTGGTCTCTAAAACCCGAGATTAGATATTTGGTTTTTGACTCGTTGATTTTGAGACCAACAGAAGCTGAACACTGTTCCAGTGGATCAAGTATCTCTTTCACTCCGTTGCCATTTAATCCAATCACACAGATATCATCTGCATAAGCAAGAAGTTGATTGGATTGTCGGAATAAGATGTTGTCCTGAGGTGTTTCACTTTTACGAAGGATGTATTCCAACATGAGATTAAAAAGTATCGGGGACCGCGCATCTCCTTGTCGAACACCGGAATTGATTGCAAAAGTTCTCGATAGCCTGTTCTCAACTTTGACACAGCATTGTGACTGCGTTACTGTCATTTTACACAGATGTACATATTTTTTCGGTATTCCTAAATATTCAAGCGCATACCATAATCTCTCTCGATTGATCGAGTCATAGGCTTGCTTGAAATCTAGGAATACCTGGTGTACATCGCGAGATGTTTCGTAGTACTTGGAAAGAATCATCCGTAGCGAAAAAACTTGATCAGTGACTGACCGATTTGGACGGAATCCTCCTTGGTAGTCACCGACAATTTCCTCCGCCAGAGGAGTAATTCTTCCCAAGATAATGTATGACAGTAACTTATATGCTGTGCAAAGGAGAGCTATACCGCGATTATTCTCACATTTCAAGCGATCACCCTTCTTGAAAATTGGGCATAACGCGGCCACTTTCCATTCTTCGGGCATAACTTCATTTCGCCATACCAATCGAACAAGGTCGAAAAGACAGTTCCACAAAGTTAGCCCTCTGAATATCAAGAGCTCTGAATTAATGCAATCAACTCCTGGTGAACGATTTTTCTTTAATCCCTGCATGGCCATTGTGAATTCCTCATAGGATGGATCCTCAATGAACATCTCCGCGGTCTGTATTTGAGAGTATTCAAATACAGCTTGTGATACATGTGGAACATTAAGTAGATCAGAAAAATGTCCACGCCATGTATCGAGTACCGCATCGACGTTAACACAGAGGTTTCCATCCTGGTCCCGAATGGTAGTTGACCGAGATCTTAAGGTATGGTGCAATTCGGTGATTCCTTTAAAGAAACCACGCGAATTGTGCTCATTGCTGAGTTGTTGTACTCTTAAGACCTTAGCCTTCCACCATTCTCGCTTCTTCAGTCTACAAATGCGTTTAGCTGTCCTCCTAGCGAGAACTGCTTTGTTTTTCCTTGCGATTGTAAACCGAGTCTGCGCTTCATTATAGGCTATATTTCGTTGCTCAACAGCAAGACGACACTCCTCATCAAACCAATCATTTTTGGGCTTAGTTTTCACTATACCGAGAGTGTGCTGGGCAGCATCGACAACCGAGGTTTTCAATACTTCCCAGACACTGTTCACATCATCATATTGGTAATTGGATTGTATAATGCTATTGCTGACAAGATCTTGATATTTTCGTTGCGTTTCTTCATTTATCAGACCTTAACAGGAGAATCGCGTTGTATATTCTCCTGTCCTCCCTGACTTGTACGAAAATTTCCATCGTAGCTTTGCAGCAACCATAAAATGGTCACTGCCTACGAATTTTGTTGACGACCGATACGATCTCACATCTTGGACAACCCGAGCCCGCCCTTTTGAAATCAACACATGGTCAATTTGGCTTTGGGATGTTTTACGTGGGTGTGTCCATGTTTCTAAGTGGATGTTTTTATGAGGAAAGAATGTACTTGCTACTTTGAGCCGATATTATAGTATCAGAAATTATTTGACCAGTATGATCAAATAATTTCTAATACTATATGATACACGTTTCATTATGTTAAGAGCCTTAAGAGAACCATTTATTTCGAGCAGAATGTCATATAAAAGAATACCTGTGGATAGGGTTGCTCCAAATCTGTTACACCAAAGAGTAAGACTGCAATGAAATACGAACCCCAAAGAAATTGATTGAATTTATACAAGAAATGTATCAGGATGTGGGAATCCGAGTTCAATATAAAGGTAAACACAGTGAAAAATACTATACTATAACTATACTATAATACTATATACTATACTATATACTATACTATAATACTATAACCCTCGAGGAATAAGGCAATAATGTGCACTTTTTCCAATGCTGTCCCTGATCGTATTGGAGAATGTAGTGCGGAAATTGTATGTCACTTTTCCTAATGGCATACAATGGGCATTAACAAGTAAGCTCTATGCATATAACAAATGATTGCTCACTCAGGCGTGCAGAAAAACCAAAACGATGAGATTCGTCACAAATATAACTACAACGATTCACATCAACAATGTACGAATTGAAGATGAAAATAAATTTGTATAATTGCAACAATAGCGAAAACAGGTGGGACATCATAGCTATAACTTTGAACCTTATAGAAAAATAAATCAGTCAGATATAAAGGGACGAAAGTGAAGATGCTTGTACCATACGCTGAGGTAGTTTCCAAGTAATATAACGAGGATGTCATTAGCCTGCAACCTGCAAGAGAAAAGGAAAGTAGGAAGACCAGCGATGACATGGAAGAGAACAATGCTAGCTGAAGCGTTACGACTTCGTAAACCATGGAAAAATATTAAAAACTGTCGCCTCCCATACAGATAAATGAGCAGTAACAAGAGACAAATTGGTCAAATTTAAATAAATTGTGAGTGGTGCTTTAATTGCAATCTCGTTAAGTGCTTAAGGCCCTCTCAACTGTTTCGCGGTCCTTTTTTTTTTTACGTTTTATTTTAATTGGGTGCAGGACGGACGTTTAGACATTCCTAGCTCCCTGTAACTGTCAGAGCTCCTGTAACCAACGCGCGATCTTTCAAGTAAAGGTTGATAGGTGCCTTAAACATGTGCATTTTATACTTCAACGGAAATTGAAAACCATCCAACGAATTCCACTTCTTAGATAAATAATTCGCATCTTCAGTTCGAGGTTTCGGCAGCTTCACCGTAAACCTATGCGCATTAACCGTTCCTCGTGTTACCCGTCCTGGCATAACATATGGTGGTATTTTCTCCTTTAATTCTGCAGAACATTTACCATTTATTAATCTATAGAACACGCAGAGTTCTGCAACATCTCTGCAGTGTTGTAGACTGTCTAGATCTTTCGTAAGTCTGGGGTTTCGTATTATTCGGATGGCACGCCGCTGACTCTATCCAGCAACTGGAGAGCAGTACCATATGCTCCACCCCAAACCTGACAGCAATATTCTATACACGGTCTAATAAAGGTTTTAAATATTTGGAGAACCTGATGCGATCTATGTGAGGAACCCAAGTTTACGTGAAGCTGATTTGGTTAATGCGATAATGTGTTCATTCCATTTTAAATTGTTGCTAATCTGAACACCAAGCAAACGAATTGAGTCACAACCCACGAGAACGTGTTTTTCTCGTTAAATTTGACCTGATTTTTTACTCCCCATTCAAATATTGTACGCAAATCGGAATTAAGCGAAGTGACAACTTCCAGCCGTTTACCGTTTAACTGTGAAGGAGTAGGCTCGACCTCGAATGAAATAGAAGAGTGCAATGTTGCATCATCGGCAAAACTGTGGATAAGGTTTACAGTGCTATCCAACAAGTCATTAATCTATAACAAAAATAAAGTTGGTGACAAAACTGATCCTTGAGGGGCTCTGGAATTTGGGGAGTGTGTCGTTGATGATCTCCCATTTAGCACAACGTTGATCTTTCGGTCTTTGAGAAAGCTTTTTATCCACTTGATGATCATCGAATCCAAGCCGTATGCCACAAGTTTACAAATGAGATTCTCATGCCAAACCTTGTTAAAAGCCTTGGATATATCCAAGGCGATTGCAAAGGCTTCTCCGTGTTGCTCAAGGGCGATATTCCATTTGTTCGTTATATACGTCAAGAGATCGGTTGTGGAGCGGCTTTCGCGGAAGCCATATTGTCTATCTGAAATTATTTTATTAATCTCAAGATAATGCACCAGTAGTTGGTTAATGCATTTCTCAAAAACTTTAGCTGACACAATTGATATTGGCCGGTAGTTTGAAGGGTCAGTTTTATCACAACCACGTCTAAGAACCGGTTGCACCATCGCACTCTTCCAGGCGTTCGGGTAAATACCTTGCTTATAAGAAAGGAGAAAAATTTTAGTTAATATTGGAGCCAAGTCACTGGCAAACTCCTTCAATATTCGAACAGGAATTCCGTCAGGTCCAGTGGCCTTATTTATGTCCATTGCCTTCAGGTTCCTGAAGAAAATTTCCTCCGAGATGTTGACAGGATCCATTTTGGAACCACAATACGGAATTGACGGAGGCGTAACTCCATCTGGGACAACTAAGGTCGAGTTCGAAGTGAAGACGTTTGCCAGTAAGTCGGCCTGCAAATATGGATCCACCACCAAAGCACCATCTGCACATTTCAATGCTGAAATAGATGTTTTAGAAATACTGGCAACCGATGCGACCATCTGGTAAAAGTTGCGATCGGAGATTTTGAACTCGGAAGCCTTAGCGTCTTTCTGGTTGTCAGCTCTTTTCGCTTCCTTAGCACAGATTTTTTTACAGTTGTTACGTGTGGCCTTAAATACTTCAAACGAAATTTCGTTAAAATTAGGATTGGGATTGGAAATGGATGTTGGGATATATTTATTCATTCCAATTAGAACGGTTTCGGTGAAATTTGAAACGTCGTCGTCTATTTGATTGTTATAAAAACAATGGCTCTCCCACGGGAAATGTTGAAAAAATGACCGTAACCCATCATTGTCAGCCTCGTTAAAATGCCATAGACGCCTTGGCTGCTGTCTTTTACTGTTATCAGGTTGTGGTCAGAATTTGCAATTCCAGCCTCGACACGCGCTTCGATGGAATGCGGAATTGTTGTAAGACAAAGATCCAGAATATGACTGCTTAAAGAATTTTGACATTCAAATGTGGAATCACTAACAATCTGCGTAAGGTCATGCGAAACAGCAAGCCACTCCGTCTGACGCCCAGCACAGTTCGTATTTTGGTGATTCAACCATTCTTTATGGTGAGCATTAAAGTCACCGACCATAATTAATTCGCAGTAGGGATGTTGATTGCGAATGTCATCACATTTGTCTGACAAAACCTCGAAGAAATTGGGGGATCTATATAAACTAATTAAAAGAAGAATTTTATTAGGGAAGGATATTTTAAGTACAATACGGTATGTGGTCTTTAATGAATATGCACACTCCACGTTGCAACTCGAATGCTTGTTCGAACTGGTAGCGCTTGAAGTAGAATTCATTCTCGTAGATGTTATGAAATACTTTTGTTTCCGCTAGCACTAATATGCCTTACAGTTTAATCGATCATAGATAGCTTTAGGTCCAATCTACGTAGAACCATCTGCACATTGTATAGTTTCATGCCAGACTCATAACATTTGATGGAAGACGGGTTGGTCCATTCGAACCCCCACAGATTTAAACCCCTGCACCATTTGGTTGGTGCTTTAATTTTGCGGTCCAGTGTATATTATAGCTCGTATCGAAACATAGTAAACAACTCTTTTTGAATGTACAATACAATAATATGTTTATGTAATCTAAATTTAATCTTAAATAATTTTTCCACGAAAACATTTGTTACCAAACCTCAAAGCAAATGCAACATTTTGCGGTAATTCAATATTTTTCTCTTAAATTTTCACACAGAGCTATAAATGCGCTGACCAGCAAATCTTGAAATGTAATCGTAGTGTAATTGTTCGCCGAAACGCTAAATTCGACACACTCTATATAGATAGATCCAGTTAAGCACACCCATGCTAGATAACTATTATGGTTGGTGATGCCAATATTGTTAGTACTTTACAACATCACTCGCGTATAAAAACACAATTCAGTATCAAAAACTCCAACTTCCGCCGTTTTGAGATAAAATATATTAGATGTTGACTCGAAATGCGTACACATTTATGTTGTACAGTGAAACAAGTTTAGTAATAGTTCGCCGTTCAAATCGAATGTCAGGATTGCACAACAAAAAAAAAGTTAAACATGTCTGAAGAATCATTGAAATCAACCCCATCCAATTCCAAAGCGTCGACACCGCGCAATTCACCCAATCTAAGTGTTAAGATGATGCGTAAAAAATTTAAGAAAATGTTTTTTAAAAACGTTACCAGTGATAGTGTTAATATTCAATTGTCAACTACAAATGACGATCGTCGAAGTAAAAGTGTACCAAGTTCACCTGTTTTTGTACTTTTAACACCCGATTCGGCTGAGCCCAATGATTTTGTTTTTATTTTAAATAAATTCGAACGATTGACCAATCACAATGAGATGGGATCGGTGACTAGTTTACCAACCCCATCACCATCGTATGCGGGCGCTAAAAAAAAATTTCGTTTTGGGTAAGTCAAATGTTAATGTTCCACGTTTATACATATACACAAACCGAATGTAGAATTCTCGATAATTTTTATTTTATTATTTATGGCGTCATGTAGTCTCGATTACTCATCTCGATATACGCTATACTCGTATATGTAAATGAGTGTACTGAAAAATTTCTTTCGATTTGTCCTATCATTCTTATGTGGATTATTTATTCGTATCGTATTTTGATCATCGATGTGATTAGAATTCTAAATAATGTGTGGGTGGTTGGTACAATCACAAATAAAGAATTTTTTTTATATAATGGATTTCGAAACACTAAAATAACTTGCTGGATGGTGGGACGTTCTAAGAAAATGTTTAGTACAAGAATAACTGCGTATATACTAAATTAAGATTGCATGAGAATGAAAACGTGTTCAATTTGCGAGGTATCAAAACAGTGGGAAGCATACCCATACAATATTCTCGTAATATTCTATACCAATTGGGACCAATTATCTCATTTCAGCACCCGAAATGACTTACTGGTTCGAGAAAGGTTAGATGACTTTCACAATTACAAATAAAATGAATTATTTGTCCCGCAGATTCGTACTGCCAGTTAAGTTCTGCAAAATTTGTCGGGGGAAGAAAAGATGGTCAATGTTTGACTGTGTCTAAGTAATTGGGTCTTGAGAGAATACTTCCCTGACTTAAGTATATTGAAATGTTATTCTTATTTTACCATGTATTGTTTGAATATGTAGATCATCCATTGAAGCACTTTTACATTATTCTAGTCTTAGGTTAGAATATTTCCCATTCAACCGACACATTTAAGCTGAAGTATGGCTTGAATATGGTTTTCCCAGGTAACTCGATTTTTCATATTTGGTGTTGTGGAAGGATAGTGTCTCACTATAGGTGCAAGTTGTCTTTTGGCAAAAGGTGTGAATATAATATGGCCCGATTTACTATATCGTTCACTCTTATTATCCATTAAGTTTATTTACTACTTTTCTATGAAGACTTCTCAATGTCTTTCTGGGTTTTTGATGCAAGATTTTTCTACCTGTAGATAATAGGTTTTCCAATAAAGATTTGACAACTTGTTTTTAAATAAAACGCAAACCATTGGAGTTATCTCGAAACGGGCACGTTTGGAGGTGTAGATTCATTGAACCCAACTTTCGATGAGTCGGATTTTGAACGAACAGAAACGAACCCCTATCTCCTTCAATATTGGCTCATAGCTTCTCTAACAACGCCTGTTTGTTGGCTTAGACCAATTATTTCTAGATATAACATGATCATCGAATTTAGATTTCAATTAGTCGATTAGTAGATCCGCTGCGTGGCATGTAGCGATCTCCACTGATAGTCACGTTACGGTCATTTTCAACAACAACAAAATAAAAAGTTCACTTAACAACACCGCAGCATATACAGTTGAAACCTGTTTGTTTACGAAGCCTTTGGGCCAAAAATGTACTTCATCACTGAACATGATTTTGTTATGAAATTGGTTATCTTCTTCCAATATTTCTAGTGGCCAATACAAGAACTAACATCGTTTCATATGATCGAGTGTCTTTAGGTCTTGTGTTAACTGGATCTTATAAGGGTGCAGTCAAGACCTTTTTGCAAAATTCACCAAAGTGTGGACTGAGCGATGCCCAATTCTTAAAAACGCCGAGAAATCGACTGTATATGGTTCGTTTGCGACTGTATATAGATCGAATTCGATCTTGCCTATAATTACATTTACTGTACTGACTGCGCTTAAATTTTTAGCTAAATATAGTTCTATCATAATTAGCTGAATATAATTCGATCTTTGTTGCCGTAAAGATCGGAATAGGGCGGAAAAAGGCGCAACACCATTACGGGTAGAAGATCACACTAATAAAGATGTGACTTGAGAACAGTGGTACGAATACTAACAGAATACTGTCATTCTTCTGTTTGGCACTAGAACAAATAAGGTCTTATGCGCTTACAGGATATGCTTATGTTAAAGAGGATCGAGATCATCAGCATGATATATTCAGTATTGGTTTTGGTATGATTATGTGCATCACCAGATTTATTGCCTAACCTAAACCTGCCCGATTTTGGAATCATTATACGTTTTTAGCTATAATTATTGAAATATTCTTCACTTGTATTTGGCCAATTATATGCTCGATTTTTGAATATATACTACATCATATGGAGAAATTCAGGGTTCGCTCTTAATCGTAAGGAATAAGTACCTTTTATCGCAACATTTTTTTCTCAGTTTCCGTCAGGAGGGCGAGTTGGAGAGAATATTGTAGTTCTCATCTCAATACAAGGGATATAGAATTCGCCTTCCATATTCATAACAAATGGAGCAAAGTTGCCTCCGAGCTTTGTCGCTGTTCTCTGATTCAATTCAAATATGATTTTAACCAGTAAAGTGTGATAAGTGACGATTCACAGTTCTCATCACTATACATACTTCTAATCTTGAAATTTCAAATCAAAGTTTCTATGTGGTTAGTAATCCACATAATGAATGCTTTTTTCATTGTAAAGAGGAAGGTCTGCTATTCACATTTGAAAACGATATCACAGCCTAATAATTTGGCCGCCAGGGCCAATTCACATATTTGCAGCTGGATTTCCTCGATAAATTCACGTTTTCCATCTTTAAGATCTTGAATCTATTGTTGAGCATTGGTATAGGCCTTATATTTCACGTGGCCTTAGAGAAAAAGTGAATAAAGGTGTTAAATTTTTAGATATCGGTGGCCAATTGAGATCACCGCTTGTAGCAATAACACGGTCAATATAATAGCGCAATCCTTTTATCGTAACAGTTGCACCAGCCTCATTTTTTTGGAAAAGGTAAGGTCCTATCACACCGCCAGCCGGAAAACCACACCAAACAGTTTCAACTTGAGAGACTTTTCAACAATCATTTTTGAATTTTCTGAACTCCAAATGCGAAAATTTTGCTCATTAGCGTAGCCTCCGAGGTGAAAATAGGCCTCATTACTGAAGACGATTTTTCGATGAAATATGTACGAATCATTTTGATGCATTTAATTTTTTGTGTTAACTGCTGAACTGTAAAAGCCTTAACACCAAAGTCTTTATGCAAAATACGGTGTAATGTCGTTGGTGGAATGTCTTATTCCAAAGATCGACGAGAAATCGACCAATCTTTCTTCAACACTACGGACTACAGCAGCAATATTCTCAGTTGTTCTTGAGCGACTCACACAGTGTCGTATTCTTCACGTCACTAAATTTTTCCAACAGCTAAAATTTTTCACTTTGGCCGGCCAAGAAGGTGCTTTAGTTTTGCCAGTTTTTAGTAGTCACAATTGACTGTCAAAATTGACAGCAAGCCAAAATTAAACCTGTTGTTGCTTGTGAATTTGAACAACTAACTATAGTCAACCAAATGGCTTCAGATGTGAGCACGATTGGAGTTGTGAATTAATACATCTTTGACACTCTATTTGGGTTTAGAGTTCAACCCAGTTCCATGTCATTACTATTGACAGGCATCGATCTATTCATTGTACAGAAACAATACCCTATATCAAAAAAAACAGCATATTTCAATAAACATCGGTCGATAAATAATCGATTAAGATAAAATTTGCAAAATCACTTAATACATAAATTACATCTCGTCGTACAAGATGAACATGTCATTATACCTATTCATATACATGTATACATAGTCTTGCTCCATTTAGATGTTCCATCGAGAAAAAAATCTCCTTGTTGGATTTTCTATTTTATGATTATGATGTAAAACAGTAAGACGATACGTTTTCGATATTAATCGATTATCCGAGAGTAAAATGTATCGAAGCGACAATATCGACGAGATAGAAGAGTCGGGGTGCGGAGAGTGTATATATATTAGGATGGGGGCACGAATAAAAAATTATCCAATCGATCATGTTGTGCTTTTCATAACAATATGTATAGCGCTTAACAATGGGGTTCCATTAATCTATCTCTCAATATATGTACAGCCCATGTTTCACATTCATTTACATACACACATTTTTTTATTATCTAATAAAACCTTTTTTTTTATTTATGCAAATTTGTGTATTTTATGATCTTTCTCTCCATTGAAACATAAACATAATAAAAATAAAAAAATGAAATCAATTTAAATGATTTACCGGATATGCAGATCATTTAATTAACAAAAAAAAAGTTTTAGAGGTGGATTTCGATTGTATATTCATTCAATGGTAAATTAGGGTCAAAGACATGCCTATAAATGTGCGGGATGACCCTAACATCGTTATCTTATCTCGTTACATAAGTACTCGAGATTATATAAAGGTGTATGTTGATTTGCTAGAAAGTTTGGTACTTACTTACCTCATCCCATCCATAAACTTTACCTTTAGTACATTTCTCGAGAGTACTCGTCTATATTAAGCATGTATTTTAAGCAGATGTGTCGTCTTCCCGCATATATTTGAATTTATATTACGTTCACTATCTAATGACGTTATACGTTTGTCAGAATAATTCACCAGAAACGTGTCACTTCTTATGTTTATCACTTCGCATCAACCAAGACACAAAAGAAGATGTCGAAAAATCGTATACCTTGGCTGTACCGTATCAAGAACAGGCGGTACGGAGAAACGCGAGAAATACTTTCAACATTATGCATAAGATCTGGAATGCATCCGTCCTGTCAAGAAACACCAATATACGAATGTTCAATGCCTGTGTAAAATCAGTACTCCTGTATGGCTGTGAAACGTTTAAACATACGCAGAAAATCACAAAAAGACTTCAAGTGTTTGTGAATAAATGCCTTAGGCGATTGATCAAAGCTTCTGGCCGAATAAGATCACAAATGAAGAATTACTGCAATAAACAAACCAAGTGGACATCGAGAAGAATATCAGGAAGTGGAAATGGAGATGGATAGGACACCAAATGATATAACCAGGATGTCATTAGATTGAAATCCGCAAAGAAAAAGAAAAGTTGGAAGGCCAGCAGTGACTTGGAAATTTGCAAGATATTTTGATTTCAAAAGTGGACGTAGAGGATGTAATGTGGCGTTACAAATACGACGAATAGTTACGCCACAATAGTGAAGTTAAAAACAAAATAATCGAAAAAAGTTTTCGATTCAAATTCTGTAATTCGCTAGAATTGTTGCAGCAAAGCTTCACAACATATATAGAAACGAAATGTAACATACATCTGATGAGATGAATTTGATCTTTTCGATCACACGACAAATCAATGACGTCATCATATCGAAACCGGCCTAGCGAAACGAACATTACAGATCACATACAAGATGCCATACATTTCATAAGACAAACGTCTTCATCGGCTGGTTGATTCAGCGCCCTAGCTGTCAATCGATGCCACTCTGTGGAGTTCTATAGTTCATTCCCATTCATCATTAGCTGTCACGATGCATGTGAAACATTAAGTATAGGTAGGGAAAATGTTCACGCCATGTATCGAGTACCACATCGACGTTAACACAATTGACTGAGATCATATCGAATGGTGCAATCCGGTAAAGAAACTACGGTAATTGCGCTCATTCTTAAGTTGTTGTACTCTTAAGATCTTAGCTTTCTACCATTTGCGCTTCTTCTGTCAGCTTATCCGTTTAGGAGTCCTCCTAGCAAGAACTGCTTTATTTCTCCTTGCGATTGTAAACCGAGTGCTTCATTATGCTTTCATTATATTCATTGCTCAACAGTATACGACGACACTCCACTCTTCACAGGACTCAGAGAATCGCGTTGAATATTCCCCTGTCCTTTCTGATTTGTAAAAAAATTTCCATCATAGCTTTCCAGTGACCATATAATGATCACTGCCTATATGAATTTTGTTGAAGACAGATACGATATCACATCTAATACAACCCTAGGATGTGTCCATGTTTCCAAGTGGATGTTTTTTTTTTTTTTTTTTTTTATGTGCAAACAATGTACTTGCCACTTTGAGGTAATGAGCGGTCGCAAAGCCCATTATTCTTTCTCCATTTTTGGTCGCAGTTTCGTCTCGGGAGTATCGAGACCTCTATTATTTGATAAGTCGTTCTGATTCTACCAATTCTAGCATTAAATTTACCAAATACCAAACTGACATCGAGTTTAGGTATATAGCCTATTATATTATCCAAATTATTGTAAAATGGGTCTTTATCCCAGGAGTAGCTTACACCAGTGGACGCATGTACACAGACAATTGACAGGTTGGCTAATCTCATATGCAATCGAAGCTTACACATTCGATGATGGACTTTGTGGAAGTCCAACACAACCGGTTTTACCTGTGGCCCAACTCTGCTCCAACTCCAAGATTTCCGAGGTCATTTCTAAGGTAAAGCAGTGTATCGCCTAGGGACACATGGTATTCACTTTTAAGCCATGGAATATCTTTGGAAGCTACGAGTTTCAGCCGGTACTCTTCCATACAAGTGATGAGGCTGTCAAAGTTTCCTAAGTAACTGCACGTTCCACGTGCCAATCCTTAATCTCGTGACCAGGTACTTAAGCGGAGATTCTTAAGCGGAGTACCAGGTACTTAAGCGGAGGTTCGTCGTTGTTTTGACGGTATCTGTTTTTTTTGTTGACATTTGAATATTAATAACGGATGTGGGTTGTCAGCTCAGCGATCCAACCAAATTTAGTCGTCTCCTACGACAAGCTCTGGATACTGTGTTTCGTTCGAAATATTTACTTAACATAGATGCTGTCACCCATAGTGCAGAGGAATTTTCTTAATACTCAATGGATGCTTGTTGTTAAACAATAATGTCGATATGGCCGCACTGTCATTTTTTTGATGGTTAGCGATAATTGGTAATTTTGGATGGCGTTCTGTCAATTACAATATACTCACTGTAATTCGCGGTGTGTTCTCCTTTACAGTTTTCACCCTTCGGAGTGTTTTCTTTTCAAATGGCAGGGCTGGGCAATATATTTTCCATGAGGCAAGGGTGTGTACTTAGTGAAACTTGGATTCTTAAAATCCACATACCATATCATTTAGAATTAAAATGAAGAATCATGCCGTAAAGATCGAACATTACGTGGTTAACTATAGTTTTAAAGAGGACGGAGGAAAAGCCTGGTAAAAATAAAACAACGAATAATATTTTCGGACAAAAAACTTAGCCTTAGTCCAACGTATTTCAATTTTTTGACCCCTTCCGATAAATACGATTTCTCCAGGCAAAATAGGCATCGATGTTCTTCTCATTAGAGCAGAATCTCCACGGAACCATTTCTTCAAATTGGGAAACTAATCAGTCTTGATGGAAGAAACCTTTTTTTTCAATAAATAGCGTAATATTCTCAGTCTCCTTTTTTGAAGGTAATCGATGTGGAAAAACTGTGGCCATGACCTTGTTGGTCGATAAAATCACCTTAACCTTCTTCGGCTCAGATTCACCAATAGAAATCAACTGGTTAGACTGTCCCGTCTTCGGTATATAATGATGGATCCGTATTTCATCCATAGTTATAAAACTTCTATTTATTTCGCTTGGTTATCAAAAGACTTGTCTCTGAATTTGTCACTCGTGTCCGGTTTGGTCGAATGTAAGCAAACGTAGCACTCTACGTGCGGTTAGCTTTTCCATATTAAAATGTTCGTGTTATAACCATTTCTGGTTTGGTGACTTCATTTGGGCATCCTAACCGTTGGGCATCAGTTGTGCTTGTACGACCTCAACGCAAAACAGTAAACCATCTTGTGAATCGGTGTTTGCAATAAAGTGTCTGTTTTCAATGGATGTCAACTGAACTAAATAACAGAACTGTCTCTACAATTTGTTTCGGGGCTCGAGGCACTTCCAACTCTTTCGCGGTTTGCTTATTTACGTCCTTACCTTACGCTATTATAGCCAAATCGAGGACGTACGGCTATAGGTCCGATTTACGTAGAACCATCTGCACATAGCATAGCTCCATGCCAGCCTATAGTACTGACATGGAAGACGAGTCGGCCCATGAATTCTGCACTCCAATAGGGGGTCATAGATGTGTTCATTTACACCACCGATCGTAGTCGTATGGTGACAAATCTCTTTACCATCCTGCCCCTATCGGGATTCGAACCCGGTACCTCCCGCTCCAACTGCCTCAGAATTAACCACTGCGCCACCATAACCATTGGTTATGGTGAAAACCAAACACCTATGCCATACACATGACTATATATATACGCGACGACCCTAACATCGTTATCTTATCTCGTTACTTAATCACTCGCGATTATATAAAGGTGTTTGTTGATATGAGAAAAAGTTTGTCACAGTTTCCGTTTCTTATCTCATCTCATTCATTTCCGAACACGGATATAAACTTTTCTTTTATACATACTCCTGGAGTAGTTGTGTACATTAACCATGTATTTTATGCAGATGTGTCGTTTTCCCGCATATTTGAATTTATATTATAGGTTTAATGTCTAATGACGATATACGTCTGTATACATAGAATAATTTACCAGCAGCGTGTCACTTTGATTTATTACGATGTACAAAACGTGAAGGCGTATTACAACATCAACATCAAATTAAATGACATTCAAACAAGTATAAAGTTTACGGGTATCAAATCCAGAACACATATATATGTACATAACCTTTTCACTGTAATAAAATAAATTCCATTGCCTCGTTTCATATATACCCCGCGCATCTCTATCTAGCGTTACATAAGATTCACCAAAAGCACAACCGAAAAAAAAACAAAAAATCGATTTCCAACGACCTTTTCGAAAGTATAATAAATTTTCAGAGCTTCACAGTAGTATCGCAAAACTATATACATAAGTATGTATTCTATATACTTACACTCTCGTATATGTAACAAGAAGAATCCATAACTTTGTAGTGGTTTTGTACACGTATAAGAGCGCTGGATGTGTACGAGTTGAGTATAATCGACCGAAAGCGAAAAACAAAATATAAGTTTTGCGAAAAATGGGTGAAACATTTTCCCCGCGCATTCTTTTGATGTTTTACCTCCCGCGAACGAAATAGTATGGAGCTTAAGAAATCTACAACAACAACAAACAAGTGTATATTTCCTAAATGGCGCGATGTAGTAGGAAAATCGGAATACCATACATCGGCATCAGGCGAAATGGGAGCAATTGCCTTATACATAAATACAATTTTTTTTATCGTTTTTGCAATTTTCAACGCTTTATGTTGTTTTATGCTTCAGTTCATGAGAAAATCTTATTTTATGAGGAATGGATTATGTACGCGTATGTATGGATAAGGAATTCTATTGAAATGGGGTTACTGTCTTGAAATGTATTGATTTTTCATTTTTCCAGCATTAAGCATGTCAAATGATTTCTACTGTCAAAATGATAAAGAGGATTTTCTGTAATAAGACTAATATCATGAGCCTACTTAAGTATATAGTTTGTATATTGTAATAATAAGCCCTAGGGGCGTCCATGTTCTCTTTACAATTTCGTACGAAACGTAAGACCCGTACAGTATCACCAGAGCTTGTGATTTTGACCCGGTTCGAAAAACGTCACACTAAGTACCTAAAGACACGAGATTAAGGATCGGCAGGTACAGCCACTTAGAGAATCTGGGGCGTTTGACGGCCTCATCACATGCATGAAAGATTCTTCAAAATAATCGATGATAAAAAATAACCATGTGTCCAAGGCTATACATTGCCAGATTGTGCAGATGACCTTGAAAATATTCGAGTTTATTTATTCATACTAGACTTTCCGATTTTCCAATTGATGGTTAGTCTATCAATTTACATCTGAATTCTTAAAAACTATAATGTTATCACTGTCGATCCAGCGATGCACTAATACCTGTCCGTTGGTAGATAGCTACTCACATACTAACGAACTCGAAGGGTTTGGTTCTTTTAAGTTCGAAGGGTTTGGTTCTTTTGGTATCTAAGATCTTTTCTTCTTCACATGCTCTTTCCATTTAAGCTTATGTTCCAGTGTCATACCCAATTATTTAGCAGAGTTCTCGTACAGCACCATCACATCGTTTAAACTGATTGGCGGTGGATTAACCAATGGTTTATTCGTTAAGTTGACATGATTGTGCAGATTTCAATTAAGTTTGCATTTCCATCACTTTGTTCACTGGCGAAATTCATCACTTGCACATTGAAGCTTATTCGTCACCTCTTCCACAGTTTTCCATGATGCTAGTATAGCGGTATCGTCAGCAAACGTAGTTATACTTATGTCGGACTGTGGTATAGTAGGTGTAGGACTGGGCCCAGAACACTACCTTGAGGGACACCTGCCATTACCTCCCTCAGTCCAGAATACGCATCTTCTTGTCTTTCTCCAAAAAGCCTTTCAGATATGATTTCAAAAGATCAACATATATGGTCCCGGAAGCATAACATTTAGTTTATGTATTAAACCCTATTAAATTCTGTCAATCTGAATCCAAATTGGTAATCCGGTATTAGATCTCTACTTTCTATTAGTGGCTTCATTCTTCTCCATTAGTTTTGAAATGATAGGAAGCAGGGAAATCGAACGATACGGTTACCTGGTTTCGGTAGCAAAATGACTAGCGGCAGAACTTTTCAGGCAGAACGAACATGCCGTAATCTAATCACAGCCTCAAGCAAATGAGTTAGTTTAACGATAGCTTTCTTTGGTAGATGTTTTAGAATTTCTCCCGTGAATAGGTCACATCCAGGAGCCTTTGCATTTCTGGGGAATGACCATTATCTGATCATTGCAAAGCTTCTTTGGACATTTTCACACAAGTCAGAGAGGTCTATAAAACCAAATATCTGACCCTAGTTTTAGATACCAACACGCTTTGCAAATTTGGCTAGCCTGAAATTATACAAAGTGTTAATAAGAACCGTTGTGATGTGAAGAATCATGTGAATGATATATGGCCCAAAACGCGACCGTTGAAGGCACATACCGAGTTCTTTTAAATCACAAGTTTGGCAATTCAATTCGAATCCCTGATCTGGACGGTACAGGCACTCTTTAAGGAGAGAGTCGTCATTCGGAAGACGAGATCTCGCTGTCGATGACGATGGCTTCAAAGTGTAGCGATCTGGCATCAATGGAACCAGATTGTTGACTTTGTGAAGCGTGCATGTTTTGAACCACTAATAGCACTTGCTGAAAACCGCAGATCCCATTTTCCACGTATGAACGAGACATTTTGATCAAAAATTCGGTTTGGCTAAAATATGTAATTGATTTGCATGAAAAATGTGATCTGATGCGAATCAGTTAGTGTCATGGATAGGCGAATCATATCAGTATTCAAGAATCATGATCATATCAGAAATATCCGTTTGCGATCTAGCAACCAATGAATTCTATTCCGGAAGTATTGAAAATATGATCTAGCTATAACGACTAAATAAATTTGGAGCTAGAAAAAAAATTTAATTGAGAGACTGTTGCCTTAGGACTGAAACTCCTTATAGTCGATCAAACCATTAAGTATATATTGGGTGATGGTACAAGAAGTATACGATATGAAATGAAGCTGAGATTAATGCAAATATCACCGAAAGTGTTAATGTAAGTAGCTATAATTGATTAGATGACGACGTATTTTTCGATGGCCAATTCCAGTGACACTAATTATCACTTGTCACTCGTTTTACCGTTTTCTTCGCTTATATAATATAGTTTTCACATAACAAGAATCGAAAGTGTTCGAAACTCGGTTACAAACTTGAATTACTATTCTGTATAATGCCACACCACGAATACAACATCTTGGTGCTTATAATTATTAACCACACAGACTCAGCGACTACTAAGTCCTATTCCAATGAGTTCACTCACCTTCTATGGCATTACTATAGACTGATATATGATGGAATCGTGCTTGTAAAATGTGCCATTCCAAGTGAAATGGAAGAAACACAGGTTAGTTCTTATTTTCAAAGTGAATAAGTCACAAGGACTATTGTCATTTTTTTGATCGGTATGCCAATACTCGAAATGAGAGTGAGAGCTTTAGATGAACAATGAGAGCTTTAAGAATGGAATCTAGGTTTAATTAGTGTTATGGTAATCAATTATGGTGGATTTTATACTCAACTTTGGAGCTCATTGAGAATACATGAGCTAGCTGCATCGACATTTTCGTTACTACCCAGTAGCTACCAAATATCGTAAGTTGAGTTTGAGTTCAGTATAACGATGTCAGAAGACCAGAGTTGTTAGTTCAGATTTGGTATGATTCATAGATTTGGATATACATCAATAACATCAGTCGATTAGCTGATTCCAAACATATATCAGTTAATAAATAATACAGTGAACAAAAAGCCCATGAGATGCTGATAGCCATTTCGTTCTTCGTATTTTCAACAAAGAACTAAATGTCCATCAGTTATTTTCATTGCTTAAATAATGATGATCCTAGCTCATAACAAATTTGAGATAATACAATGGAAAATTTTATTAATTTGACAGGTTCGATCTTGGTTTGAGGGGTGATCATAGCAAGACCCTTTCAAACATAATTTCAATGACTCTGTTACCATGCCAAACGCTCTAATAAGCCACGATAAGAATCTATTTTATTAATTGGCACCAAATATCAAAGGTCCAACACAACATGGATGTGGCACACATACATCTTATACGATTTGTTTTCCTATACTAGGTATACCTAGTAGATGACCAAGTATAGGTAACAAAATTTGTGCATCCAAAATATGGCAACGTCCTGCTACTTATTTAGAAAATCAACCCAGATCACGATCGAACTTTGTAATTGATGACCGGGTTTTTGTTCCTTATAATCCTTTCCTGAGTCTTAAATATAACGCTCATATAAACGTTGGACTTTGCTGTACAGTCAAAGTAATGAAGTATATATGTTAGGGTTAAAGCCCGAAATCGGCGAATGTCCGAATTTACCGGTAAATGTCCGAATTTACAAAAAATGTGACCCGAAGTGTACCGAAATCCATTAATAGATTCTATATAATCCGATCCTACTTGCGGCACGCAGTGCGACATGTTTGCGTATCCCGGCTACTACGTCCCCCGAAGTTGAAATGTAAAGCCCCTCGGAGGGATAAGCGGGGGGGAGCGCAGCGAAATCCCGCGTGCTCGTGAGAGCTAGCGAAGCCGTTAGCCTTTACAATTCTAGGAAATCATTCTAGGGTCTGCTACGAAATCATTTTTTAATAAAAATAATTAAAGAGTTAATGTGAATATAGTCTAAATTTGTAGGTAAACGTAGATTGAACATACATTTGTAAAATATACAATATACTTATACTTTAACCGTAAAATATACACAAATATTTAACAAAGAATCGAGACTGAACAAAAATTTGTGTTGCGGTTGAGTCTGCTAACAATACAAGCAATGTGATAGATTATTATGAAATAAATCAATCCCTGAATTTTCGATATATAAGTTCCCAGGACGCTGCTTGGCATATCCAAAAGCTTCCAATTCATGGCCAATCACATAATGTTGTTACACCATCTGCTCATTTACAAGATGGTCAAACAATATTCAACTCCAAATTCAGACTTTGGGAGGAGAGCTATAATGTTGAGTTGTATCATTGACGCCTACTATACTTCTATAACTGAAAGGCTCTGAGGCTACACCTTTTTGATTATCCGTCACTCTACTGTGCTATTGCAATCTACTAGATCCTATTCAAATTTTTAATGATTTTAAGAACAATCTTCTGGAAGACTTTATAGTCAATGTATGGCTAAAAATGAAGCTTTGGCTTATTGCGTATTTCAATTAAAGTGGCAGTGTGAGTAAGCAGCACTTTTATCATTTCCTAATGCAACAAAAATCGTACATCAAAACATAAATTTTGCACCTATTATAACAAAAACTGAACCTAATCTGTGGAGATTACTCAACAATGGTCATAATGTTGCTGCATCAACTGTTTTACCGAAAGGAATGACTCTTCGTTTTCATTGCCTATTAATATGGATTCCGTGAAATTTTCACACCATACTCGCAAAAAGCGTGACTCTTTAGTATTTGTTGATTGCGTAATTTGGGATCAACCTTCAATGGGTTCAGGCATAGCCCTTGAAATTGTGGACTTGACATTTCGCGATTTAGTGAAAAATTATTTACCGTTTGGTGGAAAGGTAATATTGTCTTAGGAAGTGATTGTTACCTGTTGTTAGAAGAGAAAATCGTGCTTCAATTATAAATGCGACTGTTAAAAAGTCATATTTGTGGCATCACATAAGAGTATTAAGCTTATGTACAAACATGAGAGCAATAAGTTATCCACATTTTAGCTGTTGGCGTTTGAACGTTGGTGATGGAAAGAATTTTGAAACGTCACAATCTAAAAAATCACAACACTCTATTCCAATACCTTCAGGTTATATTTTCGATGATCTTATTACAGATATTTTTATATGATGATAAAATAATGGAAGTTATTTTTCCAGTGGAATATCTTAACTGAATAAATCCATCAGGATAACCGCCATAAGGATCTCATTCATGGACACTAGATTTTATTCCTAGAATTACTTCGTTCGACATCAATTTCCAGTTCGTCTCTCTTATGCAATCACAATAAATAAATCGCAAGGTCAAACGTTCCAAAGAGTTGGATTGTATCTTCCTGAAACTTTGTTTTACACATGGTCAACTTTATACGCCATTTTCTAGAACTGTTACATCAGATTCTTTAAAAATTCAGGTTTTTGAAACACCGCGTAGGGGATAGAAAATGATCTTAGATTCACAATTGGGGTCACGGCTAAACTCGAATAAGAAGCATGAGACTGATTGCAGGACTATCAGTTCAAGTGATAAAGGAAAACATGGCGCGATGCAATATCTAGATAATCTCCGTCAGCGTAAAGAACGACAGTAAAATGGAAGTGCCATCGAGTTGGAAGTGGTTCGGCCCGATTAACAAATTGTTAAGGTATAAAAACAAAAATCAGATTAAATCAAAGAAATTACTTAGGCAGCGTTAATTTCGACGACAGTTGGGTACTATCGCCGAAATGCCATCAACAGTTATTGTTAGTTCTTATACTTACATATACCTTTACAGTAAGATATCGCGTGCATTTTCTGACATCATATCGCGAAAAAGTTCTTTTGTTTATATTTTCCTTTCAATTGTTATCGCATACATATACATAGTATATACATAATAAGTATGTATGCCTACACAGCGACAATGGGAAAATAGGTCAGCAGTTAAAATGATAAAAATAAAAATTAGAAAATAGATAAATTTTCTAAATTTATTTAATTAAATTTATTGCCAATTTTTTTGTCGTTTCTCTTATTGTTGTGTTATGTTGTATTGTTGCTGTTCTATATAATTTCTGACGCGTTCGAAGTAAGCAGCATATACACTGTATACAGTACTACAAAATACTACAAAATCGTAGTACATTTATTCGAACGAAGGGGGGTCCGAAATTCTTAAAGGTGTGGGTGGGATATCGATTACTTTAATTGCCGTGATTATTTTTTTCTAGACTTTCGATTCGGTTTATTATATTTGTTGTACAGGTGAAATTCGTTTTGTGATGGCATAAATTGTGCCTACACATATTATGTTATAGATTTCTATTTTAATTGTATCATTAAGTTGACAGTTGGCTTAAGATTTTAAGCTATGTGTCGAATAATATAAAGATTGTAGGGTGTAATGTAAGTATATGCCTTAAACACAGGGGGCCAAATCTGGAGAATAAGGTGGATGATGTATAATAATTCGTAGCATAATTCGACTAGTTTTTGTGTTATCATGCGGTTCCGTTTTCCAGTATAATTTCCATCTTAGGAACTGCTAGTACGATGCTATGATCTTTATGAACAATATCTCAGTCTATCAGTCTGACACATATTTGTAATTCTGTTTCATCCAGTACCAGTCATACAAAGTTCAACAGTGGGTCTAACATTTGTTATTTTAATTAGATAGAGCAGCACTTTATAATTACAGTGAGTGTTATTGGAAACATTTAAATCGACACAGCATGTTTTATTCTGTACTCGTGACGCACTGGATGATTCGACACCGTACAACATATGCTCAGTGTAATCTGGATAAGTATACTCGCCCGGGATGAAATAAAAAATAGACCCAAAAAATTTCAGCAACGATGAATCGGAATTATTAGTTTCATTTTATGATACATAAGTGATCCACCTCTGATCACGTTTAACATGCTGACTTATTTTGAACAAAATTTTCTTTTAGATCACAAATCATGTACTTCTTAGTCCGTATGGTGTCTAAGGATTGTCGCAATACCATCTCTATATGATCTGACTTGAATTAAATCGAGTGTCATAAAAGTTTTCATGGATTGATTGGAGTAACTATATAAGATGGAAATTTATCTGATTGAGTCTGAAAGTTTGGATTTATTGATCATGTACCAAATTTATGATAACTCCTACCACAAAATGATTACAAACGTTTTCAAAGCTAGACTATCGTGAGAAATATAAGGAAGTAAAATCCAGGCAAATACTGGTTAGAACGAATCTGCTTATAAGATAAATGGTATAGGCTCGATCTTTCCTCATATTTGTTTGGACCTATTCGCTTGCCAACATGCCGGTCGCTTTAGAGAAATCGTTGTAACATATAAGTCTAATGAGGGATGCGACTACATGTCAACAGTCTTCTGTCAAAAAATCACAATACAGAAGCCACATGGCTAGGAATGATCTAATCAAGTTTTTGAATGGAGCCTGAAAATCATTGCCTTATTCAAAAACTGAGTGAGCAATAAACTCAAAAAAGATAGTGCATCAACATCTCACGATTCAATACGATTTTTATCGCTCATATCCAATCTATCAATTAACTTATACCTTTTTGTTGGTGAATCAAATCAAAGGACATCTAAGTATGTTTTAATTTATTATCAGTGTTGCTCAAGACTGTCGGCCTACTAGTGATAGTGAGTGCAGAGTCACTCTGGCTCAATTGTTTCATTGTGACATCTCCTCGAAGTTCGGCTATAGGTCCGACTTACGAAGAACCCAGCCTATTTAGTACTGACATGGAAAATAGGTCGACCCATGGATTCTAACATCAACAGATGGTTACAGATGCATTAATTTACACCACCGATCGTAATCCGACTGCCGCAGGTTAAACATAAGCGACATTTGGGCGGTCTCTATCTATCGTACTTACGAGTAGATCTGTGTAGTACATCACTACTTTTATGGACCCTCATCGGAATGCTCATCGAATACTGGCTTGTGTTTTTTTTGTTTTTTTTTGCGGTTTTTACAGGCCCTTACTGGCCCGTACCGTGTCAACAATCTGACTCCATCGGTTTCGATCACGAGCCAGCTCTTCAAACCGTTGTAGGCAGTTTGAAGATGCCAGATCGCTCTCTACGCCGTGGAGCCATCGTCGCCGGCAGCGACCTCTTCGCCTACCGAAAGGTGGTTCTTCCTTAAAGGTTCGCTGTATCATTCGGTTCGGATTAGCACGCAGAACGTGTCCGAGCCAGCGTACTCGCTGTCCTTTAATTTCATGCACGATATCAAGAATTTCCATTAAATTCCCGATCTCTTGAATGAAAAGAACTCGGTAAGTGCCATCGACGTCGCGTTTTGGACCATATATCACACGCATGATTCTTCTCTCGAATGTTAGAAGCCATCTTTCGTACTCATCCGTCAAGGTCCAACTCTCACATCCATACATGACAACGGGTCTGATCAACACTCTGTACAGTTTCAGCTTATCCGTATTTGCAAGATACGGATACCACTGGCTTGTTACATGTCCTCCATAAACCAATTATAGATTTGTATTGAAAAAACACATTAGGAGTGAGTTCTCATCCAAAAATCTACTCCAGAAGTACCAGTTTATTTACCAAGCAATCGCGGTAAAAAATTATGACAGTAAATCAGCTTTCGATAATACCTCTCCATTGGTAAAACAGCTAAGGAGAAAGATACGCACTAAGATGAAATGGATTCAGTTCGTGCTAAAGTGCAGTTATATCACAATTAGGTTGAGTGAGTCGGTCACTATTGATTGAGTGAGTGGTTAGTAACCCTTTAAATTACAAATCAAATGAAAAAAAGCTATCGACACAGCGTGGCAATGGTGCATGGGAAACGTCGAAAGAATTCAAAAAACCACGAGATCAGAAAAAGTCTGATTGATGTTCAGATTGATTATTGAGTATAATCTGAAAAAAAGAACTTAACTGAGTCATTTCAAAATCCTTAAAGTTCTGTGTAAAGGCTAGTCTAATCAAACCTTTTAGCTAACCTTTATATAGTGCAAGAATATATATATATATATATATATATATATATATATATATATATATATATATATATATATATATATATATATATATTTTATCGAACTGTCCGCTAGTTTTAGGTACTCATGTGAATCAAAACTGGGTTGGAAGTGTTTAAAAAGTAATTGCTTCACTGAGAACAAGAATGGCTAAGATCAGGACATTTTTATGATCCACGTCGAATCAAAAGCGTTTTGAACAAAGAGGATATATTTCTTTGCATTATAAATTAACTCTAATGAGGGTATATGATTCTGGAGTTAATAAAATCATCTAGCTAAAAGCAAAACATCTGACATAGTTGAATACCAAAAGCTTGTTATCAGCACTATCTATGGCTAGGTGGCTCAGTGGTTAAAGCTGTGGCAGTTGGAGCGGGAGGTACCGGGTTCGAATCCCGATAGGGGCAGGATGCAAAAGGGATTTTTCACCATCTGATTACGATCGGTGGTGTTAATGAACACATCTATGACCCCCTGTTAGAGTGCAGAACTCATGGGCCGACCCATCTTCCATGTCAGTACTATAAGCTGGCATGCAGCTATGCAATGCGCAGATGGTTCTACGAAAATCGGATCTATAGCCGTACGTCCTCGATTTGGCCGTTAAGGCTTAAAGCAGGACGTAAATAAGCGAACCGCGAAAGAGCTGGGAGAGCCTTGAGCCCCAAAAAAGATAGCATAGAATAAAATATAAAAAAAAACAAAAAATTAAATAAAAACCTATGGCTAAGGAAAATCTTATTAAATACCAAATGAATTGTTTATGGACAAATATAACCTGGTTGACTCGTTTGGTCTGATTATAGTACGAATTCTATGAAATAAATTTCAAAGGTTGCAATGATTCTATTCGTTTTACAAGCAGCTCTAACAATATTTGCAATATGACCGCTGAACAATATATTGAGGGCTGTTGCCTAGATATATGGTTCAACGGTAATACTTCCTACGGTTTCAATCAAATACGAATTCTTGCCCATACTATATACACGAACCGTTACCGTACGAAGCTGCTTTAAGTAAAGCTACACTGTAAAAATCCTGGACTCACCGGTAGACTTGAACACTATTCTATCACTATACCATAGAGACATAATGTACTGCACTCGTCAGTGAATATAATGAACCTCCATTTCTCGATGATACTGTCCTATTGTCAATTTTGGACCTTTAGCGACCAGTTTTGAATTGAGATTGACACCTTTCAAACATCTTGTTATACTGTTCATTGACTAACAGCTATATCTCGAACTTCGTATAGCTCCTGCTACACGACAACACCAGTGATATAGCGATTTCTTAGGATGATTGAAGGTCTCTGATTGAAGGTACCAATTTTTATTTTGGATACTATTGAGATACTTATGCCGCTTTTTGATGGAGTGGTATCCACTTTGCGGAAACCTGAATCTGGTAGACGTTTGTTCAGGTCAACATTTGATAAGTGACTGATGACAAATATCGATTAACGTCATATTGTACAGGAGATTACTGCACGTCAAATCGGTTAAGCCGTTGTAAAAAAATATTGCTTATTAAACCCTCGGAGGTTTGAGTTGATTTAGTGGCTCGGGAATGCAGTTCAAATTTGAGAAGTTCGATGTTCTCTAAATATATAGTTAGAGTCTCAAGGTAGATCAACTGCTCATTTCAGAATTACAAATTTAGACTAATCAACCCTTCTCTAAACCACTCCGTTCTCTATGGCTACTCAGCGCGAACTAATGTGTTTTTGATGAGTTAATAAATTATGAAATTTTTTAATTACTGAAATATTAATTAAACACAATTATCCAAATTAATTAATTTAATTACTGTTTATTTACATTAACAATCCCATTGAAAGTATATATATTCATTTTTTGGATATACACGAACGAACCAAATTAATTATTCAAAATGGGTATACACCGCACTAAGAAATTCAAAATTTATGACCGACATTCTAGAACAAAAATTATCTCTCGAGTGTTAATAAATTACGAAGGCCCACGCAAAAATGAACAAAGATATGCGTATGGTTAAAGCATCCCAAGTATCGAGCCGAAGAAAATACATTAAAAGTTATCGTTGTGCACATCCACAGATATTCGAACGGGGGTCATGTCATCACGCACCAAAATCATAAAGCTCCAACCTTTAATCCCAAACTAAGTTCGAAAATTTATTATTCGTTTATAATGGATTTTCGCAATAGTTTTTGTTTATATACTCGTATCGTGTGAAAAGCGACGAACACATTCCAACAACTACTATACAAACTATATGCTTTTGGGAAAATAAAATTAAAATTTGTCAAAACACATTATTTTAAGTGGTACAAAAACAATTGAGTTTTCACACATAATGGCATAGGCGCGTTGGAGTTGCGAACCGTTGAACATGTGATCGTTGGTGCAGTTTTTTTTGTTATGTGATGGCAATTCATAAATATAACTCTTAGCGTTTCATTAATTGTATGCACTTGGAACACGTTGTAAGACCAAACCATTCACTCGATATAGAATTCTTGAAATCAGTGAAATTCATTTCAGAGCATTCGTACTATAATAGGACTAAAAAGGGTCAAGAACACTCGGAAAAAACTTGGGTCAAAAATACCAAAAAACTAGGTAAATATAACCATAAACTTAGTATTTTTCAACCAACCAAATGCCTTAGTAAAATAAATAACTTAACTCTTGGTTAAAATAATTTTTAATTTTAAAAAATCAAACTTTGGTTATTAAAATATAACATTTAGTTACTTTAACCAAAAGTATTTGGTTACTCTTTAATGATTAAACAAATAATTGTTTTAAATAACCAAATAAAAAGTTAAATTAACCAAAAAAAAAGAAAATTTCACATACATACTTAGTTAGTTTGATAAAGTTTTATTATTTGATATAATCCCAAATTTAGTCAATAGTTGAGATTAGTTTGGTTGGACAGACAATTACTTGTCTAAATTTACCAAAAATTTAGTACATTTCAACAATTGGTTAGGGTAAATTCAACATAAGATTTAACAACACATCATGTTAGTATATTTAATAAAATAAATTTTTATCACACTCTTTTCATGTTTCGAGGCACTCTTCTTTCGAGTTATCATACAGTTACAGTGTATTATCAAGTGTTGCAGCCAACAAAACCGGCGAATTATCATCATTGATCAGGGTTTTAAAATATTGTCCAATTTCTGCCTCCCATATTCGACATAAACCATCGTAACTAGATGGAACAATTGTGTGATGAAAGTTTACACGGTTAAAAAGCACTGGCAGTGGCAATACAGGATCTGAATGGGCCAAAATTGTTTTCAAACATTTTTACCCGAACGTACATCCCATATTCGACCCGACTCGTCGAAACTGCACATAATATTTAAAATTGCAACAAATTACTGTGCCCCTCTACAGTCTTAAGACATTTGTCAGAGCTTAATTCTCATATTTTAGTATTTTGTCATCACTCGCCGATACAAGTAGCCGACTGTCTCTCGACCATACAACATCGTTTATGTGCTCCTCCAAATTTTATTAATTTACCGACCGACGAGCTAGCCAACCATTCTCCGTTGGGGCTTAATTTGAACTGGTCCACTATGAACTGAAAATCACATTTTTACTATTTTGCATAAATAAATTATTTCTGTCCAGCTACAATTGAACAATATTTTCAAAATTTGAGTAAAGCCTACTGTTATTTAAACTAAAAACTAAGACGTTGCTTACCAAATAAATCCAGATACAACTTGTAATTTTTTGACTCCTTACAAAATTAGTTATAATTGAGAAGCACAAACGTGTTTTCACTGACAAAAAACAACACAATCTGACATGTAAAATTGCATTTCTAATAAAATTCCGTTTTCTACTAACCAAGAATTTTGATGATTTGAATTAAATATTTGGTAAAAACAAACAATTGTTGGTGAAAATTTACTTTTACTGTAATAAAGGTATATTTTACCAAAATTGTTTTAAACAGTTTCTGACAAATAATTATTGTTTCGGTCAATGTTACTAAAAACTTAGTTTACACTGCTAAATTGTTTGTTCAAAACTACTAATTAATGATAAAACTTAACTTTGTTATTTTAAATATATTCTAAGGTTGTTTAACTAGTTTTTTAGATAATTTAACCAAATTCACGTACTAATATTTTGGTTATCTAAATTTTGATCAACTAATGCTTTAACCAAAAGCAAAATTTTTAATTTTTTAAATTAAAGTAGAGAATTGGTGAATATAACCAAAAAACTTGTGTTGCAGTAACCAAAATGCACTACTAAGACTTTTGTCATAGTATTTTTTTCTGAGTGCAGTGCAGGTTAGTTTAACCAGAAAGCAATTCATTTGGTATTTAATCAGATTTTCTTTAACCCACTTTTTGAAACTACCTGAGACGAGACATATTAAATATATAACCCATGACTAGATTCGATAATCCGTATGGAATTAAGATCATTTCAAGTCGGTCGGAAGCTCCATAAACATAATCCATATATATGGATAGACTTGGTGTGCTTGCTATGAAGTAAGTAAGCTAGTCTTCGGTCGATTCATTCCGTTATTTCCGCCATGCTATCAAATATATAAGTTTACGTCTCTTAGCCACTATATATATGGAATGCATTCCCACAGAAACACAGGCAGCGTGACCCAATACTGTGTGGAATGTGAGTGCTCTTAACCTTTGAACAGATCCTAATTCTAGTAATATGTCTTCGGTCGTACTGCATTGCCCATATGTCAAGGTGGATGTAACTTCGCTACCTAGCACAGCTATTCAGTCAAACTTCTCTCGTATTCGGTATCATGAGCGCGTCAATGCTGCGTTCATTCTATACTTGCTCTTTCGCTGGAAGTAATTATATGTTTTTTATATGACAATCTATCATCAATCATTACTGCTAGGTGTGTAATGGCCAGTTGGGTTACTATAAGACTACTTCTATTGTTATATTTAGCTAAGTCCAGACAAACTATTATTGAATATCGTATCGTTACGTTACAAATTTCTACACTCTGTGTTTTGCGGCTACATCTACGGTGATGTCATCGGCAAAGTCAAGCAGTTTTTCGTGCCATCACTGGTTTTATACGTAGAGAGGGCCCATACGTAGCTCGGTACTACTCACAATGGATATTTCGGTATCTCTAAGTAAATAAGTTCGTTAAATATATAATTGTAATTAGCGTATTGAAGGTGTATTTTTCAAAAATATTGAACCAGATGTCTCCTCGTGCGCCGTCGCACACATATCGGTGTTTTTCTCTTGCAATTGCCTTATGTATATGTATATTTCCTGTTTATCTAACAAACTTATTGAACGATAAGAGGATTGACTGGTGGCTTGTCTCCTTTCGGCAACAGCACCAACTTCTGTTCATTCCATTTATTAGGGAAAGTGATTTCTTTGAAGCTCCCAGTATCCAGGACCTCTTTCTTAGTGGGCGAAGAGCCATATTCTCCGCGTTTAATGAAATTTTCCAGCAAATATTGTTATAATTATTTGTAGGGTGCTAACTCCTTAATATACTAGTGTGTGAGAGAGAAAACAAACAAATTTAAATTTGCCAGAATATAGCTATCACATCCATTTGTATATATATATATATATATATATATATATATATATATATATATATATATATATATATATATATATATATGTATAAATATATATATATATATATATAAATATATATATATATATATATATATATATATATATATATATATATATATATATATATATATATATATATATATAAACCCTCATCGTTCTAGTCGAACTATCCTGAACTTTTGATTTCAACTGTCCGGATCTAGACCGATCCGATATTAAAGTTAAGTTAAGTCTTGCATATTTTTGCCTGTAAAAGCATTTCGGAAACATTTTCAAAATTATTACAAATGGTTTAGGGGATAATCCCGATTTGGATAGACTGCTGCACATTGCATTGCTCTGTAAAGCAAGAAGCTTTTTTATGTAATTTTTTGACGTGTGTTGTACTTCGACTTCGTGCTTGTATCTTGTAATCCACTAGGCCGGTTTCAATCTGATGATGACGTCATTGAATGACAGTGTGATCGAAAAGATCAAATCCATCTCAAGCAAATGCTACCGGACTTGATGTTTCTACTGTGCGATTCGTATATGTACGTTAAGTAGTGACGTGACAGGCGAATTACAAGAACTTAACTCGAAATATCGAATTTATTTTGATTGATTGTGACGTTATGATATAATTTTGTATTTCTGAATTCACTTGCTCTGGTCGCCACAGCTCCATGACACGATATAGTTAAATGAGTTCTGCACTCCAACAGAGCCGATGTGATCGCGCAGATCACCGATCATATAGTCAAACGCATATCGATAATTGAACCCGGTAATAAATGCTAACTATACAAACAGTAAATGACTGGTGTATATACTCAACAGACATAAGTCTATTACTTAATTGTTTTTTTTTATTTTTTCTTATTATATATTGAAACTAGTCTTTGCAGACTTACCATCAATTTACTTCTGAATTCTTTAAAACTAATCTATAAGGAGGTCACTATTGATCCAGCCATGCACCAATGCCTATCCGTTAAAGTATAGATAGCTGCTCTTATACTACCGAGCTTGACGCGTTTGGTTCTTTTTAGTCTCCTAACCAAATGCTCACTATCCACTAGCCTAGAGGCTTTCGCATTGACATGTTCCATTAGCCTTGATTCATGCTACGTTACAAATCTTTTTACTTTGTGTTTTATATCCGAAATATTCAAATCACGAATGTGCCAGGGTGCATACAACCCCACAGTTGAATGTCATATAGTCAGATCGGCTTTAGAACATGATTGCAAATCAGTATTTTGTTGCTAATGCTTAATTTAGACCTTCGTCCGATTAACCAGTACAATTGTCTATATTTAAAATCAAGCTCTTTGATTTTCTATCGGTCACTTGTTCCACTGGCATTTCATCACTTGCACATTGAAGTTTATTTATAGCCTCTTCCACGTTTTGCCCTGTTACTAGTATAGCAGAATCGTCAGTAAACGTAGCTATGCTTTCTCGGTTGGATTGTGGTATCTCACTTGTATATAGTAGGTAAGGGACTAGCGGTCTCTCAGCCCAGAATACTGATCTTCTTGTATTACTCTAAAAAACCTTTCAGATAAATATGTTCTGAAAAGATCAACATATGGTCCCGAAAGCATAACATATAGTTTATGTATTAAACCCTCGCGCCATACCTTATCGAAAGCTGCTGTCACATCCAGACATGTGAATCCAAATTGGTGATTCGGTATTAGCTCTCTATTTTCTATTATTGGCTTCATTTTTCTCAAGAATAGTCTCTCCATTAGCTTTGAAATGATAGGAAGGTGGTCGGATGACACGATTTAGCTTAATTTGGTGTATGCGGTTTCGGTAGCATAATAACCTGAGCAACTATCCAGGGAGAAGGAACATGCCATAATCAAAAATAAGAGCATACGGGAAATGACTTAGTTTAAAAATAGCTTTCTTTGGTATTTGATTTAGAATTTCTCCCGTTTGCTGACCTCAGATTGAATTTTATTGCCCTAGTAACTTCTTTCTGGATTATTTGAGGAATTCTACCCCAATAATTATTGCTTCCATTTTCGATTAAAACATCGAAAATATCAGCCAGATGATTAGCAAAATCTTCAGATTTTGGTTTGTTATCCCTAGCTTACGAGCCATCACGTCGCTTAATAGAAGCGATCTGCGTTATTTGGGGTTTTATACTTTTTGTTGCTTTCCATTGTGAGTAGTTTGTATTTCAAATAGTTTAAAAAACTGTCAATTTAAATGAAAAATATTTATTGCTGAGAAAGATTTTAATCAGTTGTTGAATATGCTATATATGTAGAATATTTTCTTCTTGCAGTTCATATAGCGAAAGCACAATCTGGTATAACATCGGATGAATACATACAAAATTTCCCCTCATCATTATAAAACAAAGTTCATATAAAAGCAAGTAAACCAAAACACAGTGATTTTTATACACACAACTATATACGATTACGCTAAAGTCTTATACACAACCTGCAGCATATTCGAGTCGACTCCATTCATTAGATTCAATATATGAACAATGTATACGTACGTAGACAAACATTTTACATTATACTATCGCGTTCTCTTACAATGCTCATATATATATTCTCCACTCTCCACACATCGACTTGATACACACAGTGTTTTCGTTTTTCTAATTTTTCTTTTCGATTTTATATAAAAAAAAATATTTTTTTTCATTCAAACAGCTGACTTTGTTCAGAAAACAGCTGCGCTCAAAACGACGTGAAAAAAAAAAATTTATAAAAATAATTTTCTTGTTTTATTTGGTTTGTGTCATTACTAGAAAATTTAATTAAATTAATTAATTAATTAAATATAAAATAAAATAATTAATATTGTTGTGAAAGTGTTTTTTTTATTGTTCCACGACAGACAATAATCTCTAAGTGCATTTGGTTGGTTTTTAATTACAAAAAAAAAAATTTAAGTAAAAAATCATCTTGGTAGTGTCAAATTTCAGTTTTTATGAAAATAATAAGAAAAGTGAAGATTTGTGCAAGATTAACTTACATTGTGTAAAAAACAAAAAATACAAAGAAACTGGAACTAGGATTTGTTTCGCGAAGCAGATATACAATTATCAAAGGTAAGAATTTTTTTTATTATGTGAGACGCGATACTGAAGTGTGCCCAATTGAATCGGCAATGCATTAAATATTATCTTGAACGCTTGCCAACATTTGTTAAATGTTTATAGTGTTATAACCTTTCGATGAGTTTTTTGACCCCTTCAAATAATATTCTTTCGAAAAATTCTTAAATCCCAGAAATTATACCAAAAAGTGTAAGAAAAATATTTTCGGAACGAATTATTGATTGGCCTGACTTTATTTAGTGGCACAACCTTGACACATATATTTTTATTCTTTACGACTCAGTGTGGTATCGATTTTTCCGACAAAATTTTAAACTACTCAATCGACTTCAAAATCGAACTTTAATCAAATAAGTGGGTGCTAAGATCAGCTCGATTTAGCTTGATTGAAACTACGGCCTTGTAGAAAAACCTAAAAGAAAAGCACTGTTTGGAGGACCAACCAAATGACGTAGTAGTTAAAGCTGCTTTAGTTGTAGTGAGACAGTTTTCTGATCTCTGCATGGTTTTCGACACAGAAGACGCAATTGATTTCACTGGCAATCGGTTTTTATATCCTGTACGTCCGCTTCTGAAATCAAAATAGAGTGTTGATTAGACCCGTTGTAATGAATGGATGTGAGAGGTGGACTTTGACCGATGAGAACGAAAGATGGTTTCTTATAAACGAGAAAAGAAACATGCGGGTGATATATGGCTAAAACGCAACGTTGATGGCCGAGTACGCCCGTTCTATTTGCTGATCAAAATCTGAAAGAAACAGCGATCTTTGAAGGGAGAGCCGCCATTCGATAGGCTAAGAGGTCGCTGAATTCGAAGGCTCCACGGCATAGATAGCGATCTAGTATCTTCTATTTGTTAACAACAGTATATAAAGAACTGGTTCGTGATCGACCCCGATGGAGTCAGATTGTTGACAAGGTACGGACCAACAATGGCCGATAAAAACCGATAAACAAAAAAGATGTAGCGTGAGGTAGTGGGTTCCTAATCCCGATAAAGGTGAGAGGTAATCGTACGTCCTCGATTGTACAGCCTCGAGCCCCAAAATCGATTCAAAAGATAGAAACAGACTGACACTGCTTGTGATATATTGATTTTGTTTTCTTATCTAGATTTTGTATAATCTGGGAAGCTCAACACACTTGACAAAAACGGTAATCTCTCTGACATCCGAATTGAAAATTTGAGCAATTCGGAAATTTTCAACACATTCGGATAAAACTAGGTCAGTTTGGATAAAAATGATTTCCGCTTGAATCAGATTAACCAAAGAAGATAAGTGACTTTATGCATGTAGTTGTCGAATCTAACAATTTGACTTTAAATGAAAATACTTACGTATCCTGTGTGGTTCAGAAGTTTGTCTTGATTTACCGCGTTATGTTCAATGCCCAAAAAGGAGAATTCCACCGAAATCGATCAGTCACTGATTGACAAGTATCGTTCTTTCCCAGTACTATGATACATCTTGTAATATACACCAGGTTTTCCTTAGATTTCAAGCTAGTCTAAATGAATCGATCAATCAAGCAGGTCTATAATATATGATTGAATATATGGGACTCCCAAAAGAACAGTAACGCAATCGCAAAATGCCTCAAACAGTGGGCTCCCAAATTTTACAATTAATTCTGGTGTTTGGCAAAAAGATTTTACAGCCTGTGATTAACTTTCTAGAAGGGTTCGACACTCCGCGAATGATAGTATCGAGTCTGTCGCAGAAGGCAGGTGTCGACCGCCTCATATTTTTTAGCTATTTATTTGGTCTATAGAATGAACCGTTTGGATTAATTCATTGGGTCTATGTTCGGGGAATATGGTTGCCATTGTTGTGAAGAAATGAAGCTGTAAACTTGTTCTTGTAAACGTTTTACGGGCTTTATAGAAGAGAGAGAGTCTTGCTGAAACGTGTAATGGTTATTACTTAATTGTTTACGGCCCAATGTATTGAAAGCATCGTTTAAAATCTTTTAACGGTAGATTTGTTGATTTATATCTTTACGGCTTCTTTATGAAACCAGTGGTGAGTATCCTATTGTACTTTTGGTAATCAGAAAAGACCAAATTCTTAAGCTGGCGAGCAATTGTTTGCTTTTGCTAGGCAAACAGTCTGTTGTGCAAGTATATAATGCCCCCATGTTTCAAGCAGAGATATTGAGATTTTTTGCCTATTGACCTGCTCTTGCCTATTGACTTTGTCTACTGCTCTTTATCGTTGATTATATTGAATTCTGTCCTTAACCTTTTGAACCATTTCTGGCGATGTTGTTGTTTTTAAATGTCCACCTCCATGGCGTTTTTTTATGTTACATACCAAAGTGTTCGCTCACATGTAAATCTCGTAGATCATTAATAATGGCTGGTTGCGATTTTCCAGCCAAAAATAATATTTTAGCTGCACTGGCAAACGGTCTGCTTCCGTAAACTTGTAAACAACATAATAGACTGACGTTTGACAAAAATATGTGGTTGCTACAGCAGTGTGAAGTTGGACGAGCCTACTAACCATAATTGAGCAAAGGAAGGTACAACAAATCATGTGTGTGTCATAAAGCAAGAGTTCTACCGAATTACAGATATATTTACTCTAGTCTAGTTACATTTACTTCCCTAGCTACCTTTTACTAAACTGACGAATTCTATACCTGCTACTGTTTCGACGTGTATATCGCGATGGATGCTTGTATTACGTATAGGTTGAATAACTATCTTATACAACCAAACCTTGCAGCCTTGGCTTAAGTTAAAATATTTCTCATTTAACCAGTTCATTTTAACACATTTTAGGTTAAACAGTTGACGTTTGGATTCGATGTGTTTTATCCTGGTGAGCTTTCTATCTAAGTATTACCCCATGTTGCTGGTTTTGTAGTGAGGTAATTTTATTTAGTCTCCCTAGGCTCCCGGGCATCTTTGTTTATGGATTGTAATGTGAGGTGATTTTGCTCGTTTACCTCGATTGCTATGTCATCAACAAATGTTGAAATCAATACGTATTTTATTGTTGGTAGATCTTCAGTTGAAATCAATTAAATTGTTGGTCCCAATGTACTACCTCGTGGCACATGCACTACCTCGTGGTACTCGAGCATGAACTTTGCATAAATTGGACGATGTTCTAACTTTGTGTAAAACCTTTTATGCCTTACTTTATCAAATATTTGAGCTATCTCCAAAAATGCTGCACAACTTGTTCTGTTCAAAAGAATATCTGATGTCTGGAACGACTTAATGAACTTGTCTCACATCCGCCAACGTAGCGTAGTGGTTAAAGCTGCGGCAGTTTAAGCGGGAGGTACCGGGTTCGAATCCCGATAGTGGCAGGATGGTAAAGGGATTTTTCACCATACGATTACGATCGATGGTGTGAATGAACACATCTATCACCCCCTATTGGAGTGCAGAATATATGGGCCAACCCATCTCCCATGTCAGTACTATAGGCTGTCATGGAGCTATGCAATGTGCAGATGGTTCTACGAAAATCGGACCTATAGCCGTACGTCCTCGATTTGGCTGTAATGGCGTAAGGTAAGGACGTTAATAAGCGAACCGCGAAAGATTGTAGAGATTGTAGAGTTAAAAAAAAACTTGTCTCACAGTTCCCTGTTCTTATCTTAATCAAAATTGATGAACGGAATTATAAATTTTTACTAAATAAGGTGTGAGTGGATCTAGATAATACTGAACGGCCTTGTCTCTCTCTTTGACAAAGCTATTTTCAGATTTTTGATGGCTGCGTTTAAAGTTGATTTACGGGTAGATGATCTATAGCTACCACTGTCTACGTAATGAGCAGTTTATTCGTAGGAGCTATTGTTTCTCAATGTAGAGCTACTGAGAAAATGCTTGTTGAAAGTTTACTAGATACATTTGCGATGGATAAACTCCAATTAGTATATTGATTCGTAAGCGATCCTAATGACTCTTGTGATCTTAGTGTTATTGATATTGGTGGATTATAAGAAGGCAAGTCGTACCATGTTTCAACCATTACCGAATGTCTTACCCTTGTGACGCAAAAGTCATTTAAATCATAATCTTTTGTTTATCCGTTGGCCAATAGGTTGGATGTCTAGTGGATATGTGGTTTTATTCGACATAGTACATACATTTAAACAGTGAATTCTCTTTATGGAGATATTGATGTTGATTCACTTTGGATGTGTGAGGCACTTTACTACAGTTACACTTTACACTTTACTTTAACTGTCGCAGACACTTCCTTCGCATTGGTTTGATTTTTGTGAATCTGATGTAAAGTTCCTTTTTCTATTATTAGGCGTGTGGTTTCAGTTCTGTTCCTTAATTTATTATTCACGACGCATTCTCTATAGTTGGCGGTATGATTTTGTTCGCATTTAATTCCTCTCTTTGGTTACAGTTGCAAGTGTCATGCAAATAAACGTAGTTTGCAGTAGTTCGACGCGAATTTCTATGTTCCTGACGGTTGGTGCATTCCAAACCGTACTTTTGTTAGTGTGGCTCTTCCACTACTCTATTGATGAGTTTTGATCACGTTCTCAAGTAAAAATGTCATAGTTAAACCTTGACGGATGAGTACCTTGACACTCGACCAAAAAACATGCAAACCGATTAAGTTAGATAGTTGAATGTGTACGGACTAGCAATGACATGCAAAAGTCGCGACAGACCGATAAAATTGACAGTTGTAAAATTGAATAGACAATTTCATAAAATAAGAGAATCATTTAGCTATTGAAATATTAAAAAAATCTCTAATTTAATTAAGGAATACATAAGACAGACAGACATTATAAGGTATAATATATTTTTTTGCATAAACGTATTTTGGTGAATAACCACCGTATGCCATCTGTCGCACATGCTTGTGTAAGCATATCATCATAACCTTGAAACGTTAAGACATATATTTTATGCGAATTTTTAACAAACTTATTTACGACCAATAAAACTTTGAGATTTAATTAAGTACGTGTCCCTTCGTCTAAGCACGAATTATCATTTTTATACAGGGTGCAGTGACTTTTACAGTAAATTGATTGCCCTATTAACTAATACTATCTAATGTTTATATCTAATATGTAGTTTTAAGTAGTTTTGATTCGAACGAAGATCAAAACCTTTCATTTTCTTTAATCCATTGAATGTGCAACTTTTGACTTTTATCTCGTTCACGTAACAGACTCGTCTATGATTGTGTTTTGTGCTCTTTGCACATTTGTAATTTATATTTTCTATTGTTTTGCAATTGTCTTGATTAAATAATAAAATTGTATTTTATAATGGATGGGTTTTACAGATCGTGTCAACAATCTGAGACTCCTTCGGTTTCGATTACGAGCCAGTTCTTCCTTATGTCGTAAACAATTTAGAAGATGACATATCGCTCTATAAGAAGCTGTGAGGCCTGTCGTCAAAAGCGACATATTTAAGCTTACGGAAAGGTGCACCCCTTCGCTGTACACCAACGCGCATCTCACTGTCCTCTCATGTCTTGTACGATATCAGAAATGCGCATTATTTCCCTAATTGAAAAGCTCGGTATAAAAGCTATCGTTAAAAAGCCCATGTGATGTTGGAAGATTTTAAATATTATTTCTGAGTTGTTGTTATTCGCTAGTCCGGCTTCGAAACCATCAAATCCATTTCATCGGAAATATGCTATCGGACTAGATATGTGTATACCTGTGCGATTCGTATATGTAATTTTTAATCGTGACTATCAACGTCGCATTTTGGGCCATATATCCCACGCATGATTCTTCTCTTGCATGCTAGAAGTCATTTCTCATATTAATTCGTCAAGGTACAACTCTCACATCCACACATGACAATGAAATGATCAACACTCAACAATTGTACAATTTCAGAAGTTTACTTCTGAATAAATATCTCTGCTGTCAAACCAAGCGAATTGCGCTCATTGTTGAGTGGTTATACTAACAGCATTCCACCACCCATACTTTTTCTGCCTGTCTCATTTAGCAGTCTTCCTGGCTAGAACTGCTTATTTCTCCCGATTGTAAACCGAGTTTGTTACATGCAGACATTGTTCACTTCATTAGACTGATAATTAGATCGCTAAATGCTATTGCTGATATGATCTTGTTATTTTCGTTGAGTTTCTTCATTTCGTCAGGGAGGGGGAATATATGTACTATTAAATAAATCGGAGCATCGTGCTCTGATATAAAGAGGTCGTCGTGTAATTAAAAATGTTGTTAAATGACTCTTTATCGTGGGTTTGGTTTACATTAATGGGTACACGAACACAGGTTGGCTAAGCTAATGGGATGGAGGCAACACTTGTTTGGTGGTTTAATGTCATGCTTACGTCAAGAAGAATTACTACAGACTTAGACAGTGATACGGCTGTGGCGACCACCCACAAACGATGCATTCAGAATAGAGTTCTGTCTCCGCTCTTGTGATGTCTTGTTGCTAACTAACTCCTAGTTCACACCCTAGGAAAACTGAGATGATTCTTTTCATTAGACGCGGAACTCTGGGAAACTTTAGTCTTCCAAAAACTGGGGCTCGTGCGAACTCATCCTTTTCAGAAGTTTACTATCTGACGATTCAAGTTCTTTGAGCACTGCCAGATATGCTGGAAGGTCATTTGGCCCTTTTGAGCACTGTCAAAGATGCTGGAAGGATACTATGGTGTCGAAGCACGCTATAGGGAAATTATTTCGTGTAATTATTACCAAAAATCACATATTGGACTACAGCAGCCAACTCTACCCCTCTACTATTTTCAGGTGGAAATTGCTGCCATTTTGAGAGCAGCACTCTTGGCAAAGAAGATGGAGTGCAGAGATCGTCGTATCTACATCCTTTATGACAGAGCAGCTGCTCTAAAGTTGATTGTCTCCAATCGCCGATAATTGCTTTTAATCGACTTGGCAGTCTGACTGAAGTTAGACGTATATTGGCAACGTATATTGGCTGATAAATTGATCCATTGGGTGGACCTTCCACGTTAAATAGAACGAAGCCCGCCCTAGCAGTGGTGACCAGTTTGCTGATGTGAACCAAAACAGATGGGATAACCTAATCTCTTGTCACCTATCTTTTCTTATGATAAATAAATCAGTAGAGTCCTTCATGATTTATGGTAGATCCACTTTGACGATCTTGCTGGGTATTCTCACGGGATATGGTTATCTGAATAACCACATTTTCCTATAGATTGAACTGTTTTGAACCATGATTTTAGCACAACTGATGACCTTGACGACACCGAATATCTTGGGCTTCAATCGAAGAACAAACAGGCTTCAGAACTGAGAGTGTACGATTGATAAAGGATGTCACAATGAGCCAATCGAGCCTGAATGACGGGGGAAAAATCATAGTCCAAGCAAAGCTTGCATATTCGATTATTGATTGGTTGGAAGTACAACACTTAGTTATCTCCACTGTGTAGTAATGTATAGCCTTGGTTTTCTCATCTAGGCCATCGCGTTTCTAAAAGAGTCTCGATTCCCTTCCGAAACCCGTTCATACATATGATAAGAAATTTGTTTGTATTCATCTCAAATCATTATCGATTTGTGTCTTGACTTTTTGGTAAAATTTTGTATTCGATGGGGGAGCAGCGCTTGTATACGATAAACATTTCCCAATTAATTTTTGTTGTTGATTTTATCCTCCACTGTTGAGGAGATGGAAAATCAAGATAGATTCACCCCGATCTTATTTTCCAAAAAATTAACTTTTTTTTCCTATTTAATTTCAAGAATTTAAAATACTTTTGCAAAACAAAAATCTTATTTTAATGATGGTTCTTGAATGCGTATACACGTACGAGGAGAGTAACAAAAGTTCGCTTAGAGGACCAGAAAAAAAATTTGGTTTTCGGATCGTACTTATACTACCAAGATTCGTCATCAGTAAAGACTTTACCTGGCCGCCCAGGTGTCGTTGTGGTTAAAGCTGCGGTAGTTGGAGCGAGAGGTCCCGGAGTGTTCGAATCGCGATAGGGACAGGATGCAAAACGCAATTTTTCACTATCGATCGTTTATTAGGAAAAAGTTAGCAAAAGAGACTCGAACCTCTTTTGGGGCCTCATTTAAGATTCTTGGAACCCATCGAGCAGATTGCTTCGTGTATCCCAAATAATTATTTAATATTCGCCATGGCAATTAAGGCCAATTCATCACCAATAATTTCGTGTATCAATCAGGAGCGTCATAGTAACGTCATCAGTGAAAAAGTTTGGCCGACCTTCTCGGGACTCATCTTCTACAAAAAAATGTCCCTTCTGGAATCTTCAGATAGCACTTGCCAATAGTCTGCAGAGACGCCTAAATAGTCTGTCATCGATTACGACGAAAACCGAAGAGATTCACATAGCATATTTCTGTTTCCGTTGGTGGTGGTCTGTTTCATCCTCAGCTAGTAAGCTTTTTCTCCTCTCATAAAAGAATTGCAAAGGATTTGATCTTTTTGGTGGTTTTCATCTCAGTGAACTTCTGTTGCTCCCCTCGTATTATATATTATAGACGCAGATAGATAGCTAGCTGCTGCTGGTATTGAAAAGTTTTCGTATAAATAGCCTTAGGACTATGTTTCAGGTTTTCTTATATATTAAAGTCGTATACCGTAAACAAAAAAAGTTTGACAGATCAAAAAAGCAAACAGACGTAAAACAATTTTTGATATATGGTACGAGTACGATAATTTAACTTTTACTCATATCAATATAACGACACACAGGAGAAACACTGTGGAAAGGGGGCATATGGTATGTATACCGAAGATTTTATGTATCTAATTTATTTTTTAAGGTTCATTTGATATATACAAACCCATTACGTAAACCCTTTCTCGATATATGATTAGGTGAAAGAGTGTTTAACTCAAGGGATGGGAAGATTTGTTAGCACATATTAGGAACACTTTAAAAATTCTGTCTGTCAATTAACTCTTCCACTTGTTATATAAAATCAATAAACCCTTAAGAGTGGTTTATCAAGACGATGGAAGATAAAACCGAGAGATTTTATATATAAACGTTTTTTTAATATTTAATGAATTCTATATAAAGGGTATTCCAATAAGAGAATTCATTTTGATATTTAAAAGGCACCAATGAATGTATATTTCATCCTCATTTGTGGATGTATGTGTTCGAAAACTGAGGTTCATTGGTATATACCTCATCTTTCACGTAGCCCTAAAGAAAAAAGTCAAGAGATATTAAATGACAAGATCTCAGGGGCCAATTGTGCTCACCTATTTGAGAAATAAAACGGCTAGGAAACTTTTCTTGAAATAATGCGATCGTTTTGTTGCTTGTGTGGCACGCAGCGTCGTCTTGCTGAAAATAAACGTCGTTCACATCAATATCTTCCAATTCCGGCCATAAAAAATCATTAAACATTGCTCGGTAACGCAATTTCGAAAAAATAATGTCCAATCACACGGCCAGAGCAAAAACCAAACCGTGACACGTTGAGGATGGAGAGGCTATTCAACAATCATTCTTGGATTTTCTGAATCCTAAATGTGACAATTTTGCTTCTTCTTATTAACGGAGCCTCCGAGGTGAACATTGGCCGCATCATTGAAGATGGTTTTTCGATGAAAAGCCGGATCATTTTGATGCATTTGAAGGATTCAATCAGCGAGTATACGACGTTTATGGTAATTGACCGGCTTGAGGCCTTGTGTTAACTGAACTGTAAAAGCCTTAAGACCCAAGTCTTTATGCAAAATACGGTGCAACATCGTTTGTGAAATGTCTAATTCCAAAGATCGACGAGGAATCGACAAACCTGGGGTTTCTTCATCAGCAGTCGTTATTGCGATAGCATTCCTGCGTAGTTTGAGGAACTGCAAGTACGGACCCATACTTGTTCGAAAGAACAGTGGTATAATGCAACATTCGTTGGATTATGCCTGAACGCCTCTAATGTCGTAGCCAAGGTAGTCTGCAACAATAGCAATGGGACATAAATTAGCAAATTCTGTTGTTCTTAAACATTACTAAATTGCCCCAACAGCTCAAACTTATTACACCAGTTTCTTTATTGCCGGCCGAGAAAGTGCTTCACGCTTATACAAAATTGACAGCTGCCCTAGGTTAGGTTAGGTGGAGTGGCTGATACAGCACACAGACCGGTGACAGTCCGTTGTGATACGATAGGATCTAACTTCCATTTCGAGATCAGAGAGGCAGTCCATTAAGAATTTACCCAAATATTCATGTTTTTTGTGTGCTAAAGCCGTCGTGAGCATAGGAGGTGAACTAGTTTCTAGACCTAGCCTCCTCGCAGTTCTCTAAGTAGGTCCGAGGGGCCGAGAAACCAGACTATCTGAATGTCGAAAAGCTTATTCATCTCATTCATATACAAGTGCCAACCCCACGCCACTCTAGACGTCACAGAAGGACCTCCTCAGTCGCTATCACCTCTGCGTCGTACACCCTACAGTGATCAGGGAGACGAACTGATATATCTACTTCCAATTTATTACCGAAGACTCCAGCTCCTACTTTACCGTGTAGCTTGGAGCAATCCGTAAAGAACTGCAATGTTTCTCCTCCAACATTCCAGTTCTCTAGATTCGCCAGTTCCTTCCTTAGTGATCTAACTATCGTCAAGTGCCCTGTCTGAATGCAGTTCCACTGAGATATGACTGACAGTCGGGTGGCCGTTATCGCCAACTTCTGCTTACCATAATTATCGACGGAGAGAAGGTGAATATAACGTCCAAGGCAGAGTTTGTGTTGTCCTCAGCTCCTCGCTTATAAGCATGCAGGCCATTCTTTGCACTTTCTCGATCCCCTTTTTGTAAGTTACTTTATCAAGGGCGGACCACCACACGCTCACCCCATACATAAGTACAGGTCGTTCTACGAAATTAAATAGCCAATGTACCATCTCGGCTTCAGACCCCATCTCTTTCCGTTGGCGTTTCTGAACGAGTACATTGCTATATTAGCCATGTTTACTCTTTCGAACATGTTGAGCTTCCAACTAAGTTTACTGTCCAAGCCATTTAAGAGAGATGGAACTACCCTAATAGCTATTCAAAATGAAACCTCGTATTGGAAAACCTTTTACATATATTAAAAATTGGTACATTTCTGTATCATATATATTATATATTTATATGAATGTTATCCTGAATTAAGTATTCCAATAAAATATTCATAAGGTTGGTAGATAAAGAAGAAAAATTTATTATATGCCCAACACCACCCGCATATCTTAATCCTTGTGAAAATATTTATGTACATCTCGAAAATATATTTGAGCATAAAAAACCGCGGATCAATATTTGTATATGTGTATAGGCATGTACTCATGTCCATCGAATAGATTATTCTCAAGAACGCACTTTGAGATGAATCCCCTTCATATATGATATAAATATTCTAGAGACTGACCATCTCAATCATTTATAATGGGTTTGAGTGTATATGATGTGATTTGGGTATATCGGTATACATACGAGTATACGAGAAATTAGGAAAAATAATTTAATGGATTATGTTCGGGATGGCCAAGAGAATGAACCAAAAATTAATTAAAAATTAAACCCAAAAACTAGAAACCTAATATTATTTTTTTTTTGTCCAAATCGACCATTTCGAAGTGAGGTTGTAAGTAGAAGAATTTACCAAATACAATCTGTGTTGTTAGCTCATCCTTTTTGTATATGAAGTTGAAAAAAACAAATGTGATTAGGATTAGGACATTATGTACATGTTTCTAAACTTGGTAAGCTGCATATGTTAATTTATATTTATAATTCAAGAAATTACAACCCCAACTGTCCCAAAACATGTTCGATTAAATAGTATCGGGTTCCAATCTCGATATACTTATTTGATTAAAATCGATGATGTAAGTGGATCATAGTTTCATAGTTCAATCGCCGGTTGTAGCTTAATGGTGAAGACAGTTTCTCATTACGCCGTGGTCTCGAGTTCGATTCTGGCCGTTGACCAAAACTTAACATGCACCAGATGACATAAAAAGCGATTTTATGTAAAATTGGGGTGCTGATACGTTAAAATAATTAGTAAGGTGTTGAGACGCAGTAAGGGCCGTTTACCGCCTCTAAGCCATTATTATTACTATTTTTTCCGTCACTCAGGCTCAATGATTAACATATCGTTGCCGGAGGGGTTGGATGGGCTTTTATAGTCCCATATGTGATTTCCAGTAGTATAGCTACATGAAATAATTTCCCGAAGACGTGCTTTTTGGTTATGCTTTTAGGTATTATGGTTACGAACATAATGTCTGAGGGCATGTGGGCAGTTGTGTGCCGGCCCATCTCTCTCCATATTTGACAGTGCCCCGAAAAGCCAAATAGATTGTCTTTGTATTGTAGGCGAGCGGCTGTTTGCGCTGCACACCTTTTGATTCAAAGATCAAGCGGCAGCAGACCAACAGCCATCTCAAGAGCCGCTGTACTGTACCAAGACAAACAAGTCTTTGAAGGCGGTTTAGAGGTTTCCCTCCAATCAAACGAGATTATGGGTCTGATCACTGATACGTATGTCCAGTACACGCGTCTAGGTTTCAGGCCCCATAATTTACCAAATGACTGTTTGTATTTCCAGTAAATGTTGCATGCTTTGATGCATTTCTCTTCTATATGTTATGTCCAAACCCCCAAACCCCCAGATACTTGACTTTCGAAGAGAAAGGGATCGTGTGAGCCCCAATTTTTGGAAGACTAAAGTTTCCAAGACTCATGCGTCTAGAGATAAGAACCATCTCAGTTTTCATAGGATTGACTGAAAGACTCTGGTCACTACACCAGGCTACAACTATGTTAATCGTATATTGCATACAATCACATATTACATTCGTATATTGACCTACCAGTATTATGGCGATATCATCAACATAATCCTGGCAGAAAAATCCGTTGTCGTTTAGTTGAACTAGGAGTGATTTGACCACAAGACACCACAAGAGCGGAGACAGAACTCTCCCCTGAGGACATCCCTTTCGGGTGGTCATAAGTCTGCAGTAACTCTCCTTGACCTATAATCATGACGCTAAACCACCAAACATGTGTGGTCTCTATGCCATATCTTTCAGCTGCAGAGATCATTGCATTGAAGGACGCATTGTCAGAAACTCCTTCAATGTCCAGAAACGCTCCGAAGGCAAATTCTTTGTTGTCCAGTGATCTTTCAATCCGTCCAATGACTTCATGGAGTGCTGTTTCAACAGATCTGCCTTTCTGGTATACCCGTTGTTTGGAGTGTATGGGATTTACTAATAGTGCATTATCGCTGAAATGCCTGTCCACCAATCGCTCTAAGCATTTAAGTAGAAAAGAGGACTGGCTGATAGGCCGAAAACTTTTTGCCTGATCATTTCTATAGGCTTTCCATTCTTTGGGATAAACACTACCCTGACTTTTCTCTTGGAATGTACCGCAGAGCCAAACTGGCTCTGAAGATATGTTCAAGGTGGTCTAGGATGATTTCCAGTCCTTCCTGTAGGGATGCAGAGTATTTATTTACTATTATCATGGACCGTCTATTACTATCTTGCGATAGCTATCCTGTGCAGTACGAGAGGAACCACAGATATGGTCCCATGGTTCAATACTTGTTAGAGAGAACAGTGGTATGATGCAACTTCCGTTGGATTATGCTTGAACGCGTTTAGGGTTGTATCTACCTTCAGATCGATACTTTATGGTTAAATTGATGGCATGGTCTAAATAAGCGTATTTGTACTGTGAACCGAAAGATAGTGAACTATAATACCAGATCAGGTCGATGTCAGAGGAAACTCTGATGGAGAAACGTAGCAGTTCTAAAACGATAGTCAGTATTGGGTATAGGGCGAAATACAAATGGAACCATCTAGTATGGACAACATAAACTTTAGCACAATCAATTTAAGCACAGTCAGCTTTTTCCTAATATGTATAGTGGGGCTTTCTTACTTTGGTATGATCGTACTATTTTTGTAAATCATCTCAAGGCTTGATTGTCTGGTCCGTTTGTATTTCGTCTCAAATGTGCTCCAACTATGCATCTTAAATCGTCGATGAATGACCGGCACCACACATATTAGGGTTTTAACTGTTCTAGTTTTTGTACACCAAACACTGTATTGGCCATTGCGCTGCAAAAATCTGAATAAGATCTCCTACTGGCACTCAAGATATGCAGCAGGCATAAATATTTATTTCGCCTTCGAACCGAGACAAGAATATCCCATACTTCGTACACCTTAGTTAAAACTTCTAGCCTTTTGAGATCCGTTAAGATCATTTTAAAAACATGAGTACGGTGGATAGAAGCCACTACTGTGATATAGAAGTGGGAACAGCAGAACATATACTGTGACAATGCGCGGCTATTTTCCACCAGCAACTTTTCAGTACAGAAGTTCTCTGTGGATCGCGATGCTTGTGGTGATTTCGCACGCATGACCTTCCAAAACAATACTGCAATTTATGTAGATTCTTCGCTAAGATGACGATGACTATAAGTCATATGATCTTAGCCGAAATTCTTTCAAACCGATTTATTATTAGTTGCTTCGAAAATCTACAGCACTGCTTCTTCTATTATTTCGCGTATACCACTGCTTTCATGCGAGTAGTTCCCGCATGTTAAACATCATCGACTGAGCTGTGGCACAGAATGTTCGAGAGAGTCCACAAACATCGATAAGACAACGAACACTTTTAACTAGTAGAAATGTTGGTGAAAGACCTAAAGATGTTCCCTTACAATATGCAAACTGTTTATACCATTTGCTTGGTTATTTGAAATGATTATTGAAACCCAATGTGGAAGAACCCATTATCATCCATTGTCATCATTATCTAGGAATAAGAAGTGTTGACATCAATATATTCGGACTGATTGCTCGGCCTATTCTACAACTGAATCGCAAACACGATAACTTTCGAGCGCACACAGCCCAATTTTCTTAAGGTGGTGTCTTAAGGCAATGTGAATAGAGTAGACCCGTGAAAAATTAGTGAATAGTTTCAACATGGGTATTCTAGTGTTAAAAGCTCCTTGCTTATCGGTCAAGAGAGAAATCATTTTATCAGTCTTGGGTCTGAAAAGTTACACCAATATGTGGTCCATTTTGAAGCCATCCAGCACTTGGCTCTGCAATATCATCCTGTGAATCCACAGAAATTTTTCGGTTCCCTTAAAAATAAACTATTAAGTCACATTATAATACAATTGTAGCTGGCTCTTAAGATACAAACCATTATATTTCCTGCTAAAATTAACTTCACCTCAATAAATATGTCTATGTAGTCTGACTGGCTTAATATGTAGCTGAAGAGCTTAAATAATGGATCTCAAGAATAACCCTAAACCTAATAGTTTCTTTCCGGATCTCAGTAAAGCCTCTATTGTCCTGCTGAAGGAAGCCAATTCCATTAGTGTGTTCCTTTGATAGTACTTTTAAGAGTCTGGCTGATGAGTGCAGTTCATCGATTTCCCTCACAGAACGTTTCCATGGTTATACAAGCACTATTGGGATCATTTTTTACATTTTTATGTAAATTATGTATAAAACAGTGTAAATTACATGTAAAACACGAAGATAACAGCACTGCCATCTGTCTTTGAATGTCTCAACCGCCGTTCAGTTTGGTCATTTACATAAGTAGATAAATGCTTATTTGCAAAATCAATTAGCTGCAGGTCCACGTTATTAGTTGGAAATATATTTTTATACCTTCACCCGAGCCAGTTAAGGTGTTTTTTAACGGAATCTGTTGATAATTCTAATCTTAAACAAATTACTGTGACATTCACTATATAGTCGAAAACAATTGAACACAATTTTAAACAGTAAAAAGATTTTTTAACAGATGGTACTTATTAACAATTAGATTTGATAAGAGATGGCGTGTCTGTGTTTTTTTTATACGAAATCATTTTTTAGATATACAATGTAGCAAGTAGCCTTATGTAAATTACAAATTTTTTACATGTCACAGCTTCAACTACTTTAGCCAGTTCCAGTCACTATAGCCCAGTAGCGGTCCGTGGGTTTCAAACATGGGTGGGCAAAATTATATAAAACTTCATGAAAAATTAAATTAAAAATAGAAGTGTTATCGATACAGAACTCTGCCATTAAAATTGTCTATTTCATTGATCAGGGTTTTTTAATTGAATATACAGCTAATTTCTTCAATCATTCGTCCCTCATTGTGCTTCTTTAATAAGATTTTACAGTTTTCAGCGTTTAAAAAACATCGTTTTGATACTGCGGTCGACATTGGTATGGTTATTATTATTATCGAAAGGCGAATAACTTCTTCGAGTATTTTTTCTAAATTGTTATTATAAATAGTTTTGCGGGCTGAAAAATCATTGTTTGCTGATAAACTACTTGTAGTTTAGATTTCAAGAGTGCTTTATCTAAAAATGGATATAAATTGGCTATTGTAATTAGCAACTGGTAAGAAAAGTTTAAAGCATAAAGCTTAATCTTTGTGCAATCTAAAAGTACTGATTACTAAATATTCTGCGTTGCTAAACCTATCGTTAACAAGCTCTCGTATTACGTCATACGCTTCTTTTAAACTAAATTTAATTGTTTAATGAGAAAAAAATCTTTCAAACGTAATAAACTTTAAATCGTTTAGTAATAAAATAAAACCACACGCTTCGCAAATCGTTCTTGTATCCGAAGTTGTGCCGTTCTGAATGGTTGCCATGCAATTTTTTTATCTCTTGCACTTTTTCATACACTACGTTAATTGTACGACCGGAAATTCCCGAGATGATATTTGGTCGTGGTAGCTTTTTGTCACAAATTTGCAATAACTTACTTATTTTTTGATGATATCCCATATAAATTGGCAAAAAATACGCGGTTCTGATATTTGTTTGGCGCACACGGCCTGAGGGACTAAATTTGAAACATAACAGTAGACAAAATATACGTTAGGAAAATCCTGTTTTAATATGATTTGCACTCCACCTTTATTTCCACTCATAACTGTAACACCGTCGTAAGTTTGAGCAGTATTTTTGTCACTGGTAATATTCTATTTGTACACTTTATCCATTAGCTGAACGATCTTGGATTTCTACGAAAGAAAGAAATCTTAAGACGACTTCTCCTGTTTAAATACGTTCTTTAGAAACTAATCAAAATATAAAGATAAATTAGCTTTTGTTTGAGACATCAGTAGTTTCTGCTTGAATGGAAATGTAAAGAATATCTTGAATTTCTGCATAAACGAAGTCGTTATATACGGTATTGATACATTTGAGAATATCATTTTGAATGTGCTTGAAAGTTTCGTTAAAAATTGGAGTAGTAGCATAATATGCTTTTAAAGTAACCTAATTTCTGCAGAATGATTCGAATATGGCTCTGAACACTTCCGGTCGATCTGAATCAGTTTTTTCATTATGGCCACATAAGGTCAATTCGCAACTGCCACAAATTTTAACTACTAACCGATATCATATTGAAAATCAATAATTATATAAAATCACGTAAGTTGAGGGAATCTAGTATTATTTAAAAACAGCAAAAGTCAACACATAAACCAAATCAAAAAACATTTTTTCTATTTCATCTCACCTTAAAATTAATTCCTATGTTAAAAAGGAGAGAGATAAAATTATACCAGCGAGTGATTTACGTCATTTGCCCACTATTCTTGTATAAAACCAAACTGAGAGACGATATTACCATGGTATTTGGTTTAATAAAATCGTAAAGCTGAGAGAGAAATAATGCATATTAATACTCAAATATGTAGCACTTTGCGATTTGCCTAATGAGAGTTTATAGACAAAATCCAAATATAAAATGCAAATAGAAGAGGAAATGCATATGTATGTATATTTTTGAGAGAAATAGAGATGAAATGAACCATTTTTTGCATTTTACATTATGTACTCGTATATGTGTGTATTAGATATATATGCATGTATTACGAATATTTTACTTTAGATCGTTTTAACATGATTTTTTGAACAGGTTACAAACAATATGCGCGTAAATTTAAAACAAATCTTTGAATCTATGTATTGTAAACGATTTTTAAACTATAATTTGTTTGATCTTGATAGAAGTTTAGTAAATGGTAAAGGTGGGCACTGCCCACCTTGCCCATTATGACGGACCGCGCCTGATAGCCGTTCATTAAAAATCACAATTGATTGTCCAAATATTTGTTAATATGGAGTTATATGGTTTGTTCCTTGTTTGGAACACTGATGATAGTGCCAGATAAACGGGAAATTGTTAATTTTTCCTAGAATGAGTAATAAGCTAAATATGCAGTCGGCATAGTGCGTTGTTTCGGCATATTTCATAATCGGGTCGTACACTAACCAATAAGAACAAATCTTCTCGTTATACCAATTGACATAGCACCAAGTTGAGCCTATTTATCTATTTCACTCCTCGCTACCGCCGACTAGTGTCCTTCGGTTCCATTGGAGTTGCCGATGCCTCCCGTCTGGCATCTCGATCACTTCGGAGAGCTCCATTGGTTGGGCCGTATTTCATCTGTTGTGGACGGACTGTCGTCCTCTCGTGTTTCAACCTGGTCTTTTTTTGTAGATTTTGAGAGTAATCGACCCGAAACCGAAGTCGATTACTCCCTTAGTCTCGGCAAGCGGAGATACTATTACCATAGTACATAATCTGGGGCCCCCCTTGGCATACTCTTGCTTAACGATCTTCCAGTTTCCTGTCGGAAGATTGGGGTTGCTGATCCTTTTAGTCTCTAGGATGTTTTCTGTGCTTGCCGGTTTGGCTGGTAACGAAACGCGTGTTTTTGGCCTGCTAGGAATCTCTTCTCTGCTTCCAGCCGCCAGCTTCACGCCTTGCCACACCTCTTCTACCTCAGATACAGCCTTCTTATAAAGCTCCACTGATCTGGCATCAGAGCACGCTATAAGTTTAACGTGCCCTTGATGCGATCCCGCATCTCTGTAGGATGGAGGGGGTCCCGGATTTTCTCTTAGGATTTTTAGGAAAACGGAGTTTAGTGCATTGTACACCAAACTCCATTTTCCCATGGTGATGCTCCCATCTTCACCAAGTTGACGGCTAGCACCAACATAAGCTACTTTACAATGTCACTGAAGCCTTATTGGGAGGCAAAACCTTGTGAGGAGTTTCTTTCTCCGCTTGCAGTTTGGCCCATTTTGTGTCGACTGGCTCTAACTCATCCTGAGGTCGCTGTCTTTTCGACACATGGTCTCTCTCTCAGTTATCGCTCCCGACCGTTTTCTTGGCTCATGCCACGGATTCGTTTAGCTGCACCTCAGGGATTGGAGCCCCCTTCAGCAGCTTCTTGATTTCTCTAGAGTTCCGATCGCCGCACCTTGAAGTCGCCTCTCTCTGGTGTTTTTGAGGGAGCCTCACCTGTACGGTTGGACCTCTCTCTTTTCCGGAGAGTGTCGGTCTCGGTTTGGTTTTTGTTTGGTTTTTTATCCATGTTGGACCTACAAATTTCGAAGAAAGATTTGGTCCACCTGCACAGAGATCCGTTTACGCAGATGAGGCTACTTACAACTGGAGGTCTCCAGGTATCCAGAGGGATCCGTTTGCAGCTGGGCTTTGTTAAATAAGCCCCCAGCCTGGTAGTTTGTTGACAAGGGTCGCGTAACACCTTAAACCGGCCCGTCTGTCGTCGTTTAGCGTGACCCGTCCACACCTAGCTCCCTTTGCCCACCCGTTCTAACGAACGAGGATCTGGAGGCGACGTCATTGTGAAGCTAAGAACAAGTAACTCATATTGAGATTTTGATGACATGCTTATTGGAAATCTACGTAATTTAATATTTTTTATGCTATTTAGGGATGGATGTACAGGGTTATCTTAAAGCACGACTAAACAATTTATTCTATATAAGAACCCAAATCCATGTCAAACGAAGTAGAATTTAAACTCAATTTATAAAGTAATTTGAGAACGACAATATTTACAATACATTGTATTGTTGTTTACAAAAATTTATTGTATAGTAAAGAAAGAGTATTCGAACTCTTAAAAATATATTCAATCGGAACATCCAACATGCTGATTGATTAAGAGTAGGGAAGAGTGGAATTTTGTATGGAACTAAACAACGAAATCGATTCAATTGAATTGATTGATGATTGATTGAGTTTAATGGAGAGTAATTTAATTAAAAATCCATTAGTAAATTACTATATGATCTGTACACAATAGTGTAAAAGTGTTTTATTTAAATTAAAGTCGAAATCTGATGTCCACAACCACCACGAGAATCAAGTCAATTTTCATTATGCCTAATGATTATATACGAAATTTTCCACTTAACCTGCTATTAATAATTTAGGAGATTTCCGACAGGCAAAATTTAAAATTCAAACGAGATAACCCAGAACTCAATCAAATTTTATTTTTCGACTGTTTGATATTCCCGTATAATTGGAAACCTCAGCAAATCAGACGAACCGAAATAAAAAGGAAATAAATGTTTAAGGATATGTATATGTGTGTATATGTGTGTATATGTATATGTGTGTGAGGAGTATATGTATTGTAAAATAGGGTTAGAAAATGATTTTAATCGAATTTCCAATCGAATCAATCGAGTGTAACCGAACGGTGGTGCGTTTGATCTTTGCCTGTACGGATAAGTCTTCTTTTAATCAAAATTCTCTACGATCAAAATTGTATGTTGTCTAAAACAATCTCTCCTTACATTAAATATTATCTTAATTTTATCTTAACGTCTTTTTATCTTATCTAACTTCTAATAAGCATACGTCTTCGTTCTATTTATTTATGCATATACATCTTTTGTCTTATAAAGGATTACATAAAAAAATCTATTACTCTCTATATAAACGACATATACTCGTATAAACGATATTAATGCGCTTGAATTGATGGCATATATAAATCTACGTCGACGACGACAACGACTACAAAATAAATAAGAAATCGAAACAAAATCTTTCGATTTATTTGAGACAATGCGAGTTAAATAAATTTTTTCTAATTTTGTAAATACAAAATGATTAGATTAGTTCGCGTATCAATTTGATAAAGGTCGTAGCGCATGTTGTTGATTGAAATGGGTTGGATTGCATTAAAATTAATTTATATACGATGAAAGAATATATGTGGGGAGTTGCCTCCTGCTGCGTTAATTCACTGTGCCGCTAGTGCAGTAGCGTCAAACAAAATCTTGAACAGTGACGGTATCTATGTATTCGAAAACATAACTGCGAGTATATTGAAAAAGTTTCATCTTAATTAGGAACTTTTTTAAACAGGATTTGTTTAGGATAAACTTCACATACTATACCGGGTGTTTCTTTTAAACTGAGACGATCAAATATCTCGAAAAATAGCCACTCTACGGAAAAAATGTCCATAATCAAAGTTTAATCATACCGCAGGGGAAATACATTTGTGCTAAAAAATACTCCCCCACCCCCCGCTTTGTAGGTGGGGCGGGGGTAACTTTTAAACTAAGATAGGAAGCCACATTTTTTATTGCAGATACGGATTCTACGACTAAAAGTACGTATAGTTTGAATGAAATATTTTGTTCGGTTCATGATAGATGGCGTTGTAATCAACGAAATTCAATTTTTTCAATTTCTTCTTCTTAGAAGTTTCGTAATCGCAAAATAAACGATAAAATACTTTAGAATGGAGCGTTTAACTATGGCAGAGGAAATTGAAATGGTTCTTGTTTATGGAGAAGCTGGTAGAAATTATGAAAATCCTGTTGCTATTTACGCTCTACGTCTTCCGTATAGGATTCGTTCACGTGCTTCATTTGGCCGTTCTATCAAACAATTTATTACTGATGGAAATGTTCAACCGAAAAAGAGGACCCGTAGAGCAACAGTCACTGGAGAAAATAATGAAATTGCTATATTGGCAGCAGTGGCTCATAATTTTCATGTTAGTACACAAGAAATAGATCACGATTCCGGATTGTCCCTCACCAGTGTTTGGAGTATTTTAAAACGGCACAAGTATCATCCATATCATGTGTCTTTACGCCAAGATCTTCATGGTGTTGATCTCCAAAATCGAGTAACTTTTTGTCAACTGGCACAAATCCGCACTGGCTTCGTCAAATTGAACATCAGCATCCTTGAATTGTCAACGTGTGGTGTGGAATAATTGGCAAGAAACTCATAGGCCCCACATTATTGAAGGCAACTTGAATGGTCAAATGTATCGAAACTTTTGGAAAATGAACTGCCAATATTACTTAAAAATTTGAGCTTGGAAGTGAGACGAAACATGTGGTTTCAACATGATGGTTGTCCTGCACACTATTCGGTGGTGGCACGTGAAATACTTAATCGTGATTTCAATGGTCGCTTCAATGGTTCAGTGATCGGTAGAGCTGGTCCGATAAATTGGCCCGCCAGATCACCAGATCTTACTGCGCCAGATTTCTGACAGAACCAACAACACGTGAGAACATGATTGAGCGAATCAGAAATGCGTGTGCTGAAATTCAACCAAACACTCTTCTCAGTTGTGTACAATCATTTGAAATGCGTATTAATAAGTGCATTGATGTTGCAGGCCATCATTTTGAACACTTATTTTAAGCTTAAATTATTTTATTCATCTGCCATTTACATTAATAAATTGTTTTGATGACGAATTTCGAGTATTTTTAATGAAAACGTGGTGTTTTTTATTTCAAACGTATTGCAGAACCGAATGCGTGTGTTCTAAGAAGAAGCATACAACGCCATCTATCATGAACTGAACAAAATATTTCATTCAAATCGTACGTACTTTTAGTCGTAGAATCCGTATCTGCAATAAAAAATCCTATGGTTCCTATCTTAGTTTAAAAGTTACTCTCGCCCCACCTATACAAAGCGGGGGGTGGGGGGCTATTTTTTTGCACTAATGTATTTTCCCCGCGGTATGATTAAACTTTGATTATGGACATTTTTTTTCGTAATGTTTTTTTGCGAGATATTTGATCGTCTCAGTTTAAAAGAAACACCCGGTATATCATGTGAATTTCCTATACACTTGGGTGCAAAAAAATCGCACATTGCTCAACTTTCTCCAAAATTTTCCCCTTGTACCTTGTCAACAATATAATCTTCAAATCCATACAGCAGGCTTTCGAATTAAATTCTAAACATAATTCAACTAGATCAATACAATATCATGCCATGAAATGATATCTCGCTCGGAATCATGATCATTCGCATATCGATCCTTAGCCTGAACGGTCCTCTATTAATTACATCTTTAACTGGAGCAAAGAGATGGATATCACGCCAGAGGTAGCCGCACAAGTGGTTGCACTAATTTATGCGGGGCAGCACCAATGAGAAGTGGCTCCGCAACTAAATTTGAGCCGATTCATCGTTCGTAAGTGTGGTAGAGATATCAGAAAACTGGTGGCTTCAGACTATCAACTGGTGGCTGTGCTACAACAGCATGATGACCGTTTTTTTGTAACAACTTGGTTGCAAAACCGTCGTATGAATGCGGTTCAACTGAAATGGCGGCCGCAAGAAGTTCATGTCTTCGAAGTCAGTCGAAATTGACCGCAGATCAACGAAGAGAACCGAACAAGAATGGAGAATAGTCATGTTCTCTGACGAGTGCAGGATCTGTTTAAATGGCATCAATAGACGCGGAAGAGTATACAGAAGACAAGGAAAGCGATGTACACAATGTTGCATTAAAGAACGTATCTCGTATGGCGGTTAATCATGCATGTTCTAGTAAGGCATATCACTAGAGGCGAAAACATATCTTGTATTCAGCACCCGAGCCAATACTAGAAGAACGACTTCTCAACGGTATATTGAGAAAGTACTCGAGAAGTACGTCGTCACTTTTACCGTTATTGGTGAAAATTTTCTGTTCATCCCGGATAATACGAGACCGCATACGGCTGTCGTAGTATACCAGTACCTTCAAGAGTTCAAGAGAATCCCATCGAACATTTATGGGGCTAGTTGAAAAGTAGGATTCGAGCTAGAGATGTTGCTCGAATAAATAACATCGAATGGAAGCAGCCACGGGAGGGAATACTTCTCACTATTTCTATCATAGAGTAACTTAGACTATCCATGATATTAAATGTTGTAAAGTTCGACTTACATTTGTGTTTGAGTGTTTTAGGTTGCACAATTAAACCCAAACAAACCAGATCAAAACAGTGATGATCAAATTGCATTATAATCTCTTTGGCCTACCAACTATTTCAAACTTGTTATTGAAGCGACTTTAACCAATTATTATACCTGACTTCCAGTATGGATTCGATAATTAATCAAGTTCATCGGGTGGCTGCAAAATAGAACAAGCATTTGCATAGAAAAAATATTGTCCTGCCGTATTTCTAGATATATCACAGGATTCCGATTGAGTGGAATGTGGGTCTTTTCTTAACGAAAATTTAGAATAAATCATGAATATACTCCAAATTTTACGTATTAGCGTGTTTGGGTCCATCCTCTATCTACTTTACACTTCTGATACACCCACAACGGAAGCAACCTCCATCGGAACTTTTGCTGATGATACAGCCCAGCGATTGGAAAATAAAGCTTAACTAGCTAAAATCAGTAGTATTATAACATACCCGTTGTGTCACAAAAATGGCAACCTTTATACATTTCTCAACGGGCTACAAATTCTACAAGCTGAATCTGCTTAAAAGCAACCCGCTAATAGGAAAACATTCACTGGCTAATGTACTGGCTAATAGGAAAACATTCTAGACTTGTCCTCTACTGTAAACGCTTGATCTATAAGAATCTTGATGATAACTAAACCAATTTGAACGTATATGGTATCCAGCTCTGGGGCGGCACATTGTAAAAAAAATATAGTGAGGGAAAAGAAACGAGTTTAAGTGACTGGATATAAAGATGTTGAACAATATGTCACAGTGAAATTATATTACAATTCCTAAATGAATTGAAGAAGTTTGTTCAAGTAATTCAAGATCGTTAAAATTATACTCACCGACCAGATGGCTCAGTGGTTAAAGTTGTGTCTATGAATCGGTAGGTACCGCTTTTAAATTCACATAGGGACGGGATTTATCACCATTTGATTACAATCGGTGATGTGATTATGAACATTGCTCTAATAATCTCCTGTTGGAATGTAGAATTCGTGGAACGACCCATTATCCATGGTAGTACTGTTCAAGTATTCGAAGTATGCTGGTTGTTTACTAATAATTCAGACAACTTTTGTATTCGTCACTTATGTTCGCCAGTCAAAAACCTTTAAAATCGACAAGATAGTTCTAATGCATAAAAATAACAGACACAACAATTTGTCAACAACTTTTGATATATCGAAATATCATACCCGGTTATGTAAAGAAACCGATTTAGAGTGAATGGATTAAAACTGCACCAGTTAACCTATTATATGTAATCGGGTTCGAGATCCCTATAGGATCGAAATTCAAAACTAATTCCTCCTGGAGAGGAGACTTCATATACCAACCTACTCCCATTTCATGTCAGTACGTTATAGTACAAACGATGTCGTTTATTTGACTGGCAACGAGGTAAAGTACGACATTTAAGAGACACGGTGAAACTCACGGAGGTTGAGTATACTTCGGCCCCAAACAATATGAAGCTCTTTGTACAAATAATGGTACAGTTTATCATGGTGCAATGCTCGAGAAATCAGTTCTTACAAATGAACAAATGATTACATGGATGGGATGAACGTTTACTCTAATAGTGAAAGACTACAACGAATTTAGATATCTCGATGCAGTAATCGAGCTCTATTTCATATTTTACAATCCCATCTTACTTTTCATTTCTTATATAGTAAGTCGATTCGAGACCAGTATTGCACCATTATCTCAAACGCATCTTTTTCAAATGCGTGTACTTTGTATAGGATCACACTTCTCTTTTAGAGTGTTCATAAAAAACACATTCCCTGAGCCAATTTAATTCAATCTATACCAAAGTCATCAAATAGGAACACGTCCCAAGGATTCATATCGAAACAGCGTAGGCAATCAAAGATTGGTTGCTTAATTTTTCCTATTTTCATCAACTCGTAACACTTCATGTTCTATATTGCCAACTTGGCTGTCTTGTTAAGGATAAGAAGGTTAAAACAAGCTTTGATTACTGCATATAATGCAGTCCATCATATACTGATCCAAATATAGAGAACTTCTGAGTGGTAGTGCTGGATATAAACAGATAATGTGAGTCACCGTCTATTTCATGTCACACCAGACCCAGCCTACTTGTCTATTCCACAATAGAGCATTATCCTGTAAGTGTTTATTCCAATCAACATTTTCTAGCACCTTAAATCTTATTTTGACCAAACTTGTCCAGTGATTTCATTACAGCGTGGTAGATTGATATACCAACTGTGGGTACCACATTAGATCTTAATCTGTCCAAAATCTCGCCACCTCAAAACGAACACACATGCTCATCTTGACATTTTCATATCAGATTCTGACAGTTAAGAGATCCAACCTTATATAATTCTCTGAAGAGGCGCTCAAAAACCGTTCAAGATTCGACAGTTCTTCACATATAACGACTTAATTGTGCTCTAGTCTCCTGTCTGAAGGCGTTTGCTACAGGTAGACTCCTTCAATAGATTGGAAATTATCGATTGGACTTTGAAGGCGGCGTGCCTTCATAATAATGAGAAGTGAGGTTTATTTCAAGTACCAGAGAAGGACATGTTTTGTTCTGTAAATCTGTGCAAAATCCCATCACCTCCGTCTGATACACGATACAGTAATCAGGAAGACACACATACATGCTCATCTCGTTTATTTAATATTAGATTCTGGCAGTTACTCTTCCATTAAGAGTTCACATCGAACCTTTCAGGATTCTCTGAAAAGGCACTTATTTCGAAAACCCTATGTATAATGCAGATGAAGTGAAATCAAGATTCGACAGTTTTTTACGTATAGCGACTCAATTATGCACTAGTCTCCTGTCTGAAGACGAATTCAATGAATTGCTTGCTACAGGTAAACTCTTTCAATTTAGATGGCTTTTGTTAGATTGAACTTTTATCTGTGAAACCGAAGATTAATACCAAATAATAAACCACATAAGGAAGGAGTCTTAAGAATAATTTTTGACCCAGCCAGTCATCGACAATAATAAAGAGCACTAGGGAGAGGGCGTCATCTTGGTTGGCTTTCGATTATATATTGAAATTGGAGTCAAGATGCAAATTAAATTAGTGAAGACATGGTTTAGGTGAAGTCAAGAACGGGATTCTGTACCTGTTTCACCTTCATTTGTAATCCTTCTACATTTGTAATCTGTTTTGGGGTTCAAGGTTCTTTCAACTCTTGCGCATTTCGCTTATTTACGTCCTAGTTTACAATATAGGCCCGATTAGCGTAGAATCATCTGCACGGAGCTATTTTGCTGATTGTATACTGAGATGAAAAATGGGTTTGCCCGTGAATTCTGAACATCAACCGGAAGTCATATATATGTTCATTCACACCAACGAAATATTCATTCACAAAAAAAATATTGTCCTGATAGATATATCATAGGCTTTCATTAGAGTGTGGCATGTGGGTGTTTTCTTAACGAAAATTTAGAATATCTCATGAAGAAATATACTCCAAATTTTACCCAGCTTCAGGGCTGCCCCAAGGGTAGGGTCCATCCTCTATCTACTTAACATTTCTGATATACCCACAACGGAAGCAACCTTCATCGGAACTTTAGCTGATCATACAGCAGTATTGAACAGGGATTGGAAAATAAAGCCTTATGAGCTGAAATCAGTAGTACATGTAATATACTCGTTCCATTTTCCATGGTAGTACTGTTCAAGTTTTCGAAGTATTCTGGTAATTCAGATACGTTTTGTATTCGTCACTTGTGTTCCCAGTCAAAAACCTTTTGAATCGACAAAAAAGGTTACTAATGAATACAAATAATCTGTTATTGAAAGAACAGAATTGCGAAAGACTTTACAGCTATATGATCGAATAAATCGAGATACTTTCGATGCTTCGCGGAGTCAATCAATCGAGCTCTATTTCATATTTAACAATCCCATCATACATTTCTTTTGTTTTATACTAATTAGACCCGAGATTAATATTGCAGTTCCCAAACGCATCTTTTTATGTGTACTGTGTATAGGATCACACTTCTCTTTTACAGACTACATAAAAATACCTTCCTCTGAGCCAATCTTTTACAATCTATACCGAACGCTTTAAACAGATTGTCATAAAATAGGAACACGTTTCAATGGTTCATATAGACAGGGTGCAGGAAAGTTGCTTTTTGTCTTTCAACAACTCGTGTCACTTCATGTTTTATGTTGCCTATTTGGCTGTCTTGTTAAGGATAGCAAGGCATGTGTACCTCATTTCTTAACATACATTATTCACTGATTTCTCTTAATTTAATTCCTACAAGGTCATCAATATCGACTTGCAATAAAAGATATTTTAGTAGGCCGCAATCGTTAGAGATTTCTAAATAGTTTAGTATATTGGCCAAACTAATTGCTAGTCAATATTCTTTTAGGTTAGGTTAGTCCATTGTGATACATATTTCATTCCTCCTTTTTCAATAAACTATTAGAGCTTGGCATGAAGCGTAATAGTTATATTACGCACTTTCGAGCTCGGAAATGCAGTCCATCACAACCACCGATCCAAATACAAATAACTTCTGAGTGCTAATGCTGGATAGAAGCAGAGAAAGTGAGTCACCGTCTCATTCACGTCATACAAGGCCCAGCCTTCTAGCGTATTCCACATTTACAGGTAGATATCATGAGATCTAAATCTGTTCAAAATCCCGTCATCTCCGTCTAATACACGCTACAGTAACCAGGAATACACACATACATGCTCATCTCGATATTATTATATCAGACTGAGGCAGTCACTCTTTCATTAAGAGTTCAGATCCAAGTATTCAGGATTCCCTGAAAAGGCTCTTAGTTCGAGAACCCTTATCGAAATATAATGCAGATGTAGCTGAATCATGATTTGACAGTTCTTAGTGACTCAATTATGCTCTAAAGCGTCCTGCTTAAAGACGTTTTCACTTACCTGCTACAGGTAGACTCCATCAATATCGATCGTCTTTTAAGGAGAACCTGAACGAGTGTGTCGTCTTGGTTGACTCCCGATAATATATTGAAATGGGAATCAAGGTGCAAATTAAATTACTGCAGACATGGTTTGGGTGAAGTCCAGAAGCCAGCTAATACTACTGAGATTAAAAATGGGTTGGCCCATGAATTGTGCAGATGGCGAAAAATCGGTCACCTCCTGTTATCCAATAGAATGAGTTATGATGTTTGTGTTAAGTAACTATATATTGAATGTGTGAATGGCTGGTAGACATGTCCGGTGAAGATTTATGAGTTGCCAGAGGTGAAGTCGAATTAAATTCAGATGCTAATAGAAATTCGAAGTAATGAAAACATTGCCATGGCAAGTGTACATATCATATATGCACGTATCTCAGACATATTTATCTAGACCCATTACATATATATTTACAAATTTAGATATATTTTAACAAATAAATTACATTTGTAATTTAATCAAAATTTTAATCATTAAATCAAAATTCATGACATTCACATGTCATAAAATATTCTACATCTATTATATACGAGTATATAATGACATTCGCGATTCGAAAAATGGTTTTGATTCTCGCGGTATATATTCACAAATCCATTTTTATAATGCTTTTCAACTTGATTTTCCACCATACATCTCACTCTTTCGTTGACTTTTATTTAGTCGCGCGCACAATGCCATAAAATTCTTTATATTTCATTTATACCACATTTTCATTTTTTCCAGAAGGAATAAATAAATTTGATTAAGTTATCCAAAAATAAATTAATGATTTTCCAAGAGTTTTCCATCTGTCTGTATAAACGAGTATATGAACAACATTTTATGATTGATGAACGCGGGGAGAACAAACTATATATATGAGGTCGAGACCACGGGAAAAAAATTCATCAATAATACACTCGACTGTATATATGTTATATGTACGACAGCACACTTGTACATTCAAATTAGATCAATGCATGATTGTGATGCGGGGAAACGAAATTCGAGAAACACTTTAGTTTTAAATTACGTTCGAAATGAGTTATTATTAAAAAGGTTGGAGAGTCACAACGAACATCATCAATAAGTTTTTGAATTAGAAAGAATTATAGGACGCATCCACCTACATTGGGTGTACATACACGTACACAGAAATTCTTTGTCAACGGAAAGAGTCAAAATCGTGGGATGTTATTTATTGTATATACTTCAAATGGATATCAAAATAGTCCTACGCTCGATATAACCTATATATAGATGTGTTTGTATTGATTAAAAATTGAGTGTTTATTAGACATGCGGTGATACACATATACGGTCCACACAACTAAAGTGACGCTTATGTATTTAGTTTTATAGTGTATATAAACAAACCCAATATCTTCTACTTTGTCACATTCCGATAATATCCCAACTATATACGATCCAGTTCTTGTAAATAATCGGAAACTGGCAGATCGTTGGACTTGAGCTTATTCGCGTATACAAAATAGTTTAATCTGAGGAGAGAACGTAGATACTGGGTTTTTACATGTAAACAACGTTGTTTACATTTTTTACACAAAGCGTAAAATGTAAAAAACGTAAACAACGCTATTCGCAGTGCTATCTATTGTAAAATGTGAAACACCTGTTAAATTCGAAATCGGTTTGGCTATTCGATATATGCAGATTATATATATATATATATATATATATATATATATATATATATATATATATATATATATATATATATATATATATATATATATATATATATATTAATATATATATATATATATATATATATATATATATATATATATATATATATATATATATATATATATATATATATATATATATATATAAATATATATATATATTTATATATATATATATATGCGAGCCCTTTTGATCACATTTTTCATTACATTCTCACACATTTCACGCGGTATTTCATTAATTTCATCACGAGTATTTTTTGTTTGAGTTGCTCAAGCGTTTCTGGTTTGTTTGCATAAGCCTTGCTTTTCAGATACCCCCACAAAAAGAAGTCCGGAGCAGTCAAATTAGGCGACCGTGGAGACCAATCAACATCACCATTTTTTGAAATAACTTGTTGTGGAAAGAGGTCTCGCAGTAATTCCATTGTAATCCTGGCTGTATGCGATGTGGCACTGTCTTGTTGATACCACATGTTAATCAAGCCTCCCCATTCACAGTTACCGTTACACCGTTTTCATTTTCAAAGAAGTAAGGTCCACAGATTCCTACTGACCAAATTGCACACCAAACTGTCACTTTTAATGGATGTAAAGGTGACTGATGAATAATTTGAGGATTTTCCATTGTCCAGAACCGACTATTCTGTTTATTTACATATCCATTCGAATGCAAATGTGCCTCGTCACTCATTATGATTTTTTCATGAAAATCGGGGTTGTCATGATGCGTGGGCGAGCTGTAACATCCGATTGGCATTTGTACGGCGGCGTAAATGGTCTAGTGAAAGAAGCTCTTGTGTCAACTGAATCTTAAATGGAAACAAATGCAAATCCTTGTGCAAAATTGTGGCCAAACTTGTTCTTTGAAGATCAAGCTCCTGAGCACGACGTCGAATTGAGGTTGATGGATTGTTTTGGACACTTTCTTGAGCAGCAGTAATGTTTTCAGCCGATCTTGCAGAGCGTTGTGGCCAATACTTGGGCCATTTGCTACACGATAAATAGTGCGTTTTGTTGGCACGTTTCTCCCAAAAATTTCTCGTAACTTCCTCATCGTCACAGTGATCGATGATTGATTTTGATAAAATGTTATAACGACCAAAACATGTTGGTTTATCGAATATTTTTAAATAATAAATTTGCTAAGTGTCTACTTCACGACTGCCAAATATGAACTGTCCAGACTAAAGATTACCAAAATGGCGGCAAAACAAAGTAGTATACCTTCCCGGCGGACACCCGTTATATATAATAGTACTAATATCTATTGACATATCTGTATCCCAGTAGCGGTCCGTAGGTTTCAAACATGGGTGGGCAAAATTATATAAAACTTCATGAAAAAATAAATTAAAAATACAAGTGTTATCGATACAGAACTCTGCCATTAAAATTGTCTATTTCATTGATCAGAGTTCTTTAATTGAATATAAATACTGCTAATTTCTTCAATCAAAGGTCCCTCATTGTGCTTCTTTAATAAGATTTTACAGTTTTCAGCGTTTAAAAAACATCGTTTTGATACTGCGGTCGATATCGGTATGGTTATTATTATTATCGAAAGGCGAATAACTTCTTCGAGTATTTTTTCTAAATTGTTATTATAAATAGTTTTGCGGGCTGAAAAATCATTGTTTGTTGATAAACTATCTGTAGTTTAGATTTCAAGAGTGCTTTATCTTAAAATGGATATAAAATGGCTATTGTATTTAGCAGCTGGTAAGAAAAGTTTAAAGCATAAAGCTTAATCTTTGTGCAATCTAAAAGTACTGATTACTATTCTGCGTTGCTAAACCTATCGTTAACAAGCTCTCGTATTACGTCATACGCTTCTTTTAAAATAAATTTAATTGTTTCATGAGAAAAAAATCTTTCAAACGTAATTAACTTTAAATCTTTTAATAATAAAATAAAACCACACGCTTCGCGAATCGTTCTTGTATCCGAAGTTGTGCCGTTCTGAATGGTTGCCATGCAATTTTTTTATCTCTTGCACTTTTTCATACACTACGTTAATTGTACGACCGGAAATTCCCGAGATGATATTTGGTCGTGGTAGCTTTTTGTCACAAATTTGCAATAACTTACTTATTTTTTGATGATATCCCATATAAATTGGCAAAAAATACGCGGTTCTGATATTTGTTTGGCGCACACGGCCTGAGGGACTAAATTTGAAACATAACAGTAGACAAAATATACGTTAGGAAAATCCTGTTTTAATATGATTTGCACTCCACCTTTATTTCCACTCATAACTGTAACACCGTCGTAAGTTTGAGCAGTATTTTTGTCACTGGTAATATTCTATTTGTACACTTTATCCATTAGCTGAACGATCTTGGATTTCTACGAAAGAAAGAAATCTTAAGACGACTTCTCCTGTTTAAATACGTTCTTTAGAAACTAATCAAAATATAAAGATAAATTAGCTTTTGTTTGAGACATCAGTAGTTTCTGCTTGAATGGAAATGTAAAGAATATCTTGAATTTCTGCATAAACGAAGTCGTTATATACGGTATTGATACATTTGAGAATATCATTTTGAATGTGCTTGAAAGTTTCGTTAAAAATTGGAGTAGTAGCATAATATGCTTTTAAAGTAACCTAATTTCTGCAGAATGATTCGAATATGGCTCTGAACACTTCCGGTCGATCTGAATCAGTTTTTTCATTATGGCCACATAAGGTCAATTCGCAACTGCCACAAATTTTAACTACTAACCGATATCATATTGAAAATCAATAATTATATAAAATCACGTAAGTTGAGGGAATCTAGTATTATTTAAAAACAGCAAAAGTCAACACATAAACCAAATCAAAAAACATTTTTTCTATTTCATCTCACCTTAAAATTAATTCCTATGTTAAAAAGGAGAGAGATAAAATTATACCAGCGAGTGATTTACGTCATTTGCCCACTATTCTTGTATAAAACCAAACTGAGAGACGATATTACCATGGTATTTGGTTTAATAAAATCGTAAAGCTGAGAGAGAAATAATGCATATTAATACTCAAATATGTAGCACTTTGCGATTTGCCTAATGAGAGTTTATAGACAAAATCCAAATATAAAATGCAAATAGAAGAGGAAATGCATATGTATGTATATTTTTGAGAGAAATAGAGATGAAATGAACCATTTTTTGCATTTTACATTATGTACTCGTATATGTGTGTATTAGATATATATGCATGTATTACGAATATTTTACTTTAGAACGTTTTAACATGATTTTTTGAACAGGTTACAAACAATATGCGCGTAAATTTAAAACAAATCTTGTGAATCTATGGTAAACGATTCTTAAACTATAATTTGTTTGATCTTGATAGAAGTCTAGTAAATGGATAAGGTGGGCACTGCCCACCTTGCCCATTATGACGGACCGCGCCTGCTGTATCCTATGAGCTTGTTGGTAATCACGGGTGACTTTAATTTTCCTTCATCCACGGTATGCCGTACTTCCTCGAATTGGCTGTAATGGCGTAAAAGTTAGGACGTAAATAAGCGAACCGCGAAAGAGTGGGGAGTGCTTTGTGCCCCAAAACAGATTGCAAAGGCAAAGAAGAATGACAAAGTTAAAAACTATCCAATGTAAATTTGGAGCTTTTTATGACAAAACATGAAGTCAACGGTTTGCTGCGTATATGACGAGAACCGTCTCAAATATTATAGATGGCTCTAGATAACTGTGTAGATGGCTCTGATATGACATTCATGAAGGGAATATTTATTGGACGTGCAAGTTATATCCAACATGTTTGCTGGCTTTTTTCAATCTATCTTTAAACCAGATGATGTTGATTAGTACGGCGAATTCTCCATTGCGGTAGGCAACCTGACTATTGAGATATCACATATCACAATAGAAGACTTTACTACGAAAAAGTTCGGCGATGGTTGCGATTCTGACTAAATACCTGCTCCGTTCTTACACCGGTTTGAAACTTCGTGTTTGCATGCGTTTAAATCTGTCGCTGAGATTGGGAGAGTTTCCTAAAAAATGGAAGACTACCAGAATCACCTCATTATTTAAAACTGGAGATCGAATTGACGTATCGTGTTATATAGAGGTATAAAGCTGATTTCATCTATAACCAAATTATTTGCACGAGATCAATATCTAGAAACCTTATCGATTTCACCAGCAGCACAATCAAAGTTATAGAAAGCCACAAACAAGCTGATGTCGTGTACACTGGCCTTTTTTTATCTCTACAATCTGTTTCGGGGCTCTAGGCACTCTAACTCTTTCGCGGTTCGCTTATCTACGTCCTTACCTTACGCCATTACAGCCAAATCGAGGACCTACGGCTATAGGTCCGATTTAAGTAAAACTATCTGCACATTGCATAACTCCATGACAGCCTATATAGTATTGGCCCATGAATTCTGCATTCCAACAGGGGGCGTATCTGATAGTATCTGAATTCAAAGACCTACGTGATATTTTCTTGGAACCTGGAAAATAGACCCGAACTTTTAAAGTGCTCGTTTGTCGGTAACATTACTTTAACCAACGTCTCATCTCACTATAATTTGTAGACACTTATCGTTTAACGATCGTTATTAATGACATAAGTATTCCATGGTTAATCATTCGCAAAGTACTACACACAAGTTGCTATACAATTTTTCTGAGTCGAAAGGTTTTTTATTTCGTTTACAGTTCTGAGAATTTTATTTATTGTGGCGTGGGTTTGTCTTCTAAAGAACTATGACTGGAAGATTTTAGAATACGAGTTTTTAGATTATTGCATTTCTATTAGCACATCCTGGTATTAAAGCAACCATAAAGTGAGTATCCGAGAAAAAGAGGTTTAGCCATACTATGAACGAGGATGTTGAACTAATTATGCTAACGAGGTAGAATTCCCAATATCTGATATTCGGCAACAGTACAAGGATTTACTGTAGCCACAGATCAAAGTTCCCAAATAGATTAACAGTGTCTTCTTAGATAAGTACAATAATTTAGTAGCAGATGGCGCATAAGTTATAATTAGACTTGATTAGAGATGGCAAAATTTAGTAGCCAGGTTTTTTTACATACAATTATTTTTTACATATATGTAGAGTGTAAAGAGTGTTAACAACTATGTAAACTACATCGTGTAATTTATAGGCCGAACAGTGGACGTAGAGCAAAGTAATGAAAGGCTATATGCTGTGCAATGGACAAAACGTAGTTCTGTTGAAATGAATATCAAGAGTTTACAATCAACGTCGACCCAAGATCTGATTGTATGACGTATGTATACTATTTGGTAACTTGGATTGCACTGATTGCTGCATTGGATTACACTCTTAAAATTTCATCCGTCCAAAATTCACAATTTACCGAGAACATGTTCGGTTTGATATCGAACTACTCCAACCTCAACCCATTGCCACTCAAATTGAGAACGGTCGGCCACGTCCACGCTAGCATATCTAAAATAAGAAGGTGTGTTGGTTAATGAATCCTGCACACCAGCAAAGGCATATGTTCATCGATATTATTACTCGTAACCAGATCATGAAAAGTCACTTTTTCATTCAATTTTAAGAAAGTGTTTATATTACTATTTTTCGACAGTCGCCTTAATAATGTATCCAACATATGGGTTTAAGTTTTATATTATTCCATGTCAGCATGAAAAATTACTGAAACCATGAAATTCTCCGGCAGGAGGTTATCAATCTGCAGGTTATCAATCCTCCGTCAATCTGCAGCATCTTTCTTAATCGGATGGTAAAAATCCTTTTGACTTCTGTTCGTATTGAGATTTGAATGCGGGATATAGTTTTACGTATTTTTTTTGGGTTAGTTCAATATAATGTTTAATGACTGTAAAGTGAGTCCAGTACGCACATAAACATACATTCTTCTATGAGTTTCGAACTACGGTCGAAAAACAAATATCGAAAGGAACATATTTTAAGCCTGGATGAGCTGTCGTTTCTGATAATATTTAAAACATATTACATGACATATATTCAATGCTCTTGGTTAGGTTATAGTGGCTGTTTATGCTCACCTACCTCGATGGGAGTCCGTTCTGATGCCACAGATTTTTAAATTCATACCCATTCATCGACCCAGACTTTCCTGTATAACCATCTTCACATTGCATAGCTTCATATCAATTTTTAGTATTCGTTCTTCAAATCACCAGGAGTCATAGTTGTGTTCATAATTTATCATTGATTTTCTCGTCAGATTTTCCATTTTCACATTGTTCCTCTTGGGTTTAAACACTTCTAAAACAGGATGCCCTATATGGAAAACTTCTACATTGTCCTAACTTCTTTCTTAATTAAGTCAGTTAGAATATGCACACAGGCACTTGGTATTTGGAGAAAGCCTATACAGCAATATCCGTTCTGTTTGATCATATGTTGAAATATATTGAAAACGAATGGTTCCGCACAAAAGAACTCTTGAGAAATGAAGAAGGCTGTGGTCATAATATTGCCAAACTTCATTAAGGAGATCTTTACTCTTGTTTAAAGGATTTCATACCGTTTTCATATATTCAGAAAGGTATGGAGAATTCACCATTGGGTTTCATCATTTTTCTCCGACATCGCCTTTACTAAAAATAGGATAAGGTTATCCTGTTCTCCACCCATGAATCCTACAATATGTTTTCGGGTGACATGAAATTTTTGAAGTAAAGAGCTAAAAACCACACGAAAGAGCTTGTTGTTATTGCTATATTGGTACTTGGCTTAGCGACGACACCCTATATACATAAAAACCACTTGTGATAACTTGATTTCTATCGACCGGGAAATAATATTCAGTGTGTGTTCTATTGACTCATATGTTAACATAATTCTCGTTCAGTGTCTACATAAATATTTGTAATCTTAAATCAACATACAATTTATGTTTTTGTATAACAACAACAATAATTATGCTTATTGTGTGTGTGTATGTTTTTCTCGAATCGTATACAAAGGTTTTATATTTCGTCTGATATCCAGAAATCCGAAAACATGTTAAACCATATAAAGGGTTTTCCAATAAGAGGTATCATTTTGAATTCGGCAGCTGTCAATTAAGAAATTGTTAAATGGTGACAGTTCGCAAACCTAAAGTATTTTTTCCAGGTTTATCGATTCCTCGTTGATCTTTTGAATTAGACATTTCACAAACAACATTACACCGTATTTTGCATAAAGACTAAGGTTTTAAGGCTTTTAAAGTTCAGTTAACACAAGAACTCAAGCCGGTCGATCTCCATAAACGTAGTATCTTCGCTAATTGGGTCCTTCAAATGCATTAAAATGATCCGGATTTTCATCAAATATCATCTTCAATGATGAGGTCAGTTTTCACATCGGAGGCTATACGTTAATAAGCAGAATTGTCGAAAAGAACGATTGTTGAAAATTGATGTGAGCGACGTTCAATTTCAGCAATACGGCGCCGCGTGCCTCACAAGCAACGTAACCATCGTAATTTTACAAGAAAAGTTTCCTGACCGTGTTATTTCTCCGATGGATATGGTGTTGCAAGCCTTGTTGCGGCCGCCATTTGGCTGATATCGTTTTCAAATGTTTATGGCACACCTTCTTCTTTACAATGAAATATATTGATTTGTCTCAAAAAACTCGTTTGTTTTAAATACCAAAATGAAACCTCTTATTGGAAACCCCTTTACATAAATATACATGCGGTAAATACAAGAAATTATTTATCTTAGCGTGTTCTTTTGAAATAAATTTCGATAAGAATATATGTCATGTATAATATTTGTGTACTCTCTCAATATGTACATATATATGTTATGTTGCGGGATGTTGGGTTAAACTTATTTTTTATGCGTTTCGGAAGCAACAAAAATTTTTAATGGTCTCATTTAACAAATTGTCGTGTACAAAAATATGTTTATGAATATACATAAATAAAAGGTGAATAAATGAATAATTTAAAGAAAAGTATATTTAGCACGATATATAGAACAGAAGCGTAAGATGTCGGATATCGTGTAATCTGTTTATTGGTCGGTTATACAAATATTTGTTTTCTCGTTGTGATGCCAAAATGTTACTTGTTAAAAATTCTCCTGATATTTGAAGAAAACTCGGCGAAAAAACACTTCCGGAATCGTCTATCGTCTCCTGTTCATTGCCTTGTAGCGTTCTGATAGCCATGGTTTTGTAAATAATATTGATTCAAAATGTTTTCGATTTTTGAGAATTTCTTCTATTGCAGCGTGAAAAATCATTGTATTTTTGAATGATAAATTTATATTTTGTAGTGAACGCCAACATTGCCCCACCGTAAGTTATTTTCTCCCCCAATTGCTATTGTTGGAGCAATGCATGCTGTATGTTGAGTGTTGGCAGGAAAGGCGTGTTCTAAACCGTGATATTGGAAGCGATGTGGATTTTTGACAAGTTAAGCGCAAAGCAGGGTTGTCGCGGTTTCCAATGAAGAATAAGGTTTGGGCCGCTATGCTGTACGTGCTGAGGAGTTACGCTTGAACTCTAGCGTGGCATTGATTGAAAAGCTTATACGCTAAATTAACTAGACGTACAGGCTTTCTAAAGTTGAGTGTATGGCATCTGTGTATATTGTAATGTTTAACTTGATATTTAATTGCATTCTGTTTATATATGTTATATGTTGTGTTATGAGACGTGTTGCAACAGTTCTATAGGTGATTCGAATTTTTTTCGATTTATATTAATTTCTATTGCAGCGTGAAGGAGCATTGTATAAATGAATGATACATTTGTATTTTGATGTAGATCCTCCCTTTTCCCCCTCGAAAGTGATTGCCCTCTCCGATTGTTATTCTTGGTGAAATGCGTGCTGGGTCAAATTACAACTTAATCCGTGTTGGCAAGATGTTTAGATGTGTACTAAATCATTCACGTGCTATTCTCTAAAGAGGTCGTGGCGGTTACCAATGAATAATATGATTTGTGCTATGCTGTACGTGATAGGGATGGAAAGTTTCAAGTGAACGAAAACATTACATTGATACTTTTCACTTCAATTGAAACAATTTCACTTGATCTATGACTTTTGTCCAAAAACGATCCCCATCAGGTGCAACCTATTTTTGACCTGTTTACGTCAAATGTACATCGCACACGACCGTCAAGTGTCCTCAATTTTAATCTTTTAAAGTATTAAATCAAGGTTTTTGCTCAAAATCTTTCATAGAGTGGAAGGAAAGTTGTGCACGATGGCAAAACGACACACTCCGGTCCTCTTTAATACGACGCTATGAGAATCAAGTTCTCATCTCTATATGAATATGAAGATATAGTGAATTAGACTATGAGTAACAGAAGATCGTGATTAAATGTCTCATCAACTGAACTACGATTTTTTAAATAAATGTTGGCAAAATTTTATTTATGGCAGAACTGAGACAAATTATATGTCAAATCTTTTATCACCGCCCAGGTGGCTCAGTGGTTAAAGTTGTGGCAGTTGGAGTGGGAGGTAACGGGTTCGAATCCCGATAGGGGCAGGATGCAAAAGGGATTTTTCACCATCTGATTACGATCGGTGGTGTTAATGAACACATCTATAACCCTGTGGTGTCGCATGGTATTTTGGTGCTTCTTCACACCTCGCTCTTAAATTTATTTGTGATTGATTATCTAAATTTCTGGCACCTTAAATGAATAGTTGAGTATACAACTCATGTAAATAGTTTTTTTATATAATTCAAGTTAACTTTGAAAAAGAATGTTCGTTAGTTTTTCATTAATTTTGTAATAAGTTTTTTTCTGTTCCTTAGTACGATAACTTGTATTAAAAAATGTATATCAAATTTAAATATAACTAATTAAATATCCTGATTATGACACAGAATTCCTTAATCGAATCGAAATAAAAACACGCATCAAAAATACTTCTTAATTAATATAATACACTATAATACAAATATTGTGAATATTTTATGTAAAATATTAGTACAAATAATTTATGTAATTAAATATACCGTGAGTCTTATTGATATGCAACCATTGAAACGAGGAACAAGTCATCACCGTGCTCACCACAAGATTTCACAAACGTATCAAAATCCTAAGGACATGGTTCAATTCGTATTAAGACCACCAAAACCCCCTGTTGGAGTGCAGAACTCATGGGCCGACCCATCTTCCATGTCAGTACTATAGGCTGGCATGGAGTTATGCAATGCGCAGATGGTTCTACGAAAATCGGACCTATAACCGTACGTCCTCGATTTGGCCGTTAAGGCGTAAAGTAGGACGTAAATAAGCAAACCGCGAAAGAGCTGGGAGAGCCTTGAGCCCCAAAAAAGATAGCATAGAATAAAATATATTAAAAAAAAAATCTTTTATCATCAATTGGAAGAATTGAAAACTTCAATTGGAAGAATTACCAACACTTTATAAAAACATTTGTTTGATTCAAAAGTGACTCAAATGGAAATTGATCGAGCTAGATCAACCAAACAACTTTTCCATAAATCATTCTCATCTAAATGACGTATCTTTAAACATTTCAATTTCCATGATTCAACTCTTTTCATATATAGTTCGTATCATTATATTGTGTTTCCTTTGATCGTCTTAAAGAAAGGTTTTCTCAAAAGAGCACTTCACAACTGAAAATATTCTCAATCTTGTGCCAGACTTTTTTCAATAAACTCACTGTCCCATTTTATTCACTGATTTACCTGAAACACTCGAAGTACATTTGTTGCATCTATAAAATCATATTGGTTTATTTCCTCAAGCAATCAAACTTCTCCTTTCTGCTACAATATCGACTCTTTCGTTATCTTCAATTCTCAGGTGTCATTGTATCCATTTGAAGATAGCTTGACCAACGAGATTGGAGGTACTCACACATAATTTTTACATACACATTTCAGGAGCCGGAGAATAGAACTACTCTTCTTCTCGCTTTATTCATTGCCAACTTTATTCTTTTTCTAATTTTACAAGTCATTGTTGGCCTGTACTGGGTGAACAATCTGACTCTTTCGGTTTCGATTACGAGCCTGATCTTCATATTGTTGATCTTCCTACGCCAACCTCTATGCTTACCGTCTTTTAAAGATCACTGTATCATTCGGTTTTGATGCAGAACGTGACCTATCTGTCCTTTGATTTTAAGCACGATATCAGGAATTTGCATTTAATTTCTTCGAGACAACGTCGCGTCCTAGGATATATTTCACATGCATAATTCTTCTATCGTATTAGAAGCCATCTTTCGTACTCATTCGCCAATTAAATTCGCCTCATCCATATACTTGATGACGAGTCTAATCAACACTCTGTACAATTTCAGCTAATCCGCTAGATATTTTCTAGATATTGCTAGATATTTTGATTTCAGAAGTGAACCTAGAAGATATAAAGCCCGATTGCCAGCCCATTTTTGATGTCCTCTTCCACACTATTATCGTTTGAAATGAGAGATTCAATATATTTGAATATCATCACTCCTCGCGTCTTGGTTTCAAAAACCAGAAATCAGATATTTGGCTTGGACTCGTCTCTTTTAAGACCAACGGAGTTGATTGGATTGTCGGAATAAGATATCATCTAGAGGTGTTGCACTTTTACGAAGGATGTATTCCATCATGGTATTAAAAAGTATCGGGGGCAGCGCATCTCCTTGTCGAACACGGGAATTAGTCCTCGATATCCTTGAAAATTAGTCCTCGAAATTGGCCACTTTCCATTCATCAAGCATAAATTCATTTCGCTATACCAATCGAACAAGGTCAAAAAGACAGTTTGAAAAAGTTACCACTCGGAATATCAAGAGCTCCGAATTAATGCAATCAAATCTAGGTGAACGATTGTGTTTTAATCCCTGGATGGCCTTAGTAAATTCCTCATATAGGATGGATCTTCAATGAAAATTTCTGTGAGCTGCATATTTGACTACTTTGTATAGGTTGGTACTAATAAAATCATAATTATACCTTCATTTATACCCGTGAAATCTAACAATATTACTTGTTTCACTGAAATGTGAGACACCCTGTACACATATAAGAAACTTCTATTTTGAACCAATAAATATTGTTAAAAGCAACAAAATTATTTTTAATTGACTTTCCACGTGCCTTAATAAAATTTAAATTTCATCTCGCGAGCGCGTTAAATCGATAATCCACATAATATTCGAAACTAAACCATTTAACACTCAAAAATAATCAATCAAATAAATAACAACAAGACTAATAAAAATAATGAAAATAGAATTAATTATGTAATAAATAAAATAAAAATTAATTTTAGATTATAAAATTACGAGAAGTGGAAAAGTTTGTATCGGGATGATGAAAAAAACACCCGAGAGTTAAAAAGGGTCGATTCTAATTTGTTTCGATACACAAATACGTTTCCCTGTATATTGGTCTCTTTCTTACGTATAATCAATTATCGATTGATTGTGGCATGATAGATAAATAATTAATTTTTTTTCTGTTTTATTCAATCAATAAAAAAAATTTTGATTGGAAAATTATCACTTTACGAGTATATGTTATCTATATGGGATATAACCGAGAATACCACGATTAAGGGTAATTAGGAACGAGAAGTGTTGAGTTTATATTTATAAACCTTTTCATTCTACATAATATATAATCGATGATGTTTGAAGAGGCATAAGGCTTGTACATATACGAGGGGGGTAATAAAAGGGGGTACATGTACATATATGAGGGGGGGGTAACCAAGTAGCCACAATCACGTTTTTGGCGTAAGCTCAAGCCACTGAAAATACTCAATGAATGACAAATTGCATATCGAACGAGTACACAGTCTCTACAGACTATTTTAAAGTGGTTTCAAAGATTACAGACAGAAAAGTTGTAGAGGGCGAGACTCGAGAAGATTTACCAAAATATTCACGAATTTTAAGGCCCAAAAAGACGCTTGGGTTGCTTTTTACTAAATTTTTTCCTAAATATGTAAATTCGAAAATTGGCAGTCTAGCAACTTTAGTAATGTCTTTAAGTACGATCCGGAAACCAAACAGCAGTCCATGGTATGGAGACCAACAGAAGCAACCCCATTCGTAAAAGTTAAGCAACAAAAGAAATGATGTCAGTTTACTTCACCTAATCAAAAATTGTAGCTGCTACCCCGCTGGAAAAGAGTCAGATGGTAATTGCAAAATAGTATACCGAAGACTGCTTACCAAAAGTTTTAAGAACATTTTTGGTAAACTGAAAGAAAGAGGATTTACAGCGCTACTTATTATATACATCATGACGATAACAAATAATTTTATTGCAACCTCTGGCACCAAAAACTACGACCAGCACCATATTCCTCGAATCTAGCATCTTGTGATTTCTGATTATTTCCAAAAATTAAAATAAATTTGAGAGGAAAGGTCTTCAACAGTCGGTTGAAACAAGTCTTTTCAGACTAACCATCAATTTACATCGGGATTCTGAAAAACTAATTTATCGATCCAGCGATGCACTAATGCCTCTCCGTTGGTAGTAATAGCTGATCACATATTAATGATCTCGAAGGGTTTGGTTCTTTTTAGTCTACTTATACCATATGCTCATTATCCACTAGTCGAGAGGCTTCCGCACTGTCAAGCTCCATTAGCCTTGATTAATGCTTCGATGCAAATCTATTTATTTCGTGTTTTATATACGGAATCTTTCGAATGTACCAGGGTGCATTGACTTGACTCCGAAGTACCTTATTCTGCAAGTTTTGTATAATTTTGATGTTACTATTGCCTTAGTACAGCTCCAAAGCTGAATGCCATGTAGCCAGAGCGACATAATCAGTACAACTGTCTAAATGTAAGATCAAACTCTTTTCTTTTCTTCTTCACATGCTCTTTCCATTTAAGCTTAACATTCAGTGTCAATGGTCCACTGGCGAATTTCTTCACTTGTACATTGAAGTTTATTCGCCGCCTTTTCCACAGTTTGTCGTGTTTCTAGTATAGCGGTGACGTCAGCAAACGTTGCTTTATAGTAGGTATAGGACTGGGCCCAGAAACTACTCATCTTCTTGTCTTACTCTAAAACGCCTTCCAGATAAATATGATATCAAACGATCAACACATAGTCCCGGAAACATAACATTTGGTTTATGTATTAAACCCTCGAGCCATACCGTATCGAAAGCTTTTGCCACATTTAGAAATGAAGTCGAACAAATTTGTTTATCTTCTAACGCCTTTTCTATAACATCTGTTATTCTGTGAATCTGGTCAATTTTTAAAGGTTTGCATCTGAATCCAAATTGGTGATCCGGTATTATGTCTGTTCTTTCTATTCTGGTCTTCATTCTCCTCAAGAGAAGTCTCACCATTAGCTTTGAAATGATACGGAGCAGGGATATAGGCCGCTATGATTAAGCTTTATTGGACAGTTTACCTGGTTTCGGTTACATAATAACTATCCAGTGAGAAGGAACATGCCGTAATCTAATACCAGCATTAAGCTTTCGTTGGTAGTTGCTTTAAAATTTCTCCCGTTAAAAGGTCATAACCATGAGTCTTTGCTGGCCTCAGATTGAATTTTATTTCCCTTATAATTTCTTTCTGGATTATTAGAGCAATTCTACCCCCATAATTACTACTTCTGTTTTCAACTATAATATCCGATTCAATCTCATTCTGCTTGAAAATACCAGTCAAATGATTAGCGAATCGTCTTGTCAGATGGACTCTTTGTTTGTTGCCATATTCTCCTAGCTTTTCTTTTTTCTAAGACGAGATTCCGTATTGCCTGATGATATCTACTTGATTATTTTTTTCTGATGTTCGCTTCCTTTGTTTGATTTTGGAAGTAGCCTGCTGTTTCATGTGCTTCTATTTCTTCTCCTTCGTTCGAATCAAGTATAGTAGCATCATTTTTTTGGCTGACTCTGTTCCATCATCAGTTTTAATTGTTCGATCGTTCAAATCATTCCCAGAATCATTGTTGGGAACTGCTGTTACTCATCTGCTGAGGCTGTTTAGTTTTATTGCTAGAAGAAATGTAGAATTTTCTAGTCAACTAATCGAACTTTTGTTACTCCCCTCGTATGTATGTATAACATTACTCTTAAATGAACCATTGATTGGCTCTAATTTGATTTATATAGCACACAAAAATTGAGCAATTGAAGGTTGATTCAATTACGATATTACGAGTTGAGTCGAACGAACATGATATCGATATAATGTATACAATGTATAGTGGATATACGAGTATGATGTCAACATGGTTTCATTATATTTAGGTTTTATTTGTCACACTCGATTAACTTCGAATTAGTTGTTTGCCAGTTTTAAACGACAAACCAGAAACGTCGAGTGTGGTATTGATTTGGATTCGTTATTACATAAGATTTTGATACTAATTTTTTGTTGTTTCTTGTTTCAGACATTTTCAACGCACCCACTTCAAAACTCTGTAAGTATATTTTGAATAACCAATATTTATTCCGGTATTACCAATTTTGTTAACCTCATCATAGGTATCTACTTAGAAGATTACCATAATTATGTAGCAAGCTTTTCTCTAGAACCAATACAATCAAAAGCGAATTCCGACCTAGTGTGCCTTACGACAACTTTAACATCAATCTCAATATACTAACACGGAGGTGTTTGGGAAAGTTGTCAAGAAAATGACACAATCCATTTATTTTTCTTGTACTACTGACGCTACAACTAGAGCGGGCATTTCTTCAATATGATCATCATATGGAAGGTTTCTCGCGAAATTTTCTTGGTAAAGATTTTAAGAAGCCAAGAGTGATTTTGTTTCGCCCATTTACACGTCTCTTACAAGCGTCTAACTGGCTTTATCAGCACTTTGCATAAGGTTATGTTTCGTTAGACGGTACTATGACAAGATTTTAATGTTGGGGTAACATTCACACTGGTGGGTCTCGTTGCATGTTTACACATATATGTGGTCCTTTATTGACATGAGCTTTCAACAATTAGTATAGGAGTCTTGATTCCAATTGAAACATTAATTCATTCAAGAACTTCATTGAGCTAATTGATGAACATTTTCAAAAGATAGATTGAAGAAGCTTTTAGTGATTTGGTCTACTTACCAATATCCAGATTTTCGATTGTTCCTTAATCCTTAGCAAGTTCATCCCATATAAGGAATTGTTAAATATGATAATATAATCCAAGTGCTTATAATCCATGGTCGCTTTTGTTAGCCTGACTGTGCCTAGAAGTATTCTCTGAATATTTTTGTAACACCATCTCAACGTATGAGAGCTAGATCGACTCTAGATTAATCAAGACGCATTGCCGCATTAGTGATTGCCTAAGATACATTTGGTATAAATTGAAGCCTGAAATGATTGAGAGGATATATGTTTTTATAGCAAGCAACAAAAGTAGTCGTGGTTTTAAAACCACAGGTCGCCTTTTTCTCCTGAAACTATTTTCGTATTATTGTCCCCAATATGCTTCGTTTCGTATTTCCCAGTACTCTCAATAATTTACAAAAGATCTTCTTGATGAAAATTCGCAGATGATTTTGAAAAATATGAAAACCTACTCCTCTTTACGCAGAAAACCAATACAATCGATAAATCAAGCGGGACATTTAATCAGCCTAGTAATCTGGTGAATTGTGCAACCCAGACGGATGCACTTTATAATCTACAAATCACTAAACCTTCGTCAACCTCGATTCATACGTGATATTATGTACAGCAAAATGGATGGATGCTTCCTAAATAGGTACTTAAAGAAAAATGATATTAATATCGGCAATCACTTCACTTAATCAGTGATTACTTCACTTAATCACGACATCACGACATCTAAGAAATCCGCAATCGTTTCCGCTTGCCATTGACGTTTCATGTGAGCTTGAGCATCTGTTTCATGTTACGTTTGTTCCATTCAACGATGCAGTTAGATATACAAAAGAGCGTTGTCATCCGCAGATGGAGTATTGACACACCATTGTATAATGCATCATTCAATAAAAGAAATTCTTCACTACCATCACTGCAAAGTTGTGCATCGATACTCTACCATTTTCTGCAACTTCCGTATCTTCATATAAAGTTTATGATAACCACAACCAAAGTTACATAGAGGAACCGGTAGCCTGGTGCTCGGCTTTTGTTGGTGAAATATTAATGCAGCACAACTCAAATAATATAATCGTTTCAATGCATCAAAGCAGTACATGTTTTGCTTAAACGCCACGGAAATCTACTTAAAAGAAAATTGAATTCCAATGCATGGATGTTGGTTCAAATTATCGCGACATTAAAACGAACTATCGTACCGTTGCCTCTTATCTTCTAGATGGTACTAAAAAGTATGACAGGGTGTGTATAGATGAGTACATGGTTCATGCAGGTTTACAATAGCTTTGTGAGAGTGAATGTCGTAAAATGGGAGTGAATGTCGTTCTCAACTAACTCGCAACATTAAACTTATAGAAGTCCAGGTGACGTGACATTAAAAGAAATATGTTCGGGTACTATAAGCTCACGGTTTAACATCTTCAAATGTAATTTGTGTTCGATTGCCGAGCAAATAAATAAAACGTTTCACAGTTTGGCACATGCAATAGTATAGCTTGGGTCTGTCTACCTGTCGGTTTCTATCTTGCAATCTGTTTTGGGGTGAAGGCTCTTCATGCTCTTTCGCGGTTCGCTTAGTTACGCCTTACTTTACGCCATTACATATACAAATCAAGGCTAATAAATTCATGACCTATGTTCGCTTTACGTAGAACAATCTGCACATTGCATAGCCCCGTGGCAGCCTATAGTATCGACATCGAAAATCGGTTGGCACATAAGTTTTGTACTATAACAAGAGGTCATAGATGTCTTCGTTCACACCAACGATCGTTATCAGATGGTGAAAATCTCTTTTACATCATGTCCCTATCGGGATTGGAACCCGGTAGCTTTCACTCCAATTGCCGTAGCTTTAACCTAATAGTAGCTCTAAGCAGACTCACATACACCCATTTCAATACTTTTCTCCAGTAGAAGTGACCAACTAGTGCATAGGGATATCAATGGAAATCAACAGAATGTATATGATGTCTCGCATAAACATGAAGACAAATTACTAGAGTTTAGTCCAAGTAATATGGCCTCGAACCCCGAAACACTGAGGAAGAGGTAACTTACATTTTATTTTCATAATGCCTTCGAAAGCTGCCATGTTCCCGGTATATATAATTTTTTTCCTAGCAATAGTATGGATGCTACGGATGTGATCGTTCGCCTGATACCTTAAATAGCTATTAACACATCTGTGCACTGTGAACTTGTTGAAGCGTGTCTATTGAATGATATTACTATGAAGGCTTATACGCAAAAGTCAACTTCTATTGTTCCATGTGCATGCTGGTTCATTCTAGTCATTATAAATCGACAAGAGTTGCTTAAATTCCGTACTGAATCCCCATTATACCGAGAGTTTGCTGGCATCAACCGCCGAGGTTTATAATATTTCCCAGACAGTATTCACTTCATCAGACTGATAATTAGATGGCACAATGCTATTGCTGACAAGATCTTGATATTTTCTTTGCGTTTCTTATTTATTAGAGCTCCACAGGAGAACCGCGTTGTCTATTTCGCTGTCCTCCATGACTTGTAAAAATGTCTATTGTAGCTTTGTAATAACCCTTTCTAAAGACCTATTGGATCTCACTTTTCGGACAATGTGACCCCGCTTTCAGCTCAGCAGTCTGATTTTATCTTGTGATTTCCGAAAAATCCGATTTGATTTTACTTTTTAGTTTCATAATAGCACGGATTTATTCGTTAACGGAAAGGTCCGACTCGAATATATTTCATAATAGATCCCCTAATTTCTGCCAGTTCCAACAATAAAGTCACCAATAGGACATTGTGCTGAGGTATGGAGACCATCAAAGTATTCAAATTATTGTAAAATTAGTCTTTATCCTGAGGTTGGCTTACATCAGTGGAGTCATGTATTCAGACAAATGACAGCCTGTTTAACCTGTGGCCAAGGAGAAATTCTTCTAAATACAAGGTCACCGAAATTATCAGCACTACATAGCAATTTATAGCGTTTGGACACAAGATCTTTACTTTTAGGTCATCTAGTCTTTTATTCATGTGATAAGGCCATCTAAACCGCCAGGTGTTCTAAGAGACTTCACGTTTTATGTGCCGATCTGTACTCTCCTGCCGGGTATATATTGGTGGTATTCGATTTTTTAAATCATGTTGACGATGAGTGTGTTCACATGGCTTTGATCTGATAGGCAAGATAAATATAGTCTTAAATATTTAAAATTCCGATAGCCAAAATCGTGTGGTTTTCCAGCCAGTATATATAGGCTATAGATTTGACGGTTCACCTGAAACCAATTCTAAAAAATCTGGCGGTGGAGTACCAACAAAGAGTTTTGTATGATGGCGTTCCTTGATATTAAGGACGCCTTTAACAATGTATAGATGGAAGGATTGTCGTTCCTAGGGGTGGATTACTCTGTTACCATCAGGAGGCGGGTGACTACGGGAAGCGGTGTCAGGGAGGTGTCATCTCTCCTCTCCTCTGGAACATAGTAATCAATGGGTTGCTGTTAGAGCTGGGGAGAGAAAGATTGTTCGGAGTGATTGTTTATGCAGATGATGTAGCGATAGCTGTCTCTGGAAAATACTTAAGCACAGTGACGGAGGTAAGTCAAAATGCACTTCTAATCATTACGAGGTGGGCCATCAAATGTGGACTGCCAATTAGCGCGTTCAGAACTGAACTGGTTACATTTACTAGGAAATATACAATTCCGGTAGTAGATCCACCTCTCTTAAATGGCTGGAGACTTATAGCTTTTACTGACAAGGCAAGATGTCTAGGCGTAATTTCAAACAGTAACCTTAGTTGGAAGCCCAACATTTTTTGGAAAGAGTAAACAAGGCTAATATAGCATTGTACTCGTGTAGTTCTGGCTATTCACTTCCGTAGTAAGACCTGTACTTATATATGGGGTGAGCGTGTGGTGGCCTGCTCTTGGTAAAGTAACGTACAGAAAAGGGATCGAGAAGGTGCAAAGAACGGCCTGCATGCTTATAAGCGGGGCGCTGAAGAAAACACCTACAAGTGCTTTGGAGGTCATGTTTCACCTTCTCCCCATGTATATGGTAAGCAGATGGCGGCGAATACGGCCACTCGACTTTCAGCCATATCTCAGTGGAAATGTGTTCAGACAGGACTCTCGACGATAGTTAGATCGCTGAGAAAAGAACTGCCGAATCTAGTCTATATTACACCGATTTTGAGCTTCGAGAAAAGGTTCCAAACTACCTATTCAAGGTAATCTTGGAGGAGCGGGTTGATTGCGAAAACGGAAGCATTGTAGTTCTTTACGCATGGCGCCAAGTTCTCTGACGTCTCGAAAGGCGTTGGGTTGCCGCTCGTCTCTAAATAAGATGAGTGAGCATTTCCACATTCAGATAGTCTGGGTCTACTGAGACGTCATGGAAAACTGCAGGTTGGACAAACTAGCGAGACCCATTAAAGCACTCAATACTGTGCTTATAAAGGAGGCAATAGCCTCAGCGAACGATAGGTGGACGAACACCCTCTCTGTAGAGTAGCAAGGCAAGTCTGGCCTAAAAGAATTAAAAACGATCGTGGGTATACTCACAGTACACTGCCTTCTTGGAGAACATGCGAGGAGGCTAGGTCTAGAAGTTAATGACTTTTGCAGAATCTGTATGGACGGGGTGGAGGACGAGACAGTAGTTCACCTCCTATGCTCACAAAAGACATGAATATTTGGGTAGGTTCTTAATGGACTGCCTCTCTGATCTCGAAAACTGTAAGGTGCAAGACTTATCACGCTACGTAAGTAGCTGAAGCTGGTACTCATAAGGGTAATAGGGAAGTAAGATCCTGTGGTATCACAACGGAACGTCGCCGGTCTAAGTGTGATGTAGCAGCCACTCAACCTAGCCTAACCTAATCTTACCCGGTCACTAATCCAAAGAGCCAACAAATAAAAGTCAACTAGTTATATTGTTCCATATGCACGTTCGTTCATTCAACCCATATGAAATCGATAAGTGTTGTTCGAATCCCCAACTCACTAGTCGGTTATTTAAATTTGTATAATTAATTAAAAAACAAAATATTATAAAACACTGATAAGTTATCACCCAATTAAATTAAAAATCGAAAATCAATATTAAATTAATGATATGAGTACGAAGAATAAAGCCAAACACAGTCAACTCCATATATACGCGTATGTACGAGTACAAAGCGCGCGACACATTATATTGATGAAAATGGGTCATTTTGATTAGAAAATAAATTTATGAGTGTGTACTTGGTTGTTCCAACAACATTATGGGGTAAAGAAGGTAGTGTATGGGTAATTGAACTTAATTTGATTTAAATTTATTTTAATTGATCGTATGCGCGACATGATTTACATATTATATCGTACATGCCATATGCTTTATTTATACAAATTCCCAGAATAATATTTTCACAATATATTATGCGCTCTAGCCTGGCTATAGAGTAAACAACATATTCTATTATTAGAGACGTTATGTATATAGAGTACATATGTATTTTTATGTCTATAGTGCAAAACCCTGTATTTAGTTTCCATTTATAGAGCTCACCGACAACGTGTGATGATGATGATGATGTAACATAACGATAAGTGGTTGATTGATGATGAGGAAAAAGTACCTACTCTGGTAATTAGTTTGTTTAGCGATGACATCATTTATAATGATTTATGATTCCATTTTTAGATATATGTACATAATTATGCTCACATGGTTTAAAAAAATGAATTTAAATTATATAATCATTGAGTGTATGTGGATACCTTGTCGTAACGCAAATTAAAATGACCGTAAACGTTCGACTGAAACTAGTTCCAAAACTACTATTTATATCGACATATCGCAATTACACAATATAATCAATCACAATTGATTTCATAATTTTTTAGTTTTGTTTTGGTTTGGTCCCGCAGAATCATTAATCATATAAAAGAACGTGGCGGGCAATTCTAGATGACATCACTCGACCACATGAGTACTTTTTACCAATTGTCTACATATGGTATAAACGTAACAACAATTTCACGACTGTGAACTGGAGCTATTTTTTTAACGGGATTTACAGGCCATAGTTTGCCCGTACCGTGTCAACAATCTGACTCCATCGGTTTTATCGTGATCCAGCTATTCATACAGTTGTAAATAATTGGAAGATACTATAGATCGCTCTCAACGTCATGCATCCATCGTCGCCGACAGAGGTCGCTCTTCGCTTTAAATTTGTTGTACCACTCGGTTTAGATCAACTTGGAGAACATGCGACCTAGACTGCTTTCTCGCTGTCTTTTGATTTTATGCACTATAAGGAGTTCAGATTAAATTTCGGAACTCGTGATTGAAAAGAACTTGGTTTGTTTTATCAACGTCATGTTTTAGGCCATATATCACATCGAATGTTTGAAGCCATCCCTCAACATCTCTGATCAACCCTTTGTACAATTTACAAGATATGTTGATTTCAGAAGTGAACCGCCAGAAGCAAGACGAACCTTGATACCCTCTCCCACACTATACCACGATAATTCTCGCACTTTAAGCGATAACCCGTTTTGAATGTTAGGCCTGGGCATAGTTACATTTTGCCAGACCAATCGAATCGAAAAGACAGTTAGATAAAGTTACCCCTCCGAATATCAATAGCTCTGACCAAGCCTAGTGTGTTAACACAAATGCCATAGTTACCGTAATTTTAAGGTATGATCCAATTACAGTCATTGCTGAGTTGTTGCATTCTTATGTATACTTACACTTTCAGATCACGAGTAATCACAAAAAACATTACTCTTTCTGTCGATGTTTCGTGTCGGTAGTACGGACCTACATTATAATATCAGTCTTATTTCTGTCAGTTCTAAAATTAATGTCATCAATCACCAATCTGACATCATGCTCAGGTTTGTATATACTGACAATTGAAAGGTTGACAAGGTTTTTTTGTCTGTGCCCCAATTAAAAATCCAATTCCACGATTTCCAAGATCATCTCCACTCTGTAACAAACAGTGTAGAGCCTTGGAACACATGGTATCCACTTTCAGGTGAACGAGTATCTCGGAGAGCCACGAATTTCAGCCGATATACTCTTTCATACATGTGATAAGGTCGTCAAATGCGCCAGGTTTTCTAAGTGACTCCACGTTCCACTGCCGGTCCTCAATCTCGATATAATCAAAAAACAATTAATTTTAAAGATTTAAAAATTCGAATAACCGAAATCGGGGATTTCGATGTACGAAATAAGAGCTAATCCAATAATGGAATCAATAAATCGATTGGTGACAAGTTGACAACAATTGTGACAAGTTATATTATTATCACTTTTGTAATTATATATTACACAAGAATGTGTAAATGTGAGCCAGATTGTGATACAATTTTACATTCAAAAAAAATTTTTTTTTCACACCAATGGCTAATTGCATCCATTTCCTTCTATAGATTGATTGCATCATACAGATTATGTATAGGGGAAAATAATTGTTATTTATCAGCATAAACCAAACAACGAGTTCGTTTGAAATTAAGCTGCGGCAGTGCTTTTGGGATTTTTCACCATCTGATTACGATCAGTGGTGTGAATGAACATATCTATGACTCCTTATTGGAGTGCAGAACTCATGGGCCAACCCACCTTCCATCTCAGTACTATAGGTTGGCATGGAGCTATCGGACCTATAACCGTACGCCCTCGATTTGGCTGTAATAGCGTTAGGTAGGACGTAAATAAGCGAACCACAGTTAGAAGTGCCTTGAACTCCAAAACAGATTGGAAGGATAAAAAACAAACAAACAATTACATTAGGAAGAGGCTCAAAATGCAAGCCAATAATGTGATTGGGTCAAATCTTGAGGCGAGTTATAGCCACAACGAACTCTATAGCACATTAGAGGTAGGTAGATTGAAGTACCGAAAACCCCATGTTGTTCGCCGTAAAAATTAAAAGTGCCATTGACAAACTTAGGAACACCAACTTAAGAAGTGTGTAATTCTAGCAGAAAACTAAAAAAATGGAAAGACAATTACAAACCCCAGGAAACGTGACCTAACAGAATGCAAAAATTAGCGAGGTATTTCTCTCCTCAACCCAACTCGCAATGATCCTCCTTGACAGAATCTCACCTTCGATTAATGCAAAATGAACAAACTAACCAGCTGGCTTTATGAAGAAGATGCACTGTTTGCATCAACTCAAACCGTGCCTTCACCAAACAATCCAGTGAATGGAATAACCGCTGTATCTGCTCTAGACATCTTAGGCAGCAATTCTATTTGGGAATTCGATTCGTATTGCTATTCGATTCGAATCATCAATTCGGAATGTGTTGCCTTAAATGATACTAATGTATCAAATTTCTACAGGGTTGTGCATGTAAACGGCTTTCATTCTGTAATGTTTGTGTGGATAATCCTTTTACCTCCAGCTTTGCAATTATGTGTGTTTGTATATAGAGGAATCCAGTTTCCGCATTATTACTGAGCTCTAAGCCGTCTTTTGTGATTTCTCACTTCCCTTGACCCCACTACTCATCATCATGATCTGCTAACCACTTAACCGCCATCCGCACTCTTGACACTGAGTTTGATTTATTTTTGGTAATCGGATTAGACTTAATCAGCGCACTTAAACTAGTGGTTTTTTTTTTCTATCGACTTGATCACTCCTATACGAGCTTTGTTTGTTTTATATCCGCTGAATCAAAGCGCCGTTTATTTTTGCCTCACTTACATCTAATGGAGCGAGGTATGATGTATGAGCAATTTTCTTGTCCTATTTGATCTCTTGAACATCTCAACTTTGCCCTCACCTATTTCCGTTGTATATATTTCCGAAATTTGTCCGGATCTTCTACCTGCGTCGCAATATACCTAGTAAGCTGTTTGAGAACTCTCACTTTGTTTCTTTGGTTTCATTTGCTTCCCATGAATAGTACAAAAACGATCACCTATGACAAATCTCTGCATTATCATAGGAAGGCTATGTTTGTCAACCCAAAAGTCATGTAATTCGGAGTGATCATATCAAAGACTAAGCATCTTCTTAGCCATGCAGACATCTGCGTATGCAGTGCCACTTGTCTTGAGTAACTGAAGGGGTTAATTATATTTACTGTAAGTTCACCCTCCAGACGTATCCCAGAGCTCGTTCTGTTACCCGTAGGCTTATAGAGTTCTCCAATCACCTCGAGAAGGTAGACTTGCGAGTGGAGAAGAAAGGCTAGAGCTACCTGAATTATATTATTTACAACGTAAATAATAAACCATAGGCTATCATTTTTAATGATCTACAATTTTAGTTCTAACAAACCCATTAAAAAAACTTAAAACGAACATAAATTCGATCATGATCGAACAAAGAAATACACAGAAAACGAGCAAAGAAACTACAGGTGTCCGAAATGTTTTTGACAAATACTGAAATACTTTTGGCCTAATATTAATCTGTATGGAAAAACAATGACGAAAGTGGAGTTGGATTGGCTATACCCTAAGAAAATCACCAAGTGATATAATGAGGATGTTATTGAACTGGAACCCGCAAATGGAAAAGGAGAGTAAGAAAGAAAACAATGCTAACTGAAACGAAAGAATTTGAGAAGGGAAGAGATGAAAGCTGTAGTGCTCAACAGAGTAAGATGATCCAGTCTAGTAGACGTCCTTTGCTACTAAAATTGATACAAGAAAAAATGTCTCTACTTTTAGTTCGAAACACAAAATGTGTTTAGCGAATGCCTATAAGTAAGAGATGGAGATTAGACCATCTTACACAGACTATGAGAGATTGCTCCTAACATCCAAAACGATAGCCGCCTTCAGTGTTGCGTTCCTTCCTTCTTTCGTTTCATCTTCGTTCTGAATATTTTTATTTGCGATATCATGGTTGAAAGAAAAATGAAGAACGATTTTGCTGCCATCTATAGCTAAATAATATTGACAAATGATATTATTCTTTTATGATTGAAATTTTTACATTAGATTTGAGAGCATTTTATTTTCATCTCTTTAATTTTAATATCGTGCTATCTCTTTCTCACCATGTTTTTCCTTCCAAAAGATAAAGTTAAACCAACTTGATGCAAAAAATTCACAATAAAAACACATCATTTTCAACCAATGAAATAGCTTAAAAAAGAACGAAAGAAGGAACACTGAAGCTGACTTTGAAAATTGCCATCTTTTGGTCACCTATCCAACATATTATAACTACTGTTTTATTTTAACACCAAACATTTTCTAAATTGAGTTAAACAAGCACACAGTTCACGATTTTGATATATGATCACGATAAGGTACACAAATATTTAAAGCCCCGCCACGCAAGACCAAGATTCGTATTCAATTCGTGCGTGAAATCAGAACTACTGTATGTGTGTCAGAAATGGAAACTCACAGAAAAACTGAGAAACTACATATGTTTGTAAAATGCCTTCGACGTATACTGAAATATTTCTGGCCTAACTATAAAAAAACAATGACGAAAGTGGAGATGGATTGCCTAAAGGCTAAGGAAATCACCAAGTAATTATAATGAGTATGCAATTGGCCCGGAACTTACAAAGGGAAAAGGAAAGTAGGAAAACCAGCGATGGCTTGGAAGAGAGAAATGCTTACTGAAACTAAACAACTTGGTTAATGATTGGAAGAGAAAGAAGCTGTAGCCCCCAACAGAGTAAGATGGTACAGCCTAGTAGACGCCCTATGCTCCTAAAAGTGGAGATACAAGAAAATAATGATCTACACTTACTTCTGAGCACAAAATGTATTTTGCGAATGCCAATAAGTTAGAAATGGATATTTAGACCACCTTAGTGAATTTAACGTCAATAATTTTCTAAGTTGATGAAATTGAAGTTGAACAAGCACATAGCTAACAACAACGCCGATTTTGATATATACGAACACGATAAGGTAGACACAAGTATTTAAACAGTTTTATAGTGGCTCATGTTAACTTTTTTCTACTTTGTCATAATTTTCATTTTGTTTATTATGTTTTATATTTATTTAATCTAAATATGACCTAAATTTTAGTTTATTTGTTTTCTTTTATTTTTATTATTTTCTTTTTGTTTATGCTAATACACAATGTTTTTACTCCTCAAATAACATGGTGATATCATATTTTATACAATATAATGTGTATTCCACATAACTCGAGCATATATTTGTTATAAAATATTAAATTTTATACGTTTGTGAAACTATACATTATATGATCAACATGTGAGTGTACCTCCCATACAAATCTAGGCATTGCTCGCATCGCACGATGACTCTGTAAAGTTAATTTTAAAAAGTATATAGACTATATATAAATTATTATTATAGTTCATATTTTTATTTTATTCTTGGAAGTAATAAATTACTAAAACGACTCAAAACGATAGAGCATACAACATAAATTTCATAATTGGATTTGTGTTTATGTTTCGTGGTTTAATTAAAAATTAGCGTCGTTTTGTGTATAGCGCAGCGCGATATATTGAATAATACACGAGTTTATTGGTTGGATATAAATTATAAACTTTGTTGTGTTATTGAAAAAGATTTGTTGTGTCTAACATTTTATATTTTATATAGTTTATGAAATGTAATTTTAAATGTTATATCAATTATATACAAAATGTAGCAATATCGGTATGACTCAATGCACTTCATATCAAAATAGCATTACTATACCAGTGGATGTTCTTAAAGTGTTTATCATTTAAGTTGAAATTACTAAATATATAGGTTGGATATCCAAGATCCAATGTGTGATACTATATATATGAGCATTTCAGAAGTTCAACTTGTATTTCTTCTTATCTCGTTCCCAAATGTCAGCATATAAACCATCAGTTAAATTACGTCGAAGTGTTTTCCAGAAATTCCACTGCAACCAATACTACTTTATGGTTATACCTTGTAGTGGTTTACATTATATTTCCCCTTTATTGCTGATTATATAAAGCGTCCATTTACGTCCAATTAAATTGTCATTTGTTGACCACATGCAATTCACATAAATGCGTTTTGTGTCTAGACACATAATACAATATTTAAGTCATGTTTCTGTATTATCCGATCATTGACATGAGAAAATGGCCGTTTTCACCCCATATTTTCAATACACCGAATAACATATTTTTGGGGTCGTTAGAGCATTTCGTATGCAAATACATATATAAATTGTAGCTCTAACTAACTGTAACAGTGTTCGCTTTATATCTTGCTTTTTTGCCTGAACTGAGGCCATTCGGTATATAGGTCTGAAATATGGACAAACTCAAATAGATGTATTCATTCATATCACTGATAAAAATCAGTTAATTAGTACCAAGTCGGCTACAATGTCTATCTTTACTGTTAATGTATGTTTATTTTATAAAGCTCCTAGCTAGCTGTTTAGCGTTCCCTTAATGTATGGGATTAAATCGTAAGTGAAATCAAACCATTGATATTCGGTCTTCCAATTGTTAACCATCAAGAGAGTTTTGCAAAAACTGAAACAATTGGTACTTAGACGGTGCAATGTCCAGGTTGCATCAACACTTCCCAACCAAATTTCGGTAATTTGTTCTGACTCATCAGAACTCGTGTGTGGTCTATTTTTTCTGGATTGCTACATTCAAACGCTATAGAGATGTGCACAGTACAGGACTGAGTTGATGGTTTCAGCACGTTGCAGCAGCTCATAATGAACAATTTTCCACCAAACACTCAATATAACCTTGTTTACTCTTTTGTTTCGATTCCAAACTGTCATGTGGTTGATGTTTAATGTCTCCGCTATTTCCTGATATGAGTACTATAAGTAAATTAAAATTGATTTATGACTAGCATACGTTGGCAATGTAAAATCACTATTGGATCAGTATAGTCACAGTTCCATTTCTGATCTTATACTTCGCCGATGTAAGACATCGAAGAGATACGGTTCACTTAACTTATAAACATCTGCATATAGTTGTGTAAGATGGCCATGGCCTAGCCCATGAATTCTACACTGCAATCAAGTCAAGATGGATTCTTTTACCTTCATCGATCGTAATAAGATTAAAAATTCTCCCAAAGAGCACTTATATAATAAAGTACACAATTCCGCACCAAATTCTGTATATTATATTATAATTATTAAATATTAACAAATTAATTAAAATTTACAATTTAGTCAAACTCCAAACTGCCAATCGCCGCAACCAAAATGACATTTAAATATTTTCAAGCCGGTTTTACACAACAAATTTTTAGTTCTTTTAAGACTATTTCAAATCGAAGTGAACAAAATAAAAAACTGTGAACTAACCTTAAATGTGCGTTTCAGTGCTTTTCAGTTTTTTATATATTTGACTGTTATTAGTATGTAGAACTGCTCATAGAATGCTGCATGCAACATATACAGAATCTGTAACACTCAAATTTTTTTGAATCTCGATACTCTATGCGCCAGGTAAAAACACAATATTAGTCACGTACCAATTATAAGAGACGCACGCAGTTTATATCACGTTTACAATTATTTTCTTAATAAAATGAGTTACGTGTGGAACATTTTATGATTATTGTTTTTATGAGTTTTTGCTATCCTTACATAAGTCTCTATATAGAGTAGCAATTCTCATTAAAGTAAGATGATTACAAAATGTTCAGTTACATAATATACATCTAAGGCACGTATTTAGTTATGAGATGCTGAATATTTTAACTGCAAGAATATAATTTGAAGTTGGCCTATATCTATCCCCAAAAATGTTGGCACAGTAGAGGCTATGAGGAGTATTTTATACGGTATGGCCAATGAACTGACATATATACAGAGAAGTGTTACAGCTGATGGAACTCAGTTTTTGATTACAAAATATTTTTGATTGTTTGAAAACACTTTGTGAACCAACCACTATGGTGCTGATTTAGCTTCTAAACCACTGCTTCACCAAGTAAAATCTTTCATGGTTACCCATTTATAATGGGATATTTATAAATATTCTGGTTGCACTTTATTGACGCAATCCGAACTAAGCCATCTGAAACTGAATGAATCTTATGCACTTTATTCATTTTCTATGTGCTGGTGGCAGCTTATCTACCTTCATCAGAACGACATCTCATACGACTAAATTTTGGCATATAAGACTATCTTTTCCAGAAATCATTTACTGGTTTTTACACCAGATGCCAGCAGTTGCTTAGATGATAAACGATTTCGTTGGTCTCAGGAGCCATTTTCATTGGCGCACCTATTAGGCAATTTCCAGATGTCAGCATCACAGAGCTCTCCAGATCATCGTACAAAATTCAATGGTCGAGAGTTTTAAAATGTTTCGATTTTGGTTCTCAATGTTATCCCGTTTACTGTTTTTCAAGTGTATTTTCACTTATGTGCCAAGTTGTTTCTTACTGATGTAACTAACCTGACATTGACATTTTTAACATTTTCACTTTTTTACGGATGCGGGTCGTCAGCCCAGCGATCCAACCAGATTTAGTCGCCTCCTACGTCAAGCTCTGGATACTGTGGTGGTATTCTATGCATTATGCAATCCAATTACCAATCTGATTATGTGAACAGTGTCTGGGAAGTATTGAAAACCTCGGTTGTCGATGCTGCCCAGCACACTCTCGGTATCGTGAAAACTAAGCCCAAAAATGATTGGTTTGATGAGGAGTGTCGTCTTGCTGTTGAGCAACGCAATATAGCCCACAATGAAGCGCAGACTCGGTTTACAATTGCAAGAAAAAACAAGGCAGTTCTTGCTAGGAGGACAGCTAAACGCATTTGTAGACTGAAGAAGCGAGAATGGTGGAAGGCTAAGGTCTTAAGAGTACAACAACTCAGCAATGAGCACAATTCGCGTGGTTTCTTTAAAGGAATCACCGAATTGCACCATACCTTAAGATCTCGGTCAACTGCCATTCGGGACCAGGATGGAAACCTCTGTGTTAACGTCGATGCGGTACTCGATACATGGCGTGAACATTTTTCTGATCTACTTAATGTTCCTCATGTATCACAAGCTGTATTTGAATACCTTCAAATACAGACCGCAGAGATGTTCATTGAGGATCCATCCTATGAAGAATTCACAATGGCCATGCAGAGACTAAAGAGAAATCGTTCACCAGGAGTTGATTGCATTAATTCAGAGCTCTTGATATTCGGAGGGCTAACTTTGTGGAACTGTCTTTTCGACCTTGTTCGATTGGTATGGCGAAATGAAGTTATGCCCGAAGAATGGAAAGTGGCCGCGTTATGCCCAATTTTCAAAAAGGGTGATCGCTTGAAATGCGAGAATTATCGCGGTATAGCTCTCCTTTGCACAGCATATAAGTTACTGTCATACATTATCTTGGGAAGAATTACTCCTCTAGCGGAGGAAATTGTCGGTGACTACCAAGGAGGATTCCGTCCAAATCGGTCAGTCACTGATCAAGTTTTTTCGCTGCGGATGATTCTTTCCAAGTACTACGAAACATCTCGCGATGTACACCAGGTATTCCTACATTTCAAGCAAGCCTATGACTCGATCAATCGAGAGAGATTATGGTATGCGCTTGAATATTTAGGAATACCGAAAAAATATGTACATCTCTGTAAAATGACAGTAACGCAGTCACAATGCTGTGTTAAAGTTGAGAACAGGCTATCGAGAACTTTTGCAATCACCACTGGTGTTCGACAAGGAGATGCGCTGTCCCCGATACTTTTTAATCTCATGTTGGAATACATCCTTCGTAAAAGTGAAACACCTCAGGACAACATCTTATTCCGACAATCCAATCAACTTCTTGCTTATGCAGATGATATATGTGTGATTGGATTAAATGGCAACGGAGTGAAAGAGATACTTGATCCACTGGAACAGTGTTCAGCTTCCGTTGGTCTCAAAATCAACGAGTCAAAAACCAAATATCTAATCTCGGGTTTTAGAGACCAAGACGCAATTGATTTCAGTAGTGGTAACCACACGTTTGAAGGAGTGATGAGATTCAAGTATCTTGGATCTCTCATCACTCACGATAATAGTGTGGGAGAGGATATCAAGGTCCGCCTTGCCGCTGGCAATCGGGCTTTGTACCCTCTACGTCCACTGCTGAAATCAAAATATCTTGCAAATACGGATAAGCTGAAACTGTACAGAGTGTTGATCAGACCCGTTGTCATGTATGGATGTGAGAGTTGGACCTTGACGGATGAGTACGAAAGATGGCTTCTAACATTCGAGAGAAGAATCATGCGTGTGATATATGGTCCAAAACGCGACGTCGATGGCACTTACCGAGTTCTTTTCAATCACGAGATCAGGAATTTAATGCAAATTCCTGATATCGTGCATGAAATTAAAGGACAGCGAGTACGCTGGCTCGGACACGTTCTGCGTGCTGATCCGAACCGAATGATACAGCGAACCTTTAAGGGAGAACCGCCTTTCGGTAGGCGAAGAGGTCGCTGTCGGCGACGATGGCTCCACGGCGTAGAGAGCGATCTGGCATCTTTAAACTGCCTACAACGGTTTGAAGAGTTGGCTCGTGATCGAAACCGATGGAGTCAGATTGTTGACACGGTACGGGCCTGTAAAAACCGTAAAAAAAAAAAAAAAAAAAAAAAAAAAAAAACTAACCTGAGAGTTCTAGTTCTAGGTTTCTTATCTTTACCTACGACTGGCTGTTATAAATTCTTCACTTGTTAATTCACGTACTACTGTTACAGTTGTCGCTTTTGTAGTCATCCCAAATACTGCAATGTATCCATTCTAATTGATCTGGCCTGGTCTTATTTGGTTCTTCAGTTGAATTGGTCGTGTAGTCCCTTCATATTGTTGCAAAATCAGCTATGTTTATATCGGATGGTATACGTAGTCTAGATGGCCGATGCGCTGTAGTAAGTTCCAATTTAGGAACTATCATTATTTTCTTGATTGGGGCCACTCTGGTTTTGCCACCTATAAACTAGTTGCAAAGGCTTTTTGCGACTCATCAGCAAATCCATGAAGCTGTTATTTTTAGTATCCTCCTTATTCGAACTAATTCGGCCATGTATTTTTTCCGTTTTGATTCTATTTCTGGTGGTAGTTTATTATCCCACTTCTCTTGCACTAATCGATTTACTGCTATCGTTATTGGTGATAGCCAGCCAACAGGATCAATTAGTCTTGTTTAATCAGACAACAGTAAACGGTTTGTCGGTTCTTCTTTCGTTACATACATCGTTGTGACGTCAAATTGGGACGTTAGTTAAATACCTGCTAAATTTGACGCCCTTTTATGTAATTTAAAGTGGTGGATCTTTCTATCATACTTGATATCCGTTGTTGAATGGTTACGACTTCTTCAATGTTGTCTCCAATCCCCTTATGTTTTCTACATCATTTCTACGTCGGCTATTGAAACGCTATTAATACGAACTTGTGTGTTTGCCACCTCAGGTTCATATCAATTATAGATCATTCTGATTTTAAGGCCTGTTCATCACAGTGTCATTCAAGGATAATCCTGATGACATTTTGCTGGATGCATTAAATACTACCTTAAAATTTGTGGTAGTACTTTTTTGCTTGATCACTCAATTATGTGTCCTTTTCATTTGCTAGCTGGATATGACCCTGTTTTACATAATCTTCATAAAAGTCGTGATATAGTTGTGCGAATCGTTCATCTTTCAAAATCTTATATCGAGCTGCAGTAAACGTGTTACAGTGGATATACAAGTTGTAAATGCTGTAGATGCGCCCATTGATTGGTGTCAAAGTCTGGAATCGGTTTTTAACACCATTGCCTCAAATTTGATATTAGATTGCAGATACCGTCTTCCTATCGTTCTATTCCAGATATCTTATAACATTGACCTGTTATTGTCTATAGTCTTAATCTGATTTGTTGCTTCCGTGGAGACGAGTAATGCTTGGGAGCCTATGGGTCAATCAACGCAATTAATTCTATATGTATAATCACTCGCCCCATTTGTGGTGTTACATATTTTGAGATATCTGCTTTCTATTAGTATTATGTCGTATGTGCGTCCTGTTTCCTCTTAAAAACTCCTGGCAACAAGCCTGGAATTCTCTTGGATTTTCTTAGGGTATTTCATAGAGTCATCGTGACTCGTTGTTCAGTTTATTGGTCAAGCTAACAATTATGGCCACTTTGCATGGGGGATAATCACCAAAAACTATACTGTAAATATTGTAAGTATTTATTGGGTCCAGCACTTTTAGCAAGATAACCAATTTTATTCCAAAAATTTGATTGTGTTGTCGAAATGGGTTGTGTTGCTGCAAAATAATTAAAAAAATGTTTTAAATCGAAATTAATCACTAAAATTAACGATAAATAATTAAAAAAAGAAACAATTCAACGCAGGTAATAACAAATTTTATTAGTCAATGTAATGACATTCAAGCAAAAAATTACTAGATACGGTAAGCAATGATCACGAGAGTAGAGGAAATATACAGCAGGATTTCAAATGACTGTACTTGGAGGCAGGTTTACGTTAACCTCAAGTGTACTTCATGATATGAAAAAAGTTAGGAGAGTAACTTGCAATTTGAAATTGTACAGATCAACAATCTGTACAATTTCAGCTTCTCCGTATTTGCAAGATATTTTGATTTCAGAAGTGGACGTAGAGGATATAAAACCTGATTGCCAGCGGCAAAGCGAACCTTAATATCCTCTACCACAGAGGTGATTAATGAGAGATTCAAGATACTTGAGTCTCATTACTCCTTCAAACGTGTTGTTACCACTATTGATATCAATTGCGTCTTGGTCTCAAAAACCAGAGATCAGATAGTTTTGGACTCGTTGACCAACGAAAGCTGAACACTGTGCAATTCGGCGATTCCTTCATAGAAATCACGCGAATTGCGCTCAATGTGAGTTGTTGTACTCTTGAGACCTTAGCCTTCCACCAATTGCGCTTCTTTTCCACTGTGTAAAAATATATAGCCTTGAAGCAAATGGTCTCCACTTTAAGGCAATCGAGTTTCTTGTAGCGATACGAGTTCCAGCTGATACTCTTTCATACATGTGATGAGGCCTTCAAACGCTCCAATTAAGTATCTCGTTTCCAGATACTTAATTGAAGGGTCATTGTTGCGGTAGCCGATTTTTTTTTGTTTTATTGGCATTTGTAACTTTTGTTGTTTTTTACGGATGCGGGTCGTCAGACCAGCGATCCAACCAGATTTATGCGCCTCCTTTACGACAAGCTCTGGATACTGTGCTGATATTCTATGGGTCTCATGTTTCGTTCGAAATATTTACGAAACATGGATGCCTCACCACAGGCTGGGGGCCCCACAATATCTACACATTGAATTGTCACCCAAAATTGTTCATGATTGAATTTTGCTAGACGCTTTAATAGACTTTTAGAATTATGTCTAGTTCATAACCACAAGTTTTCAATATTTTAGTTTCACGTTACTGTAACGAAATGGACATTGCTGAAAGCAGACAAAACTTTATGTACAGCACAATTCGAGTTATGTTGACCCAATGTTGTTGTTTTAGTAAAATTTAATCAAATTTCTTAAACAGCATAACATATGACCTAAATTCCGCCCAACATTTCACATACTATTATATATGTACAAAATTTTTATTATATAGACGATAAAAAATGTAAAAGCCTTGAAACCGTCTTTATCGAATAAAAACAAAAACTGAAAAGCTTGATTAAACTTTTTCATATACCAACATACATTTAGGATTTAGCATCTCATTTGAATAATCCTGTGCACAGTATATACGAGTATTTAGTCGAAATTTAGTTTAGGCGGCGACAACATATTGCAAATATTAAAATGAATAAATAAACGAAATGAATGTTAAATCAATAAAGAGCTTAAAGCTCGTATTTTAGGTTTTATGGATAAATGTACGAGTATATAAGAGAAAACCATAAACTCGTTTCATTTATATAATATGTTTGATAATACATAAGTTACCTAATTATCGATAAGTTGATTATACAAACAAAAACACTCTGCTTATGTATGGGATATCGAAAAGCTGTACAAGAAACGATAAGAGATTATTAAATCAACGTCTTATTATTTATGATATTGGTATAATAAAGATGAAAGTTGTGTGTGCGTGTTATGGTTCGCTCGCTGCTAATTGTTATTATGCTGTGGAGTAATGAATGAAACAAGATCGAAAGTGGTTATGTATTGTGATGTACGAGGGGAGTAGTAAAAGTTCGCTTAGTGGGCGACCTTCCAACATCAACGCAAACAGAGATTCGCTATGTAATTCTCTTCAGTTCTCAGCGTAAACTAAAGCCACTAGAAATACTCAATGAATACCAATTTGCATATGGAACGCTAGCACCGTGCCTACACACTATTTGAAGTGATTACAAAGATTGCAGACCGAACATTTTTCAATAGACGGCGACACCCAAGAAAATCTTTCACTGATGATGTTACCGTGGCTCTTCGAAAATCTAAAGTTTACTAAACTGTATGATTGACACAAGATCTGCTCACAGAAATATAAGCACTACAAAATTTCGTTTGAAGAATGTAATGCCGTAGCATCTGTAAAAAAATCTGTGCTAAGGAAGCCAAAAGAACCGACAACAAGAAACCCGCCAAAAGCTTTCGAGTTGAAAATCTCCGATCGCAACTTTTACCAGATGGTCGCATTGGACGGATTCAGCTTTGAAATGTGCAGACGGTGCTTTGGTGGTGGATCCATATTTACAGGCCGACTTAATGGCAAACGTCTTCACTTCGACGTTTGCCATTAAGTCGGCCGGTACAGCACAATTGCGATTTGTGGTTCAAGAATGAATCATATCTCGGAGGAAATTTTCTTCAGGAACCTGAAGACAATGGACATAAATAAGGCCACCGGACCTGACGGAATAACTGTTCGAATGTTGAAAGAGTTTGCCAGTGACTAATTGGCTCCAACATTTACTAACATTTTTCTCCTATCTTATAAGCAAGGTAAATATTATAAGCCCTCAAACTACCGGTCAATATCAATTGTGTCAGCCGTGGCTAAAGTTTTTGAGAAATGCATATTAACCAACTATTTGTAAATTATCTTGAGATTCATAAAATAATTTCAGATAAGCAATATGGCTTTCGTGAAAGCCGCTCCACAACCGATCTCTTGACGTATGTTGTAAACAAATGGAATCTCCCTCTTGAGCAACACGGAGAAGCCTTTGCAATCGATTTGGATATATATCCAAGGCTTTTGACAAGGTTTGGCATGAGAATCTCATTTGTAAACTTGTGGCATACGGCTTGGATTCGATGACGAACAAGTGGATAAAAAGCTTTCTCAATGATCGAAAGATCAACGTTGTGCTAAATGGGAGATCATCAACGACACACTCCCAAAATGCCGGAATCCCTCAAGGATCAGTTTTGTCACCAACTTTGTTTTTGCTATACATTAATGACTTGTTGGATAGCACTGTGAACCCTATCTCACAGTTTTACTGATGAACCAACATTGCACTTTTATATTTCATTCAAGGTCGAGCCTACTCTTCTAGGGTTAAACGGCACCGCAGAGATGTTGCAAAACTCTGCGTGTTCTATAGATTAATAAATGGTAAATTTTCTGCAGAATTAATGGAGAAAATACCACCATTTGTTACACCAGGACGGGTAACACGAGGAACGATTAATGTGTATAGGCTTACGGTGAAGCCGCCGAAACCTCGAACGGAAGATGCAAAGCGGGAATTCATTTATCGAACATCTAGGAAGTGGAATTCGTTGGAGTATAAACAAGTTTAAGCCAGCTATATCAACCTTTACTTGAAGGATCGCGCCTTGGGTGCTAAAACTCCGCCCTGCATCCAATTAAACATACTTTCCAGAACGTACACTCCCAGTCCCGAAATCTGTTTGTTCTTCTAATGAAGTCAAACATATTTGGTATCATCAAGGTCGTCAGTTGATCCTCAAATAGTAATTGTGTAATTGGCAGTCTATGGGAAGAGTATGAAGAACAGGAGCTGTGGTGTTCACGCCAAAATTCTAAAATAAAATTTATCATTACTCGCAAATAAAAAAAGAACAGTCACGCCACAATATAGATCAAGTCCGGCCGCATATACCTGATGTGTTGGATTTGATTTTTTCGCGCACTTAATCAATTACGTCATCAGATCGAAACCAGCTAATAGCGAACCAATCCTTACAGAATACAACAAGATGCTAATAAAATTACAAAAGACTTATAATGAACGTCTTCAACGGCTGGTTGATTCAGCGACCTTGCTCTGTCACTCAATGTTATACTGATAATTCCTATCAGCTGTCACGTTCACAGTTATCTTAGCATTATTATCATATCCTACAGAGCACAAAAGGTGCTCAACAGTTTCTTCTTCTCCTCCCCCTCCACCGTATAATCCTGCACCAGCTAGATAACAGCATACTGATCCGTCAGTAAATAGCATCATATTGTCACACAGTCCATAGCTCCTACAATACCCAGACAAACAAGTCTCTGAAGGCGAGTAAAGGTCTCGCTCATTGTTCTAGGCCAACAAATAAGTGTGGTCTGAATAAATTCTTCATGGGTTTCAAAATAAATTCGACAATGAGCAGTCTAATAACTTAAGTAAAGTCGTTACTGATAACGACTCTTGGTTCTATAAGTACGATCCGGAAACCAAACAGCAGTCCATGGTAAGGAGCCCAACCCACCCGAAAAGCTAAGCAAAAAAAGTAATGATGTCAGTTTACTACACCTGATCAAAAATTGTGGCTGCTACTCCACTGAAAAGGGATTAGACGGTAACTGCAAAATGGTACACCAAAGACTGCTTACCAAAGGTTTTCAAAATTTGTTGTAAACCCGGAAGAAAGAGGATTGGTCGTGCTACTTTTTACATCATGACAATAACGAGTAACTTTATTTCAGCTTATTTCCAAAATTTAAAAACAATTTGAGAAGGGGGTGGAGATTTTGGTTTAGGGGAAAAATTCTGCTCATTTGGTTAGTTCAAACTTTTGATCTTTGCTTTCTATTTTGATCTGTCTGAACATTTTCTCAATGTCCGATGCAATCGCATAACGATATTCTTCCATCTGACTAGTATTGTGGTAGTGATTTTGGTGTTTGCAGGACGCGTCGAAAGCTACCCTCAATCTCGTTGTGGCACTGTCTTTTTTTTATAACAAAATGGTGTGGCATGTAATAAGTTTGGGTAGCTTCTGTTTAACAATCATCCTCAATAAGTTCCATATTTGTGGTATTGATGTTTAAAGTTTTCCTCCTTTTTGAATCTCTTTTCCATCTGGAGCAATCTAGCGCTGCTGCGTTAGCCTATCTCCACTTCTTGAATTTTTTGAACCATTTTCGGAAAACACTTGTGTGTCGTTTTATAGTGCTCTACACATTCGATCTTTTTAGTCGTTAAGCTTCGTTCCGGATGTAATTCTTCGGATTCCCAAAACTATTTTAATTCCTTGTATATCTGTTAACGTAATGAAGCTGTTTAATCAAGTGATGCCGTTTTGAGTTAGGCGACCTGATATGGTTGTTCCTATTTCTGACCTTTGGGCTATAAACTAATTATATGAATCCCTTTTTGTTCTTTCCGACATAATTTCTCCATATCAGCGCCTATTAGAAGATCAATATGACCGAAGGACTGTAGATCGCTGTCCGATCCCAATAAGTTTTTATCTGGAAGCGGTTTACTAATAGCTCTCATAACCAAAGCATTAGCTTGAATCTTGAAGTTTGATGGAAATTTCGGACTTATCTCTCAAGCTATTTGTTGGTTTGGTCGTCCTTTTGTTGCAGAAATTCCGAATACTTCAGTTATAACCCTTTCTCTCGGGAGGTCTAATTGTGTTGCTTGCTCCATGGCGAAAGTAGCCTGGATCGATTTGTGCTCATAACATATTAAAATTGTCATCAATATTCTGTACGTTTACCAAGGCTGTTGCTAAAAGTACCTGGCCGCAATATTTGTCCAATGTGGTCGTTTAGTTTCGCAATATTAACCTCTTGACCTTGAATCTTAACGAGAAGAAATTTATATGGTGTCTTCTTTTGCCGGTAAAACAATTTATTTTACTGCTACAACTTGTTGTATGGTTTGGCTGAGACAATTTCGGCACAGGTTATGCAACAACCATCTGATTCCTTTTGGAAATGATTAGATCTTAGAAACCTGATAGAATTTTAACTTGTTGGTATTGACCTAATGCTTCCATAGATTGGAAAGATTTTCTAAGAATTTCAAAACTTGGCTTGTTTTTTGGAATTCTCTTGGGTTGTCTAATTTTTCAATAACGTGAATATTTTGAAAAGATTCCATGTTTCGATTCTAATTCCGGTATTGCTGATGGCGTATAGGCATACTCGGTTGTTGTATCGTGTAAACTTTTAATTGCAGCAGCAGATTCTGACTAGTGTCTTGATTCAATCAGATTAGATACAAGTAACTTCCAGTTGTTGAAACGGTTTTCTAGAATATCCCAAGCTGTATGGTAGTTGTCTCCAGTGGGCTACATATGGTTAAATAACTTCCCAGCTGATCGTTCTACGTGACTTTTAAGCTGCTGATTTTGTGCATCTTGGTTAAAGCTGGTTGTTGTCATGAACCAACTGTTTGAACGTGTCGGAGAAACCAAACCATTTCAAGTAGTCTTCGTGAAAATGTGGTATTTCTACTGGTTGCTTGCAATTTTTCAGTGGCGTCGTTTAACCTGTTTCTTCTTCCAACAATCTTGTTTATTGTATTACTATCTTTTCGAATTGCTCGATGAAGTTTTCATAGAGTTGGTCTATGAAATATTGTAGATTCGCTTCCTGTTCTTTGGACATTTTTATGCAAATTTGGATCTATTGTTACTTGCCAGTATATATCTCCTCAACTAGTCGCATTTCTCTATACAAAGTTTGCATTCGGATATCCAGTTGTTTCAACTGTTGTCTGGATTTTGGTGATTGACTAAATTCACTGTTTGATCCAAGCTGAGCTTTGTGTTGATTTTTATTGCATCTTATGTTGGAATTGGTGAAGGTAGCAAGAACGGTCCGTTAAGACGTTGGCGTACATCTTCAATGTTTTTTGTGAAGATTTCAAACACCTTGCGTCTAATCTTGAAGTACTGGTTTATTAATTTGGGTCGTGGTTGGTACTCTATGATTTTTTGTCAACCAAGCGAACTTTTGTTACTCCCCTCGTCTATGCTTCGTATCGACGTACGTGGAATGTCGATTATATAACATTCCCTTGTATGTATACAGCGCGATGTGTACGGGTAGACGATTTCTCACCCAATTTCATTCAAATATACGGAACGATTGTACCTAAGTAGAGAAAAAGAATCGCAGGTATATCGAGAAGAAGCACGCGAAAAATTTATAAAACTTTTAATTTAATAAAATGAAAAAAAAATATTCATCTCGGTGCTGCTGATTTTCCATAACCAATGATAGGAAACATTTTTATTAATTTTTTTTGCTCCGCACTCGAACACAATCAACACAAAGGTCTGAATAATTTATATAAATTCCGATGCTGGGTGTTCGATGCGCGCTAAATATTTTTCAGATGGTATAGCGCGTATTCACAATTTTTAATTAAAAATGTTAATGTTATCCCCGGAATATTGTGTTGAGATCTGCGCTCGCACCTCAATAAGACACATCAGCCGTATAGATGTACCAATCAAATTCGAATTACAAAATTAACATTTAAATAAATTTACAATTATTGTAAATAACCTCTGAGTAAAGGGTGTCCCAAAAATAACGCAAGATTTGAATTTGTCCGGAAAACCATCATTAGGACTAGACTTTTTGGAAAATGGGGCTGATAGTAAACGTTACTGGTGCTCGATATTACATATTTTTCCACCAAAATTGGATGGCCCTATGCCATACAGCCAATGAAACAATTTAATTACTGTATGATACATTTCCTGGTCGTGTACTGTCTCATTACGGTGATCAGAATTGGCCCTATAGACCGTATGCTTTAACACTATTAGATTTATTCTTATGGGGTTATTCTTGTCAAAGGTCTAAGTCAACAAGCCCCAAACCATTCGTGCATTACAGATTATGAAAAAATTGGAAAATGAGTGTGTATGTGCCAACAAAGCCGTGGAGGCCATTTGCTCGTTGACCCTTCATTTAGATGTGAAGGGTTTCCCAATAACAGATTAAATTTTGAATAATGTGCTATTTGGGCTAATTGTAAACCACCTCCTTGGCCGGCAGTAGAGAAACTGGTGTAAGCAATTTGAGCTGTTGGGACAATTGCTGCCGTAGCCCGTAGTGTTTTAGAAAACGCAGATTTGTGGATTCCTTGTCGATCCTTGAAATTAGACATTCCACAAACGACATAATACCGTATTTTGCATAAAGTTCAGTTAACACAAGAATTCAAGCCGGTCATGGATCAAAATGATCTGGATTTTCATCGAAAACCATCTTCGGCGGTGAGGCCAATTTTCACCTCTGGCTACCTTAATAAACAGAATTTTCTTATTTGGGGCTCAAGAACTCCAAACACGATAGTTTAAATGCTCCTTCATCCTCAACGTGTCACTGTTTGGTGCGTTTTTGGGCTGACGGTGATGATTGAACCTTACTTTTTCGAAAATAAGGCTGGTGCAACTGCAACGGTGGACGGATTGCGTTATCGAGCTATAACTATTGATTTTTTATGGCCGGAAATGGAAGATATTGCTGTGGACAACGTTTACTTTCAGCAAGACGGCGCTGCGTGCCACACAATCAACTAAACAATCGCAATTTTGCAAGAAAAGTTTCCGGATTCTGTTATTTCACGAAGAAGTGATCACAATAGGCCACCAAGATCTTGTGATTTAACACCTTTAGACTTTTTTCTTTTGGAGGCACCTGAAAGATAAGGTCTATGCCAAATGCTCCACAATCGATTCGAAATCTTATGATAGACTTTTAATTAGTAGATATGATCTGAAGAGCTTTTCATGTCTTTAAACCAGTTGCATTTCTTATGTGTTCGTAAGAATTTTTATTACACTAGAAGCTCTCCTCTAACATTACATGCCAAATTACCCAATGTTACAACCAAGTTACACCTCACAAGTGTTACTACAAATATATGAGACATGACGACTTTATATTCCAGGTATTTATATTTGTGTGGCTATGCCGAATTTCAACAGCAAACACTAGGATACGAGTATAATTGGATTTTCTACTGAACTCTGGGTACATCAAGACGAGTCATTGACACAAATAATCATCAGCAATAGATTGTGTTCTTACTCGTTCATATACTCTAATAAGAACTGCCGCCACATTAACAAACCTAAAAGGTTCGACTTGCTTTATAAAATATGGAACGAATTCGTTTTGTGCTACGTAAATTCCAGATCTTGTGAAGTAATCGATGATGGTTGTTTCCTCGTCACTCAGGCTTGATTGATTATTGTGACATTCCTTCCCAGCCCATTCAGTCTGCAATCTATTTGTTTTTCTATAACGAAGTCCGATATACATATAGGGTATCCTCAAGGTCGTGAGTTGATCCTCAAATAGGAATCGTGATCATAAACAGTGCAGTCTATCGGAAGAGTATGAAGAACAGGTCCACAAGAAGTGCTCAACAGATGAGGTTGTCCAATCTCTTCTGGTCTAGTCTGAAGTCGAACCTCCTTTAAAATGGCTAGTCGATCCAAAGCAATTTTTTTTACGTTTAGTTTTTATTGGGTGCAGCGCGGACTGTTAGACTGTCCTAGCTCCTTGTAACTGTCAGAGCTCCTGCATTCAACGCGTGATCCTTCAAGTAAAGGTTGATAGCTGCCTTAAACTTGTGCATTTTATACTCCAACGGAAGCCGAAAACCGGCCAACGAATTCCACTTTAAAGATGTTCGATAAATGAATTCGTGCTTTGCATGAACATTCTGCAGATCATTTACCATTTATTAATCTATATAGAACACGCAGAGTTCTGCAACATCTCTGCGGTGTTGTAAGCCGATCTAGATCTAGATTTTTCGTAGGTCTGGAGTTTCGTATTATTCGGATGGCACGCCGCTGAACTCTATCCAGCAATTGGTGAGCAGTGCCATAGGCTCCACCCCAAACCTGACCGCAATATTCTATACACGGTCTTAATAAAGGTTTTATATATCTGGAGAACGTGAGCGATGTAACAAACCGTCTGCATCTATTGAGGCTGATTTGGCCAACGTGAAGCTGATTTGGCCAATGCGATAATGTATTCATTCCATTTTAAATTGTTGCTAATCTGAACACCAATCAAACGAATTGAGTCACAACCCACGAGAACGTGGCACTTTTACCACAAAAGAGTATTCCTTGTGACTTCTTTTACCACCGTGTGTGTTTTTTACCGTGTCCAAAGCAAATTGCGATGAAATAGTGTTGAAGTCAATCCGAAAGTTTCGGAATTTCACCCGATGGCCGTGTCGGCCATTTAGCTGATATCGTTTTTAAATGTTAAGGGTAGCTTCCTCTTCCTTTGAATACTCTTAAAAAATACTCGTTTGTTTTACACAAAAATGAAATCTCTTATTGGAAAACCCTTTACTATAGTCGAAAAACTCTCGAGATTAATATTGAAACTACTTTAATGCGAGATATACGATTAACGTAATCTATTAACAAATACCTACATGCCTATATACTCGTAAGTTGTAATTTTATCCAGAAATAATGTTTTAAAAATAAATAAATTGAAACCGGAATTAAAAATCTTTTCATCATGATCACTATATACTCGTTCATCTATAAACGTCTTTAAGTTATATGTCTTATATAAGATTACAACAACAGACGCATGAAGACAATAAAAACGAGCAAACCTTTTTTATTTGTTGTTGTTGTTGTTGTTTAATTTATTGTATGAACCATAAATTGTGTTGTAATCATACACATACATACATATAAATCATTGTATTATATTGTAAGGCGGTGTTCCAAAGGTAAATTTATCGTATACGCAATGTCGTACTCGTATCTCTACCCAAAGTCGTCGAAAAGTTTAACATCTTTCAATAATTGTATGTGAGATGGTTAAATATATCATTACGGATTCACTAGAGGAGAAAATAATGAAGTTATAGTGTGTGCAGCAGCTTAATAGGTGATATGACGCAGGGTGTTCAGAAACGCTATTTGATGTAGGTGTCTGTGGCGATCGTGTATCAAATATCGAAGTCGTCAATAGATTGTGGGGCACAACTACGATCGTCGTAAATTTCACAACACACACGTATTCTGTTTCCACACCACCAAGCTTTTTCGGAAATACAGGGTGGACCAACTTGGACTGACTGATCTGAAATGCTTATGATTTTTTGACTTTTAAACGTAATTTTGCAATTTCATTGAGAATGTTCTGCTTTAGTCCTGAATATTGATTTGGCGTAACCCTGTTCCTTCAAGAAAGCCCACAAAATCAGGGGTCGTAAAATCTGAGGAACGAGGTGGCCAAGCATCGTTTAAATTTTCTCTCTATTATCTTTATCTCGGCGTGAGCTGAAGCTCTACTTTGCTGGAATGTATGGGCTATTATAGCTGTTGTGTTGCCTCTCTCGGCGATAATTTTGGGGTCATTTAAATTTTACATCTTCAGATCAATTCTTAGAATGTGTCGTAGCGATGTACGGGAGATTCCCAATTCAGTGACATGTTGATGAGTAGAGACAGGTGGTAAGTGTGGACACTTTCGTACAGCGTTCACACCTTGTGCAGTTCGAACAGATCGAGAAACAGTTAACTGTGACCCATCATCTATTGAACCCCGATCCTCAAAACGGGTTATTAACCTTTTTATCATGTTTACAATGAGATGGGCTCAGTATTAAAATGCATCTTCATGTTATAGTAATTGATGAGAATTATGCTGATTATAATGCCACCACAGTTAATCCACCCTGTACTATACACAGAAAAACTAAGCTTGTTTTATCAGTCGCCAATGAATTAGTAATCAACATATCTGTGTCAAAAAAGCTTCAAGGATATCCCAGTTTTAGATCTTAATTGATGAACGCTAGTTGGGTACCATAATCGATACTCGTTCTCAAAACTAGCCGTACGAAACATAGACTTCGTGTTCGACATATACAATACATCCATGAAACCACTTCCATGAAACCACTTCAACTCGAGAAAATAATTCTTCTATTTTAAAGTGTTCGAAGAAGTCTCCTTGCATGCTTACAGCATGTTGGGCGACAGAGTTTGAACGAGGCAATATTAGCTAACAAAAAGAACAACGCAGCGTTCAACCGTATATGGGTGCTGCGATTATTTACAATGGAACAAGTCCATGGGTCGAAATATAAACCAAAGCTCCAATGAAGTAAGATGAACGAGCCTATAGTATACCCTACTAAAATGTACTGTACTGATAACATCTCTCGCTATTTAAAACTGAACTCAAACTATTCTTGAATCACTTACACTTACTCTCGACCATTGGATTAACTTCTAAAGCGTGAAACTTTAATTGTTGCTTCATTCAAATGAATTTGAGTTGTTTTGTTGCTTGGAATGTTGTAATTCGCTAGTGCCGAGTTCGATCTGACGATGACGTCATTTGAATGACCGCTTGATCTAAGTTCAATGAATTCACTTTTAAACGTTGTGAACGCGAACTGACATTGATCGGGCCAAGAAAAGTTCTTGGGCGTCTTGGGTTTCTTGAAAAGAGCTGCTAAGCGCGAAAATTAATGAGAGCGATTGTTTCAGCGAGTTTCGAAATAAAATGTTGATCAATTTTGGAGCTGGGAACTCTGTAATGGCATTAATTCGCTCTCTGTTGAGGGAGTGCCTAGAGGGACTGATGGATTCAATGGTGGTTGCGCGTTTCTTCTGGAACTACACCTATGAATATTACAGCAATCAACATAAATCTGGGACAAAAATGCTTCAGGTAGACCCCTAACTATTTAATAAACGATCGAGAAGGGCTACTACTAAAGTATTCATATATAACAGTGGAGTCCATCTACTTTTTATTATTTGAGACAACCGTAATCGACCCTTAACCTTATTGTACTAAACATTGTCTTTGTTAGCACTTGTTGCTCTTGGAATTTCTAGCTCCAATATCAATCAAACGTATTCCCCAAACCATGTCATCATGGTAAACTTCTACAGCCGATTTATACCACACCATCACAAAGCTGAATAGTGAACTCTACAAATCAATCAATTTAAAAGTCGCTCCTTCGTTTTTCGAAGTAGTGTACAATTTGTTGCTTGGAATGGTGTAATTCGCTAGTTCCGAGTTCGATCTGACATAACGTCATTTGAGTGACCGCTTGATCGAAAAAATGCTATGATCTGAGTTCAGCGGATGTGCTAACAGCATTATGCGGTAGCAAATTCACTTTTAAACGTTGTGAACGCGAATTGAAATTGATCGGACCAAGTAAAGTTCTTGGGCGTCTTGAGCTTCTTTAGTAGAGCTGCCAAGCGAGAAAGAATCAAAATGTTGACAGTAGTTTACCATTTCGAGGAATTGTTGAATTCGTTTTATAGATGTTGGTGCTGGGTGTTCCGTAATGTCATTAATGTTAACTTGTGGTTCGAGAATTCAAGAGTGGTTGTGCCAACTACCATTTAGAACTCTTCATATGTACACGTCAAACTCTGCAAGCTTCTGGAATCGTTGTTCCAGTTGAAGTTTGTGCTGTTCCTCGGTTTTCGATACCGCAAGAATGTCGTCGATGTGTGTAATCCAAATGGTATTAGCGTGAACTCGAAGAGGCCAAATGGTGTTGTGATCGCCGTTTTGGCAACATTTCGCAGCGCTACGGGAATAAGATGATATCTCTAACAAGCTTATATCTTGGAGAAAATTTTACAAGCATGTTAAGTGATGAAATTTTGTAAGTGTGGAATCGGGTTACGCGGGTTGTGACTGTGTTTAACATGCAGTAAGGGTTTCATAAGCTCTCTACCAATCCAGATCGCTTTTTTTACCAAATGAAGAGGACAAGAGACGGAAGACCGTCTATGTCTGTAAATTTCCAAAATATGCTAGAAGAATAGTCCAAATGCAGCTTTATGGCACTCTGAATCTACACTATGTCGAAACTGGTAAATTGTAACTTGACATGGCACTTTTGGGTTAGTTTAAGATACTTATTTAACAACCTGCCATATCCGTTGTAAATCAATGTGTATTCAATGAGCTGTGAGTCGCTGAATCAACCATCCGTTTGTTTCTGAGATCAAAGGCCAAAACTATTCAAGAAACCAACACACGATTTACCGCTGCAAGCATGAATGCGTGCATGAATTTACGTCTAAGTTCACTTGATCGAAAACATGTTCTATATGATTCGTGAATGTAGTGTTCAATCATGTCGCGACAGTGCTAGCGAATTACAATATAATTTACTCGAAATTGTATGATAGTGGTATTATCTATACGAATTTATTATTTGGTTACCTATAATGAACGCCACAGTTTGTTTACTGCATTTGGAAGGGTTTTGGACCTGCAATGAAATCCATATAGGAAGACTCGGATGCAGAAACCAGTCTTACCAAAACGAACATCATTTCGAAATGAGAGCCGAAATTAGAATCCTCTTGGCGCGATTTAAATCGATCTGATATTAACTCTCGAGGTTTAACTAAGCAGAATGGTCAACGTTGAGCAAATCAATTTGAGCCATGTCAAACCATAGAAAACTCGCATACAAGGTGACTGACACGAAGTGTTATCTCCACCTTCAAACTACCGACAAAGCTATTGCAGCACGAAAGTGCTCTGCAGCATCTTGACCCATTCCCGGTGAAGCGCTTGCTTGAGTTGATCGACACTTTGGTATTTGTCCCAATCTTGCTCTTCAAAATACCCCAAATCTAGCGAATTTCCATCCGGTCAATTTGATGGCCATTAGGCAGTGGAAATACACCGCGGAACGTTGTTTCTCAGCCTCATCTTGACTAACGCGTGCTTTATGACTCGACCGAGTTTTGTTGAAATGTACAGGTTCTGCGGGCTAAATGTTTTTGTGCCCTAGGGTTCAACGCTCTCCCCACATGATCCCGATTTGAGTAATTATCTTGATGCCACGGTCCAAAAGAACGAGCGGTAAACGGGTTTCGGCCGTTACGGCCCAAACCACCACCATCGGCGGCGCTTGGTTTTCGAGTGGTAATCCGTTGGTCCAAATTTTTCAAGTCAATCAGGTCATTTTGCTCTTTCCACTCGATTTTTGTTTTAGCATCGGTCAGACCATGAGTTTTATGGAATTTCAGCTTCCGAATGATATCATCAGAAGGTCAAGAAAAAAGGATTCTGATACAATCGTTCTATAACAACTCTTTCTATTGATGATAAAGCGTAATCCGAGAAGAAAATCGGACTCCAAATTCAACAAGGCGATAATATTGATTGTATCGCTGGGGCACCAAAACTACCAATGTCTATATATGGCGTCTTGTTAGGCAAATAAAACAGCATTGGTCATTAGGAAGTGTAGCCATCCCAATACAAAGAGACCATGGTCAAAAATAGTTCGAATTCACGACATGTGGGAAGTATGTCACTTTATCACTCATAACTCAGAGTTATACAATGTCGCACATAAAATACGAAAACAAATAAATTATATCGACCCTTCAAATATGTACACAGACCAGACACACATCCATTACTCATATCTGTCTATAAAATGTTCAATATCCATTTGAAATATTTAATTTTTATCACTACAAGACACTTAGTCTAAATATAAAACTCTACTGATATGACGGCCTCTTTGGTGCACCGCATCATTTCCGTATGTCTGTGTGTGTGTATACATATCGAAACTAGCTCCCATAACGAGCCATGTGTGAGATTTCAATATGTTCGTATATACGGGACGAGGGGCTATAATTGTTTGATTTCATTTCGTTCGTCATAATTTTTCCCAATTTTCATGCGCTACATCGAATCGTTTGGTTAATTGGAAAAGTTATATACCGATGCTGTGTGGATGTATGTATGTGTATGGTTTTCTTTTGAATCCTATATAAGATATTAATTTAATAAAATTTTATTGTAAGATTTTGTGTTCTATTTTGATCTTCGAGCATTCATATATACGCAAACATTTGCTCCAATAAATTATGTTTTATGGGCTTGTACGACATCGTCAACGATGGCATTATATTATATGCTGTGTATATGCTGGGTTGGATTTGTATTTTATTCAATTATAATCCCACGAATGGCGCTTGTAATGGTGTTGTTTGAGTTTAATGTTGTCTTGCCCTTTACAATATATATAGTTCGATGCCTTAAGACATAACATTATCTTACGTGTATCGGTTCTCACTACGTATACCAAAAAACTAATTTGTGTCGCATAGCCCCTCGAGGAAAATAGCATCTTATTACCCAACATAAATATCTGTCACTACGATTAATGATTAAGAACATATTATGGGTTGCCGCGGAATATAAACGAGGTCATGCCCTGAATAACATATATATATTCACCGGGAATAATGGGTCATTGTTAATGTATGAGTTATAGTCCCCGTGGGCTGTATTTTATCCACATCTCGTTTATATGTACATATATAGCAACTATATGAGGTCAGGGTTAGTTTACCAAACTTTTATCCCATTTTTCAGTATGTATTCCGCTCTCGACTCCACTACATACGAGATATACGTATAACCACTCTAGAACGCGCATGTATTTTGCTCGAATTTGTTCCGTTGTGCCGTTGTTGTTGCTGCTGCTGGTAATGCGAAAATTTGATTTCATTTTCTATAATTGGTTTGTTTATTGCCAGAGAGAGTCGTCTTCATCTGATAATCAACAGCTGTTTGTTTGTTGTTGGCATCGTATAATTACGTATAGGAAGGAAATGAAAATAAAGGAAAACAGCTGACTCAATATACAATTTTTCATTTTCTTTTGTTGTACCTATATGCTTCGCTCGTATTATATAATCGCGATATGGGTCGCACCACACCTTATATACAACAACCTAAAGTGTATATATACCCGATTAACTAATTATACACGATTATCTTGTTTCAGACACATACAATCACGATGACATCACCATCAATGAAATCGAATGAAACGAAACGGAAGGGATCGAATGATGGGTCGACCAAAAATGCGACAACCGAAACGGGCGAATCAAAACCAAACTATACAACATCGGTGCTAGAAGATAATAATCGGGCCCTATTTGCATGGTTGCGGGTGTTCCGTTTTGCCAACCTAATGCTACAACAAGGGTGTTAAATATATCAGGCATCTATAAAATAGTGAAATACCTGTATACATATACCGCTTTGTATTTTTAATTTATGTATAGAAAATATTGTATTCAGCACACTTTTCAGCGTACTAAATATGTGTCTTTGGTATATACCAAACCAAAGACACATTCTAGTACTAATTACATAATTTTCGTTATTTTAAATAATTATAATTATAATTTTTGTCTTTGTAACACCAAATTTATAAATACTAAACTATATTAGATGTAGTTACATAATTTAAATTAAGATTAGCGATATGTACTAAACAACTATATATTTTCTATGTACTAAAACATATTTGATTTAATTGTGTGGGTTATACATAAATTATTATAAATAAATAATAATATTATCAACCGCGATCTATTCTGTTTAAATAGAAAAATGATTAGCATATTATATGGTTTTATGTTTAATTTAATTAAATAAAATGTTCTAAAAAATGACAATAAATATGCAGTTTTAATACTAGCGACATCTATATGTCGGTTGTTGGTAACCGATTAGCCAATACACAAAATAATATTTCGACTGGTTTACAATTAGAGTTTTTTTTAGTACATTTATCCACTTAATTAATAAACTTATATATTTTATTATATCAACACAATCATGTATCCAATTAAGAATCGTAAAATTGTTGATAGTTCAATATTCCATCCCCATCTTTAATTATTCGATAAAAAAAGAAAAAAAAACTTGTATGGCTTACAGCTTGATCCAACGGATATTAGTCATCCTTCTAGTTTTATTGATTTTGTATAAAGTTTGATGATCTTTTATATCAGTCGTGAGACAAAATATGTTTTTAACACGTGGGTTAGAAATAACAAGTCTGCTGGTGAGAATAAGCCAGAATGTAACAGAGACTATGAACGATCCATGTTCGATTTTATGTCACGATAGAATTGAATTTTCAACATCAAACCATGAGCAAGGCGGTTTACTTTGAATGAGTTCTTACTGTTTCTATCTTTCAATCACTCCCAACTCTTTCGTGAGAATATATGTCCTATGCTACGACATTACATATTCCAATAGGGAACGTTGCCTATGGGTCCAGTCTACGTAAAACCACCTGCACATTGCATAGCACCATACCAGCCTATAGTACTGACACGAAAGATGGGTTGGGTCATTGTTTCTCAACACTATTTGAGACGATTTGTTCATTCACACCACCGATCGTAATGTAAGATGTAAAAACTTCTTTTTGCACCATACCCATATCGGGATTCGTATACCTCACGCTCAAAGTGCCTCAGCTTTAAACACTGCGCCATTTAATCGGTGGCCCATTCAGGATTTTAGGATCAGATTAATTCATTTTTGGTGAGGACTACTTTTTTCTTCACCTTCCTTTAGATGATATTTTTTTTGTTTTTATCTACAATCTGTTTCGGGGCTCGAGGCACTGCCAACTTTTTCGCTGTTCGCTTATTTAAATCCTTACCTTACGCCATTACAGCCGTACGAGGACGTACGGCTATAGGTCCGATTTACGTAAAACCATCTGCACATTGTATAGCTCTATGACAGCCTATAGTGCTGACGTGGAAGATGGGTTGGCCCATGAATTCTGCACTCCAAGGGGTCTTGGATGTGTTCATTCACACCACCGATCGTACTCGTATGGTGAAGTATCCCTATTGAACCCGGTACCTCCCACTCCATCTGCCGCAGCTTCAATCACTGCGCCACCTAGGCGGTTAGATGAGAGTTGTACTAAAATGTACCAAATTATACTATGGTTAAATGCCAAGCTGTTTTGACAAAGATATTTTGTTGAATTCATATTGAGCCCGCAATGTGTCAAAATAATGGTTCTCGTTCTTCCTAACGTTAGTCGATTAGTATCCTTAACGATGATTTTTTCCTAAAATTGTTTTGCTGAATAAAAATGTGAAGTTGTGTTACTGTCTAACACCTAAACAGGTGGTCAAATGTGAAGGTGCCAGAGAGAACTAAGTTGGCATTTGATGCTAGCTCACTACCTTAATCGGTGAATTAGGCTTAAACTCGGCACTTAACAGCACGAAGCTTTATCTGTGTATTGTGAATTGCTGCACAGATTGACAATCTTTTTGTGAATAATCGTAGAATGTTATATAGTGGAAAACTCTAACCTGGATTAAAAACTTGGTCCCCAAAAACACATTTGTAGTAGAATTATTGGGATCTTAAACATAGAATGCTGATATACTGGCCATTAATATAGAAAGAACTTTCAGATATCCCTGTTGAAGCTTTTCTTAATGAAGTCGTCGTAACGATTAAAAAAGCTCTGCGTAATAAGAAATTACCTTGGATGCATTTCTGGACATTGAAGATGCATTTGGTTATACCTCTATCAGTGTTATGATTTCCGTAGCTAAAAGTCTTGCCATGGAGGCCAAATTTATAAACAATTTTAGTGTCGACTTAGGGAGAGATACGACCACAGAGAGCGTGAAGAAATGTTTTTCCTCAAGGTAGTGTGGTGTCTTATATCAACTCACTACTAGTTCAGGATCCTGCTTGGAAAGTATTCACATGTTCTATGCTATAATTTTTTTTAGTGTTTTTCTGTTACTCAGGCTGTAATAGCCTATTGTGACTTCCCACCATATTACTGTACGCTCCGGCTATAGGTCCGATTTACGTAGAAACCATCTGCACATTGCCACATTGCATAGCTCCATGCCAGCCTATATAGTACTGACATGGAAGATGGGACGGCACACGGATTTTAACCATCAACTGGATCTCAGATGAGTTCAGTCTCACCACCGATCGTCCCACAACAGACGATCGATGGTGAAAATCCTTTTTCGCATCCGGCCACTATCGGGATTCGAGCCCGGTACATCTCGCTCTACACCGCAGTGTTCTATGCACTGCACCTCATTGGCGGTTGCGGTCATATACAAATGTCGATAATATATTGGTAACTGGTAACCTGATCATTTGAGGATTCTGCTATCTTCAGAAATCAAGTGTAGGGGTAATCGGAATTATTACTTGGCAATAAAATATGTAACGTTTACATAGGAACACAAACAATTATTTGGGAAATCGTTTAGCTTCAAACTCAGATGCGTGTCGTTTATCAGGCCCATCGTCTTTGTTACAAATATTTGGTATCGGTGAGCAAACAATTGGGTCAATTATTTGTTTGTCTGCGGGTATTGTGAAAACTATACACAAGTTATATCCTTACCACTAGAGGGTGGTTGTGATTCAGCTGCCGCTAACCTCAGGATGAGATAGTGTGCAACACTCGGAACTGTAAGGTCGACTGTCCAATATGGAAAAGAGATATCAATGATGGAAAAGAGATTGTGCAATCTTTTTCTCTGCTCAAACGTACTCTTAGGATCTTGATCTTGATTCGGAATGAATAATTCACAGAGCGAGTAATGCTTTAAAGAAGAAACGGAAATCAAAAATCAAATTGAACATTGGATCCGAAATGTGTTACAGTTCCGTATAAAAACTAAACTCACTTCTATAGTTGGAAGGCGACGAAGGGACTTAAAAGACCAAAAACTCAAGTACCTCCAATTAAAAAGGATGATGGGACTTGGGCAAGAGGTCACAAAGAGAAGGCTGATTTGTTTGCGGAGTATCTCCAGGAAACCTTCCAACCGCTACCAAGACAAACTGCTAATGAAAATATAATGCCAATTCACAAGCTGGATGAGTTTGACATACCGCCAGTAACTCTCAAAAAACTAATAGAAGAAGTGAAAAGTAACATGAATGTTAAGAAAGCCCTAGGGTATGACTTGATTACTTGCCAAATTATCAAAGCTCTACCAGACAAAGGATTTCGTAAGCTACTACACATAATCAATGCGACCCTTCGGTTAAAATATGTTCCGCATCAATGGAAAGTAGCAGAAGTAATCATGATACCAAAACCTGATAAACCACCTAACGATAAAAAATTATACAGGCCAATTTCTCTGCTGCCAATTATGCCAAAACTTTTTGAAAAATTATTACTAAAGAGACTAAAACCAATAATTGAGGACCGACAACTAATTCCTCCACATCAATTTGGATTCGAGAAAGTCATTCTACAATTTAACAGGTGCATAGAATAACAAATATAATTGAAAGAACGTTAGAACATAAAAAATGATGGTCAAGCATATTCCTGGACGTCGTGCAAGCATTCGATAAACTTTGGCGCAGTGGTCTGGAATACAAGCTGCATAGAGATCTGCCAAGGCAATTCTACGCCATACTATGATCTTATTTATCCAAAAAACATTTTCGAGTGAAATATGAGGATGAATACTCTGAGCAGGGGAGTGTATTAGTATTTACAACCACAAATGAAGGAACCATAGCCACCTTTGCAGATGACACAGCAATTATGGCAATTGGAAGTAATGTCGCCGATGCAACGAGCAAACTCCAGAGGATGACCAATGCGGTTTATAACTGGACAAAGCGTTGGCAAATCAAGCTTAATGAGACAAAATATTAACTTTACATATCAAAAGGCTTACCTTCTACCTATAGAAATTAACTCGCGACACGTGCCATATGCAAATACAGCTAAATATCTTGGCATGACCCTCGACGCCAAGCTCAAGTGGAGAGAGCATGTCAAAAAGAAAAAAGAAGAACTTAACATAAAGTTCAGAAAATGTTTTGGATCATAGGTAGAGGCTCTGAGCTTACAATTCATAATACGCTGCTGCTATATAGGCAAATTCTGAAACCGATATGGATGCTGCGGTATATACAACTCTGGGGAAGTATCAAGCAAACAAACGCCAATATGATGCAGACGTTTCAAAACATGGTTCTTCGTAGCATCGTCAATGCTCCGTGGTACATAAGAAATGAAGACCTTCACAGGGACTTTCGGATGGAATACATCAGACGAAATGAGCGCAGCCTCAGTCGTAATAAAAATAAAGCAAAAAAAAAACTACTATAGTAGGTCGCTCTCGTGGCAGAGAATGTAGTGTACTTGCTCTGTCATTCGGTGGTCTCGGATTCGATTCCCGGGGTAGTGACGACGATCCATCAATCACGATTGGGTGTTTTTAATCTGTATGTGTATGTGGGTTGAACCGTGGCCCTCTAGTGGCATTGAGTTCTGGAATTATTTCTACATTCTTTAATTATTTTTTATATTTTACTATAGTTCAACTATAATGTCGTATACTGATCCATTGATGCACCAATGTCTGTCCGTTGGTATAACAGCTGCTCACATACTAACGAGCTCGGAGGGTTTGGTTCTTTTTAGTGTCCTATACGTAACCAAATGTTCATTATCCAGTAGCCGAGAGGCTTCCGCATTGACATGTGTCATTAGTCTTGATTCATGCTTCGTTTAAAATCCTTTTAAAGCGTGTTTTATATCCGGAATCTCCAAATCACGATGCAAAGTACAGTCCCAAAGCTGAAGTACAGCCCCAAATCTGACTGCCATCTAGTCAGAGTGGCTTCCATGGCTTGGTCCACGGGCGAATATCATCACTTGCACATCTCTTGGTCTCTTTCACAGTTTTCCCTGTTGCTCGTATAGCGGTGTCGTCAGCAAACGTTGCTATGCTTATGTGGTCGGACTGTGGTATATATCACTTATAGGACTGGGCCTAGAACGCTGCCGTGAGAGACTCCTGCCCTCACCTCTCTCAGTCCAGAATACTCATCTTATTGTCTTACTCGAAAAAGCCTTTCATGTAAATACGATCTCAATAGATCAAGATATGGTCCCAGAAGCATAACATTTAGTTTATGTATCTAAACCCTCAAGCCATATCTTATCTTACGCCTTTCCTATAATATCTGCAATGCTGTGAACCTAATTAATTACTCATCAATCATCAAGCAGCCTAGTAGAAGGTACTCTGGGTTATTAAAGGAATTCTACTCCCATTATTATGGCTTCCATTTTCGATTATAAAATCCGATTCGGTCTCATTCGGTTTGAAAATATCTGTCAGATGAGAAAATACGAGACATCACTACACATAATAGGAGGGGTCTCAGTAATTCAGGTTGTGATTTGTTATTTAGAATCGTCTGGTCAGATGGACTCCTCGTTTGTTGCCATTTTCTCCTAACTTTCCTTTTTTCTAAGATGAGTTTCGTTGAGTTATCATGAGTAATCCAGAAGCGTGTCTGGCTATATGTTACCATAATAAGACTCACATAGTCTAATATCTGGTAGTCTAGAACAATGAATGGGATTGGGGGTAAAGATCTGAATAACTTTAAACCACTTGTTTTTCTAGGCATTATGTTATATAGGTCACACACACATAGCACTCGAGGATGATGATGACTTTTCTCCTGCTTGATCTCAATTCATAATACTGTCAAATATAGAGACATGTGAGCGAGCAGAGATATCAACAGTCTCTTTACCAGAGATGGACTAAACATTTCTCATATCGCTCTGCATATACGGACTTTTCTCACAGGACTTTGATTTCGGGGCCGAGAGTGTTCGTTTAGGATTATATATGTAGTCAGCAGTAAATTATTAATCACGCCACATAACGTTTAAAAAATCAAAATCTTAATATTTAATATTTTACATATATAGGTATTCTAATACATTGACGTCATTGGGAAAATATTTAAAATCCAATAACTATAGCAAACAAATATTCCCAAAAATATGCGTACATCATTAAATCCATATTTTGATTTCCCACAAAATATATGAAAAAAGGTCAACCAGCTATGTAACTCTAGATCCCTCTTAATCCATGAGAGCCCCTTTGCAGGCAAACATCGTTTTTTGTTTTTTTTTTGGTTTGGAAAATCATACATAAATAAATTTTCCATTCCAGTTTTTCCGCTTTTTGTTTTTTAAATGGTCGTATATGCTCAAGCACTTAAATTTTCATTACTCACACTCCCTCCACTATATATGTTCGCTCCCTCTCTCTCTCTCTCTCCGCAATAAATAATTTCCCCTCGAATACATTAAATCGGAAAATCCATTTTTTTAAAGTTATTTACAGATTTTTCCTATCGTACTTGTGCTTTTTCTCACATACATACATAGACGAGCATAACAAAAAGCGCACACACATAGCCACATACTCGTGTATACAAAAAATTGATACAAAAGATTTTTCTCTCCGTGGATACAATGAGGAAAAACTCATTTTTCATTTTGCACATCTTCGTTTATTTTTGTTTTTACTTGTGTTATGTTTTCATTTTCGACACAGCTCGAGTTGTTAGTGTTCCCATGTACTTGTTACATATTTTTGTGCTTTAGTTTTTCCAAAAAAAAAAAAAAAAAAAAACAAAACAAAACAAAAAAAAAAGAAAATTGTTTTGGTTTTAGTTTGATTCCAATTTTCATTTAGCTTAGACATTACTTAGCGGGGCCAGGAAAATTTTATATATTTAACAGTGTTGATTCGGTTATATAGTGTGTGTGAGTGTGTGTGTATAGTGTGCAAGTTACTTAAGTGACTGGAGTGCTTAAAGCCTGAAGTGGTTTCAGTTTCAATTTTATCAAAATGGTTTTTCACAATAGCACGTCAACTCTAAAGGTTGATAATTCGTTCGATCGTAACAATAGCAGTGCTGGTCGTGGTGGTAGCAGTGGCACAACACTACCCATACCTGGATTACCAAGACGTTCGTTGACTATGAATTCAATACCAGCAATGCTAAATGCATCGTTGGAAAATGATGAAAGGTAAGAATTTGGTTTTTGTTGTTGTTGGAAAGCACTTTTTTATGCTGTGGTACACAAAGTATAAATTTTTTTTTTACAGCAGGCAAAATGTTTTTCTTTTTTGCTTTCGGTTTAATTTTCTTTTGAAAAGTTTACTTAAGTGTAAAATTCATTAATTTAATTGAAAGAAAAATAAAATTAACAACAACAACAACAGCAAAAAAGAAAAGTTTTTTTAAAAAAAAAATTTAAAAATTGGATCGAAAATGTTGGTGGATTTGGTACGTCTTTCAACCGGAGGGTGTAATTGGCGCGTTGTGTATATGGACTTTTGTGTGGCGTACATCCAACTCGTTGAGGATGGAGAAACGTTATTGGTGTCGTTTTAAACGAAAAGGGATTTAGGCCAATTATCTGGGGCGAATTAGTGAAGTTTGTTGGAAAATTTGTTACGGAATTAACCTTTTGCACATCGAGTAACAATAATTAGAGAATGTGTTGTTCCCATTTAATCGAAATTTGATATAATTTATGTGTTAAAGTTGAGAACAGGCTATCGAGAATTATTGCAATTAGTTCTGGTGTTCGACAAGGAGTTCCGCTGTCTCCGATAAAACAGATATACCTGATCCACTGGAACACTGTTCAGCATTGGTCTAAAAATCAACGAGTTCAAAACCAAAGACGCAATTGATTTCAGTAATGGTGACAACACGTTTAATGGAGTGATGAGATTCATGTATCTTGGATCTCTCATTATTCACGATAACAGTGTGGGAGAGGATATCAAGGTCCACTTCTGAAATCAAAATATCTTGCAAATTCGGATAAGCTGAAATTGTACAGAGTGTTGATCAGACCCGTTGTCATGTATGGATCTGAGAGTTGGACCTTGACTTCTAACATTCTAGAGAAGAATCATGCGTGTGATATATGGCCTAAAACGCGACGTTGGTCACATACCGAGTTCGTTTCAACCACGAGATCAAGAATTTACTGCGAATTCCTGATATCGTGTGTGAAATCAAACGACAGCGAGTAAGCTGACTCCATCACGTTCTGCGTGCTGATCCGAACCGAATGATACAGCGATCTTTGAAGAAAGAACTGTCGTTTGGTAGACGAAGGGGTCACTGTCGAAGACGATGGGTACACGGTGTAGAAAGCATATTTTAATTGCTTGCAACAGTTTGAAATTGTTAACAAACTCATCGGTCTGTATGATGCAATTTGCTCAGCTGGTTTGTCTGGTTTTTTTATCAAGATTATTTGTGTAACCTTGAAACACTCAGGCCCATTTTAAAGACGAAAGCAATCATTATATATAGTGACTGCTCTCTTTGATAACTCCATAAACATTCATGAAAAAAATGTCATCAATTCCAGGTGACCTTTTGAAATTCAAAATTCTTCTGTGGAGATCAATTTGATGGAGTTATACTCTTCCTTCATTACCTTGCACCCATTCTCCATTTATGTATCTTATAGGTGGCACTATTGGCCTCTTATGTCTCTTAGTAGCTTTCCAAAGAAAATAATTTTTGTCAGATTCAGAACCCAGTCCTTTCAAGAAGTTTCCAGTACAAGCTTCTTAGTGTTACTTAATTTGAAACTATTCCTTTCGAGATATAAACACAATCAAATCAGCAACCTTGTTGATGTCATAGGTTAGTTTACGTGATGTGTAATATTTACACCCTGACATTTCTATTGCACTTAGGAGTTCCGTTTCCAGGTGTTATGAGTTGAGATCACCACGCAGTATGTTTGGCGTTTTAGTCATCTCCTATAGTAAACCTTCGTACAAGTTTATTGAAAATGTTATGATTGCAATCCCGTCCTTGAACACGACCACTTGGGATGCAATTTCCAATAGGATCCGTAATTTTGATAAAGTTTTTTTCTGTAATATGTTTCTCTGATATTAAAGCTACATCTATGTTGTTGGTTCTTAGAAATACATCTAGTTCTTGAGCTCTTGCGGTTTATTTGGTGGCTTGGAATTATCTTCCAGATTAATCGTGTTAGTAAGCTACCTGAAATTTAGAATCATTTCTGCCCGAAATTCGGTGAGAATTTTCATAATATTAATCATAATATATATCATCACAGGTATCTGCCTGTTTTCTTGATTTAGATTGTTATTTGAGGTTTTGGTACCCTGAACGTAATTATATTGTTGGTTTGGTTTTTTCTATGGGCGCTCTACTACTGTTCTTTTCCTTTGGAACTAGCGGGATGACGTTTTTCTCCACACAATGCACAAGTTGATATAACATTTCGTAGCTTTTGACATTATTTTTTTTGATACTATTTGCATGCCTATTGCTGAAGTTCTTCGTGTATTCTAACTTTCAGCAATTTCTACACTGATGTAAGAGGTATAATGGAATAGCGTCCATTCTGATTTTATATTGGTTTAGTCTCCAATCAGGAAAGTCCCGAAGATGGATCAAGTCATGAATTCTCATCTATATACCTGTTACTTGGTCGTATATCTGATATTACACCTCATTTACCACGGGGACATCGGAAATGGTTTCATAATCACTTTAATAATAAAATGAAACGACCCATTTCATTCACAAATACATATATCAAATCGTTTCATTCCTTTCAGGTTTGATTAGTTTCAAGTGCTTCCTCGATACACTATCCGAGTAGTGGGATTATGTCGCACTCTACAACTTGGTGCTTTTTTAAGTCACTCTAAAATCATTCATTTTTAGTTGAGAATTTTTGAGCGATATTTGGAACGGGATCATGACAGTCAATTAACGAGCTCATATTATCACATCTTCATTTTAAGTCCCTCGAGGAGTGAACATTATTACCAGAGTCTCGAATTAACCATTTTTATTGAGCTTATTAGGTGCGTGAGCCCTTAAAACAAGGAATATCAGTCTGTTTGTTCTAATTTTAGCGTAATAAACCGTATTGGAGTCAGAAAGTCAAAGTCAACATGAAACTCCTGGTCACAGATATGAGCTCAAGAATTTTTGTTTGTCTATTACGCTATAAATATTTTTTTTGTTTCTGTTAAATGGACCAGCCAGCCAGATAGATCCGGCATGCACAGCACTCTCAATTGCATAGAACTCGGGAATATATCTGACATACGAGATCTTTTATCTCCTCTTAACGAGAATCGTTTTGAGTATTTCCCGGCTCTCTTTGATTTGTGCGAAATGATTTACATCCCAGCACTTCAATGATTTACATTCCAGCACTTTTTGAAAGAATGTTCTTGCTTCTTCAACATCATGATCGAGCGCTGAGTACATTGTGATTTCTTCATTTTCAGTCGCGGTTTTGTAGAACGAGACTACTGTATAACACAAATCGGCCAGCGTTCTAACTAGCTTACGTACCAATCACTAATATGTAGTGCTATCATATAAAGCCCATTTTGCATTAAATGGAACCATCGTGACTACTAATTGTCATTTAGAATAATTTTATTCAGTAATTTGATTCTGCTTCACTCAAGAGACGAGAATAATGACAAGGCAAGTGGAGAACTGGGTGGTGGTTAGCTCAACATCATCACAGTTATACTTCATGTGAGGAGACCCCAAGTCTGAGATAGTGTTCTGTAAAATTTTCCACAATCGATATTAGACTTTCTGATATTGCGGCTGTCCGAATCTGGATCAATCCGTAATTATACACGAATCGGCATATTATTATTATTAAAGTTGGCGGGAAACCTTTAAAGTTCAACACTAAAAGCCACAAAGGGCCCATGGTGTAAACCTAAGATTTGAGGGCTGAGAAGGCAATAAATTTACAGGAATATTCCTGGAGTTGAACAAAAAGGATCTTATGTGATCGTAAGCCAGACAACTGATGATGAAGTGTAAACTATCTTCAACATCCTCAAGACATTTGTCGCATACGGCTTCGCTGGCAAGTCCCATGCGATGAAGGTTACTTTTGAAACGGTAATATCTAGTTAGTATAGAAACTAATATTCTCAAGTTGTCCTTTTTCAATGAAATAACGTAATTGGTCAGCTTCGGGTTAAGCCCTCTGACAAAGTGTTTCCGTTACAGACAGGTAGGGTTAGCTGACCACGTCAGTTTTAGATTCGATAGTGCAACAATTTTAATTGTTTCATCCACTATATGACGAGGTAGAGGAGTAGCTGATCCAGGACCTACAAAATATAAGCGGGAGCCAGTTTTAGCCAAACAGTCTGCAATTTCGTTGCCCTAAATGTCACAATGGGCAGAATTCCGCATGATCATAACCTTGTTGTTACAACCAAGGATTCTCAGACGAAATGGACAGAAGTAGCCTAAGCCAGCACCCTGTTACGAGACAGAGACATCTGAAAAGATTACAAGTGATTCGGATATCTGTTTGGGCAAGTCTGACGAAAACCACATATCCCTGGATGAATAAAACACCTCAAATGATCTGTGGAAATTATAAACAGGTAGAAGCCTATCAAGAACAATGTTGATTTCTGGCATAGCACGGATAAATTAATTAAGAATTGATCTATGGCCTGAAGTTGTGCCGAGCGCATTCCACGCTACAGCACTCCTCAAGCGAAAGGCAGTCGAACAAGCTGTACCTTAAATCAAGGACTGTGAATGAAGGACTGTGTAGATAGCTGTCTAAGCACAGTAAAGGAGATAATCCAAAATGCTCTCCTAATCATTATGAGGTGGCCATCAGATGTGGACTGGCAATTAGCTCGTCCAAAACTGAATTGGTACTATTTACTAAGAAATATATTATATAAAATCCCGGTAATAGATCCACCTCTCTTAAATGACACGAGACTAACTTTTACTGATAAGGCAAGATATCTACGCGTAATCTTAGACAGTAAGCTGAGTTGGGAGCCAACAGTTTGGAAAGAGTAAACAAGGCTAATATAGCCATGTATTCGTGCAGAAACGCCACTTCCGTACTAATACCTGTACTTATGTATGGGGTGAGAGTGGGGTGGCCAGCTCTTGATAAAGTAACTTACAAACATGGGATCGATGCAAAGAACGGCATGCATGCATGGGACGATGAGGACAACACCAACACGTGCCTTAGAGGTTATGTTTCACCTTCCGTCGATATTTATGGTAATCAGATAGCGGCGATTACGCCCAACCGACTATTAGCCATATCCCAGTGGAAATATCTTCAGACAGGGCTCTCGACGATAATTAGATCGCTAATGAAGGAACTGGCGAATCTAGACTACGTTACACCGACTTTTGTACTTCGAGAAAATGTTCCGAACTTCCTGCCTTTCAAGAGAATCTTGAGCGGGTTCGGTTGTGAAAACGGAAGCATTGCAGTTTTTTACAGATGGCTCCAAGCTACACAGTAAAGTAGAAGCAGAAGTCGTCTGTGATAAATTGGAAGTAGATATGTATTACATTTTGTCACCCTGATCACTGCAGCGTGTACCAGGCAGAGATGATAGCGATTGAGGAGGAGGTCCTGAATTGGTTAAGACATAATATTGTATCCTCCACTGATATTGCAATCTATGTGGACTGTCAGGCGGTAATCAAGTCGCTGGCGTTGGGTTGCCACTTGTCCCTGAATGAGACGAGTAAGCATTTCAACATTCAGATAGTCTGGGTCTCTGGCCACTCGGACGTCATGGGGAACTGCAAGGTGGACGAACTAGCGATCTATGGTAAAACTCTCCAACTGCTACCGGAAAGGGCCTTTTAAGGAACTCACGACTGAGCTTAAAAAGGAGACAGAAGCCTTTGTGATCGATAGGTGGACGAAAATCGTCTAATGTAATGTTGCAAGGCAAATCTGGCCAAAGCTGGACTTGAAACGCTATAAGACACTGATCTCCCTACGAAGACGCGAACTATCGTGAGGATACCCACTGGACACTGCCTACTTAGAGAACATGTGAGGAGGCTAAGTCTAAAAGCTAATGACTAGGAGGAGGAAGAGACGGTAGTCCACCTCCTATGCTCATGCTCGGCTTTGACGCACAAAAGACACGATGGATTGCCTCTCTGATCTCGAAAACTGTAAGGTGCGATACTTATCACGCTACATAAGAAGTTCACGACGGACCGTCGCCGGTCTAAGTGTGCTGTAGCGGCCACTCCCCCTCACCTAACCTAACCTTACTGGGGTAGAGAGAGAATGAGCTCCATCTCGGTATATTGGTCCATCTATATCACTCCTTGATCTCCTAACTTTTACATGAACATTACAAGAATCCAGAAGAAGTTTTATTAATTACTCTGATTATTAAGAGACAAGTCTGGCGAGCAAATTCGGCTGGAATGTTTCTTGACTTAAATAAGTGTGACTGAAGCATTTTAATCAAAATTTCTGTTCGTAATTTCTTGACCTGAAAACCGGTGTTATAGTCGGGTAATCTTCACAATCCTCACTAGAAGGTGTTAGGATTGGTACTCCAGAGTTGTCTAGAACTTGGTACCAGAGAGCGACACCAGTGATCCTCTGAATAGTATTGCCAAAGTGTAGTGTGTAGATTTAAACCCCATATAGTTTCCCTTTGGCGTCCTTACATGAATAGGGAAGTAAGTATAGAGGTTCTTAACTTTATCGATTAGTTTGTTGTCCACGAATATACTCAGGTTCTTTGCTTCTAAGAAAGTTTATATTATAAGTAAATACAAGCTTTTCATGATTCAATGATCAAGAAGGCCTGTAGAAGTGACCTACGGGTTTGAAAGAGAGATTCTGGCCAGCCATTCTTACAGGCACTCTCTAGAGGGTCTAAACTCAAATCTAAAGATACATTTTTACGAAGCATACACAACCACAAGACCCTGAAATTACGATTTATCTTACGGTGTTATACGACATAAGAAAACTTTTTTAATTTCTTGATTCTATTTTCTTCATAATTTATCATTGCCAAAGTAACCCGAATAATCTTCCTACATTTCGTCAACCCCCCACAGTAATTATCAACATTATATGATGTCAACATTTTATGAAAAAGCATTAAATTGCCCGCACCAGAGCATATACGGTGTCATTCTCCTTTACTGCCGTTTTCTCGTTAGATGCGTCACTTTACGAACGAAATCTTATGACTTGTAATTATATTTTATTATTACACACACACACAGTCTTAATTAAATCACATAATCGTATATACGTTAGTTTTCAGCATGTGTCATATTCTTATCTAAGTATAGGAAGATGCGGTCTTTGATCTCCCTTCCAAGTACCAAATCAATACATTTCTCATGCATAAATAATGATTCAATTCGGCTTGGTTAATTTTAAAATCTCCCCGCAAATAACAAAACCCTCTGGCTATACGCACATCTGTTTAATATTAGATCGTGTACCACCACTCTATTATCACGTACATGGATTGCAACAACAAAACGCACCGAAAAGTATTTTGGGTGGAAAAATCTAAACGAGCGCAAAAAATTGCATACACATAATGTGACTTAACCTCAATTCTCCTCAACAAAAAAAACAGTTTTTTATGCAAACAATTATGTGTACAGAGAGAGTACATTATGCTTGATGGATTAACTCTATTCAACAAATATACAAAAAAAAATTATTGAGTTTCCAAAAATTTGGAAATTAGGTTATTGTCCCTATAAACATCCCTTACGAGTACATAATACCCTAACACATACACACACAAACCGAGGGTACGCACAGTACATAAAAAAACCTGGCAGTCACTATGTTAAATAATAATCGTTTCGCATTTTCCAATTGGTGATTATATTGTTTATCACACGAACGGGCCATTGTGTCGTCCCTATACTCGAAAATTTAGGGGTCGGTATTTGTTTGGGTCCGATTATACCGTATTGTTAATATGTGATTGAGGTTGGATTTTTTTTTTGTTGGGTTATCGTGCCTGTATTGTTCGCATCCAATCCGTATTTAATTGATTGGTTTAATCTGTATCGTGCACGATTATGGATAATCGGAATATATGTGATAAAGCGTTGTCACTACTTTTATCGATGGGGGTTGGTATCTCTATGTAAAATCTGTTTTGGGCAGTGATAGACTGTACTATCTGGCTCTATATTGAATGCTATTGTTTTCAGGTCTCCCCATATTTTGCAAAATTTATTTGCTTCAGCTATCACCGTTATCTTCAGGTCATTACTGCCCTTTTAACTTTTCTCTTTCTTTAGTGTTACGTCATTCCGGGTATTTTTCAGTGTTTGGCCGATTTCGATTTCAATACCGGTTTGTTTTGAATACTGTTGAACATAATTCTGGATTTGTTGATGGGATTGAGTACAACCAAGGCATACGCATTTTTCAACTTCGTTAAGTGGTCTGACAGCTTGCTGTATACTTTCTGCTGGATACTGGCATGTCTATTTGTAATCAATGCCATCTGCGTAGTCCATAATCATTGAGTTGCGTTAGTGGAGTTCATAAAATAATATTTAGGGCTGTAGTATCGAGTTTGAGCATGATAGACTTGTCTTACTTTTCTTCTTTGTATTTAAAATTGTTTCGACCACTTTGATGTATCTCTTTGATTAGTTCAATTATTTACTTCAATATGTCCATTTTGTAAAGTGCCATCCAGATTGAGTCAAGTATACGTTCGAAGTCTACGAAGGTTTGGTACAGCGATAACATTACATGTTGATATGTTCTGTACAGCTCCCTCCTTGCATAAGACCAGTTTGGTTGGTTCCATTCTTAATTGTTGATTGATTGAGATATTCACTCAACGATTTTTTTAACAGTGTTTACAGGCCATTGGTGGCCCGTACCGTGTCAACAATCTGTCTCCATCGGTTTTGATCACGAGCCAGCTCTTTATACTGTTGCAAGCAACCAGAAAATGCCAGTTAGCTCTCTATGGTATGGACCATCCACCGATAGATGGTATGGACCATCAACCACACCACAACTTCACCACAACTTCGAATAACAATTCACAGTAACAATTCTTCATTGGTGACCCCGACGAAAACTACATGTCAGTACCTTCTGACACACAACCTCCCAAAAAAGTTTTCATACGACCTCCTGTCTAACCTATAACAACTTGGTAACCAAATATCACTAAGATGGACCAATGCGGGCACTCACAAATACAGCATGCAACCAGTCAGGTTCGTTTCATGCCACAACAAGTCTAAAGTCACTAAGATACAAACATGAATAAAAAAAACGGAGGAAATGTGACCCATAATTAAATAAAATCGACATTTCGAGTTGTGTATTTCGCTAGAACTGCCACGACTTAACGTACATATGGGAATCGCACAGTACGAACATCAAGTCCGGTAGCATATGCCTGATAAGATGGATTTGATATTTTTCGATCACACTGTCATTCAACGACGTCATTATACGATTGAAACTGGCCTAGCGAATTTACAACAACATTAACATTACAACTTCCGAATAACAGTTCACAAAGTCTTCCAAAGACATTCTTCGGTATGTCCATTTCGTAAAGTTCCTGCCAGATTTCGTTTCGACTGCATCGTTATGTGTTCTGATGATGAATACGTGGAATTGTTAATATATGATCTGTATAGCTCCTTCCTGGCCTCTAATTTTTAAGGCCAGCTTGTTCAATGCTTAGTTGTTTGTTGTTGATTGATTTTGATATTCGCTTAAGGGTTGCCATTGCTAATACTTTTTTGTGCTTGTTAGAAGTGAGATACCTCTTCAGTTCTTGTATTTTCTTAAGTCACTTTTCTGTGGAATCGTTATGGTGAAACCATCCATTCCATGATTTGACTAATAGTGGTGTTAGAACTCCTGCAGTTATATGTCCTTTGCCTTTGAATAATTCAGCTGTTCAGACGGGTTCTAGCTTTCCGCTCCGTTGGTGGATGCGCGTCTCGATACTTTTGTGATAGTTGCTATCTGGAACTTCGTATATAGTCCGATTCGTTCCTGCAGTTGTCTTTAAAGATTTCATTTATTTAGTGGTTGCTCATGTGTCGTTATTGTTTGACCGAGCAGATTCTTTATTGGTGGAACGTTTCTGAATACCCCAGTAACTTTTTTTTTCACATTGGTAGAGTATCCGCATATCTCTGCTTGCAGCTGCTTTATCTGCAGTTTTGAGAATGTCTTCTGTGTATTTTCCTCTGTAGTGTCCTCATATTTTCTTCTAGTTTCCATTGCATTCTGGTGACATAGGACATTCATGCTTTTTTCATTAGTAATCCCTAGTTTATTATCGTTGGCCTTGTTGCTGAATACACTGGTAGCAGAAATTTCTTGTTAACTAGTGGTTCTTGGTTCTTTCAGCTGCATTTTGTAAATTATATCTTTGTCCAAACATATGGTCTTTGGTTCTAAAGACAAGGTCGAGATTTATGTGACTGTGAAGTAACGCTTAAAATACAACGTTGATAGTTTACAAACACCACGACACCAAGAGTTTAATCTAAATTTCTCTAAGGTAATCTTCTAACAGTGGGTAACGCATATGTTTGGGACAGTCTGTCAAACTGGTTCGTAATCAAACTAATCCAACCTGATTCCGCCTCCTCGACAAAATAAACAACTGATTTGATAGTAATTGGAGAGGCTTGGAAGCAGTTAGAACGTATTAAATAATGTAGAGTAGACAGATTACTATGCAATTCTTTGTATTAGTTTCATAGAGATCAATAGTAGTGCTGGGATGCTGCTCATCTGTTAATGGAATAGCACGTGTGAATTGTAGAGAAGTAAGGAAACATGTAAGAATGCTATAGGTCTGGAATCTGTAAGAACGTGGAAGACGCTGTAACGTACGTATTTTGCTCTTTTTCGACATTAGCCTACAGGGAGTTACACGATGAACTTCGTAGTGTAGAAAGTCGATTACAATGTGATCCCAAGTGTACCAAAATAAAACCACAAATCGGAATGAATTAACAAAGAATTATCCAATGAAAAGTTATATTCGATACGAAGTAAGACGTCAAACTAAGAGCTTTAAGCCGACCTCATACCAAGACAACCATAAGTTGTAAAATTTCAATTTACTTCTCAGTATTCCATCGACTGTAAAATTTTTGCCTTTCTCACAATTAAGATGAATAATAAGCTTTTCGATTATGCCTTAATCTTTCAGTTAGAAAATTGTTAATTTATTTACATTATTTAAGACTTGTCAAAACCATAAACATATATTCATTCTTATGTTGATACAATTATTTTCGTTCTAGAGAACAGTTTACGGCAAAAAAAATGTAATCTAAAGTTGTAAAAGTTTAGTGAAGTCGAAACTTTTACTTAACGTAAACATTTTTGAAAGCTTGAGAAATAAGACCGACCAAATGGTACAGGGGTTAAGACTGTTGGAGGTACAACGTTCGAATCGTGGGGCAGGGTGCTTAAACAGGTATTCACCATTTGATTGTGATTGGTGGTGTGAATGAACACATTTGCGACACCTGTTGGATTTCAGAATTCATGGGTCGACCTATTTTTCATGTCAGTACTATAGGCTGGCATGGAGCTATGCACAAAACTTGAGATGTATGTTTCACAGTGAAATGTGCTAAGAACTTGATTCCCGGATTTGTTTGGCTCGTTTTTCGGTCAACCGATTTTTAAGATTAAGTCCAACCGTTTGTAGCCGTTAACGTTCATAATAATAAATTGTTTGAAAAACTACCCTCAAATGCTGAAGCATTCAAATTGGAGCGTTATAAATGATATTTAAGCTGAACTATATGGCAGAATGTCACGGACATCTGATTTAAATAAGAAAACAGTTGAAATAGCTAGTCCCTGAGACAAACACTACATTTGGGACGTTTCGAACCATGTCAAGACGTAAGGCACATTGTAGGTGATCAGCCCAAAGAATGATTTTACGGGGAGGTAGCAAACTCAAGATGGCGGCATGATAAGAAACTTTCTTAGCAACCAAGTTACCACCAGCGACTTGCACTAACCTCTAGTCTGCAGATATACCAACCTTACAATGTTCTGTTTACATTTGAATTCAAGCAATATGTCTTACATAACTGCTCATTCATTAAATTATTATCAGTCATATCTAGCTTACTTTGGCAACTAAAGCCGCAAAAGTATATATACAATGTGAAAAGAAACGCAACGGTCGATGTAGTAACCAAATATAATGAATGTTAAAATATTTAAATTGGAGGCTTTCACAGTGCTTACACACCTTAGTTCATTACTAGTTCATTCAGCTCATCGGAACACAGTTTTGCTCGTTTAAAAGATGGATGTAGCGTCTATATAGACATAACTTCCACCACGTTCTGTTCATAACTCCATTTTGTGAAGCCTCAAAAACTACTCTATAGATTGTCCCACTATCCTACAACTGCTACAGGGTGGGTGGGGCAATAGTCCCACTGCCTTTTGATTGCCTATAACTTTGTTCAAAGAAACGATAAGTAGGTTTGGTTTTCATAAAAAGTTTATTGTAAAAATATGTCGGCTAAATGGTGACAGCGGTTCACTATGTAACGTTCGGCTCTTTTTAAGTCAATTTTCATGACATCCTGCAACATCTCAGGCTGAATTTCTTTAATTTCGTGACGAATATTGTTTTTAAGATGTTGAATCGTTTGGGGCTTATTCGCATAAACTTTTGATTTTGAAAAAGTCTGGTGCTGTTAAATCCGAAAATCTGGCTGGTCATGCTAAATCGGCATCTCGCGAAATTCGTCTTCGTGGAAAAACCTCATTCAATAATTGAAGTGTTGAGCGGGCTGTGTTTGCTGTGGCCCCATCTCACTGAAACCACATGTCCTTCCATTTCAGGCACAAGAAAATTTCGAATCATGTCTTCGTACCGTTCGGCAGTATCAGTAACTTCAACACCTTGGTCATTTAAAAATAAAAAATTGGGACCAATTATGTTTCCAGCATGAATCCACACTATAGAGTTGTTCTGTGTTCTCCAAAACCGGCTGTTCTGTTTATGGACGAGACCACTGAGATGAAAAAGGACTTCATCGCTCATTATCAAATTAGACGAAAAATCTTCAATTTCGCCAGACAGTCTTAGGATTGCATTACTGTACTCAACTCGTTGATCAGGATCACTCGGTAGCAATTTTTGGATTTATTGAATTCTGTACGGGAACATTTTGCAGAAATGTGTAACTGGGAACCACGTCGCCGAATTGATGTTTCTGGAGACTCTGCAACACTATCGCGCACCAAAGCCACATTTTCAGCCTTACGAGACGTCTGTTGTCTTCCAGAACGAGGTCTGTCTGCTTTCATACCGTACGATAGATTGAGGTTTTGTGAGGCACTGGACGATTAGGATATTTCTGACGAATTTTCCACTGAGTGGAACGATTATTTTCAATTAATATTTTGACTATTTCTGCTGGTTCGTGTGGCGTGTATTTAATCATTATAAAATTGGGGCGTCTACACAACACAATGGTCAAAACGAAACTGAGCTAGACGTCACATAACCAATATGGCGCGTAATTAAAATGGTTCCAAAGCTTTTTGGGTTTATGGTTTAGTAATTTTTGTCGTGATGTTGCGTTCTTTATAGATCGAATGATTTCAAACGACACCTAATTTCCCTTCAAGAGTTTGCAAATATTTTGCTTGTTTATCACTCGACACCGCAGTTGGACCGAAATACCATTCCAGTTCGGTTTTTGACTAACTCTTTTCGGATCAATTGCAAACCATAAAAATATATGTTTCGTACTCCCACTTATTTCGTAGTTATTATAACATACTCCCAACCTGTTTCGAATACAATCAGTCAGAGACATGAACGTTTTCGTTCCAGCTTCAAATGTATTCGACTATTTGGATTTGCAAAGTCGTTTGACTATAGATTCTGTAGAAATGGAATTGTTCATCACCTGATTACGATCGGTGGTGTGAACGAACACATTTATGACCCACTCCTGGATCGACCAATGGAATATGTCATTTTATGTTATGAGTTGATGTACATATGAAAAGCTCGGAACTACCAGCGCCAACATCAATCAAAACCATTCAGAAATGCATTGTTGAGGTAAACTCCTACCACTGACAGTTATACTCGCCTCTAAACTTGATCTGGCGCAAACACTATAAATAAAGAATAATTGGCTAACATAACGCTGTTGGCAGATCCACTATGGTACATCGAATATAGCCGTCAGGAGTGTCATTAGCAAATTTTGTTGAGGGTCGAGACTTCACTATTTTCGCCGAACCAAATGGTGACAAAAACAATTCACTCGAAACCTCAACGTAACCGAGTGCAAGAATTTGTCTTTTATATACTTACCGCAGACATCAAAACAAACTTCAACTATGTACAGCAAAAGTCTCTCACACTAATTGCACCATGAAGCTCGAGCTTTTTTAATTTAAAATTGCTCTTGGGCACTTCTCTTGGGGATTTGAAGATATCCATATAGATCTCACCGCCACGCTTTCACCGTCTAATGATATTCAAGCCATGGCCAGAATTACGCAGCTTATGGCTAACATCGCTATATGGGCTGACACTCCAAATCTTACCAATTCAAAATGCTACAGATTTGTCAATTTTGATTTCAAAATTTTACTATATCATAGAGACATTTCAAATTGTCCGAGAGGGCCTTATACGTAGGCCTGTTGAAAAAATCAATGGGTTTCAGATCTGGGTAAAAGCTGAAAACTTTTTCTTGTAAGAAACGATGGGTTTCAAGGGCTTTATGAGGTGGTGCCTAGCTTTGTAGAAATTACCAATGTTTTTCTACCGAAGATAGAGTAGATTTGTTGATATACCTGTATGCCCTCTTAATGCAAAATGAGTGGCGAGGGTCTGGTGGAAGTAACGTACTTTGCTGGTCTAAATTGTCTTTTGGCGAGCACTCTAACTCGATCTACCCGATCTTTTTATTTGTTTACATATTGCTAAACCTTAAAAATTTTATCATCAGCAAAATACCAAATTCTCAAGCTTGTCACCAACGTGAGTTTTACCAAATCTTGCTAGGCGAACTGCCTTTTGTGCAAGTCTTACATCTTCCACTTTTTGTATTTTGTTCTTTAAAGCGCCGACAAGCAGACACATCGAGATTTTTCGCCAATTGAACTGCGCTCTGTCGAGGCTATTCGCCTTACTGGCCTTCACCTTACGAAGACATGTCTGGGGATGTTATTGTTTTTCAATACCTACCTTCATGACGTTTTATGATGCTACCAGTTGCATTGTAGCACAGACTTTTCAGCCACGTTCGTCCATAAAATACATATCACAATTCAGTTTACCACTCAATACCACAACTAATCAGGGAACGCAATTTGGGTCAAAACTTTTATGGGCTAATTCAAATTAGGACAACGTCATCTACCATCCGCAAGACCCAAAGCAGGATCGTGTCATATTAATCGTAATTTTAATATTAAACTTACAAATGTACTGGCAATTTGTGAAAGCTTTTCCCAAAAACATACGCCAATTACATTTTCTAAAAGCTTGTCGATATCGATTGGTCTTACGTCAACGCAATACATTAACAACCTCGTTACATATTTATAAACCGATGTACGTATATCGCGCTGACAAACCTTATTTTATGTCGACCCGGTTTCTGTTCTGTAAATCGGGTGGCGCACATACCAACGACGTCAACGATAAATCACATCGAAGTTTATTATATTATATTATATAAAGAGAAAAGTCTTTTGATCCCGTGCTTCGTTCGTTCGATATAATAAATTTAATGATTTACAATATTTATAGAATATTTATATATAATGTCTGTAATACCGCCAAAAAATACAGCAACAACTGAAAAGAGTTCAAATCTTGTTCCAAAATTATACAGGGTGACCAAGTAAGATGTTCAGTTTGACAAATTAATTTTTTTTGTTTGAAAGTACAATCCTCCTGGTTATGTGTGAAAAACGATTTCATTTAAATCGGAGCCGGGGCTGGGATTGGCGTACTCCATTCGGTCGGCCTAATTACTACATTTGGGTAATGGTTGCTTCAATATTGGCTTAAATGCTCAATTGTTTGTGGATTGACCGATTGACAAAACCGATTGTCCTTCACGGTGTCCCACAAATAAAAATCCAAAAGCATCAAATCACAGCTCCTTGTCGGCCAAACCACGTCACCAATTCGACTGATGATGCGGCCATCCAATTTTTGACGAAATTTCACTATTTAAACGCCCGATGTGTGGCATGGTGCACCATCTTGCTGGAACCAAAGATCGTCCAAACCAATACCTTAATAGTCTTACAAACCAATACCTAAGTTATTACCACAAAAAAGATGGTGACATGTGGTGGATTCTGTGAACACTTGACCTTCGTGGCAACCCACAAATAAAAAATCCAATCGCGTCAAATCACAGCTTGCGGGCCAATTCACGTCACCATTTCAACTAGAGTGGTCATCGAATTTTTGACATAGTGAGGCATTGCTTGCTGGAACCATTCGTCCAAACTAATATCTTTGAGATATTGCCACAAAAGATGTAACGGCTTCTCCACATAACCTCCTTGTGGATTTTCCGATCCCCAAATGCGAAAATTTTGTATTATTACGCACCCACCGAGATTGAAATGCGCCTCCTCCGAAAAGATGATTTTTTGAGCAAAATCCTAATCAATTTCGAGTTTATCACAGACCCACACAGCACATCGATATCGGGCTTCGATTGCTGGACCAATAGAATGGGGCTTCAATTGCTGGACCAATTGAACTTTATAGGGCCACAAATCAAGATCTTAATGCACACTAAGTGGCATGGAAGACCGACTGGTGTCTTTTCCGATCGGCCATCATGGCCAAATTTTCGGCTGCATAAACACAAGCATGGGCAGGCATTTTATTGTCGAATAAGTAGCCCGTATCGCGCACTTTATGCACAAGCTTTTTAATACCGTTGAGTGTGAGTACCGTGTTTTTACCAAATTTTGTACGACATTTTTTTGAGTTTCTGCCAAAGAAAGAACGGCATTAGTGTTGCCAGACGCGGTTATTGGGACACCCTATATACTTATATGTATGTTTGTTTGCCAACCAAACCCGTATAATGTGTACATAATATATAATAAATATATATATAATCGATTTTAATTGTGTGCCACCCAAAAATATATCCCGTGCCAATCCACCCACCCCGTACATACATATTGTGTTGTGCCACATCCGAACCATCAAAATGTATTTATGTACTCTCGCAAATGTACGAGAAAATGAAAAGATATTTTGTTGAATTTTACATGAAACTTTAATGGCGCACATATACATTAATATAAAAAGCATTATTATATGGTGTAAGGAGTGCGTACCGCTATACCACCCCAACCTCAACTCTCGTCTCGCCCGTTTCATATATTTATCCAAGATAAAAATGTTTTAATTTTAGAACGATATACGAAATGTGTTTATCTTATTGGTTAGTGTGTGCGCCCGAATTATTTATTTTGTTCTACCTTAGGTCATTCGAGTATATATGTTGCGAGAACAGATCCTATATATAGGCTGGTCTATTAAAATCACAAGCGCGTATTCCGAAATTTACCATTATGATGAAATGATGATGTGGTGGCGATGTGCGGAGTGATTCCTCTGAGATTACGATTTTTCAATTTTTATTACGTGCAATAATATCTTCGCAAGGCATTATACAAATCGGCAGAATCTACAAAATTTTCTTCACGCGTGTAATAAAATTTTTCTCGTTTTGTTTTCAAAAAGTATTTTGCGGGGTGGTTTGGGGAAAGCAAATCTTGTTGAATATAAGATGATTTTAATCTAATGGGTGGAAATAAACTTACTTTATCGACTGTAATGGTTTATCTGGGTATAGGCGAAATTTAAAGAATTTTATTACATATTTTAACCTGGAATTTGTTGGGGAACAATTTCAGAGTGAAAAGAGAGTGATAGAGGGAATAGAGGGAGAAAACTCGCATGAGACCATGGTACTTAGCTGTATTACCGGGTCAACACCACATTCAATTGAAATTAGTTTAGGCAGTCTTTATGCTTCATTATGTTCGCACAATATACACGTTGGTTAAAGTGACGGCTTTGACACTAACCGTCAACCGCTTTAAAGCACTACACTACCAATAACAAAGCCAAGCAAATGCCTAACTTAACTAGACGTTCTGCATCCATCGCCAATTTGAGATGTTTAAACCAGGACAGAGACGTTAGTTGATGTTCATGAATGATTCTGGAGTTAAAAAATTTGTTCTTTTTTCAATAGTTTGACAGTTTCAGACTTTAAAATGGTTTCAGAATTTAAACGGCCATAACTTGTAAGCACCGATTACAGGATCCTTAAGTGCTAGGGAAATAGTGCCCGACAAGTGTCCGTGAATATCCATGTCTGTTCTAGATTTTGAAGGTTTTTAATAGTTGTTTTACCATAGGCAGCTTTGGGCTAGACTGTCTGCATTTTTCATTATACCTTTAATGTCATAATAATGAGCCACATTATTGTAACCTTGTTTGCTAGTACAAAGAAGATGTACCCATAAAGATGTATATTAACTCTTTTGCAGTTCTTCACCTGATTGGAACTAGTAAACGGATTGTTCAGCTTCGATTCGAGAAATATGAGCCCAAACTGCTTGAACACACAATCCATGAGATGGACAGTAGATCCAATAATCGGCACCTTGATTTGAGTACGAGATATCACTACCCATGTCGATTTCCAGCACAACACAAATATCATTAAGATGTTGCGAACTAAAGAACGAAAAACTACATAGCTGGAGCACAGACACCACGTACTCTAAAACTAGAAGAGAAGTCGATAATATTGTTTCAGTGATAGCCATTCGCACTATAATCTAAAGAAAGAGATGGCATAGGAAATGTGTTTTATAAGTGTTCGTAGTGGATACAACTAGAGATCAGTTTTGGATGTTTAACGCTCAAACCCTTGTCAACGCACCACAGTTCCACTGTTACAGACATTATAGTAATCGTAACAGTGCTTTACTTGTTAGATACTGTAGTGTTATCTCTCTTTCATGATTGTATCAAAATCTTTCATGCTGAAATCCCTCGCTCTCGTGGCCACTATTGGAAGGATTATATACATCAGCGTTGTACACAATAAAAGCTTTACTCTTTCTAGTAGGTCATAGAAGGCTAATGGTGTCTGATCAACCTTTTCTCGTATTTATTTGAACCTATATTTGCCGTGCAAATCAATGGGTGGCTTTTAGAGTTAAAGAGAGAGGGGATCTAATGAAGGAGGTGTTCCTAAATGCCCCCCTCATCATTATGAGTTGGGCCATCAGATGTGGACTGACAATTAGCTCGTCCAAAACTGAACTGATACTATTTACTACGAAATATAAAATCCCGTTAGTAGATCCACCTCTCCTAAATGGCAAAAGACTAGCTTTTACTGGCAAGGCAAGATTTCTAAGCGTAAGCCCATCATTTTGGAAAGAGTAAAGAAGGCCAATATAGCCATCTACTCGTGTAGAAACGCCATCGTAAAGAGATTGGGCCTGAAGTCGGAGCTGGTACACTGGCTATTCACTTCCGTTGTAAGACTTGTACTTATATAGGATGAGCGTGTGGTGGCCAGCTCTTTCTAAAGTAACGTATGCATGCTTAAAAGCGGGGGCTGAGGACAACTCCTACAAATACCTTGGAGGTCATGTTTCACTATCTCCCAGATAAGCAGATGGCGGAGATTACGGCCACCCGACTTTCAGCCATATCTCAGTGGAAACGTCTTCAGACTGGACACTCGACAATAGTCAGATCTCTGAGGAAGGAACTTGCGAATCTAGACTATGTTACACCGACTTTGTGCTTCGAAAAAAGGTTCCAAACTAGCTGCCCTTCAAGGGAATCTTGGAGGAGCGAGATGGCTGCCGAAACGGAAGCATTTCAGTTCCTTACAGTTTCCAAGCAACTCGGTAAATTAGGAGCTGGAGTCCTCTGTGATAAAGTGGAAGTAGATATATCAGTTTGTCTAACTGATCATGGCATCGTGTACCAGGCAAAAGTGATAGCGGTTGAGGAGGTCCTGAACTGGTTGAGACATAATGTGGTATCCTGGACTGACATCGCAATTTATGTGGAGAGTCAGGTGGCAATCAACTGCTACCGGAAAGGGAAAAGTTGGGGAGACCCATTACGGCACTCAAGACTGTACTCAAAAAGGACGCAGTAGCCTCAGCGAACGATAGATGTACGAACACCCTCTTATGTAGAGTAGCAAGGTAAGTCTGGCCATAGCTGGACTTGAACCGCTCAAAGACGCACTAGTCTCCCTACGAAGACGAACTTTAAAAGATAGTGGGTATACTCACAGGGCACTGCCTTCTTAGGGAACATGCGAGGAGGCTAGGTCTAGAAGCTAATGACTTTCCCAGAAGCTGTATTAATATTTGCGTTAGTTCTTAATGGACTGACTCTCTGATCTCGACTAGTGTAAGGTGCGAGACTTATCACGCTGTCACGTAAGTAGCTCAAACTCGTTCTCATAAGGGCAATGGGGAAGTAAGATCATGTAGTATCACCACTGACCGTCGTCGGTCTATAAGTGCTGAAGCAGCTCCTCAACCTAACCTAACCTAAGAATTATTTAGCTCATATATCCAATCTATCCAACGAACTCATTCCTCTTTGTTGGTGAATCAAACCAAAAATGTATGATTCACCAACAAAAGGTTTAATGGTCTGATGGAAGCGAATGGTTTTGAACGAGCACGATTATAAATATTTATTTCATCATCAGTGGACTCTAATCAAGCCACATAGGGTCTATAGACTGCTGAAATTTGTCATATTATGTTGCGACTCAAAAACTTAACTGTTTTAGAATTCACGTTTGGACTGTGGACGATTTTCTTAGGGTTTGGCTTGATTTTCAAAACCAACCGTATCTGGTCAAACCCACAACAAAAACATAAGACATAGACAAAACATAGGATAGACAAAACACCAATACTTGGACAACCGCTGACATACAAAAGGCCAATGGCTCAACATGGGATCAAGGCCAACATTGGTAAAACGACGATATAATCAAAAGGCCAATATGGGCCAAAGGCAGACAAGGGCCTAATCCGTCATGGACCAAACATGGACAAAAACAAAACACTGAAATGAACAAAATGGCGACATTAACGAAAGTTCTGAAATTAGCGTTTTAGATAGATTTTAGCTATTAACCTTTACATTCCGTATTTTACAATTTTGTTTTTTTTTCCACCGTCACTCAGGCTTAATGGCCTTCCCTCGGCCCCATTGTGACATTCCCTGCCACACATACATGCTCACTTCCGATATAGTTTTGTACTTCGAATGAAGCCCAAAATATCAGGTATCATCAAGGTCGTCAGTTGATCCTCAAATAGGAATCGTGATCTAAAGCAGTGCAACGAGAGTATAGGGAGAGTATGAAGAACAGGGAACACAAAAAGTATTCAACAGTTTCGTCTTCTCCTCACTCACACTGGTCGCAGTATGCGTTATTCCGTGTCTGACCCGTGAGTCTGTCCAGTGAATGTCCTGTGAATGTCCCGTGAGAATATCCAGCTGGATCCTTAAAGTACGTCTATCATAATTCAGAAGTTTATGGATATGCGACAAGAGATAAGGTTTACCCTCTTTTCTTGTGCTACCAAAAGTTAGTCAGTATGTTTCTTAAGAGAATGTAACGTCCCTCCTAGATGGAAGCTGCACCCAAACTGGTCAATTTATCGACCAATACGTTTCTTTTGTTACCATGTTACTGGGTAACCAGTGGAGTGTAGCTTCATTCAGACTGCGATTCCGTCTCAAAATCAAGTTTCGATAAAACAGTATTGGAGTCAATCGCCTAGCTCTCAAAAAAGATGCAGATACGATGATGATCTCTGCAATTCATCTCTTTAGCATAGAGTGCTGCTCTCAAAATTGCAGCAATTTTCGCCTGAAAGGCAGTAGCGTGCGTACCAAATGGGATCGATAATTTGAACTCAGGGTTTGACATCTATAACTAGCACCAGTATGATTATTTTCGTTGAGCTAGGAACGGCTTCATACCATAGTGTCCGCGAGGGCATATGATTAGCAGTTATGATTCTACCCAGAACTCAAAATGCCATTAGGGCTTACGATCCAACCCACATTTTTTTTTTTTTTTTTTTTTTTTTTTTTTTTTTTTTTTTTTTTTTTTTTTTTTTTTTGCGGTTTTTACAGGCCATTATTGGCCCGTACCGTGTCAACAATCTGACTCCAACGGTTTCGATCACGAGCCAGATCTTCATACTGTTGCAAGCAGTTGGAAGATGCCAGATCGCTCTCTACGCCGTGGAGCCATCGTCGCCGACAGCGACCTCTTCGCCTACCGAAAGGCGGTTCTCCCTTTAAAGATCGCTGTATCATTCGGTTCGGATCAGCACGCAGAACGTGACCGAGCCAGCGTATTCGCTGTCCTTTGATTTCATGCACGATATCAGGAATTTGCATTAAATTCCTGATCTCGTGATTGAAAAGAACTCGGTAAGTGCCATCGACGTCGCGTTTTGGACCATATATCACACGCATGATTCTTCTCTCGAATGTTAGAAGCCATCTTTCGTACTCATCCGTCAAGGTCCAACTCTCACATCCATACATGACAACGGGTCTGATCAACACTCTGTACAGTTTCAGCTTATCCGTATTTGCAAGATATTTTGATTTCAGCAGTGGACGTAGAGGATACAAAGCCCGATTGCCAGCGGCAAGGCGGACCTTGATATCCTCGCCCACACTATTATCGTGAGTGATGAGAGATCCAAGATACTTGAATCTCATCACTCCTTCAAACGTGTGGTTTCCACTACTGAAATCAATTGCGTCTTGGTCTCTAAAACCCGAGATTAGATATTTGGTTTTTGACTCGTTGATTTTGAGACCAACGGAAGCTGAACACTGTTCCAGTGGATCAAGTATCTCTTTCACTCCGTTGCCATTTAATCCAATCACACAGATATCATCTGCATAAGCAAGAAGTTGATTGGATTGTCGGAATAAGATATTGTCCTGAGGTGTTTCACTTTTACGAAGGATGTATTCCAACATGAGATTAAAAAGTATCGGGGACAGCGCATCTCCTTGTCGAACACCGGAATTGATTGCAAAAGTTCTCGATAGCCTGTTCTCAACTTTAACACAGCATTGTGACTGCGTTACTGTCATTTTACAGAGATGTACATATTTTTTTGGTATTCCTAAATATTCAAGCGCATACCATAGCCTCTCTCGATTGATCGAGTCATAGGCTTGCTTGAAATCTAGGAATACCTGGTGTACATCGCGAGATGTTTCGTAGTACTTGGAAAGAATCATCCGTAGCGAAAAAACTTGATCAGTGACTGACCGATTTGGACGGAATCCTCCTTGGTAGTCACCGACAATTTCCTCCGCTAGAGGAGTAATTCTTCCCAAGATAATGTATGACAGTAACTTGTATGCTGTGCAAAGGAGAGCTATACCGCGATAGTTCTCGCATTTCATGCGATCACCCTTTTTGAATATTGGGCATAACGCGGCCACTTTCCATTCATCAGGCATAACTTCATTTCGCCATACCAATCGAACAAGGTCGAAAAGACAGTTCCACAAAGTTAGCCCTCCGAATATCAAGAGCTCTGAATTAATGCAATCAACCCCTGGTGAACGATTTTTCTTTAATCTCTGCATGGCCATTGTGAATTCCTCATAGGATGGATCCTCAATGAACATCTCCGCGGTCTGTATTTGAGAGTATTCAAATACAGCTTGTGATACATGTGGAACATTAAGTAGATCAGAAAAATGTTCACGCCATGTATCGAGTACCGCATCGACGTTAACACAGAGGTTTCCATCCTGGTCCCGAATGGCAGTTGACCGAGATCTTAAGGTATGGTGCAATTCGGTGATTCCTTTAAAGAAACCACGCGAGTTGTGCTCATTGCTGAGTTGTTGTACTCTTAAGACCTTGGCCTTCCACCATTCGCGCTTCTTCTGTCTACAAATGCGTTTAGCTGTCCTCCTAGCAAGAACTGCCTTGTTTTTCCTTGCAATTGTAAACCGAGTCTGCGCTTCATTGTGGGCTATATTGCGTTGCTCAACTGCAAGACGACACTCCTCATCAAACCAATCATTTTTGGGCGTAGTTTTCACTATACCGAGAGTGTGCTGGGCAGCATCGACAACCGAGGTTTTCAATACTTCCCAGACACTGTTCACATCATCAGATTGGTAGTTGGATCCTAAAATGCTATTGCTGACAAGATCTTGATATTTTCGTTGCGTTTCTTCATTTATCAGACCTTCACAGGAGAATCGCGTTTTATATTCTCCTGTCCTCCTTGACTTGTACGAAAATTTCCATCGTAGCTTAGCAGCAACCATAAAATGGTCACTGCCTACGAATTTTGTTGACGACCGATACGATCTCACGTCTTGAACAACCCGAGCCCGGTCTTTTGAAATCAACACATGGTCAATTTGGCTTCGGGATGTTTTACGTGGATGTGTCCAGGTTTCCAAATGGATGTTTTTGTGGGGAAAGAATGTACTTGCCACTTGGAGATCATGTGCGATCGCAAAGTACATCATTCTTTCCCCATTTTCGGTCGCAGTTTCGTGTCGGGAGTACGGACCTATGTTGTTACATAAGTCGGTCTGATTTCGGCCAGCTCTAGCATTAAAGTCACCAATCACCAATCTGATATCGTGCTCAGGTATAGAGCCCATCAGATTATCCAAATTATTGTAAAATGAGTCTTTATCTTGGGGTTGGCTTACATCAGTGGGCGCATGTACACATACAATTGACAGGTTGGCTAATCTCATGTGCAAGCGAAGCTTACACATTCGATTATCGACTGCTTGGAAGTCCAACACAGCCTTTTTTACCTGCGGCCCAATGAGAAAGCCAACTCCAAGATTTCCAACCCACATACACACACCCACATCCAACCCACATACACTTACATATTAAAAACATCCAATCGTGATTGTTGTTTGGTCACCACCCCGGAAATCGAACCCAAGATCCCCGAATGACAGAGCAAGCACGCTACTTTATCTGCTACGAATCTACGATATTGCTTTTTTTTATGTTGCAGTGTTATTTGTCACTCAGGTTCTAATGGCCCATTGTGACTTCCCACTATATTACTGTACGTTCCGGCTATAGGTCCGATTTACGTAGAAACCATCTGCACATTGCATAGTTCCATGCCAGCCTATAGTACTGACGTGGAAGATGGGACGGCACACGGATTCTAACCTTAACTGGGTCTCAGATGATTTCATTCTCACCATCGATCGTACCGCCCCAGACGATCGATGGTAAAAATCCCTTTTTGCATCCTGTCTCTATCGGGATTCGAACCCGAGTACCTCCCGCTGAATGCCGAACTGTTCTAACCACTGTGCCACATGGGCGGTACGCTATTGCTTTGCTATACTAAAGATTTATTCCACTGTTGCAACATTTTTATAAACATGAAATCTCATTTCGGCCAGATAAGCTCATCGAATGCTTTTTTGCGGCATCAAATGGAAGATCGAATGGAAAAAATGGAAAAACCATTTTTATGATCCACCATTTTTATTGAAGCAGCACTCCCTGCCCACAGTAGCTTACAACACAACATTAGATTTCCCAGACATGGAAACACAAACTTCCGTAGAAAACCAGACGCCAATAATTTCCTATACTGATTGCATCCTCAAACCGTTTTCCGTTCTGTGTATATAGTCGTCGAGATTTTTCATACATACAGGTATAGATACATTATTTTCTACCTCTGAATAAATATCGAAAAACATAATGAAAAATTCCTAAAGTGAGCGTAAAATTGCATTTTCCCAGCAACAACAATATAACCATTGTTACTGGATCCCCTCCCCCTTCCGTTATTTTTTTTTTATTATGCTACATCAACAATCTATGTTTATAGAAAATTATGTAATAAAAATATAATCTAAAGGAAAAATTAGGTCAGTCTTCTACCCCACAAATTTTCATCTTCCCCTATATATGTGCATCCATAAATCGAGAGTACGAGTGAGTACGAGCAATTTGAGTGTTTCTTTATATATTTCGAATATAAATCATCGCTCGTATATTGATTATAATTTATTACGGGAGTGGGAATCGAAGAACTGTTCCGTGGTTTTGCCACCAACAAAATCGTATATATCAAAATTGCGCGCCATTAATAAAACATACATATATCCCGATGGTATGTGGTATGTATACATGGTTTGACTCTGACGAATGCAAAATGGGGATTTTCGTCGGTTTGTGCACGAAAACCATGGCATTAATAAATAATTAGCGTTAAATTAAAAACGAATATGATGTTGAAACAAATCATATAAAGTTGCCATATTTATTTGTACTATATCCCGCCGATGTAGTCAGCCACCCTCTGAAATCCGATCGAATTATTTATTATATGTGTGGTTTGTCTTGCTTATATTTACGAAACGTGCATAATATATTATATGTACCGCATGTATGAATGTACATACCGAAATGGATTTATAATGTATCCATCGAAATGCATAATAATATCCAAATACGTTCGTATATAAAGCAGCGCTGGGCAAATTCTATACGATTGTTGGCGAAATAAAAATAAATATGTTATAGGGTTTGCTTGGCCAGGCGAATAACAACTTGAGTAACATTTCATGGATACATTTAGAGGCTACTCAAAGGACAGTACCAACTGTAGTCTAACTGAAAACGCGAAACTTTGACGGAACTATTTTAAAGCACAGTTCGAACAGCATAACACAAAGAAGCAGGAAGTTACGTAGTCATTTCAAACCCGAGATCGTTCGACTAGTGAACTTATTTTACCCTTACTACAATACTGACCATAGGGATGAGCTGGTCGTAAACTCATTGATCAACACTATTTGGAAGTGCGAATGGCGAACCAACTCAGTGAAAAGATGTAGCCTGTGCAAGTGTTGGTTTTCGCATTCCAAATGGAAGTTTATAAACGCAACTGGATCAAGGTACCCACTAAACCGGTATTGAAAGATTACTTTCTAAAGCCTGAAGAAGACAAGTGACTTGAAACATAATCTATGAAACGAATTAGAGTGAAAGTTTCTGAGTTATGTGACAAAATCGCTGTGAGGACAGAATAGTGGTAGAGTATACTCCTGGAAGGTTAAGAATGGAGCTAATAGAAATAAAACGATCAGCTTTGAAGAACCCGAAGAATTTGATGATTTTGCTATGATGCCAAGCGAGACAGCAAGGAATATGAGTTCAGAGCAAATCTTACAAACTGGAAGAACGAGGATTGCTGACCAACATGGTAGGAAGTGTATAGCAGCATTAAATACCGAGTAATCAGGCATCTATATTTGGGTATGCTAGCAACTAGAAACCTAAGGATATGGTTTGTAACGATTGATGTCACACAACGGTTTACCTGTTATGGAGCTACTCATTAAACGAGTAACCTTTTGACGATATTTCTGAGCCTTCGTCGTAGTAGGGATAGTGATGATGATGAAGTTATGAAAACCGCACCAGTCATGAAAATTAAACCATGGGTTAGATAAGAAATAACTGGTTAAATCAGAGAAATGTTGAATATGCAGACATTCACCTGTTTACATATACAGCGGACGTAGTGTAAAAAATTGGATACTCAGTCTCATAGGTAAACATGCATGATAAACTGGTTGTTAAGTTGTAGAGGTACCGGTTTCGAATCCCGATAAGGACAGGATGCAAAATGTGTTTTCACCATCGATTTGAGACCCCCTGTTGAGTTTTGAATCCATGGACCGTCCCATCTTCCATGTCAATATTATAGCCTGGCATGAAGCTATATATGCAATGTGCAGATGGTTTCTACGTAAAATCGGACCTAAATCCGAACGTCAAGTTAAAAGTGGGATGTCACATAGGGCGAATTGAGCATGAGTGACGGATTAATACAAAAAAAAACAGTAAGAATAATCTATCTAGAAGTACCCCTCTTAAATGATTGGACAGATCTCAGAAACAGCGACGACAATTCGCTAATATTCAGCGCTTCTTCAAAGTTCAGGATGGTTTGATTAGAATAAAAACGTAAACACATCGTATGTGGTTGTATTTTAATGGGTAAAGTGAGGAAATCTTCAAGTGGCAAACATCTCAGCAACAGTGACGGATTCTTACCATCTAAAACCACACACCCACTCATTCATCCTATAATAATAATTAAAGAAGGCGGAAATAATTCCAGAACGAGGCTCATGGTTCAACCCACATACACAGATGAAAAACACCCAATCGTGATTGATGACTCGTCATCACCTCGGGAATCGAACCCGAAACCCCGAATGACAGAGCAAGTACACTACCTTCTTTGCCACGAGAGCGACAAATCGAGAGCGATAATTCATTCTATACACGCAGAACTATTGGTAGTATCTTCGCAAGGAGGTGACTAGTTAAACTCTTTATTCTCCCCAGTGTCTCAACCTTAGATTGCGATTGACATTGCTATCTAATCACAGAATAATATTCTTCTCTAGCACGCTCTAAACGCCTGAGCTCCTTCAGTACTACTGCTGCCGAGTTGTCTCGAACCGTGAACATTTAAAGAATATATGTACCACATTTTCGTAATCCTTTGCAGGCAGGACATTCTGGCCTTTATCGAGCTATCCCAGCGCCTTTGCTTGTGATGTGGCTATACGGACCAAAGTGCATCTATGCCAGTCCTTCAGGACTTTACTATCAAAAATCAGTTGGAAAGCACTTAAGCTATATTTTATCTAAGACCGTAAACCAATTATTGTTGCCCAGAGCTGATACGACATAAATGAAGCATGTTATTTAAACTTTGAGCATTTGCATGTTGCCCAAGGTTTCCCTTGTGATTGGAATAATCATAACATGTATTCATATTTTCGTACATCTATGAATGTATTTGTGTATTGATGATAATCGGTACAATGTGAGTGTGTGTATGTGTATTTACATATATTCTATTTTATATGTGAAAAACTGCTTTTACAGCCTCAATTTTGGGTTTACAATGTAACAAAGGATATTTATGTGCTCGGATGTGGGCGACGAGCAAAAGGACAAAAGGAAAATATTTATAAGAAAATTGATTTTAAGTTTGTTTGTTTATGCTTGGACCGACTTATTACTGTTCGACAAAATGTCTATTTGGTTGACTAAGTATATTGTATCAATTTTGATTGTTTTGTATAAGCAAAAGGTTTAAATCGAAATGAACAAAAATCATAATGGCGATTATTTTGGTTTGTTGTCCATTCTGAGAAGATTTATGGTTTATTTTTGTGTTGCTGAAATTAAGATAATCGAATGCATACCAAGAAAGACACGAAAAATCGTCGTCCTACTGATAGTATGCCACCGTATAATATGGCCAAGTAATGGAAGAGGACAGTACAGTTCTTAGATCAACGAACTAGAATCTATATACGACTCTACTTATATTTAAAAAACTCAGATTATTACATCACCCGAGAACTCGAGCTGGTCTCTAATCACTTGTATTAAATTATTCCCTTTTCATGGAGGGTCAAATACACCGTGAAGTGAGGTGATTGTAGTAGGTCCTTACTGAAATCGTCCATATTATTCAGACCAAAACTCAACCGTCCACCCATCCAGGTACTAAAACATAAAACTCTCTACTTAACCAATATGACAATTAATGTGATCACTATATAACACCTTAGAATCAAACATATAGCCTTATGTGCTGGATTAACTGTATTGTGAGTTTGAAGCACCGTTATGCCGTAGAAATGAATTGTGGAAGATAAAGTTTTATGAGACAGACCATAGTTCTTTTAGAATGTTAAGTGGCTTGATCACAGAGATTCCAACAGATTTATGTATGTATACTGAAATTGGCATCCATTTATCAGAATGCACCGTATAATTAGCTTGACTTAGACTTTTCGTTGGTTGGAACGGGTTAAACGCAAACCAATTTCACTATTATATACGTTTAAATTGTTAAAATTACTCTTGCACACGATGTCATCAGATATAATTGAACAACAGATTTCAAATTATGATCTTATATATTATGAATCTTATATATAGTTGCCCTGTGGGTGGGGGCAACCATGTTTCGTAAATATTTCGAACGAAACATGTGATCCATAGAATACCACCACAGTATCCAGAGCTTGTCGTAGGAGGCGACTAAATCTGGTTGGATCGCTGGGCTGACGACCCGCATCCGTAAAAAAACAATAACAGTTAAAAATGTCAACAAAAATAAAAAAAATCGGATACCGCCTAAATAACAATGACCCCCCGCTTAAGTACCCGGATACGAGATTGAGGATCAGCACGTGGAACGTGCAGTCACTAAGAAAACCTGGCGCGTTGGACGGCCTTATCACATGTATGAAGGAGTATCGGCTGGAACTCGTAGCGCTCCAAGAAACTCGATGGCCTAAAAGTGGAGTCCATGTGTCCCAAGGCTATACGTTGCTACACAGTGGAGATGACCTCGGAAATCTTGGAGTTGGCTTTCTCATTGGGCCGCAGGTAAAAAAGGCTGTGTTGGACTTCCAAGCAGTCGATAATCGAATGTGTAAGCTTCGCTTGCACATGAGATTAGCCAACCTGTCAATTGTATGTGTACATGCGCCCACTGATGTAAGCCAACCCCAAGATAAAGACTCATTTTACAATAATTTGGATAATCTGATGTGCTCTATACCTGAGCACGATATCAGATTGGTGATTGGTGACTTTAATGCTAGAGCTGGCCGAAATCAGACCGACTTATGTAACAACATAGGTCCGTACTCCCGACACGAAACTGCGACCGAAAATGGGGAAAGAATGATGTACTTTGCGATCGCACATGATCTCCAAGTGGCAAGTACATTCTTTCCCCACAAAAACATCCATTTGGAAACCTGGACACATCCACGTAAAACATCCCGAAGCCAAATTGACCATGTGTTGATTTCAAAAGACCGGGCTCGGGTTGTTCAAGACGTGAGATCGTATCGGTCGTCAACAAAATTCGTAGGCAGTGACCATTTTATGGTTGCTGCAAAGCTACGATGGAAATTTTCGTACAAGTCAAGGAGGACAGGAGAATATAAAACGCGATTCTCCTGTGAAGGTCTGATAAATGAAGAAACGCAACGAAAATATCAAGATCTTGTCAGCAATAGCATTTTAGGATCCAACTACCAATCTGATGATGTGAACAGTGTCTGGGAAGTATTGAAAACCTCGGTTGTCGATGCTGCCCAGCACACTCTCGGTATAGTGAAAACTACGCCCAAAAATGATTGGTTTGATGAGGAGTGTCATCTTGCTGTTGAGTAACGCAATATAGCCCACAATGAAGCGCAGACTCGGTTTACAATTGCAAGGAAAAACAAGGCAGTTCTTGCTAGGAGGACAGCTAAACGCATTTGTAGACAGAAGAAGCGCGAATGGTGGAAGGCCAAGGTCTTAAGAGTACAACAACTCAGCAATGAGCACAACTCGCGTGGTTTCTTTAAAGGAATCACCGAATTGCACCATACCTTAAGATCTCGGTCAACTGCCATTCGGGACCAGGATGGAAACCTCTGTGTTAACGTCGATGCGGTACTCGATACATGGCGTGAACATTTTTCTGATCTACTTAATGTTCCACATGTATCACAAGCTGTATTTGAATACTCTCAAATACAGACCGCGGAGATGTTCATTGAGGATCCATCCTATGAGGAATTCACAATGGCCATGCAGAGATTAAAGAAAAATCGTTCACCAGGGGTTGATTGCATTAATTCAGAGCTCTTGATATTCGGAGGGCTAACTTTGTGGAACTGTCTTTTCGACCTTGTTCGATTGGTATGGCGAAATGAAGTTATGCCTGATGAATGGAAAGTGGCCGCGTTATGCCCAATATTCAAAAAGGGTGATCGCATGAAATGCGAGAACTATCGCGGTATAGCTCTCCTTTGCACAGCATACAAGTTACTGTCATACATTATCTTGGGAAGAATTACTCCTCTAGCGGAGGAAATTGTCGGTGACTACCAAGGAGGATTCCGTCCAAATCGGTCAGTCACTGATCAAGTTTTTTCGCTACGGATGATTCTTTCCAAGTACTACGAAACATCTCGCGATGTACACCAGGTATTCCTAGATTTCAAGCAAGCCTATGACTCGATCAATCGAGAGAGATTATGGTATGCGCTTGAATATTTAGGAATACCGAAAAAATATGTACATCTCTGTAAAATGACAGTAACGCAGTCACAATGCTGTGTTAAAGTTGAGAACAGGCTATCGAGAACTTTTGCAATCAATTCCGGTGTTCGACAAGGAGATGCGCTGTCCCCGATACTTTTTAATCTCATGTTGGAATACATCCTTCGTAAAAGTGAAACACCTCAGGACAATATCTTATTCCGACAATCCAATCAACTTCTTGCTTATGCAGATGATATCTGTGTGATTGGATTAAATGGCAACGGAGTGAAAGAGATACTTGATCCACTGGAACAGTGTTCAGCTTCCGTTGGTCTCAAAATCAACGAGTCAAAAACCAAATATCTAATCTCGGGTTTTAGAGACCAAGACGCAATTGATTTCAGTAGTGGAAACCACACGTTTGAAGGAGTGATGAGATTCAAGTATCTTGGATCTCTCATCACTCACGATAATAGTGTGGGCGAGGATATCAAGGTCCGCCTTGCCGCTGGCAATCGGGCTTTGTATCCTCTACGTCCACTGCTGAAATCAAAATATCTTGCAAATACGGATAAGCTGAAACTGTACAGAGTGTTGATCAGACCCGTTGTCATGTATGGATGTGAGAGTTGGACCTTGACGGATGAGTACGAAAGATGGCTTCTAACATTCGAGAGAAGAATCATGCGTGTGATATATGGTCCAAAACGCGACGTCGATGGCACTTACCGAGTTCTTTTCAATCACGAGATCAGGAATTTAATGCAAATTCCTGATATCGTGCATGAAATCAAAGGACAGCGAATACGCTGGCTCGGTCACGTTCTGCGTGCTGATCCGAACCGAATGATACAGCGATCTTTAAAGGGAGAACCGCCTTTCGGTAGGCGAAGAGGTCGCTGTCGGCGACGATGGCTCCACGGCGTAGAGAGCGATCTGGCATCTTCCAACTGCTTGCAACAGTATGAAGATCTGGCTCGTGATCGAAACCGTTGGAGTCAGATTGTTGACACGGTACGGGCCAATAATGGCCTGTAAAAACCGCAAAAAAAAAAAAAAAAAAAAAAAAAAAAAAAAAAAAAAAAAAAAAAAAAATATATAGTTGCATCAGTCTCCAAACTCAAACCAGAAAAAAGGAGGTTCATGAATTATGTATGGGAGACGCCTAACTCGACTGCCTTTTAAAATTTAGATTAAAAATGTGGTTCAACATATGTCATAATCTGTAATTGAATATCCCCAAATACAAACCTCACAAATGTCCATTGATAAACCATCCAACCATCCATTCACGAATGCTAAATTAAAACTTTAAAGTGATTTTAGTGCTCTTGACAGTCTTGACATTAGATGGAGTAAGCTAATGAAACTATCTCTTCCATATAAATATATTCCATATATTTTTTTTGTTGTTGTAGTGTTATCTGTCACTCAGGCTATATTGGCCCATTGTGACTTCCTACTATATATTACTTTACGTTCCGGCTAAAGGTCCGATTTACGTAGAAACCATCTGCACGATCGATGGTGAAAATCCCTTTTCGCATCCTCCCGATGTTAAGTCCGATGGTTGGAAAGTGACTCAATTAATTTATAATGTGAAAATAGTGCTTGCTCATTTAACCCAATTCCATCCAAAAATTAACGAGGTATCGGTTCTAGTTTCTGGAAAATAATAAATTCTGACAGAGTTAAGTTTTCGGATGTATACCCAGGAAAATTTTGTGCAAATCGGTACGTTTGCGGTTGAGATGAGCCTCAAGTATCTTAAATGTTTTAATATTCATGATAACATTTTAGAAACGCGGACACGCTAAAATTGTTCAGATAGTGGATGTTAAGTAAAAGGTACTGGCTGTACCCACGCTGTTTTTAGTAAACTACTAAATTCCCAGTTAGCATGAGACATGGTATTCAACATACCATAATAACTTTTTTAGTCCTAAACCCAATGTTTACAACTGATCCGAGTGCTTATTTGTTTCATGATTTGTCTCAGGTTTATTTCAACTTCAACTTCATACTTGAATTGGATTCAACTAGACATACCCCATTCTGTTTATTTTACTAATTCGATTGATAAAAATACTTATCACAAAAAAACACACATTATCACGACCACATATATTTCTCACATTTAAAATGGCGCTGATCGTGGTATGATCAGATGATCATGATATTTTGACAAAAGATTGGAGAGCCTTCTTACTGACGGCACTTTATCGATTCTCTCACAGAAAATTGACCTTTCGTCTAATTCTTAATTCGAGGTTGTCCGACTACATCTAAGTTTAGACTCTTTTTGACATCGAGTCAGTCAGAGTGAAGTGATTTACTAAAAGAGGTAAACTATGAACAACTCAATAGGAGACAAAGTAAATTCTTAGTTGGGTTTCAAATGGACAAAAATTTTGTTCAAAAAAATATTTCGATTACATCTCTGAAGACACGTACTACGGCACTATGGCCTCGTTTCATTTGGTACAGATAAGGACTTTAATGTGTTCCGATAGGAAATTTTTTATGATATTTAATTAATGGCCAGAATCTATCCAAACAAACCAAACATGAATTTGGTATTCAGGACAATGCATATTATATCTTGTCACAATTAATTGGGAGCAATTTCCATGGAATCCTATCGAATTTAATGCAAAGCACGATAGTGCAGAAATGGTTCACATAAATTGAACTTAAAGCCAACCCTAATAAAACAATGTTTTGTTGAATTATTGAATTAATGAGAATAACTGACACAAACTAAGCAGGTTAGTGCTCAGCAGCTGCTGCCTTTTCCGTATTGATAGTTTACTTTGAGAAAAAACGAAAAACATTCAATTTAGTGGGTAATCTATACAAACACCATCATTGCACCAGAGCTATATAGTTTTGTGAGTGAACGGCTAGTTTAACAATATTTAACCGGATGGTCAGGCAACTTTAAAGGCACTTATAGGTCAATCACAACGATTCATTAACTGACATGTGGCTATTTAAAGTCGATTAGTTATGAATAAGATAAATCTCATTCGGATGGTATACAATAATCGAGCGATGTTGATAGCCTAGCTGGTGTTTGTACGACAAAGCCATTAATTGACACCACAAAGCAGTGTTTGAGCATTGGATGGCAAAATTGGTCATATTGGCGCAACGAGTTAGATTAGAGACTAAAAACACTCATCAATCGAATGGGGCAATTATCGAGCAGTTGCCGGTTTTGGAATTACAAACCTAATCTGTTGAACTTGGCTTATGTACCATTGAACTGTTTTATTATATTAAAATTCTAGGACTGGGGGAAAGAACATATACCGTAACGTCATGACGTTTCGATATTGGTCTCTACATAAAAAGTAAGATCTAATTTTGGTATTGTTAGTTTTTATTTGTGATTTTCAAATATATATCATAGCTGTAATAAAGCGAAACATCAGGAAGCCCTAACAACTGTAATAATTTCTATTGTGATATTAAAACTCTTTTTATATCCTTATTCGGCTCAACTCACCTGATTTATATTCCAATTTTTATTCCATCTCTTGTAGTAGTTCACAGTTGATTTAAACCTCGCCCTAAAGGCTCAAACAGTTTTGATAAGTTGGGTAATAGTAGGTGTTGCATCAATTCCTTATGTCATTGATACAATTTTGACTATATTCGGCATCCATTTGTACATTCAAGCCTTGATGCTGTTGGATATAGTTCTACTTTTCAACATCATGCTAATTGTAATCAAGATTTTTGATATATATATATATATATATATATATATATATATATATATATATATATGTATATATATATATGTATATATATATGTATATATATATATATATATATATATATATATATATATATATATATATATATATATATATATATATATATATATATATAATATATATGTATATATATACTTATATATATAGTTAGACATGGATATTACTTCATTCATATGGCTACCGCGGCAGGCGTCACAGTACCCCATTCGATCGGACCAATTTTTGACCCCTTTTTTAGTGTATGAAGTCATATCTCGGCGATGGCATCACGAATGTTGACCTTCAAGAGCTCGTAACTTTCTGTTGAAAACAATCATAGTTTACATCAATACAATGAATAGCTGGCGCAAAAAAATCCGGTAAAGTTGCACCGTCCTCATTTTCAAAGAAATATGGGCCTCCGCTCCACAAGCCGCACCAAACAATCGCTCAAAATGGGTGCATTGGCTTCTGTAAGACCACGTGTGGGTTTTCTCAGCCCTAAATACAGCAATTTTGCTTATTAACGTACCTTAAAAGATGAAAATGAGCTTCATCCGAAAAGATGTTTTTTTTTGGTCAAAATCGACTTTATCGTGCAGTTTCTCGTTGGCCCATCTTAAAGTAAAAAGCAAGCGGATGGTCATGCGGCGGCTTCAGCTCTGGAAACAATTGAACTTTGTTCAACTTTGTAAGCCATCATACCGAGATCATTTCGCAAAATTCAAGGTAAAGTGGTGCGTAAAACGTTCAATTCTTTCACGAACTTTAACAATAAACTTGCGTTAAACGGGCACTGTTGGTGCTTCTCTGCGATCAATTCGCACGACATTTTCATGCAATTTCCGACCAATTGTCTTTGTTTTGGAACTAAATGTCCACTAAATCCCAACGATGCTAAAGCATAAATCGATTCATTTCGTTCAGAATAGAATGACATAAGTAGGGTTGTGATGGCAGAGGCAACAAAGAGGGCACAACATTTACTAAAAATTGACCATGTGCTGGTAAATAAGAAGTTTATACCCTCCCTACAAGATGTCGTACCACATACGACCAACAACTAAATAGATGGAAGGAGTTCTTCGAGAACAATGACATAGATAGCGAACCAATTGAGGAGCTTCTAAATGGAAACTATAACGAAACCATAAATACCCATTCCCCAACGGAGCAGGAAGTTACAAGTGCCATAATGAAGATGAAAAATAACAATGCCGCTGGAACCAACAACATACCAGCTGAACTACTCAATGGAGGCGCATTTACAATTGCAGGAGCGCTAAAAACACGATTAGAAAGAGTGTGAAATACTGGGAGAATTCCCGTAACGATTCCAAAGAAAGGTGACTTAAGAAAATGCAAAAACTGGCGAAGCATCTCCCTGCTCAACAGTACAATGAAAGTATCAGCAATGGTCATTCTAAAACGAATCTCACCAACTGTGAACCAATACATAAAAAACGAACAAGCTGGTTTCAGACCAGGAAAAAGCTCAATAGACCACATCAACATAGTCCGAATCATCGTCGAACAATCCAACGAATGGAACTCACCACTATATCTCCTCTTCGTGGACTTCGAACTCGCATTCGATTCCATCAATAGAAGCTCAATCTGAATAGCACTCTGTAAATTAGGCATCCCAAGGAAAATAACCGAACTCATCCAAACATAAAGGTAAGCAGATAACCGAACACAAAGGTAAGCAGAGTAGCACATACTACAATGCACGAGGAGTTAGACAAGGATGTGTACTAGCTCTACTACTGTTTCTCATAGTATACTGGGTAATGATCCAATTAGAAAACTCAATGATCTCGACTACGCAGCTGGTATATGCACAAGATGTCGCGCTTCAGATATACATAAGAAAGACAAAGGCCCTGAGACTGAACACAAGTATTAGTACACCGCGTCGCATCAACCAAGACACAATAGAAGATGTTGAGAAATTCGTATGCCTTGGCTGTACCAACGAATAAACAAAGCGAGAAACACTTTCAACATGCTCCATAAGATCTGGAATGCATCCGTCCTGTAAAGAAACACCAATATTCGAATGTCCAATGCCTGTATAAAATCAGTACTGCTGTGTAAATGTGAAACGTGGAAACATAAAATTACAAGAAGACTACAAGTGTTTGTGAATAAATGCCTTAGGACAAGAAACGAACCCAGGGGACATTGAGAAGGAGATCAGGAAGTGAAAGATGCCAAATGAAATAACCAGGATGTCGCTGGAATGGAATCCGCAAGAAAAAGGAAATTTGGAAGGCATGCAGTGACTTGGCAAAGAACGGTGCTAACTGAAGCAAAATATCTTGCGGAAAAACATGGGAGGAACTATGGGAGGTTCGATGGTTCAGTCTAGTAGACGCCCTATGGTCCTAAGAATGTAGATAATGGAAAAAATAAACCAAATAAAGTATTGCCCGATTCGCAGTTACCGTTGGTTCAAATTTAAACCAATAGATGGCCAATCCGTTATATATATATATATATATATATATATATATATATATATATGCGCGTTCTGCTTACCGTTTAGATTCTCTCTAAACTGAATAAACAATTTCATGTCTTGGACTGATACTGTATTCATTATGTATTTGTGCAGTGCATATAAAAACTTGTGCGCGTGCACTAACTTTTTAACAATCAATATATTGAACGTGATGGATTGATTACATGCTCGTCATCAACAACAAAAACGACGACAACGACAAGAGTCTTCTCTAAAAATATAACATTTTTACGTAACTAACAAAATTCAATTGACACAAAATTGCTGCCTTCAATTCGGTTTTTCATCTCATCTGCAAAGAAAAACCCAAAAAGAAAAAATTACATTTTCCAATAATTTTCCTTCAAATAATATCTTCTTATATACTCGATACATACATACATAAATTTTAAAATAGGCACACATTATTTCATCTCAATCATTGACAGAATGGCAGCCTCCCCAAAAATATACATTAAAGTGATATACGAGCACACAACATACGGTATACAAACAACCATTTCGTCAATGTTTGTGTAAGCATGTATATATGTATATGTGTTGGTAAATAAAATTTGTTATCATTCGAATTTTTCTTTACTTTGATAATGAAAAAAATGGAAATTGATACAGGGGAGGATGAGTAAAATTTCCGCACCGCACACCATCAATATAGATGGGAAATTGATACGCGAGAACCTGTTGAATAATTCATTGTGTATAAGAACAAATACTTTCAACATACATACATACATACATATACTCAATATTGCCAATATCTTATAGATTGATCACACGAACAACAACAGCACATCCACTTGATTCGAGATATATAGTGTATATAGTATAGTAGTACTTGGCTTGTTTATTTATTGACTTATTGGGATTTTGGGTAAATCGCATTTAACCGATGTCAAATGATAGCAACAAAATGTAAACGATAATTTTATACAACAACACACACGATAAACATATATAGTCGAGTAAGAACATGGATTGAATATCAAAAGGATGTTGGCTTATCGATTAAATAATTTTCCCTATTACGACGTCACATGGAAAATTTGTAAAATTTGTATGTATATCCATAGCTCGCACTGTAGTCGTCAAAGTTTATCGTTTGAAAATTGAACAGAATATAAGAATCAAATTTAACATTTTTTCCACTTCTTGGGATCTTCATAAATTAAAATTCGAAGAAAACCCTGAATACTATTTTATTCACACATTCGGTTATGTATATGAATATATACATATATGAGTGTGTGTGTGTACAGTGTCAAAACCAAAGGAAAGGTTAAATGGAAACTTAAAACCTTTTTTTTGGGAAATACGTCGACTCCAAACCTCATATTTACAGTGTAATGGACAAAAAATGATTTGTCGGCATAAATTGTTGTCCGAACAAAAGACGTTTACCTCTCTCTACATAACGGCTGAATTTAATGATGTATGCCAAAATCAATTATGTTGGTGTGTCATACTTCGTAGGTTTATTTTTATTTTTTTAACATTTGACTCCATCAGTTTCGATCACGAGCACCTCTTCATACTGTTGAAAGCAACCAGAAGATGCCCATATCGCACTTACGCCGTTGACATTTTCACCTTTTCGCTTACCGAAATGTGACGTCTGGGGAGCGACCTCTTTGCCTACCGAAACGTGACCAAGCCAGCGAACTCGCGGCTTTTTGATCTCATGCACGATATCAGAAATTCGCATTAAATTCCTGATCTCATGATTGAAACGAACTCGGTATGTGCTATCAACGTCGCGTTTTGAGCCATATATCAACTACGCAAGATTCTTCTCTCGAATGTTTGAAGCCATCTTTCGTACTCAATTGTCAAGGTCCAACTCTCACATCCATACACGACAACGGGTCTGATCAATACTATGTAAAATTTCATCTTATCAAGCAAGCTCGATTGCTAGAGGCAAAGTGAACCTCGATATCCCCTTCCACACTATTATCGTGAGTAATGAGTGGTTCAAGGTATTTGAATCTCTTGGTCTCAAAATCCAGAGATCCGGAGGTGTTTCACTTTTACGAAGGTTGTATTCCAACATGAGATTAAAAAGTATCACGGACATCTCCTTGTCGAACACCAGAAGTAATTGACAAAATTCTTGATAGCCTGTTCTCAACTTTGACACAGCAACTTTGACACAGATGAATATATTTGTTTCGTATTCCTAAATATTCAAGCACATACCAACTCGATTGGTCGAGTCATAGGCTTGTTTGAAATCTAGGAATACCTGGTGTACATCGCGCGATGTTTCATAGTACTTCGAGAAAAAACTTGATCACCGATTTGGACGGAATCCTCCTTGGTAGTCACAAAAATGTTCTGTAGGTCAGAAAAATGTTCACGCCATGTATCGAGTACCGCATCGACGTTAACACAGAGATGTCCAAACTGGTCTTGAATTTCAGTTGAGCGACATCTTAAGGTATGGTGCAATTTGGTGATTCTTTTAAAGAAATCACATGAATTGCGCTCGTTGCTGAGTTGTTGTACTTTTAAGACCTTAGCCTTCCATTATTCACGCTTATTCTGCCAACAAATGCGTTTAGCTGACCTCCTAGCAAGAACTGCTTTATTTATTCTAACAATTGTAAACCGAGTTTGCGTTTCATTGTGGGCTATTTTTCGGTGCTCAACAGCAAGACGACACTCCTCAATCAAACCAATCATTTTTGGGCGTAGTTTTCACTATACCGATAATGTCTGGGGCAGCATCGATAACCGAGTATTTTCAATACTGTTCAGATTGATAATTAGATCGAAAAATGCTATTGCTGACAAAATCTTGATGTTTTCGTTGTATGTCTTGATTTATCAAACCATCACAGGACTTGTACGAAAATTTCCATCATAGCACGAAAATTTCCATTCAGTGACTAGATAATGATCACTTTCTAACTATTTTGTTGACGAGCGATAAGATTTCACGTGTTGGACAACCCGCCGATCCTCAATCTCGTTTCCGGGTACTGAAGCGGGCTTTCTTTCTTTGTTATCATTTTTTACATTTTTAACATCCTAGGTTCATACTTAGCCCTAAATATTATCAATATGGATCTAGAGTTTTTTTATAAGCAGGCTTCCCACTCGAGCCACAAACTTGTACTAACCTAGGATGCTGTTCCAATTCCGCAGTAAGTCACTGCTGCCTTGGACAACTGAACAAGTTTAGACTAAATGAGGGGCGATAGCTGAATTGAGTTAATTGACGTAGAGTTGAAAACTAAAGTAGAACGGATTCCATCTTCAAAAATGTTTAGAGCCACCATGGCCAGTAAGAATTGCAACCAGTCGTGAGCTAGATTTGGCTAAAAAAAATCGCAATCTCATTATCTTCGTTGTCACAAGAGAAGAAACACACATCAAATCATTTCGTCATTGGAACAAAGAAGATTAATGAAATGTTTCCAATCAGCACTAAGTGCTGAAAAAATATCCAGACAACTCTCTGAGATAATTTCCATATAGCTAAAATATAATATTTTGGGACTTAAACCCCAGGATTTTTGTGAAAACTCTGCCAGAATATCCAGATGAGCTTACTGTAAAAATAGAAAGATGCTCTCTAATCTCTATACCAAAATCATCGTCCAAGCCCTGAACAATAATACCAGAGTGTCGCAACCTAATAAGGAGCTCACCATTGTAGAACGCAAGCGGAGATGAAAGCGAACACCTTTCTGAAAAAAACTTGTTGTGATTTTGACATTACGGGAAACTTAAGGATATACCCAATCTACTTGACAATATGGTAGCAATGCCAAATTGGCACAGGGCTTGATGACTGAATTTATTGGACGGAACAATTTTGGATCGGATAACTAAGGCTTAGCTCCTTCCGGGATAAAGGCAATACAGATTGTGCTGAATACCACGATCAAATTTAATGAACGAATGGTAGATGACTTGAAAGACGTAGCTTAAACTTTATCACCTTACAAAATGGTTTGGATCAATCTGAACCTTACACGTTCCAGTTATATATATATATATATATATATATATATATATATATATATATATATATATATATATATATATATATATATATATATATCTTTCTTTCTATGGCTTGGAGGCCGTAAACGGCCCTTACCGCGTCTCAACTGAGACCTTATGAACCATTTTAACGATTGGTACACATTGTAGGTGGTCAGCCCAACCGCATTTTATGTCATAAGGTGGCATGTTAATTGTTGGTCAGCGGCGAGAATCGAACTCGAGACCGCGGTGTGATGAGAATGTCTCTTAACCATTAAGCTACGACCGGCGATATATATATATATATATATATATATATATATATATATATATATATATATATATATATATATATATATATATATATATATATATATATACTGGCGAAAACGATATACTCTAACAATAGAGGAGTCTATTTGTCTATAAGGTTTAATTCAGAGGAATATTTTGGCAGGCGTTCTAGATAGTTGTACTGACAAGACTTGCTGTTTATATACAGGTTGTCTATTCCTCTATGATCATCAGTTGCAGTAAATATCCTGGCAGTTTGTCTTGAATGCACTCCGTTGTTTTTAAATACTCGATACATGATGTAGTGGAAATCTGAATCCGATGCGTTAACCGTATATGAACTATACCTATATCGTTAATATATTTCGAATCAATGTCAGAGCTTATGTTTGTCCCATAAGTGTGTTGACGCCTACAACCTAAAAGAAAATAATCTCAAATTACTAAAAATTATAAATTAAATAGATTAAATTATGTACTTACCTAAATGGAAATAATATTGCATTATGCCATGTTATTGTTTACAAAATGCAGTTGTCAAAAACATATGATGACAATAATAATTAATCTACATTATCGACAGCATAGGGTGATACTCTTAGTTGGAATTATTGCCATAATGTTAGTTATTTTTTTTTAATTTCGCGCTCTCAGTAAAGATATAATTTTCTTGTACGTCAAGAAGGAAAAATATCTTTCTTCTTTTCGAGACTTCGGTTGGAGTAACAACAATTTTGGATTGTCTGGTAAAAGCTATTCTTTTTTTCATTTTTTATTAAAATATATATAAACCAAACTTGTACATTATAATAATAATTAATTAATAATTAAATATAATTTATAATACATTATATAATCTTTCTTAATCATTTTGTATGTTTTATTTGAAATTATTTTGAATCTTGCATCTCTTCAATTATTGACTCGTATAAGAACTAAGTGAAAGTGATTATGAAAGTGAACAATTTATTTAAGTGTTGTGCAAATTTATAACCTGCATCTTCTACTTGTTTCCAACAACATTTTGGTTCGAATGTGGTTGACTGGCGATTTTTTTCTCGAGGGCTACAAATCTTCTTTTTGCTTGGTGATATGTGGTGCCCAAATCGTCTGGTGGCATTTTAAATGGAAACCGAACTATATATCTGCCATCATGCGCTCTAGTACTGTTTCGAATGTAGTGATCTTCACACTCATCTTCGGTCGTCTTATGACTTGAAACCACATTTATTTCTTCCACTTCCCAGAAACGTTTAAAGAGTTCAATTTCAGTCTCGTTGTTTGAAACCGTCGTGTGAAATGTTGTTGAACTAGCAGTAAACCTTTCTATTTTACCACCCAGCACCCAACCAAAAATAGTTGATTGAGCGAAAAAATGATCTGCGTAATTTTAATTTTCTCTGGCAGTAAAATTTCGTAGAAAACATCGTTGCCCAATATAATGTCAACGATATACCAGGAACGTTGTACGTAGGATCTGCTAAGTTCAAATTTTTTATTATTGGCCAATTGGAATCCTCTACAGTAGTGGTTGGTAATTTCGATGTTAGTTGACTGAGAATCAATGCTCGAACCTTAACTGCATTGTTGGATTCTGATCTGGATGTAAGAGTTATTTCCACTTCTCCTTTCGTTACGCCTGCTTTTTGCGAAGCCAAACCGTTGATTGCAATGTATGATCTGCGTGTATGAAGACCAATTCTTTTCACGCAATTGTCACTAATAATAGTTGTTTGAGAGCCAGAATCAAGCAACCCTCTAGCTGTATGTGTAATACCGAAATTATCAAGCCTGTGTTGTTCAAGTTGGTAAATAGTAGAAGAATGGTATGTTTTTAAATTTTGTGATTTGGTAATAGGTTCACTTTTTGATTCAATATTTCTTGACGTTAGGTGGCTGCTTGTTGATAAGTTGATAGATGTAAGTTCGTTGATTGAAGTTGGGTTGTTGATTGACGAACATATGGTTTTGTTGAATAATGAAGGACTAGCGACCTTGTTGATTGTTGAATCAGCACATGTACTGAAGTAATTTGATGTTGATTGATTTTGGTTAGACAATTTATGTTTTGATTGTCGATTCAATGTATTTGTATTGTTGGGATGAAGTAGCGTATGATGATTGTTACCACAAGTAAAGCATCGATTTCGGCTTGGACAGTTGTTGGAATTATGGCTCGAACTTAAACAATTTTGACATAAATGATTATTGTCTATAAATTGTTTTCTTCCTTCTGAGGCTAATTTCTTGAACTGAAAACACTTGAATAGTGGGTGATTGGTGGCATTGCACATTGAACAGTTATTGAAATTAGTTGTAACTGTATGAACCCTGGTACGTGACTTCTGCTGATTAGATACAGGATGTTTTATCAATGTACATGCTTCTAAGGCATCGCAGGGTTCTGTAAGAAAATCCAGTAAACAATTTATTGTAAGCGCATCATTGTCGTTGGAGTGTTTTGTCCACGCTTGTTTGGTCGAAATATCCAGTTTCTTGGTAAGAATGTGTATCAGCCACGGATCTCGCGATTACCATTCTGGTCCTGGAGCTTGAAGACCTCGTAACGCCTCATCTGAAGTATCACATAGGGCTCTTAATTGCTTGTGGCCATCAGTAGTCACAATGGATTGACTTAAAAACAATTCAATGAGCTCCTTCATCGCATACTTCTTTTTGTTATACCGTTTCTTCAATTTTTCCCACGCTAACATATAGTTAGCATCCATCAATGACTTGTGTCGAATTAATGATGCAGCATCATTCTTCAATAAGCTTTTTAGATACTGGAACTTGTGTTTGTTGGAGAGGTTGTCTTTTTGATGAATAGACGTTTCAAATTCATCCTGAAAGGATTGCCATTTGGCATAATCCCCACTAAATTGTTCGATCATAACACGTGGCAGTCGAAGTTCTGATACTGGATGGATCGATCGATCGAACGAGTTTTCAATCATTGATTTACTATCATGAGTATTGTTTGCTACAAAGTTAATGCTAGACGTACGAACGTTAAGTAAACGTTTCAAAATTGACTTAATTTCATAAAATCTTTCCTCAAATTCCTCGGCTTCAGATTGTTGATCATCAAGAAGTAAAATTTGATATTCTATGTCATGAAACTCCTTCCAGGCATCGTTTCTAGTTGTTCTTTATTAACTGCTTGACTTGAATCACTCACAAACTTATCAGTAAACTTTTTGATATTAGTTAAGGTAGCTTTTACCATACCACGCTTTTTTATAAGAGCTTGCAAATCAGGCATCTTATGTATTTATAAATATTGATTTAATTTAGATTTAAAGGTAATAAAACACAATTTTGCACAAGTTTAAATTAACGCACGGCAACGTAACAATAGCGATTACAGCGATAAACTCGAAGCTACGCGGTGATATTCAAAAGTTAGTGTAACAATAGCAAAATAATTGAAGTTACAATGTTTTGAAATTATAAAATTCCCGGGTTTCAGCATCATGGTGTGAATTATAGATCAATACGACTTATAGTTCCAGATTTAGTCTTTCGGTTTTGACAAATAGGTTAATAGATAAATGTTCTAAGTATTCCATTTGGTTGATCGTACCATTCTTTTGAGTAATCTTACTCTTACTAAACTGGGAGTAGAGAACCGAGACTCTTTCCATAACCTTCTTAAGTTTCCATGTTATTATTACTATACGAGACTACAGTACAATCATTTCGACAACCCAGCATGTTCATCGTTCTGCAATTGAGGATTTATATCTTCAGTCTGGTTATATAGTCAAGCAATTGAGTATAGAACCTTATTTCATGTTTAAAATTAAGAAAGAACTGATAAAACTCAAATTTAGAATATTCCCTAGACAACCCCAATCTAAGATTTCCTTCTACCAAAATCATCTCGTATTTCATATTTCCAAAACCACACACAGATATACGAGAATTTTTAATAAAGATGCCACCCAGAATTCTAAAATATTAAATTTACAATTTAAATGAAAATTATTTTTTGTGGTTGATGGTATAGTTGATGCTGTTGCTGTTGTTGTTATTGGAAATTTAATGAATCCATTTGAAAAGCTCAAATGACATTAAATATTCAAGTACTTCATAAAAAAGCTGTGAATAAAAATGTATTTTACTTCGATAAAATTATGCGACCTTCGCGTTCGCGTATACATCGACTATATATATCAATGTATATACTCGTATGTACATATATAAATTAACCGGATGGATACCATTATTATTTCGAACCCCACTGACCTATAACAAGAATAAAATACTTCCTCCTTTGCATTTCGTATATATGTACAGCTTAAGTACCACAACAATAAAACGCAAATGGGTGGGATATGCCAATCAAAATTATATTATGTTTGATATCGTTTTATGTATTGTATATATGTGTTAGTGTTGACTATATATATATATGTATATAATACACATACTTTGATTAACGTCTATATATAGTGTGAACGAAGTTGTTTAAGTCTAGAAAATGAAATATGAATTTGTCATGTTGTTCTAGCCGTCAACTATACAATTCACGACATTCAATACATCGCAATCAAAATGAGGAATTAATGCTGTCAATCAATCGAATTGATTCTATAGAATCGTATGTGAAGCTATTGTTTGGGTTAGGTCAGTAAACTCAGTAAAACATTAGTACATTCCTCCATAAACTGTTTGAATCTACGATCACTTGAGCTTTATTGAACCTCGTTGTCTATCTGTTTACGTTTACCAATTTTTTAAACCCTATAAGCAATGGCTGCCGTGTTCTGGCCTTCAATTGCTTCTCAATTTCCTTGTACGGTGCCAAACTTCGATCTTCTTCTCTTCGGAAATGTAAACTGCGTTCCGTAAATGAATCGTTCTCCTCTTATACCGCACACGAAAGAGTTAGGATTCGTTCAAATTTATCATTCATTGGTTCAACTTTAACATAATCTGCAACGAGTTCAGGCCATATTGATTTTCAACGCCCTGCAAAGTTATTAACTGCTTCCAGACTTGAGGAACTGTAAGGCTATTATCGGTGTCCATTATATCTAAACTTCGTTGAAAGGATCTACTGATATAATAAGCTTTAAAAATGGTGATAAAACCCAGGTCCATTGGTTGGATAAGCGACGTTGTGTTGGGTGGGAGAAAACTACTTGGATGTTCGGAATGTCCACGAGCATTGTCTAGAAGTAGCAATAGCTTAAAGATTAGATTTTTCTCATCAAGTATTTGTCTACTTCTGGAGCACAACCGTGTTGTAATGAATCCGTTTTAAGCCAAACGGTATGTTATCAGAGAATTTCTTAGATTCGTGTTATTAGATTCGTGTAATGCGAGCATCATGTTCAACAAGGGATAACCAATATCTGTCGTCTAACAAAATTTTAAGCAAAAAATAAACACGTTACAAAATATACATCTCGATATACATTTATTTTAAAGCGTTAGGTTAGGTTAAGGTGGTTGTCCTGAAGCGTTGGCATAGACATATTTTATTCAGGTGAGTTAGGAAGGCTTATGAAATATATAGTTTCTTCATAAGTGAAATGCTGATGAAGCCACTTAATGCACTAGTTTCTGGTCCATTGAGTGGCTTCATCTGCATTTTATGTGCCACTCGTTTTATTTAGATTTTTTCAAGCATTCGCTTATACAAAATGTTACAAATTGTTTCTAGTTTCGAGCTTCACTGAAGGAATGTGATTTGACAAGTGATGAGCCTCAAATAACTCTAGAAATTGCTATAGAAATCACTATATATGTTGTTCGAGGCTATACGCAAGGTTTTAATGTTACTAGTGCAGTTGTGACTCCGTTTGATGTTGTTGTGCGGATAAGCGAATATGTGCGCAGGTCTCGATCCCAGATCATATAGCACCAAGGAATAACGATAACTGATAAATATTTAGCAAGCGATCCATCCAGTAATCTATTCATTCCAATAAGTTCTGCTACCGCAAACGTCGTGCAATATTAACTTGAGTAGATAAGAACCAGAAAATCAAAACCACTCATCATAATTCTTAATATCTACCTTTAAGTGGGTGTTCCCACCGAGAAGTGATAAGTTGATTCAATTTATATGTAATCCGAACCGTCATTTTTATGGGGCATCATACATTCCTTGGACTTTGTCTTCGATAGTACTTTTACGCCATAGATTTCATTAGAATGGCCTTTTTGTTCTATACCAATTACTCGTCGTTAACCAGGAGATTCACTGATCCATCCTCTTATGTGGAATCCCGCCTGTTGATGAATCGCCTGAATTGCATCGTCAATATTTGAAAATTATCTAACCAGTTATTGACATAGTATCGTTAGTTGGATGGTTTCGATTTCTCTTGGATATTTCGATTTAAATTGTTCTGCATTTGAATATGTTATATACTCATATTGACATGGAGAGCATGTCGTTCCAAAATCATGATCTTCATGACGTAGTTTCTGTATGGTATCCAAATCTCTCCAGAAAAATCACTGATAATCGGTATCCTTTTCTGGCCAAGGACTTGACGGAACATTTCCTTTATATCACCCGTATAGCAATTCATTCTTCGGAATTTGAATAAAATACTTGTAGAGTTAAACTATGTACTTTTAATATTGATAGATACCACGATTTGCTCGACTTATGACAATCTCGTGTGGTTCTAATTTTCACCGACCTCGGTGAATTGACCACACGTTTACGCCGCGTGGAAAAGTTAATGGAGGAGTTCATCGATCTCGAAACACGCATCTCCGCCATTGATATCGATGAGGAAAGCGACTTCTCTTATGAAGAAAACTACTACTATTAATCTCATCCTTAAATCGTTGGATTCGAGCAAAGGGTCTCAATCAAGGTGTGGTAAGCCTAGATGCGTCGCATAACGAGACTCACACTGGAGAGCACACTCAAATCAAGTTGCCAAAGATTTGCATCCCATCATTTGCGGGGGACTACTCGGAGTGGCAGGCCTTTTATGATTTATACACCAGCACCATATACGAATCAGCAATTTTAAATCCAGTACAGAAATTTCAGTACTTAAAGGGATTGTTGCGGGGAGAAGCTGCTGTATTGCTGAGACACATAGCGGTGATCGAAGGAAATTACATTGGGGCTCTCACAAAATTAAAAGATAGATACAACCGCAAGAAGCAAATTATCAACACATTTATCAGAACATTTGTAGAGTTATCCTAGGACTGCACGCTCTCGGTGAGGTGGCCGAAACCAGAGATCCCTGGCTAATCTATGTTCTTCTGCAAAAATTAGATGACAAGTTTAAAACTCTTTGGGCAGATCACTCAGCGGAAATGGACAATCCAGAACTATCAGAATTCTTCAAATTCCTCGTCAGGCGCATAGATACACTCGAATCACTTCAAAGCACATCAAGGTGCGTAAAACCCGAAGTAAAAAGTCACGTTACTTACAATCATCAAGATGGACGATTAGAGAGTCACACCGCCATAAAATCAACCGTCAAATACCAATGTGCCATGTGCAAAGATCCTGGTCATTCATTGTTCCAACTGATGTATCAACTGCCTTGGCACTAATCATCCGATATATCGCTGTCAATCGAGACGTAGGTGCCAAAAGTGTGGTAAGAAGCACAACCCTCTTTTGCATCAAGCTGAAAAACCCGACGAGTCACAACAAAAGCACACCTCTAGGTCATCAGATTTGGTGACTAATATGCACGCACAAAATATGGTAACCTGCTCAATTCTTCCCACAGCTATCATTAAAGCCGTTGATAACTTCGGAAAAACCATAACTTGTAGGGCTCTCCTGGATTCCGGATCCCAGACAAGCTTTGTCACCGAAACCTCCGTTCAACGGCTACGGTTATATAAACAAAATGCTCGTATACCAATAAGTGGATTAGGTCTGTCAAGATATGGAAGGTCATAGTTTCAATAAAAATCAAAGCAGACTCTGGACACGAATTCACCATTGGAGCCCTGGTAATGTCGAAAATTACCAACCTACTTCCACCAAAAAAACTACCAGTCAATTTAAACTCGTACACCGGATTCAAACTGGCTGATCCGCGATTTGATAAACCAAGTCCCATCGATATATTGATTGGTGCTGACCAATTTTTCAACGTCATTAGAAATGGTCAGATAAAAATTTGCCTCCAAATCAATGGCTTCTTGGTCGAGTTACGAAACTACATCCTGGGCCTGATGGATTAGTCCGAGTAGTCACTTTAAGTTATGTGTACTTCCAATAGTTCGCGATCTTCCTGAAGAGACCCAAGAGACAAATCAAACATCTTAACCACAACAAGTATTATTTTGAAGCCAGTTCAACGGGGGGGGTGTATGTTAAGTCGCTTTAAATCGTTTGACATTTTTATTTGTGATTACATGGATGGTTGCATATAACCAAACAGCAAGACCACAAAGCTTGAATCTAGATGTCACCTCTAATGAAATTATAAATTAAATGAACATTTTTTGTAAATCTCGTATCACGCGAAATTTTGTATGAGATGATTTTGTAAGAAAAATAAATTTCTGTCTATTGTTCCACGATCATCAATCAGAAAACAGTAAAACAGTGTTAATAAATTATCAATATTCATTAAATACATTTGAGTTTTTTTTCTTAAACATATATTATACTAATACGGCGAATCATATACTCGTATCATCCAGCATTTCTTCAACCTCGGGAATTTTACAAAAAGGTCAGATCATTAGACCGAACGGCTTCTAAATCGACCTCAACCCGACATACTGGTGTTGATACGAATACGAATCGTTTGAGCCTATTAAAATTGTAGGCTTTAATGTAGTCTGCAATCAAGCAATGATTCTATTGGTAAGCTTTGGCATGATAGTGCAAGTATCTTGTCTCTAAGGACTGATTATATAGAAAACTATTCAGTATTTTTGTCTGCGCTGGATATTTTCATTGAAACCATTATAGATCCTTCTTATTTTCATTGTTGTATTTTCTTTGAAGACAATCATTAATTTTTGGCCCTTGTACATCGAGGTAATTGATAATACAGTCTTCCATTATCGTACTACTATACCTCGGTACAGATCAGTACAAATTCCCATCCGAGAGTAGGCTTATTTTTGTTACAGTTCAGAAGTTCCTTCACTAGAAGCCTTAGTAAGTTTTTGATGTTTTACAATACTTTCAGTTTTATGTAAAAGATTGTGATGTGGCCGGTTACATTCCTTCACTTGACAACGTCGTTTATTGTTAAAGCTGCAAAAGTTATGAGGAATACATTTACCACATCAGCGATGGTTTTTGATTCATTCAGTGAGTAAAACTGCCTACTAATCTGCCTATAAAAACAGACAAATTGCAAAATCATTTTTATACACAATTGATCCGGGTTTACATTATTCACATATCATTTATATAACAATTCATTTCAACAAATTAACTGTCGCGCCATTTATCCCACTCATCAATCACTGTGCGGTGACGGTGTGATGCACTCGGATGGCGGTTTGCAACCACCCTGAAACCTTGTGACATGGCACTTATATCTCATACAATTTTCATATTAAAAACTGTCACATCATTCTTCCTTTGTACGTGTATGTGTGTGTTTATCCTTATAATAACGTCATTTCCAGTAGTGGTATTATATAAACAAACAAAAATCCATAACTTTCTTTTTTTCTATTACTTGCTTAAAAACAAAACCATAATCTCAAATCCACTTAGTAAATCCCAGACATCAAATTTTTTTTTATCCTCTCGTTTCCTTCTCGTTCGTCCTTATATACAATCTTGCTTCGTCCTTATATGTATACATACATGAAGTATTGAATAAAATAATGAATTTTAATAATAAAAGGATAACACATAATATGAAATCCTTTTTTCTTCATATTCCTTACGCTTCGAGTCCTGATGCATGTACACACATTTTCACTTCCAAGGAAGCAGAGCAGAACAAAATCCGTTTAAATATTCATTGTGGTGTACCTACATATATATAAGAGTATGTCTGCATCGATGTTAGCTGGCGAATTGAAATCCAACCTCGTATTTATTTATTTTGCAGGGATAGTCAAATTGTTGATTGATTAAAATATAAAATCGGTTTGAAATTATAATATGTATTGATTCGATTTTTGTTTCGTTTCAGGTAAGCTGATTATGTAATCGGGACGAGTAAGTATATATATATATATAGGGATATAGTGTGATCTTATCGTGACTTCATCTGGTCCCATTTCGGGTTTTATTGTTGTTATGGGATTGAAATGGAAAATCAATTGAGTGGAAAAATTGGGTGTACAAATAGGGTGATCTCGGCGTCATCGTTCAATATTTTTTAGTATGTTCTAAATAGTTATAGATATAAGCTATTCGTATAATTCAAACAATCTATTATACCAATTCGTTTCGTGCCCATAAAACGTTTCCCAATCATAAACCGAACACAAAACTATATAACTTCACGCTCTAAAAATTTAATTACAATCCCATCCAGATACTCACCTAAAAAAAAAAAGGGTTAAACCCGAAAATATACACGTGCCCTATATCGTAACGTAAAACTAACAAATCACAAATGCCTGCATCCTTATACATCGATATATTTCGTTCAGGAGTCGTATGGATTTTTTGTTGGATTTGGATGGTTTTAGTTCATTTATTTTTGATCCTTTTTAAAATAAAATAATAAAACATGCTAAGGATTTTTTTTTATTTATAAAAATTTTGGAAAAGGATATAAATTACAGTCTATTAAAAAAAATTGAAACACTTTAATTCTATTAACAATTGATCCTTTATATGCGTTCACGATACCCCAAAGTAATCAATAAAAAAATATTGATCATGTGCGATCGTTAAAATTTTATGGTTATTATCCGTTTTGTGCGTGTGTGTGTCACGCGAGTTAATCACCGTGACGAAATTATAATAACGCGAGGATTCTGCGACATAACTCATCCGTTTATGATAATACTCGTATAGTTAAAAAGTATTGGTTAAGTATTGAAAAGAGCGAGGTCGTTCAGTAAATTTACATCCACTAATCTTGGCTGGCTTATTGTGCCAAAACAGGATTTGGATACGTGACATGAGATAAAGTTCTCACAAAAGTGAAAGATAAACCAAATTCTAGGTCAGCTTGACTGTCAGATGTAAAAAATGGTGTAATTTTCAAGGATAATGCACAATTTAACCTCAGTTCAGGATTTTCTATGTATAGGCCGGCCTCAACCAGGTTAAAGCATACTGCTAATCTTTAAGTTTGATACAGGATATAGGTTATAATTATAAATATTATTATTATTATTTTCGTACTATTCCGAGCTGAAAAGGCTTTGAGCCTTTTTTGATAATTACACTAAATAATTTACCGAAGATGGCTTCGACATCATTGTGTCTTCTTTCACATTTGGCACTGCCCAGCAGTCTGTATATATTTATCATCCACTGTTATGGAATGCCATCGGAACCCTGGCGGTATAATCCGTTCAATTGTACTAACAATGAGTTGATCACAAATCAATTCAACAGTATAGACTAAATTCCCGTCCGGTTAGTCGTCGTATAGTCGAACCGCTATATATTAATACTCTTCTTGACCTGAACAATTCCTAAATCAGAACATGGAACTGAACAATTCCTAAATCTCCAATCTAGTTTGTGAATTCAATATGTCACGTTCAATCTTTCATGAAGGTCGTTATGTATGGTAGTAATCTCAAATATATACTATCAGTGTGAGAGGTCTATATTTATGTACTTGAACACATTCAAAAATTATTGATCTCCGTTGATTACTGGTGGGACAATATTGGATATCGTTTTCGTCAATGTAAGAGTCCACGTCTTCAATGCTTGTTGCTTTAGTTTAACGAAACTGATTCCTCGATATCTACCACTCTCTGTTCCGTACAATCTTTCTCACCACGACCACCTTTGCTGCACCATATCACCATAACTTATGAACTTAAAACCTCCAGTTACTATTTATCAACGGGATTAACCACCCAAGCTGTTTTGTTGCTATATTCGTATTCATGAAGCTTTCCATTAAAATCATCATTAAAATCATCGGTGAATTATTCTTAAAATCTCTATCTACCAATAGTCTAAATATTTAAGACGAATATAAGGCAGCCTTATTTTTAGCCTTATATGACCAGACGTACCGTTTTTGGCCAGTAAAATACCTTGATTTTGCTATAGAGATGGTCTATGCCAGAATTTCAGTCTTGCATTTAAAACGATTCCATTGCCTCATGTTTTCTCTTTCTACTCATGTCACTATAGTTCACAATGGTTATAATCTTCCTATAGTCCCTAAAGGCCTTTTCAATTTACTAAGACAATAGTTTTTTCATAGGGGCTAAATAGTACTTTTTCAAGCACATCAGATCACTTTGGCAGTCCTGTTCACTTTCTAATTGTTGTTCCTGATGATTGAAGTTATTGACATGAAAGTTTCTTGGATTCCTAACATTGCCAATTTTAGGTTAACTGTCGAAAAAAGAGAAATAAATCGATTAAGACAGAGTTATACTTAACCTAAGTCCAGTTTAAGAGCACAAAAATGGTTTAAGCCCACATTTGACATTGTTTGAACTGATAACTTAATCTGTGTTAACATTTCTGTAGTGTATTTCTATAATTGTGTGACCAAAACTTTGGACAATATAAGATCCAGAATATATTTAGATTCCAAAATATCGAAAGTAGCAGAAAAATAAAATTGTAAACTATTATAAAGCTATCAACAAACCGAATATTTATTTGTGGAACCTAATTTATTCATAAAACTGTCCTGGCGAGATATTTTATGGCCACGTTGCTTGCTTCGAGACTTGTCGTGGGTTTATTATTTTTCAAAAAAGTACTGAGATATTCAACATAACTAATACTGTACACAATGTGTAAGGCTTCCTAAACTGCAAAACGGGTTAATCGGTGTTTCCTGTAATCTCTTTTGTACTTCTTCCAAATTCGATTTCTCGAATTGATTGGTAAGTTAATGGAAACTCACATCCCAAATACAACAGTTTATTCTGGTTAAATATTGTGGAATTTAATCCCTTGAGTGCTTTTTATCATACGAAGCATTATTTGTGGAACCTAACTTATTCAAATAGGTATCCCAGCGATGTTATTTATTTGATTGCCATAATTCAATGAGAAATTCAAATCAACGCAAAAGTAACTCAAATAAAATTATTTCTGCATACATATCGGGTACAAAAATAACCAAAACTCGTCTAAATATCAATATAATTTCACAAATTTATACGATTCATTATTGATTCTTTGAAGAGATAGAAAGAAAATGGATCTTGCGAGAATACTTATATGAATAAATTACGTTCCACAAAGAAGTTTTCGGTCCGCTATAGGCTTTTTTGAAATGATTTTTTTTTTGTGGAATATGATGATTCATTTATATAAGTGGTGATGTGACTAATTTTATATTTTATAGTGCAAAGCAATTCAAATTTCCTCTAAAACAACAAATAATTCTACCAGATATAGCGCAAAAGGCAACAATGCTAGATTGTGTTACAAGAAAGAGAAAATTTAGATCCAAGTATTTTTTTTCGCAAAAAGCATAGACTCCTCCAAAACTAATAAAATTAGATTCCACAAACTGCTTGGTATTTTCTTTCTTATCACAATTTACATTATGAATAGGATCTTGGTATTGCTCTATGGGACAGTTGGCATATTTACGCTGTTCTTAAACTGATATTAATTGCCGAGTTATTACTTTATTTGCCACAATTTGAAATTAGTTCACTTACTTTTTTGACCAATATATTAGTTGTCAAAATATTATGACAATCATTTTGATTGGCTACAGAAATGACTAGATCCAAAAATGTTTTAACCATAAATTTTGACGATCATTAGAATTTCCTCCAAGAGACAGATAGAAAATAAGTCACCTCGCCAGGATACTTATGTGAATAAGTTAGGTTCCACAAATAAGTATTCCTTTAGAAACTGCTTAAGTATCCTTACATTACATCATTTATAAACTTTCTTACTTTGAAGAGTTTGTCTTGAGTTTATATTTTTTCAAAAAAACCTACGTGGATATTTAACAAAACTGATGTTGTTAAATCGGTGTTTCCTCTTACATCCTTGTAATTCTCCTAAATTTGGTTTATCATAGTTACCATTTTCGAAGCAGTTTTGATTAGTTGGTAGTAACTCTCGTACTAAAGACAGTTTATTCTGAATCAATAATGTGGAATTTTATCTCACAACAGCAGTGTGGAACCTAACTTATTGAAACAAGCATCTTGATCAAGTGACTAATGTGATTGTCATACTTAATCAAAATTAATAGGTACATGTTGCTTCTGCCATACTAAGAACTCCCAAATAAGTAACTCACATCAATTCGAATCGGTTTGCTTCAATATGATACCAAATAAGATAAAACATCAAATATATATCGGTTTCGCCCCGCCAAAATCCATAAAAACATCCACCATATAGATATAGATTATTTGCAGACAGATAGAAAAGAAATATCATCAGGATACTTATATGAATAAAAATGACAATAGCTTCCACAAAGAAATTATTTTGGTGGAACCTAATGATTCAAACGTTGCAAAACAATTCAAATTCCGTCAAAATTAACAAATAATTCTGCCATCTATGTCGCCGAAAAATGCTATATTGTTTCGCAAGAAAGAGAAAATATGTTGTCTCGTAAGCAAACTAGTTTAAATTAGGTTCCACACCTAATTTCTTTTCTAAAGTATGTGTTTCTTTAAAACTATTTATAAATAAGGTTCCAGGGTGGTCATTTTGTGGTGCTTTATCACATTTAGTGATAAAAAGTATGATATAATGGAATTGTCGAAGCTTACTGCGGGTGAATTATGGATGAACAACGTCATGTCTTATATTGATTTCAATGAAAAAGACCACAATATCTTCCGTCTAAATTTTATAAGTGCAAAAACATAGTGTCATAGTGTTCGTCAATTTATTTTCATTTCTTATTTACATACGGTTTTGACGTTTGATGTGGTTTGATATAGAATAATAATTGTTTGAGTCATTATTATAATTAAAAAGATTTCTACAAACAAGTATTATTTTAATATATTATAAATTATAAAACAGACAATTTTAGTTAGACGGAAACAACCAAGTCTTTTTTAGTTTTTAGTGTGTGTTTAAACCTTTTGCTAAGGTTAGTGTAAGTTAAAATCATGGTAGTTAGAATCAATGGTAGTTGTAAAAAAGAATTTTATTTGTTTGTAGACCATGGACTCGAGCAACTCACACGTCACATTTGAATACTGGCACGGACAGCGAAATCAGAATTTAAGGGACAGACAAAAGTATAACCCGTATCAGATGAACGAATCAGAGTTTAGGAGCTATTTCCGATTCACCCCTGCTTTGGCTATACAACTAATAGAAGAGTTGCAAGCATTACAGTCCACACATCAAGGAACGATGGAAATCGAAACGGATAATCCACAGAAAAATATCCATTTTGATATAAAGTGTCTGGTGGCGTTCAATTTTTATGCGACCGGTTCATATCAAAATCAAATTCGAAGTATTGGTCATATGTCTCAGCCGGCCATAAGTAACTGCATTGAGGAAGTGACTGACCTCCTCAATATACTGATTAATAAATATATTAAATTTCCACAAGAAGAGGTAGAACGAAATCGGATTGCAGGCGAGTATGGAAAAAAAGGAATTCCGGGAATAATTGGTCTAATAGATGGCACGCAAATTGCTTTAGCAGGCCTAAGTAAAAATATTGAAATGGCATACGTAGATCGTAAAGGATTTCATAGTATAAATGTCCAAATCGTTGTAAATGACCGAAACCTCATAACATTTATCAATGCACGTTATCCGGGATCTGTGCACGATAGTTATGTTTGGGGAGCAAGCAAACTTTATGCTATGTTCCAAAACGAATACTCGACTGCTGACGCTCAAAAATATTGGCTTTTAGGAGACCAAGGATATCCTCTAATGCTGTTTATTATAACTGTAAGCGAAGAAGGAAACACTGCAAAACAAAAAGAATTTTACCATCGGCATAAAATTATCCGAAGTCAAGTAGAAAGGGCAATCGGAATATTAAAAAATAGATTTCGCTGTATACTAGGAGAACGGAAGTTACGATATATCCCAATAAAATCTGCAAAAATAATAAATGCTGTTGCAGTATGTCACAATTTTTTAATTTTAAATAACTATAAGGATGAGTATGATGCTTCAGAAGACGAAATTGTCATAGCTGAAATTAATTCGAACGACCGCATGGCTAGTGTCAACAATCCATACCTCGAAGTGGGTCGTCAAATACGCCAAAGGATTATAGACAGTATTTTAATGTAAAAATTTTATTAAATAAAATCAAATAAAAATTCATCACAGTTCTAATTAATTTGTTAAACGATACCCCACTGAAAATGCATATTCTTTCATTCTTCAGTAAATAATACAACATGTACAAGAAAATGTAAGAATGATAATTGTCAGCAAAATATTATTTTAACTAAATATATATTATGTATATATATTATGTATGTTTATTATGTTTCTTTGTGCCGGCGCTCATTCTCAACACATTCAGATTTCATTACATTTATTTGTTCCTGCTTTAAGGAGTTGGTTTTCCGAAGCTCTTTCAGAGCATCTTTCTGCAACTGCAAACTTTGTTTCTTGCTAGTGATGTCCTATATAGATTGCGAGCACGGCTGGAGCGGCTGAGACTGCTACCCGTTTGTCTTATTGGGGACAATGGTGACACTTCTTGTGACATTTCTTGTGACACTTCTTGTGTCACTTCTTGTATGGATGGTGAGGTCGGTAGGATGGTTAAATCCACTTGTGAAGGGGAGAGAATTGTAGCAAGTGGCACGAGAGTGGATTCGGGTACTGTATCCTAAAATTGCGTATTAAATTATACTAAAATCTTTGGAATATATTAGATAAAATATTTATTTGAATGGTAATGGACGGTCCAGGCAATTGACTTTCATGATATTCCCGATGTAAATCCGGAATATCATGAAACTCAATTGCCTTGACCACATCAGCCTGATTGTCATCGATAGCAACAATAGGTGTTTCAGCTTGTGTAAGACAGTTACGGGCTACCAATAAATTTGGAATGGTGTTGCTGACCTAAAATAAAAGTGAATGAAGTTAAATTGATACTAAAATTGTTACTAATTGCATACAAATCCTCCCTCCACGCAGTCTATACCGTCAATATGCTCAGGAGGTAGCACACTCAATAATCTCTCCTCCAATGGATCTAGTTCGATTCCTATATGATCACCACCACCAGTCCTGTAGGCATGATTCCTAATCATTTTAAATTTTCCCCTTATCGCGTTCCGTATATCATAAAACGACTGTAATTAATAAAAAACTTAATAATATATATCTTAGTTATATATCAATAAAATTTACCTTTTGCCAGCCAGTAACCTTTTTTTGGGCTCCACTCATGCCATTTAGGTCAGCTACCAATTCACTCCAAAAGTTTTGCTTCTCGCGTTTACCGTCAGCGCACTGGAACCTAGAAACAGCAACGATGTAGTTGGAAGTGACTCGTTCTATCAGCTCGGTTTTTTGTTGTTTGCTTATTCGTTGCCTGTTAAAATTTTTAGAAGTTTTCTGACGAAGAAATTGAACTACGTAGACATATTCACGCCAATTTAAATATTTGATTAATTTTTACAAAAAGATTACAATTAACATACACATATAGATACATTAACTAATTGCATTTTTATACTTACCATATTGTAAAAATTTTATCACTATCTATTCTACCACTTCGTATAATAAATGATATAATTAATTTTGCGTTCATATATAAACGTCAATTTTTCACTTTTAAATATTTATTTCTCCTTCAAATTCATTTTTTCTCCTTTTAAATTCATTGCACAGGGTTGCTTTTGTAGACTTATTTTATTATTTTTATATCACGAAAAAAGTCTCCAACCGTGATATAAAAGTATGATAAAGCACCACAAAATGACCACCCAGAAACTGCTTAGTATGCACTTTTTTGTCACATTCCAAATTTTTAATACGTTAGTATCTCACAATTGGCATATCTTACTAAGTTTGGCAACGATAGTTATTTTGATAAAACGAAAGATTTCCTTAAGCTCATTCTGAAAATGCATTTGGGAAGTAAGGAATAAAAGTAGATTTCAAAACCACAAAAAGTAAAACCCAATAGCTAAATAAATAACAGATTATGGTGATTTAGGTTTCACAAAGTACTGCCAGTCACTACAACATACTCTTGTATAACAAATTATCACACCTTGCCAACGTACGCACAGTAAAAAAAATATATATGTTGCCGAATAAATGTCATTGCGATATATGTCATAATAATGTCATAATTTTCAACAAAAAAAACGTAATACGAGCATATACATACATACAGTAAATTCCAACATATGTTACACTATACATATCTAATTCACGACATGAGCACGACACACAGAAAAATTTAGATTAAATTATGCATCCCTCTAACAAAAATTCTAATTTGCATATAAATTCAATTGCGGATAAAATGTTTATAAAATAAAATAATCCTGATTGGAACGGGCGACCCAACGATCCCTTCTATGTCATAAAAAAGAGAGATTTAAAATAATTTTACTCCCATTGTCATGGTAATGAACCATCTCTCATATTCGTCAAAAAACTTTTTGTCCTCGATGCGATTTTGTGTCATTTTGATTAGTTGTTGTAATTATGAGGGACCATAAAATTTAATCAAATAAAGGATATATGTAAATAACATATGTATAAGGGACACCCAAATCTACCAACCACTTCAGATTCTTATATATCTCGTGTATGCGACTCGGCGAGCGAGGGATGAGCGAATCAGGTTATTAATATATATAGTAATGTGTTCCGGGTGGATATATCCATATGCAAATAGGACAAGGTGTGTATCGTATATAAACACGACGACGACGGTTATAAATCGAACAATGGTCGCCAAAGTGGTAATTAATTAAAAAAATATACACAAAATACTCAAGGGGTTTCAACTGATTGTCAATTGTTCAATGTAATAAGTATATAAATGTGAGGGGCTGCGACAACCGTTGTTGCACACTTTATACGATGATGAATCATGCAATCAAAAATTAATATACAAACGATTATATATAGTGATGGACCGAATCTCGTCAGCTGCTCTGATGGTCATATATGATCGCGGTTTCGATTATGACACAAGCGGTTTCATAAATCATTTTGATTATATATATACAAAAAACCTATCATCAATTTAACATCGATTCCATTAAATTAAATTAATATTATAACCAAATGGCTTGGGACTAAATTTAGAACGCATTCACGTGATAAATCTCATCTCGCACTTACATTAATTTTATTACATTATATGTGCGTGTGTCGATGCATCGCCGCAAACTAAACCATAAATCTTATATCGCATCGAACGAATATCGCGTCTATTATTGGATATGTAATTATGCGCCCGACGACCAGTTTGGTATTTTCCGATGGAATTTTCTATCAACATGCACGCATTAAAATTTCGAAATTTTACGAGAAGAGATTAGATCGGAATACACAGAAGGGATTTTCGCTGTGGTAATATCGCAAGTGATTTATGTTTGTTATTGTTGCGTATATAGAAGCTGTATTGTATGTAGGAGGTGTCTAGGCAAACTTAAGATGTCACGTATAATATAGTGATTAAATGATTAGTGAATGAGATTAATGAAAATGAAGTGAAATTTTGGTTTATTTTATTCGATAATTTTTCAACGGTTAAGTTTTGAGACAATGACCCAAATCATCAAAATTTTGGTGTTCGGGTATAGCTCAATGTTCAGTAAGAAGAGATGTAGATCGTCAATGGTTTTTATTTCGTGCACAATAATATATATATATATATATAAATATATATATATATATATATATATATATATATATATATATATATATATATATATATATATATACATATATATATATATATATATATATATATATATATATATATATATATATATATATATATATATTTATACATATATATATATATATATATATATATATATATATATATATATATATATATATATATATATATATATATATATATATATATATATATATATATATATATGTAGAATCCGTCGTTATAACCGAACGTCGCAATAAACGAAATTTGATTAAAACCCTTTAAAAAAATCTTGTCTTAACTTAGTAGTACATACCATATGTACGTAAGATTTTGTTAAGATATTAAAACTATTAAAAGAAGAATATTGTTGACTTTGTTGTATTTTTGTAAAATATTCAGAAATGGTTGATTGCTTCATACATTTGTTCCGTATATATTCCTGCTCCAATTTCTGACGGTAAAAAGCACACTTTTAGTAAGCTTGCGACAAGAATTGCACATAACGTTTGATAGTGGATAGTGCTTCGCATGCTTCAGTAATGGAATAAAGAGAGGAATAAGAGGGAGGAATAAACCTAGTACTATTATCAGGGTCATCATCATTTTCCTTGTTAGTGTCATTGATGGATATTTTAATCACCTCGCCCACAATATCTTCTAATGTTACTTCTTAATCGATTAATATAATTTATCAACGGTCACAAAATGATCCCAATTTTTTATCTTGAACATATGCTCCTATGAGAGCAGACAATTGGGTTATAGTTCATTAAGTAGAATTTCATCATCTTCGTCGTATAAATGAGTATCGGTGTGAAGATTACTCTTTAAACATGATCCGGCATGTCTAAAGCAGTTAGCTACTGTTTAGCTACTAGTCCCATTACACGCTGTTGCAGCCATTGCAACCGCATCTATCAATGTTACGACCGTATTGTTACGACAATATTTTGACCACTTTCTAAATTTCTGACCAATTTTAATAAGAGACTACGTCTGTAATGGCCTTTAAAGCTTTTTATAACGCCTTGATCCTTCGGCTGTAAACGGATGATGTGCTTGGTGGCAAAAATGCTTACTTTAAGTGTGAAGGACAATTGTAGATTAGTAATAAAATCTTGCTTTTATTTTTAATCAGATCGTCGTTCCATTTCCGTAAATAGCGCTGGAAAATTTATATCATCCAAGCCTTTTTATTACATACATATTCGACAGGTAAGGCTTTAATGTTTCTAAAGCACCTGGGTGATCTTATAGTTTTTGCTATACAAGCAATTTTTTTTGTCACTACCAGGACCAGCCAACTTAAATGTTTTTTCTGGTGTCATTTTATAAAGCAAACCGGTTCCGTCAATGTTTTAAATTTCACTTGCTGTGTATCCAACTCAAAGTTTTGGCCACACAGATGCTATCCACCTTGCTGAACATCTGCTGACTCGCCAGAAATTTTGCCTAAAACAATTTTGTGGTGCTGTCGCTGTCGAGATCGAAAAGCCCAACTTTCTGCCTTGGTTTTTAGGATTGGACCAATATACATTTTTAATTCTCTGTTGTATAAACCATTTTAATAATGATTCTTCAATGTCGAAATTTTTCAGTCGTAATAAACGAAAAATATTTACAATTGTAGTGCAAAATAGGTCGATATATCCAAATTGTCGTAATACCCGAAGTCGTTTTAAGCGAATGTTGTTAAATAGGAATAAACTGAACAAATCATTCATTATTTTGAATTTCCAACGTTATAAACGATATGTCGTTATAACCGAAGTCGTTATAAGCGAAAAGTACGTATATATCTAACAGAATGCCGCGAACCATAAATATGGTTTGGCGCAGATGTCTAAGAATAAAGGAAGATTGTTGCGAGAGCTAAAATGAAGTTGATCTCGTCAATTTCAGAGTGGTTAAATGTCATCAATCACTTGTTTACATCACCTGGTTACCTCAATATAACAATTAGCTACAAATTAGAACAACATTGCAGACCGTTGATCAGTCTTGACTGGGGAATTCGGTTACTTGGCGCCTGCTGGATAAACTAGCCTTATCTGTGTACTGCAAAGCTCACCCGTGATAGTCAAATTCCAAAAACTGTGAGCCTATTTTCTCTAGGGTGTACAAAAGCATCAAATCACCGGCATTCAATAATGACAAGGTGTGATAGTCAATGCTTTTGGGAAGGAAGCCAATCACACAACATAATTTGCAGAAATACATATACGAACCGTTAGGGTAACTAAATCTTTAATTCTAATTACTTATCTTAGTATTTATAATATTGGAGTTGTGTCAAATTTAATAACTAGAAACAGACAAGAAGTATTGGACATTACACTTGTCTCTGAAGGCAACTATGTTGTATAATAAAATCGGATTTTGTCAAAAAAATTTTCTTTTCTTACTTATCCTACGGACTTATTGAATGACCTGTTATGCATAATATGTATACTAGAAAATCCCGCGGACCATAAATGGATATGTTTTGCGCAGATGTCTCATAATGGAGTAAGATTATTTTGAGGACAAATTTGAAGTTGATCTCGTCAATTTTCGAGCGGTTAAAGGTGATCAAGCACCTATTTACATCACCTTTTGAATTAAGTGATATATTATAACAGCATTGAAGAAAGTTGAAACCCAGGCAGTTACACAATAAATACTGTACATAAATTTTAACCAAACAAGACTAGGGCTCACTATAAAATAAAATTCGTGTTCGAGACTACGAATAGTCTCGAACACGAATTTGTCTCACTGTATGTCTCGCTTGGGACCATCTGGATCAACAATTCATCTGTGTATTGTGTAACAGTGCAGAGATTGACAAATTCCGAAACTGCGGACTCATCGGCCGTTGGACTTAGACTTCAAATGATCAATTTACCAGCTATCAGCGCTGGCCTACAAAGACTGTTCTGTGTGGTCAAGGAGAATGTTGATCTAATATTGCTGGGGTTAAGCTCTTCTAATCATGTTGAAATTGTTGTAGTTCAATCTCCACTACTTCACTACGTATAGATGTCGTGTGTGATAGACTAACTTTTTGGCTTACCTATAATACTTTATAACGAGGAGGTCAATCTCACCACGTATTTTTATTAAGTCTCGATATATCAACCATACACAAAAAACAACTAACAGCATGTCTCAAGGCGGTCCTTTTGCTAGACTGGTACTTTTCATTTTCCATTGTATCAATGATTTACAACTAATTTTGCAAAAGTGGAGGTTAATTTCCGATTACATCCATTGATTTGGAAATAAAAAATTAAGATGAAATGTATTAGATTTGTTGTGAGACGATTGAAAGGTTAAGAACCACAATCAGTTGATTCCGTTTAAAAGAGGACTTGGTCTCGAATTAAATGACTTCTCCAAAAGCTATGGGACTGTAGAGAAGATGGCTCACTATCTTTTATGTCTTGCAATTGTACCACGAAGGCATTCGTATTTAGGTCGTTACGTGATGGACAATCCCTTCCCGAGATATTATTTGCTTTATCACAAACTCTATAGTGAGATCTATCGTATTACAATGGACAACAAAACCCTGTGTGAGATGAAGTGTGAGTATAGGCCTAACCTAGAGAGATAACAAAATAATACTATGATCCGGACCGTTAAAATACAATAATTTCATCGGTTTCGATCGCGTGCCAACTTATTTAAATTGTTGCCAGCAACCAGAAAAGTCCTTGATGATTTTTGTTCAAGAGATCGCTTCACCATTTGCTCCGGATCAGTCTTTAAAAGTTTTTCGATTTCATTTAATTTCAACTAACGATATTACGAAAAACTGTCATATAGTCCTCGCTCAAGGTACAACTCTAATATTCATAAATCAACGTGTTTATTTCAGTCGTCCAACCAGAGAACAGATGTTGAGTTTTAGCCTCAATTCTTTTGCGACCAACAGAAGCTCGACCTTTGGATTACGTAACAACTTAATCCAATTACTCAAATATTATCTTCATATGCAAGTACTTCATCGGACTGTCGGGCTAACTTGACCTCATGAGGTCACATATTTTAGACAGTACGTCGAATTGTTGACACAAATGTAATTCAGTGACTGAATCCAGTGACTTATTTATATTCTAACCATCCTCAACGAACAACTGTGGGATATGTATTTGAATATGATCAATTACAGCCGGTAAATTTGAAATAAAAAGATTTGATTTTGGTATTAAAAATCACGCTTTTGATGTCTTTGCACAGGGTGGTCTTACTCATGCTCAGTCCGATATTTGTTACGTCTTCATTCATATCTCATCCAAATTATTAAAACTATCGTAAAACAAGTCTTTCTGTTTCTTAGAGAATGACGGGTAATAACGCTATCATGCCAGATTTTTTATTGACTATACGGTCAACATGCTGGTCCTTGATCTCATTCAATTCTTATACAATAGTCATTTCTTATGTACTGAAAGCATCCGGTTACTCAGGGAGGAATTCTTAGGCTATCATATGAGTGCAATAAAAACTTTTTCCTTTATTGGCGATACACGAATGGCGTATAGTCTGAATAGAATCTCAATAATCCTAACGTTATTTAACATTAATTAGAACAACCCTTCGATTCAGCATCCTATCCGTTAAAATATTTTTTAACTTACTGTTGGAAACCTTTTATGCTGCTTTCATTCCTAGGTTTGAGCTGCAATTTTTGAAACCTCGGTGTAGTTTTCGGAATATAAGTTCGGTCTAACTTAGAACTTATCATATGACGTTGTAACATTTTTGGACGCTTTCAATCTTCCTAGGATACTGATGAAGGAAGATTTTCCTTCTGCATTGCACAACTCTATTCAGACCCGCCAGATTCTGAAACTAGATTTTATGTATGTATGGTTTCCCTAAAGGGACCCTTAATAACTATTATTTAGCTGGTATTATTGGATTGTGGAAGTTTTTCCAGTTCGTTAAACAAGCAGACTTTTAACAGGCTATGTGAATTTTTGTTTTGTTGGGTGGCTGCTACCGTACACTTAGACCGGCAATGGTCCGTTGTGATACCACTATTGTATATAGCATAGCTCCATGTCAGCCTTTATAGTACTGACATGGACGATAGGACGGCTTATGAATTCTAAACTCAACAGCACCGCCCAAACGATCGATGGCGAAAAATTCCTTTTTGCATCTATCCCCTATCAGGATTTGAAACCGACTTTAAATACTGCACCACATGAGCAGTGGATTTTGTGAATTAGTGGGCTTACAAATTTATTTCAAAGCTGGAAGCTAATCTGAAGCTGATTTGGCCATTGCGGTTTACGCTAATCCAAAATATATCATCGATATACATGTATTATGTCTCTGAAGTTTCTCAAGGCACTCAAGTTACACCCGTATGTTAATATAGGATTTTAATATGTTTCTTAGTCTCCGAATATTTGTGTTCTCACCATTGTAAAAACATGCAAAGTGATTCCGACGTGTTAAATTAGTTGTCGAATCCAAACAAACTTTATCTAAATTTAGGCAAGTGCCAAATGATGAGTTTGTGGTCGCTGTAAATTAGGACTCACTGTCCAGTTTAAGAAGAAAGACATAATAGTCAATAGTATTGTCACAATAGTCAATAGTTTCATCGGTTTCGATCGCGTGCCAAATTTTTAAGCCGGCAATCACACTGAAAAAAATAATTGTTCAAACTGGCCAAAATTACATTGAAAAATTCCTGATCAATATACAACCGACAAAAATTCCTATCAATGAGATTTACGAATTTATAACTAGGAAAAAGTTCAACAAATATATTACATATCAATAAGAAAAGTGAATTTATCGATTCGAATATTTTATTATATATTTTGATTTTAATAGATTTCTTATTAATAATTCTGTTAAATTAACTTCATATGTTTCAAAATACATGCTTAAAAATATATTATAAAAGAAAAAGCTTTCTTAATTTGGAACATTCTTCCGGGAAGGGAACAATTCATTTTGAACTTCTTCCTCTATAATCATCATATAATTTTTTTTGGAGGAGGTGAACTCTTTATGAGAGGAGTGTGGGACTCATCTAATTGACATACCCACTAAAACACCCCCTCTTTCTTCTTGACTTATCTGGAACTGTTTATCACATTACTTCGGATAAAGCTGCTTTTCTTGTTCTTTATTTAGACATTTCGGTTTTCCTAGGAAGGTCATCTAAGTCGTTTTTCTTTAATCGTGATATGTTTTTTATGTATTGTGTTGTCACGTTCCACTCATCTTCACCTTGAAGGATAATACTGATTATATTTTCAATGAACAGTGTCCCGACCAGCAATTCCATTTTATCTCTCTGCGTCGACCATCTTCTACATTCAATGATAGTGTGTTGGGCATCGTCTAGTACACCTGCCTCACAGTAAATGCAATCAGCCAAATCTGTCTTTCCAATTTTATTGAGATATTCCCGGAAGTATCCAGGCCCGCTCAGGAACTGGGAAAGGTAATAATTTACTTCCCCATGTTTTCGTTCAATCAACGGCATCAAGTTCCGAATTAATTTGGCAATCCACTGACCTCTGCTTTCTTGTGCCTAGGATTCTTGCCACTTCACAAGTGTGTGCCTTATCTCTTCATCTTTTATTTCTTTATTTGATGCTCCTTGTGTTTTCCTTCGGAATATTGCTTGGCGTTCCATTGCGAGAAGCTCTATAAGGATTGCTGCTGCTGATACTGTGCGGTAGGTTGAGGCAATTTTTATAGCCGCCCTGCGTTGTACTTGTGTCAACCTTTTCCGGTACATCTCCATATATTAGGATTGAATCCACCGTAGACATAAGCAGGCGGCGCTTGCTTGCCCTTGGTCCCGTGGTGTTTGCCATGAGTCTACTAAATCAGTTAACATGTTTGGCTGCTTTGTCGGCAGAATACTTTATCTGCTCCCAAAAGGTCAGTTTCCCATCGAGCAGTATGCCTAGATATCGAACTGCGTCTTTTGTGGTCACATAAATTTATCATATAGAATACATTTTTATCATAGTGATAAAATATTGTTAAGAATAATGTTCATTAAGAATAATAAAAAATTATATTTTTTTTTTGAAAAATATAAATGAAGGTATAACTGTAATATTCTAATTCGAAATGAAAATAAATTATCAGAATGAAATATTTTTTTCAAAATAACAATAAAAATACCGACAAATATTTATCAATATTTTTGTCACTAAAATTTGTCATATTGAGTGGTACATTTGGTTCAGTGCACGAAAATCCTTTAAGTACATTATTGTAAATAATGACTATTTTTTTATCAAAAGATGATTTTAGTTCAAGAAATCCTTACCATTTGTCCGGATCAGTGTATAAAAGATTCTCGATTTCGTATTATATTAGCTAACGATAATACGTAATTTTATTAAATTTATGATCACTTGATAAGATTGATTGTGTCAAATGGTAAAAGGCATCTGCCATACAGTCCTCGTTCAACGTCTAACTCTCAAATCCTTAATGTATGGATTAGTGTCTGATTATTATACAATTAAAATTAGATTTCAGTAGTGGAAGAAGGTCATATACTGCCTATATAGTAAGATATCTTCTCCCACACTTTTATACTATTATCAATGAAAGAAAGGAGGTAACTGAATCTGTAAGCTACACCAATACTAAAACTTATTACATGTCTGAAATCAGATATCAAGTTTTAACCTCATTCCCTCTGAGACGCTTAAACTCGTCTTATTGGATTGTGTAGCAACTACATGCATATGCAGGCACTTCATCCGATTATCGGTCTTACTTGCCTCATGAGAAACTATGAGTATCTAAAACAATACGCCACCTATCGAAATAAATGTAAACTTAATCAGTGGCTGATTTATTTCTATACAGAATTCTAATTGGAAGACATACTGATCATTTGTTCGACAGAGTAGTCATTCTTCGCAAACTATCGTGATCACTCGGCATTCGAGCTCTGGATTATTGTGATCCAGTAGCACGTCTTTCTTTAGTCTACTCATCACTTCTGTGGATTCATATTCTCGTAATGATACTCATTGAACAACTGCGTGATCTGTATTTGATGGATATTCACCTACAGCCCTTGAGGCAAAAAGTTTGATTTTGGCATTCGTGGCAAAAATTTTTCTCCAGCTTTTTCCAGCCAAAAAAAATGATGCTACGAAAAATGATCTAACTAACGGTTAGAAAAAGGTTGATTTTATAGAGATTGTAGAAGTTTGCACTACGGGTTCAATGAATCGAATTTTCCCGGACTCCCCACATAAAACTTGACCCAAATTCTTTTCCAGTGATAGCCATTGACAAACCGCTTAAAATAAACTTATATCTAGCCATAACACTTTAAAGGTTGTGTGTTTGTCTACAATCTGTTTCGGGGCTCGGGGCACTTCCAACTCTTTCGAGGATCGCTTATTTACGTCTTTACCTTAAACCATTACAACCAAATCGAAGACGAATAGGTCCGATTCATGTAGAACCATCTGCACATTGCATAGCTCCATGCCAGCCTATAGTACTGACATGGAAGATGGGTTGGCCCATGAATTCTGCACTAATCAATTCTGTAACATCAATTTTTTTTTTCGCTAGAAAATGTCGGAGAAAAATTTTTGGTAAGAAATCAATCAAAAAATTATAAAATTTGTAACTTTCGGCTGGAATAGCAAAGACACTATCTGCATTATCGATGTTTTTATTTTTTCAGCTGGAAATTTTCGGCTAACTTTAACAGCATATTCGTGATTATTCTTTTTCTGTTTATGAATTTCTTTGCATAAGGTGGTCTTAGTTATAAATCAGTCTAAAATATGTTAGATCTACGTACAGATCTCATAGAACTCTTAGATTCATAACTCTGTGGTCCAAATGTTACGTTCTCGGATATGATCTTCAGTATTGCAGATCTCCATTCAAAATACTCAGATTCTACAACTTGATTTTCTAAGTGATCCAAACTGTATTGCTATATCCGCAAGTATATAAAAAAGGATCCTTAATTACTTTATTAAGGGGCTGATATTATTAGATAGTGGAAGTATTTCGTAACAAGCAGCCTGTTTTTAGGATTTATGAATTAGTGGGTCAAGAGATTTATTTCAAATCTGGAAACTAATCTGAAGCTAATTTAGCCATTCCGGTTGACGCTTATCCAAAATATCTCGTAAATATTAACATATGATATCTCTGGAGTTTCTAAGTCTTCCAATATTATAGTTGTTTGTTATAATGGTGAGTTTTCTCACCATTGTAAGGACATGCAACGTGATTTCGACTTTTTACATTTTCTGTAAATAAGGACTCATTGTCCAGTTTTATAATATAGCATCAACTGTATACGGAAATGGAGTTCACACACTTATATTTACTACGTGATTTTCCCATAAATAGTGGTAAAACCACTTAAAACTGTTGACTAAAGTTTGTTTGAAATAAAAGGTTTTGTTAAATTAAGCGGAAAGCCCACTTTATATACCGGAAATGACAGGTAATCGCCATTAATTATATAATTTGGAAAAAGGGTAAACAAATTGTATATATCGCGTGATACGATCACTTTAAACCACCAAATGAAATCAGGCATGCGTGCCAATTGTGCGTGCATATATATGGTTTGACAAACCGAATTATATGATAAAATATAACGTTTCGATATCAAATATTCAATTAAAATATATTTTCAACCATTCCAATAGATATGATGCCACGACAACAACGGACGGACGCATCGAAATAAATCAGGACGATAGAATCGTCTCAAATTACCATCATTACTATGAACAAACAAAAATCTTATACACATTCTAATACCCAAGAGGTTCGTACAACACAAAAAAAATGATAACCCAAAACAATAAAAATATTATTTTCCACCTCATTCCATATCCCTCCCATTGTGTTGGTATCCTTTTGTATCTGGAAAACACAAAAAAAAAATATTGATAAATTTCCTTTCTAACTGTTAAAAAAATAAATAAAATAATATTATTTTTTTTTTTTAAAAACAAAGCATTAAAAAGTTGAACATGGTCCTTTTTTTTCCCAAACACCCAACAACAATATTTTCGACATCCACTCGACAAGGACATTAACATCGACCGAACAGTCAAACGATGAAACGATGATAGTTTCAATATTCAGTCAATGTTTGTTTATGCCGTACAGAATTTCCGTAGGGGGAAATATGAAAAATCAAAATTACGACCCTTTTTATAGTCCTGTATCCCTACATAATATATGTATATATATATATATATAGAGAGATAACAACAATAATTCACAAGAATAACATATTGTTTGTTGTGCTTGCATGTTGTTGCATCCTATATAAGGATATGATTTATATATACAATAAACGGATTTTTCAATCGAGTGGTTGTTGTGTACAAAACGTACGCGATATTTAGATGTCGGGACGCAGGATAATAGAAATCAAGGGCAATTCAATTTTTATTTGTTTAGTATAATTACAGAGGTTTAACTGTACCATTGTATACTCTTTATAGTGGAGAGTGTTAATTGTTTAGTTTTATTTCCCAATCGTCCATCTGTGTTTGAATGTCCGATTTGCATAAATCATATTTATGTATACAATCCAAAATTTATGACTTTCGGAGTGTTAAAAATTGATATATTTGTTCAGCAACGGAAGAGTGGGAGATAAAATCTAGTATGTTATTGCAAAGCTCTTAAAAACTGCATAATTATATGTATAAAGTCGGTATCCTTTTTTTGTAGTACAAATCGTTATAAAATATCCTTTTTTTGTGCTAGACCGTCCTATTATAATGTTAATGAATAAAGCTTAACACCTCATAATCAGTTTTGAAAATCTACAATAAACCAGACTGTGTGTGTGTATCCCGCATGCACAGTCGAAAAAGGATAACAATTAAATTAGTATATTAAAATGCTATTAAAAGGATTTAATTGGAATAAAAGGCAATTCTCCTTTTAGGTTATTCGTCCCACACTCGTCCAGTATTTAATAAAGAGGTGGCCAAATTTTGGACACCATCAGCTTACAATCTATAAATTTATGTAAATAATCAGGATTTCGACTGTTTTGGTTATGTTATCCTTTTTGTTTCGACACAGAAAAAAAAAACATTATGAAAGGGATATTCATAAAAACAGGATTTGGAATATAAATTTTTTTTGATTAATTCATTTTGTTGAGGTGACAATAATCAGAAAATTAAATTTGTTTAGACACACAAAATGGGGAGGGAGATTATCAGGACGTACAAAACAGGATGATAGATTATGATTTTATGATATAAGGTTAGAATTTAGAAATTAAACGGTTCAGTAGAGATGAATTCGATTAATTATGTTACCCGAATTGTTCAGACGGCAAATCGTATTAACAAAATCTGGCAACAATACGCTGCGCTTTGTTCGTGTTATTGAAGAAGATATCAAATTTCAATTTAATGATTTGGTTTTGTTGTCGCATTCAGATTTTCAGAATTATACTTTCACTAGACTTTGGATTGAAATACAAACGGCGTCACAAATATCCTGCATTTGGCTATCATGTCCATCAACGTTTGTCTTGATTTTATTTTTCTCAAAAGGAAAACAAATCTTCACTCTGCTCTAATTCAGCGTCAACATAGGTTAAGTTAGGTTAGAGTGGCTGCTAACGCACACTTAGACCGTTGCCGGTCCGTTGTGATACCACAGGATCTTAGTCCCCTAATACCCCTAACACTCTATTGTAACCATCCTGAGCTCCTAATGTAGCGTAAAATGTCCCGCACCTTACTATCTGCAAGATCTGAAAGGTTGTGCATTACACACCTACCCAAGTGTAAATGTCTTCTTAGTGCCAGTGCAGGACAAGAGCACAGGAATTGATCAAGTGTCTCTTCCTCCTCCTCGTCCATGCAGCTTCTACAGAAGTTATTTGTTTCTAGACCCACTCTTCTCGCATGTTCCCCGAAAAGGTCCCGTTAATATTCCTACTATTCTTCTTAGATCTCTCCTCTCCAGAGAGATTAAGGTCCTGGAGCGATTCAAATTCAACCTTGGCCACATTTGTCTCACTCTCTCGCATGTGAGGGTGTTAGACCACCTCTCCTGTGTTGAAGCTTCCGCCCTTTTCCTCAGAACCAATCGAAGCTCCAATGTAGGCCTCCCCACATTGGCCCTTTCAGGCTTCAGCTGAAGAGTTGTACCATGCCTAGCTAGTTCGTCTGCCCTGCAGTTACCCTTGACGTCAGAGTGGCCGGGGACCCAGATAATCTGAATATTGAAATGCTCACTCATCTCGTTAAGAGACGAGTGGCAATCCAATGCCACCCTAGACTTCAACAGCACTGCCTCCAGCGACTTGATAGCCGCCTGACTATCCACATAAATCTTGATATCCCTCTTGGATATTACGTTATGCCTCAACCAGTTCAAGGCTTCCTCAATCGCTATTATCTTCGCCTGGTACACGCTGCAGTGGTCAGGAAGACGAACGGAAGTACTTATATTTAATGCTCCACAGAACCACCCAGCTCCGACCCTACCATTTAGCTTCGAGCCGCCCGTGTAGAATTGTATAGCTTCGGTTTCTAGTGCTAGCTTATTCCCCCAGAATTCTCTTGAAGGGATAAAGGTTTGAAAACCTTTTTCGAAGCATAATATCGGCGTAATATAGTCAAGGTTCAACATTTCCTTCTTTAGCGAACCAATTATTGTTGAGTGACCTGCCTGAAGATGTTTCCACTGAGACACGGCCGTTAGTCTAGTGGCTATGTTAGCCGCCATCTGTTTACCATATATATCTACTGGAAGAAGGTGTAACATGACCTCTAAGGCCTGAGTAGGTGTTGTTCTCAGTGCCCCGCTTATCAGCAAACAGGCCATCCTTTGCACCTTCTCTAGCTTCTTCCTATAGGTTACTCTATCCAGTGCTGGCCACCAAACACTCACTCCATACATAAGAACGGGTCTTACTACGGCCGTGTAGAGCCAGTGTACCAGCTCCGGTCTGAGACCCCAACGTCTGCCTATTGCATTCCTACACGAATACATCGCCGTCGTAGCTTCGCTGATTCTCTCCAAGATGTTCGGCTTCCAGCTTATTTTACTGTCTAAGATTACACCAAGAAATCTCGCTTTATCAGTAACGGCCAGTTTAGTGCCATTTACAGTAGGTGGGTCAACTACTGGAATTTTATATTTCTTCGTGAAGAGTACCAGCTCTGTCTTAGATGGATTAACTTCCAATCCACATTTACTGGCCCATCTCGTAATAATAAGAAGCGCGTTCTGCATTACCTCCTAAATAGTCGGTTAGAATTTACCTGATACCATGATCTCCACGTCATCAGCGTAGGCAACCACTCCTATACCCTCCCTCTCTAGCTCCAGAAGTAGGCCATTAATCACCATGTTCCAGAGAAGAAGAGACAGGACTCCCTCTTGTGGGGTTCCCCTAACCACTCGCCTTCTTATAGTTGACTCCCTTAACTCTGAGTTTACAGTCCTGCTTCCCAGCATATGACTGATTAATTTGATTATGGAGGTTTCTACTTCCATAAACGATAATTCTTTCAGGATTGCTTCTGTCTGAACGTTATTAAAGGCGCCCTCAATATCAAGAAAAGCTACCAAACAATATTGCTTTGAGTGAAATGATCTCTCAATTGTGCGTACCAAGTCATGTAGGGCCGTATCTACCGACTTATCCTTACAGTACGCATGTTGAGAGGCTGACCATTTCTCCTGCTTTAAGTTCATACTGATATGTGTTTCTACCAGCCTTTCTAGGGTTTTCAACAGAAAGGATGATAATGTTATAGGTCTTAGGTCCTTTGAATAGCCATGCGATCCTTTTCCCGCTTTCGGAATAAAAACCACCCTGACCTCCATCCATTGCTTTGGAATGCAGACCAACTTTAAACAACCCTTAAAGATCGCCTCCAACCACGGAAGGATTATTTCCGAGTTGTTCTGGATTTCTGCCGGTATAATCCGATCCGGTCCAGCCGATTTGTACGGCTTGAACACTTTTATGGCCCACAGAATACGTTTTTTATTTACGATATCCGGTGCGTGCAACGAACAAGCTACTCCCGACGCTCTCAGTTCCATCGAGTTGTCTAAACTACCCGGGAAGGAAGTGTCCATGAGAATCTTGAAAGATTCCTCACTGGAATTGGACCAAGAACCATCAGGTTTAATTAAGTAACCTATGTTTGTTGGATTTGTGAAGAGAATCTTCCGAAGGCGAGAAGTTTCCGAGACATCTTCCATTTTGTCACAGAATAGCCTCCAGGAGTTCCTTTGTGCCTTCTTCAATTCTCTCTTATATAGTCTCAGCGTCTCTAGTTCTCTTGGCGTTATTAAACACCGTTCTGCACGACTTCTTTATGGCCCGCAATTCTTTTGACCACCAGGCCGGTTTCTGCTTCCCCCTGGGTTTTACCTCAGAGCAAGCAGCACTAAAGGATTGGTTACAGGCTTGTGAAACGGATTCCACCATGCGGTCAACATCCTCAACGGTCGCTGGGGGCTCTGGGACCCCCGACGGCATTAGTCGCTTAAGGACTTCCCTATACCTACTCCAGTTTGTTCTCCTAGGATTCCTAAAAGATTTCTGGGAAGCAGGGCAGATGTTGATATTAAAGGTTATATAACGGTGGTCAACGTGTGGAAACATCGGCTCAAAATAAAGACCAATGGTAAGTCTAGAACGGTGGCCCCCTCTGGATCAACTAGCATTATCTGTATTTTATATAACTATGCAAAAATGGACAAAGCCTACCCTTGAAAGCGTATTCTGCGCGGTGAAAGAGAATCTTGATATTGGTGGAACCTTATTAGGGTGGAGGTGGTAGGAAGTTATTTGAAATGTTCTGTTCAATCATACCCCTGTAAAGTGCCTTCTGCTCAAGTTTAACAGCTGCTCAAAACAGGAGCAGTAAAGATATGGAAGCTTCCAAAAGAGTACGTGTGGAAACCTCGAGTACGTGTGGAATAAAACAAGTGCTCAGTTTAGGACGGTGGCGCGCTCTAGATCAACTAGGCTTATCTGTATATTATGAAACAATGCAGTGATGGTCAAAGCGTATCTTTGAAAATGAGTTCTGCACGGCTTGATTTGATATTGGTGGCACCTTACTGGGATGGAGGTAGAAGGAAATCATGTTGAAATTTCCTCAGTTCAATCTCCACCCCTGTAAGGTGCCTTCTGCTTAAGAAACTTAACTTCTGCTCAAAACAGGAGCAAAGCAGGGATAGATATCGTCTTGATCAGGGATATATTAGGTAAATTCTGACCGATAATATAACTTTGGACTACAAATTACAAGCTATTAATATGCGAGGGGAAAGTAGAAAATTCGTTCATTTATTCCGCTGGAACTTATGTTAATCAATTAATACAATACTGATATAGTGACTACTAGTATGAAGTGTAATAGTCACAGTGTTTGGCTTACCTATCATATGAGGAGGAGTAATCACACCACATAATTTGAGAAAATATGGATTCCAACGGCTAGAATAAAAGCAAAGATTAACAGTTAGTTAATCTTTGCTTTTATTCTAAGTACTAGCCTTATGATATATAAATATACTAGATTTTATGACGATAAATCAAAGCCAAACTTATGGTTCGTTGAACTTTAAGCAATCCGCCAAAACTCTTTCCTAGTGATGTCTGATACTGATACAAATAAGTCATGAGAACGTACAAATATGAATTATGAAATACCAAAACCAGAAGTCTGGAAGGTTTTCTGTGGTAAAATTCATACAATCGTATGAACCTGCCGAGGTACGCAAAGTACGAGCCTCCATTCCTTATTTGCAACAAATGGATGAAACTGGAATTTTACCTAGTTGAAAATCTCTGAAAGAATACAACTGGAATATCATTTTCCGATTCAGTTCATCCTTGCGTCATAAATGCCAACGACTAATAGGACTATATGTCTTGAAAGATATATATTGAATAGAACAAAAATCCTGTAGGCAATAAACACTACGAATATACCACATAATATTGACTTAACCCCACAATAGATCGATATTATCTTCAAAAGCAGAACCCTGTCTTATTCTGAAATAAACATTATATGAGGAAAAAACTACTCGCTTACTACTATTATTTTCCTCATTAAGAATATACCAAACGCCGTTGACCTAAACCTTAAAAGGCAGATAGAAGTTCATATCAGTAGGTTGATTTAACCGGAGAGGTTATCGAATTCTCAACACGTGTGCTATAAAACAATATCTATAGTAACGTCAAACCGAAAGCAATCACAGGAGTACTTACATGTTAGGGCGAAGAAGAGCCATTCGAGGGCTAATACGATCATATGATAAAATGCAAAATCGGTATAGCGTACATTGGTGTCTTTTCTGCTAGCAGAGTGGTGTTTTAAGGTACAATGCAAGATGAGGAGCACAGGAGTAGCAGAGATAGCGTAGCTCCCACAAGTGTACATTCTATCTCCTCGGCTCTATCTCCTATTCTTAAAAGAGTGTTCTGCGTGGTTAATAGAATCTTGATTTGATATTGGTGGCATTTTACTGGGATGGAGGTGGTAGGTAGCACTTCTCGTCATGATGAAATTTCAGTTCAATCTCCATCCCTTCTGCTCAAGAAGCTCAACTTCTACTAAAAACAGGAGCAGCAGGCATATATTTCGTCTTGATCAAGGTTATATCGGTATTGCCATACCGATAAAATAACTCTGTACTACAAATTACAAGCATATGCGGGAAAAAAAGGAAAATTCGTTCATTCTGCTAAAAATATTTTAACACTGATATTGTGACTACTATAGTATGAAGTGTGACAGTCACAGTCTTTGGCTAACCTACCAAATAAGAAGAAGACTAATCACACCACATAATTTGTGGTGAGTGAGCTAACCTTTGCTTTTATTCTAAGTACTAACCGTATGGTATATAAATATTGGGGTTGTGCTAACTTTAATGGCTAGAAACAGTCAACTGTATTGCTCAAAACTTCTTGGACAATTCACGTGTGTCTGATGTTAAGGAAAATATGTGATAATAACCATTCTTTCTTCGGTCGCTGCTACCTTCAGTTTGTAATTATAACTAAACCTGTTAAAAACCGATCTCAATGAACAGAATGAACACTAACTGGGCTACTCACACAACTCACAATCGTCTTAGGCAATTCACTACCGGTATCGATTCCTTAAAAACTTGTATTTATAACTTAATAAGTTAGTAGGCAAGATATCTTATGTTTTTATTAAAGCTATGTTGGGACCAAGTTCTAGATCCTTGTGGTCCAAAGAACTTCAAACATTCTTCCAAAATTTTTACCTCTCGATATCAGACTGCTAAAAATAGTTATGAGAACATATAAATACGAATTATAAAGTACCAAAAACCGTAAATTTTAACTAGAATCTCATGTTCCGATTCAGTCATACCTTGCCTCATAAATGCCAAGGACTAATAGGAGTACATGTCTTGCATGACATGACACATATGAAATAGAAGCTAATGATATAAATCGGTAGGATCTGCTGGTATTATCCTAAGAATATCCCACAAACTAGTAGCTTAACCTCACCATAGCTCAAATTTATCTACAAAAGCCGACTAGAACTCTGTCTTATTCTGTCTTATTGAAAAAGAACTTAGACCTAAAGCTTAAAAGGTAGGTAAAAGCTCACATCAGTTGCTTGATTTAGCCGGTCAAATTCTTAACATGCGTGCTTTAAATCAATATCTCTGGACAGATCTGTACTTCTTTAATGAGAAATTTATTGGACACAAAGAACGCTTTGTGATAACATTTCTAGGTTAATGTCAGGCCGAAAGCAATCACCCGGACACTTGCATGCTAGTTCGTAGAGGATTCACGTGAGGGTTAAAAAGATCATTACTAAAATACAAAATCGACATTGCTAATCTTGGTGCCTTGTCTGCTAGCAGATTGGTGACTTTAGGTACAGCACAAGATTAGGTATTGTTCTACCTTCTCTGAAACGTGATCGATTGTTGAACTGTTATGTATACCTTGAAAATCTCTCGATATAAACTTATTTGAAGTACAAACTTTCACGTTGTAAACCACCCACTTAAAAGGGTTTTAACTTTTTGGCCAATAATCTTAACATTTCCCTATATTGGGTTCAGTAGGAAGGCACTCGAAACAATTAAACTTTGGTAGTCACAGTTTCCAATGACTCATTCATCCTAGGGTCGTTACCAACTTATATCAATTGTTCACTAATTACACTTGAACTTTTCTTAATTAATTCGTCTAATTGCCGTTCATTACAAACACATTTCATGACTAAATCAATTGTGCATTTAACGATCAACGACATTGCTTATTTGTTTATTTATCTTACAAGATCTACTTATACATACATTTAATCATAACAATATCAAGGTTATGTTTATATATTTCCTAACCGCAAACAATTTAATTGTTTTGAAACAACATATTGTTAACGATCTGTTTGTTTGTTCGAAAACCGAAATGATACTTAAGCCTTTCATAATCTTAAACATTTTGTATTGTAATTATATATATATATGTTTCTTATTATCGTATACATATATAAGAAGTACAACACACTAGTGTATACACGACATGACAAAACGTCGGCGGATATTCAGAAAGACAATACAACATAACAATTTGTTATATAAACAAATGAATGGTGTGAGCGCGCGCTTATGAAATATATTTGTAGGTTCTGACAGCCCCTCTCCTGTTCGTTAAAAGTTTTGTTTTATGATCGATCGATGTCGTGATCTTGTGTTTAGCTTATCGATACGAGTATGTACATATATATAGTCTATACAAATACATTATTTAAATTTGGGGCACGCCACCAATGCAGTTAGGTGCGATGTGTCATCGTTTTGTTTGTTTGTATAAAGGATATGTTATATGTCTGGAAGGAAATGTCTACGGCATTATTTTGACGATGTACGAAACACTTATTTACATAAGTGTGCTTATTCACAATAAGAGTTTAAATGACTTGTCATCTCTTTCTTTATTTATGCGTTCTTCTGGAGACACACAAATAGTTGTGCATTTGTGATTTCTCATGCGATAATTTTGGGTTTATATAGCCATGTGACACAACAGTCCCAAATCCAAAAAACAATTCAAACTATTTTATGACTTTTGATTTCCGCCACTTGTACAAACTAATAAAAAAGTTGCAAATTGTTTGTGAGAACACTCTTATGAATAAATAAGTGTCGAATCTGTCTCTAAATGCTTTACACGCTGCATGAATGTGCAGTGATTATATTTTGCCTCATTCTCGGTGAAGATCATTCTTTAAGGCGTGGATCTTCTCATATTTTTTAGTTAGTACTTTGTCTTGTAGAATGGACACTAAGGCAAAATCCATTGAGTTAAGTCCTGGGAATACGGTGGCTTTGTAAAAAACGTTGAATTTCACGGGCTAATATGGGAATATCCTTGTACCCTCTTCAATGATAACGAGTGGTGAGCGTCCTGTGGAAGTTATCGCGGCACAAACTACAGATGTAGACGCTTGCTTTTGCAGAGAAATTCGCTGGTCTTAATAATTTTTTGATTTGGAGTCGTACCAAACAAGGTCATTTTATTTCTTTAGTATTGTTGAACCGTAAATATTTTTTAATCTAAAAATACCAAATTTTCAAGCTTGCCACCAACGTGCAACTGTTTGAACACCTTTGCTCTTGATAGGCTCACTGTCATTTGTGTAAGTTTTAAATCTTGCACTTTTTTCACAAATTGAACTGTGCTTTATCGTCAATCACGATGAACTCTAGCCCTCCCTTTCGTACCATTTCTTAGGATGTTGCAGTTTTTGCATGTTCACGTCCATGAAGTTTTTGATGCTATACCTGTTTCATTGTAATGGCGGTTGTGATTTTCCAGCCGAATACAAAGCACATGCCAAATACAACTACGTAGGCCAATAAGCAACATAACAAACTGTCATTTGCAGCGTGAAGTTAGTAAGACTTAAAGTGCCGGAATGTTAGTGCTGAAATGTTAGTAATATAATCTGTAGAGCATAATCATACTCTGGAATATGTTTTGGATATTCAGAGCACTACAATATTTCTTTTTAATATTTCTTTCTCGTCAAAATAGGCCTCAGTTTCAACGATTACTTCATCATGGGACTTAAATTTCTTTCTAACAAGCATTCTCTTGAATGCTTGCTAGAAAAATTCTCAGATCTGTGACACGGTGCATTGTCTTGGTGAAACAACACGTTTTTCTTTTTTAAATGTGGTCGTTTCTTTGCAATTTCAGCCTTTAATCGATCTTAAAGTGCACAGTAATAGTCGCTGTTGATGGTGGTTCCTTTTTGGATATATATAAATTTTTTTTTTTTTTATCAGTTTTTTACAGGCCATATGTGGCCCGTACCGTGTCAACTATCTGGCTCCATCGGTTTCGATCACGAGCCAGCTCTTCATATTGTTGCAAGCAACCAGAAGATGCAAGATCGCTCTCTACACCGTGGAGCCATCGTCGCCGACAGCGACCTCTTCGCCTACCGAAAGGCGGTTCTCCCTTTAAAGATCGTTGTATCCGTTTTGGATCAGCACGCAGAACGTGACCGAGCCAGCGTGTTCGCTTCCTTTGATTTCATGCACGATATCAGGAATTTGCATTAAATTCCTGATCTCGTGATTGAATAGAACTCGATATGTGCCATCGACGTCGCGTTTTGGGTCATATATCACACGCATGATTCTTCTCTCGAATGTTAGAAGCCATCTTTCGTACTCATCCGTCAAGGTCCAACTCTCACATCCATACATGACAACGGGTCTGATCAACATTCTGTACAGTTTCAGCTTATCCGTATTTGCAAGATATTTTGATTTCAGCAGTGGACGTAGAGGATACAAAGCCCGATTGCCAGCGGCAAGGCGGACCTTGATATCCTCTCCCACACTATTATCGTGAGTGATGAGAGATCCAAGATACTTGAATCTCATCACTCCTTCAAACGTATGGTTTCCACTACTGAAATCACTTACGTCTTGGTCTCGAAAACCAGATATCAGATATTTGGTTTTGGACTCATTGATTTTGAGACCAACGGAAGCTGAAAACTGTTCCAGTGGATCAAGTATCTCTTTCACTCCGTTGCCATTTAATCCAATCACACAGATATCATCTGCATACGCAAGAAGTTGATTGGATTGTCGGAATAAGATGTTGTCCTGAGGTGTTGCACTTTTACGAAGGATGTATTCCAACATGAGATTAAAAAGTATCGGGGACAGCGCATCTCCTTGTCGAACACCAGAAGTAATTGCAAAAATTCTCGATAGCCTGTTCTCAACTTTGACACAGCATTGTGACTGCGTTACTGTCATTTTACACAGATGTACATATTTTTGTGGTATTCCTAAATATTCAAGCGCATACAATAGCCTCTCTCGATTGATCGAGTCATAGGCTTGCTTGAAATCTAGGAATACCTGGTGTACATCGCGAGATGTTTCGTAGTACTTGGAAAGAATCATCCGCAGCGAAAAAACTTGATCAGTGACTGACCGATTTGGACGGAATCATCCTTGGTAGTCACCGACAATTTCCTCCGCTAAAGGAGTAATTCTTCCCATGATTATGTAAGACAGTAACTTGTATGCTGTGCAAAGGAGAGCTATACCGCGATAATTCTCGCATTTCATGCGATCACCCTTTTTGAATATTGGACATAATGCGGCCACTTTCCATCCGCCCTCCGAATATCAAGAGCTCTGAATTAATGCAATCAACTCCTGGTGAACGATTTCTCTTTAGTCTCTGCATGGCCATTGTGAATTCCTCATAGGATGGATCCTCAATGAACATCTCTGCGGTCTGTATTTGAGGGTATTCAAATACAGCTTGTGATAGATGTGGAACATTAAGTACATCAGAAAAATGTTCACGCCATGTATCGAGTACCGCATCGACGTTAACACAGAGGTTTTCATCCTGGTCCCGAATGGTAGTTGACCGAGATCTTAAGGTATGGTGCAATTCGGTGATTTCTTTAAAGAAACCACACGAATTGTGTTCATTGCTGAGTTGTTGTACTCTTAAGACCTTGGCCTTCCACCATTCGCGCTTCTTCTGTCTACAAATGCGTTTAGCTGTCCTCCTAGCAAGAACTGCCTTGTTTTTCCTTGCAATTGTAAACCGAGTCTGCGCTTCATTGTGGGCTATATTGCGTTGCTCAACATCAAGACGACACTCCTCATCAAACCAATCATTTTTGGGCTTAGTTTTCACTATACCGAGAGTGTGCTGGGCACACAAGAGAATCGCGTTGTATATTCTCCTGCCCTCCTTGACTTGTATGGAAATTTCCATCGTAGCTTTGCAGCAACCATAAAATGGTCACTGCCTACGAATTTTGTTGACGACCGATACGATCTCACGTCTTGAACAACCCGAGCTCGGTCTTTTGAAATCAACACATGATTTCAACACATTTACGTGGATGTGTCCATGTTTCCAAATGGATGTTTTTATGGGGAAAGAACGTACTTGCCACTTTGAGATCATGAGCGATCGCAAAGTACATCATTCTTTCCCCATTTACGGTCGCAGTTTCGTGTCGGAAGTACGGACCTATGTTATTACATAAGTCGGTCTGATTTCTGCCAGCTCTAGCATTAAAGTCACCAATCACCAATCTGACATCGTGCATTTAGTCGCCTCCTTCGACAAGCTCTGGACACAGTGGAGGTATTCTATGGATCTCATGTTTCGTTCGAAATATTTACGAAACATGTTTGCCCCCAACCACAGGGCTTAACTTTTGGATATATATTCGATGAATATTAGGCCGTTTGCTTTCTAAAATACCGCCATCACCCTACCGACCGACGATTGCGTCTTTGCTCGTTTTGGATTCGGTTCGTACACTGCTGTCCACTTAGCTGACTGTCTTTTTTGGATTCTGGTGAAGCCATGTATCATCCATTGTCACATGATGAGGATAAAATTCCATTTTATTGTGGTTTAACAGCGCCAAACACTCTTTTGAAGCATCGATTCGATGCTGTTTTTGGTGAACTGTGAGCTCACACTGTACCCACTTTTAACACAGCTTTCGCATACCCAAATGTTCGTGTAAAATGGTAAAAACACTACCATCTGATATCTTTACAATGTCCAGCTAGCTCGTGCACCTTAAATTTGCAATCGTTCATAAACAATTTGTGGTTTTCTTTGATGTTTTCTGGAATAACAGCCTCATTTGGACGTCCACTGTGCTCTGCAGTATTTGTGCTGGTACGACCACATTTAAATTCTGTTCTTCCCATTTGTCTCGATGGAACAGAGTTCGGATAGTTTTTATTAATCATTGTTTGGTTCCCACTGTATTTTTTTCATCAAAAAGCTAATTCACACTCAAAAACAAACATTGCTTCACACAAAATACTATAACTCACGAATCAATAGTCAGATTGTTGTAAAATTTATACACGTATCGTTTGAAGGTTAGGACTTAAAAAAATTATATGGTAACAATTCTAGTTATTGAATGACCCTGTATTTCGGGCGAACTGATATTTGGAGGCAAAATAATTTCATCAAGAATATGCCCAAATATCTTCAGTCATCATCCATTCATAAACTACCTATTAAATTGTGAACTCTTTAAGTGAATTTTAACAACCATTTATTATGGCATAAGTGTATGTACTTTTGTTCCGGTTTAATCGTCAATTTGAAGAATAAGCACTTACTTGATCGTCTACTGCAACCACAAATGCTACAAATGAATCGCGAAAACAAACTATAAATGTGAGCTCGGCCGTCCATAGTAAACATTCTTAGTCAAGAGTTTATACAGGAACTGGAGGCCAACAATATCTAATTATAGAAGCCATGATTATCTAACAAATCGCAACTCATATATTTTTTAGAACTTCAGAAATTCATTAAATATTGTGAATCACTCAAGTGATTGATGATTAAATCTGTAGGTGGTAAATCAGTTACGTAGTAAAGAAATCAGTGTTATCGTTGGAGTTCTGAAAATCTGAGTTTAGAATCTGAATCAGGCTTAAATTTTAAGAAATTTTCCCGAATGACATTGTCAGTTCGCTACTTCCCTATTATGAAAAATTCTATATCTAAAAAAACTAAAACGTCAAATCGAAATCGGATTTTTCAAAAATCGAATGTCAAAATCCGACTGTTATTTTGTAGACGCATTAAAATTTTGTGTTATCCAATTTGTGTTGAGTGAACTACAAATAAATTATTACTAACTTCATGCTTAAATTTGACAAATTCGACCAAACAATTTCATAAAAGGAAAAATTTCGGCGAATCGGATTTTTCGATATCGGTAAAAATCCGGTATCGGTCAATTTCATAAAAGCCCGCTTTTTAATAGTGGCTATAAAGTCTAGCTATAAATTACTCAAAAGTAGAAAGAGAGAAGTGTAAGCTTTAGAATCACTTGGAATCTAACAGGATTGCTTCGACAACTACCTAAGAGGGCTAGGTCCTGAAATGAATAAGGATTACTCGTTATGGAAAGCAACCAGAAAATTTAAACGACCTGTAGTTCGAATACCACCTATAAGAAATGCTCAAGGCAGTTGGGTTCGACAAGACAAAGCAAAAGTGAAACTCTTTGCGCAACACCTTGCAACAGTGTTTCAGCCCCATGACATTCAATCCAACATTGACGCAACACCTGCTTATCAACCAAATCAGGATTTTAAAAGGGTCACACCAATGGAAATTGCTCAAGAAATCGACAAAAGTCTGAACCAAACGAAGGTACCAGGAATTGATGAAATATCACCGGGTCTGTTCAAGGAGCTTCCACGTAAAGCAATCATCATGATCACATACTTATTTAATGCCTGTATGAGGTTGAAGTATGTACCCAAATGCTTCAAAACGGCCCAAATAATTATGCTGAAGAAACCTGGTAAACCAGATGAAGAAGTAACATCATACAGACCAATTTCACTGCTTCCGACCCTATCAAAGCTGTTTGAAAAACTACTACTGAAACGTCTAAAGCCCATGGTAAACGTCCCTGATTTTCAATTTGGGTTCAGGAACAACCACTCTACAATAGATCAAGTCCATCGAATAACAACGGTAATACAGCAAGTGTTAGAAGAAAAGAAATATTACCCCGCCGTATTTCTGGATGTATCCTAGGCCTTTGATAGGGTTTGGCACGAGGGATTGATATTCAAAATGAGCAAAATGCTGCCACAAAACTATTGCCAGCTGCTTGAATCATACCTCTCTGATCGTCAATTCAGAGTCATCTATGAAGAAACATGTTCTGACTTTTATCCAACGTTAGCGGGAGTTCCGCAGGGAAGTGTTTTGGGACCTGTCCTCTACCTTCTCTACACTGCGGACATACCTACAACGAATAAAACATTCATCGGTACGTTTGCCGATGACACCGTAATTATGTCAGTAGACGAATCACAAACAAGGGCAGTGGAAAATCTGCAACGAGCATTGAACGACGTTACTAAATGGACAATTGATTGGAAAATTGTGCTTAATGAGTTTAAATCAACCCATGTGACATTTACACTTCGACACAAAAATAACAATCTACGCTTATACCTCAATGGAGCGCAAGTGCCGCAGGCTGATTCGGCAAAATACCTTGGTCTGCATTTAGATTCAAGGCTCAACTGGAAACATCACGTAAGACAAAAAGCTGAACAAATACGATTTAAACAACGTCAAATGTACTGGTTAATTGGGCATCATTCCAAAATGAACCTGTATTGCAGAAGACTAGTCTATCAAACTATCTTCAAACCAATATGGATGTATGGCGCGCAGCTATGGGGTTGTACTCATAAGTCTAATAGAGACATTATACAACGTAGTCAAAGAAATTTCTTCGAATGATCACCAACGCTTACCGATTCGTGACTAACCGGGAAATACACAATGATCTAGAAATTCAATTGATTGACGACGTCATAAGCGAATGTGCCATAAGACATGAGAAGAGACTTCTTACCCATACCAACGTCGAGGCCGTACAACTACTGGACGGTACAAACGAAGTAAGGCGGCTCCAACGAATGAAACCACATGAGTTAACCGTATGAATATTATATAACAAGGGAACTGGACACTGGTTCAGCAGACCCAAACAAGTTTTATGCTTATCTCATAAGTACTAATGAATTAAGTAATAATATTTAAGATTGTAGTAGTCATACCAATAAAGGTGTTATTTAAAAAAAAAAAAAAAACTTGGAATTGACTATGAATAGATGATAAATTCTGAACAACAATCATTCTTTTTTTTTTTAATTTTTTTATTTTTATGCCATCTGTTTTGGCACTATCAACACTTTCGCTGTTCGTTTATTTACGTCCTTACCTTACACTTTGCAGCCAAATCGAGGACGTACGGCTTTAGGTCCGATTTACCTAACCATCTGCACATGTTTGGAGTGGTTCAATTATCATGTCACCTATAGTGACATGATGATGGGTCGGTCCATGGATTCTGCACTCCAACAGGGGGTCATAGTTGTGTTCAATCACACCACCGACGCAATCAAGTGGTGAAAAATCCCTTTACCATCCTGCCCTTATCGGGATTCGAACCCGATACCTCCCGCTCCAACTGCCACAGCTTTAACCACTGCGCCCCCTGGGCGGTAACAACAATCATTCGTGCAATACTTAATTATCGTATAACACGTTCGCTATCTGCTTAGTCTGATAGTATAATAGAATAATCTATGGCTTAGAGGCCGTAAACGGCCCTTACCGCGTCTCAACTGAGACCTTAAGAACCAATTTTAACGATTGGTGCACATTGTAGGTGGTCAGCCCAACGAATGTTTTTACACACAACTGCATTTTATGTCATCCGGTGGCATGTTAATTTTTGGTCAACGGCGAGAATCGAACTCGAGACCGCGGCGTGATGAGAAACTCTCCTAACCATTAAGCTACGACCGGCGACGTCTGATAGTATACACCAGTGTTTATAGTATATATCGTCAGACATAGCTGTTAATATTTTCGTTCATAGGACTAGGTTTGACATGAATAACCTCTCAGACATCCGATGGATCACTCAATGGAATCGTCTCTCTATGTCGTTGATGTAAAGTCTCAGAAATTGTTGGTGGATTTCAGTTTCACATTCAAACATGGCTCAATTTAACGAAGTCTAAGAAGGATTTGATTGATCTTGTTAAAAACAACCAAAACAATCACTTTTATATAAGACTTTTTCGTTTAAAAGTGCATTACTGTTGGCCAGAAATGGTTGGAAAATCTATTATTACTGGTAAATTGTTAAAATCGATATGGTAAATCATGGGTATTGGGTGAGACTACGTTTTCAAGATTTGTATGTTTCAATTTTGAAGCAGTTTTTGAAACTGGCAAATGAGTGAAAGGCAGTACCAAAAAACATTATTGCCATGGTTAACACATCGTTTGGATTCACAGTAAGAAGATATTTTGGAGTAGCAGTTTTTCCCGACAAGACAGTATGGAAATTTGTGCCTTAAAACAAATTGGAACATTGGCCTTGCAACATTTGTTCTTCATAATTTTCCAGGTCAATTCTACATTTCTTGATAAGGAACAAATTTTTCAAGATTTCGCAATTTTGTTAAAGGCTGACCCAATCAGATGACTTCTCACAATTAATCAAACTTTACATTCAATTTCATGTTCTGAGTAACTATCTAGATATTTTGCTTATTTTCGCCTGATGTTCTTCGAGTACATGGCTCTAAATAAGCATTCAACTGCGTGGATAGTGGCCTCTTTGACATCAAGAACTTTGACGCGATTAAAGCTAAATTACATTTATCGATATAAAGTCCAGCTTTGATTGACAGATCTTATATACGTATCGTCAAATAGGACTAGACACAAAATAAGGACTGTCCAGGACATTTTGTACAACGACCCAAAAAATCAATATATTTTTCCAATAAATATTGAAGTCTAATTGATTTTATAATTGGGTTTACCAAGTGTACCGTTGAAAATTGTGTTGTATGGTGCTGACTTAATGTCTTGTCACTTATTGTATTAGGATGACTGTTAGGCGCAAAAAATCATATTTTTTCGAACAATATTTACATTATAATACCTGAATTTTCCTTTTTTTTCCCACAACAACATAACATCGACGTTGTATAATAATAACAATAATACGGATAACAACGGTGAAAGGAAAAGGTATTTTCATTTTATTTTGAATAATTTTCTTTTTCATTTTGGAGAATTTAGGATTTAAAATCTGTGTATATTCTCTCCGGGGAAATGACTCTAAATTGAATTCGACGAAAAATACAATAAAATCCCGTCATTCACCTTAAATATATGTACACACAGCATACATATACAGCCAGGTTACGAAATTATTATTTTATTTAATATTTAAAATAAAAAAATGGGAAAATTATGAAAGGGATTTGAAAATGCCGGTAAGCGGGAATACAAAATACACTGAATACAAAAATAACATAATATCACATAAATGATGATGCGACAAAATACTTACTGAAGCTGCTATATAGCTCTAGTACACAGATGATGTCATATACCAAATTGAACCACTCCAAACAAACAGACAGTGTATTATATACACAACGCAATTTGCCTTGCAGCGCACAAAATACATATATTTAATATTATGTATGATGTTGAATCCGTACATTATATGCATGTCTTCTGGGACAGCATATCAGAAAAGGCGACACATTTGGACTCGTCTAAAACCAAAAAAAAAATAATAATTTAAATCGATATGCATTTCAACAGATTTACGACGATTCAACATTTCATAACTTATTCAGCAAAATGCATTAAATAAAATTAAAAATTGTTCAACCTCAATCTTAAAAAATAAAAAAAAAATATTTTGTTAAGATACGTTACAAATTTATGAAGAATAAGTAGTATATATGCTCCAGATGCAGTGCATCGTTCTTGTAATGTACAGGCGTGCATCGTGTTACACATTACAAGTGGACTTGCACTATTATTTCAAATATATTGGTTGAAATGCTTTTGCTTATGCTTCCTAAATTGATTCTTCTATTATATAGTTTCGATGAAGTGTGTGAAGTTATACGAGAATTTCATCACAGAAAAAAATGCTCATCAGGTAATACTTAATTCATTCCATCCCTGGATTTTTAAAATAATTCCAGAAAATTGTGTAATTTATCGAAATTGGGAAATAAGTGACGATTCACAATAAATACGATTGACAATACAGAACCAAGTAATTGTGGAACACAATTTAATTCACCCAAAACGTAATTATCTAACCTAGAAACCATTGGAGTTACGATATAAACAAGAGAGATTTTGATTTCATATCGTGTCCACTAACTAGGAGCAAAACTTTACAAGACCAGCCACACGTTGAGATTTGCACAGCAGGCCCCTATAGTCCAACTTGTTGAATCTATATAATAAAGATTTATTTTAATGGTACGAGTGTCTAGTTCGATCTCATGGGAGTTTAAAATGGGAGTTCAAAAATGTCTTTTAACTTCTGAATGTTATACGACTTCTACACTGCTTTATTCATTTGGAACTAGCCATGGAGCACTACGTTGAAGTATTAATCTTGCTATTCGATTCTATGTATATACAAATATATATATATATATATATATATATATATATATATATATATATATATATATATATATATATATATATATATATATATAAATACCTAATTGATTTTGTAACTGAAAGGTATTCCAGTATTTCTTCAACCCGATTTGTAAGGCCAATATCGCAAATCCCAACATACGGCTGGTTCTGTAGTTAATGGCCATAAAATCAATACGAAATCACATGAAATCCATCACGACACTCGTGGTTCATAAGAACCCTTAATATAAATGTTTGTTACATAAATTGAACAAGTTGAGCCATATACATACTTTTAGTTTTGCTGGTAGTTAGTGGACATGAAATGAAATGAAATCAAAATCACATGAGATCGCTCATAAGTCCAATGGTTTCAACAATCACTTTTAGATGAATTACATTTTATTCCACAAATACCTGGATCTGAACTCGTACTCCCAATCTCATTTATTGTGAATCTTCACTGTTTCATTATAGACGTTGGAAATCAATTATTTCCCAATTTATATAAATAACAAAATTTCTGGGATGATTTTAAAAAGCCTGGGCTGGGATAAAATAAGTATTACCAGATGAACTTAATAAGATTGTTAGAGGAAAAAAAGATTTGTTCAGCCATATTTCTGGCTTTTATTTAAATTAGAGAAAACTCCTACACTTGAGTATTGTGAGTTGTTAAAGTCGTACTTGAAAGAGAGATACTTTAGAGTTAAGCAGGAAGGAGTTTAATCCAGCGTAAAAGAAGCTGTTTACAAGCGACTTACCGCAGACGAATAATACAACTATTGCCACGTTGGCAGCTGAAACTGCAATTTAAGCTGTTGGTGACACAATCGGTGGTCACACTCAAGATTGGCTAGCTAATTGGAGAATTAAAGTGAATGAATTGAAGTCTACTCACATTAATTTCACGAATAGATTAAAAGAACCACAAATCAAGCAAAATACCTTGATAAAAAACTTATGCTTTATAAACAAGTGTTCAAGCCGGTCTGGACATATGGTATTCAAATATGGGGATGCACCAAAACCAGCAATCAACAAATAGTTCAACGATTTCAAAAAAAAAGTTCTCAGAGGAATAGTAAACGCCACTTGGCACACTCGTAATAGTGACCTTCATAGAGATCTCGGAAACGACAAAGTCGCAGAGGAAAGAAAGAAGTGTGCTCGAAAATATCAGGAGAGGCTCCATCATCACCCTAACTTTGAAGCTGTAAAACTACTTCATTAAGATGGTATAACAAGAAGACTCAAAAGTTCGCAGAAAGCAAAATAAATCAAAACATCACTGTGGAAAGTTTACATAGGAGTTTACATACAATCGACTGACCGAAACTCCCTTTTGCATCCAGCTCTATTGAGATTCAGAACTGGCACTGCGCCAGTTGGTCTGTCGTTTCTTCTTGAAAACCTGATAGTCTATATAAGCATTTCAAATAATCAATACGTCTAACACGAGCACACCTTCACTTGATTTGTTGGTATGCACTTGTTGGTATGTTTAGTAAACATTTATCAGATCAATTAAGGTCCCATGTGACTAATTGGTGTTTTATAAAACCACGATATACAAACTTCATCTGTAATATACTCCAATAATTTTAGGTTTTATAGCTCTGGAGTAAAAAAATAAAAAATTGAAAAAAATGTATTTTCTTATCATAACACATGGCTGGGAATTGAAGTTCTGGAAATAACATTCTGTTCGCTTAAACATTTATCTGCATTTCGAAAAGATTTAAAGATTAAACAAATATTAATTTCTTGAAGTACTTTAATTCCCGAATGCCTTAGTCTTTGTACGTGTGTATTGTTCATTCGGCATTATGACATTATATGATTATGCCATTATGTTGCTCCAATTACTTTTGCCAACACTTATTGTATTATATTTATTGTTTGTTTTGATTAATTTATAATTAATATATAAATAAAATTAGTCGTGAAAGTAATTAATAAAAACACATTTTCTTTTTATTTTCCATTTGTTGTTGTCGACGTTTACTTACCGTTAATTACAATGTTTGTAAAAAAAACATAAAAGAAAAATTCTTTGAATGCATTTAATATTTTCGTTGAATGCAAACAACAAAAGCATGCAGAGAAATTGTTGAGACAATGATAAGGAAAATAATTAATTATTAATGTGGTAACACCACAATGTTATGGTAGTTTGGTTTTGGGGATGTACAAATTCCATTTCGATTTCGTTGGATATTTATTTAGTTTTGAAAAGATGCCAGATCGCTCTGCTCGCCGTGGAGCCATCGTTAACAGCGACCTCTTCGCCTACCGAATGGCGGCTCTCCTTTTAAAGATTGCTGTATCATTTCTTTTCGGACGAAAGCAGCGTACTCGCTGTCCTTTGATTACATGCACCATATCAGGAATACGCATTAAATTCTTGATCTTGTGGTTGAAACGAACCTCGGTATGTATCAACAATGTCGCGTTTCGGGCCATAATTGATTCTTCTCTCAAGTGTTAGAAGCCATCTTTCGTACTCATCCGTCAAGGTCGAACTCTCACATCCATGCATGACAACGGGTCTGATCAACATTCTGTACAGTTCCAACTTATTCGTATTTGCAAGATATTTTGATTTCATAAGTGGACGTAGAGGAAACAAAGCATGATTGCCAGCGACAAAGTAAACCTTGATTATCTTCTCCCACACTATGATCGTAAGTAATGATGAAGAGATCAAACATACTGAATTCTCATCACTTCTTCAAACGTGTGGTCACCATACTGAAATCAATTGCGTCTTGGTGTTGAAAACCAGAGATCAGATTGTTGGTTGTGGACTCGTTGATTTTGAGACCAACGGAAAAGCTCAACACTATTCTAGTGGATCAAGTATAGTCTTTTACTCCGTAAGTCTTTTACTCCGTTTCACTCGTGTTGCACTTTTATGAAGAATGTATTCCAACATGAGATTTCAAAATATTAGGAATTGCGCATTTCTTGTCGACACCAGAATTAATTGCAAAAGTGCTTGCAATTACAGACTATATTCAACTGAACAGCCTATTCTCAACTTTGACACAGCATTGTGACTGCGCTACTATCATTTTACACAGATGTACGTATTTGCTGGTATTCCTCAATATTCAAGAGCAATCCATAGCCTGTATTGATTGGTCGAGTCATATAGTCCTGCTTAAAATTTAGAAAAACCTGGTGCTCATCGCGAGATGTTTCATAGTACTTGGAAAGAATCATTCGTAGTATAAAAACTTGATCATAGTTACTGACCGATTTGGACGAAATCCTACTTGGTAGTCACCGATAATTTCCTCGGTTAGAGGAGTAATTCTTACCAAACTATGTACCACAGTAGTTTGTATGCTGTGAAGAGCTATACCGTGAATATTGGGCATAACGCGAACACTTTCTTTTCTTCAGCCATAACTTAATTTTTCATGTCCATGGTGAATTGAGTGAAAAAACATCTCTGCTGTTTGTATTTGAGGATTTTCAAATACAGTTTGTGCTACATATGAAAACTGTCTGGTGACTGCTTTAAAGAAACCACGCAAATTGCGCTCATTGTTCTTATTATACTCTTAAGACTTCCCACCATTCGCGCTTCTTTTGTCTACAAATTAGCTTACCTGTCCTCCTAGCAAGAAATGCTTTATTTCTCCTTGCGATTGCAAACCGAGTTTGCGCTTCATTATGGGCTATATTTCGTTGCAAGACGACACTCTTCATTAAACCAATCGATCACCGGCTGTTCAATACTTCACAGACAGCGTTCATTTCATCAGACTGGTAATTAGATCGCAAAAAGCTATTGCTGACAATATCTTGATATTTTTGTTGCGTTTCTAGATTTATCAGACCTTCACAGAAGAATCGCGTTGTATATTCTGCTGTCCTTGTACGAATTTTCCTGAATTGTACGAAAATTTCCATCGTAGCTTTGCAGTGGCCAGATAATCGTCACTGTGGCCAGATGATGTCGTTCTGATTTCTGCCAGCTCTGCAAGATTATCCTTATTATTGTCTTTACCCTGAAGTTGGCTCATATCAGTGGGCGCACAGACAATTGACAGGTTGACAAATCTCATGTGCAGGCGAAGCATTCGATTATCGACGGCTTGGAAGTCAAACACAGTATTTGTGGTCCAACCCATCTCCACTGTGTAGCAATGTATAGCATTGGAACACATGGTCTTCACTTTTAGGCCATCAAGTTTCTTGGAGAACTACGCGTTCCACTCATACTCCTTATCAGGGAACCTCCGTAATTTATCACAGTAGAGTCTTGAAAATCTCCTCGACCATTCTTTGCTCATATTTATATGTTTTGTGGACTTCATCAGGTGAATCATCAGGTCTTACTCTTCTTATTGGATTGTAGAATCTTTTACATTTCTGACTATTTTCAGTCATCTAACCAGCAGAGCACAAATAATGATAATCGTTTCCAAGTGATCAATTGTTTATCCGTATAAACCACTGTCTTCACGTGAAATAATCGTGAAGTGCCAATAAATTATCAATTATAAATGTGCTGCAGTGCATTTAAGTGGTTGAGGAATCAATATTTATATAAGTCAGAGGCTCCTTCATCTTTGACAAACGACTCCTTTACTTGGCATTTGCACAAACCTAAATCTTGAGAGTCCTCAGCTTCTTGGTCTAGGATACACATTCCCATCAATATGTGATGTTCATTGTTGTTCCTATTTAAGCTGAAACTGAAATTTAACCTTTGTATCATGATAAAGATTTAGAAGAATATAGACAGTTGGGTGATATCTAGACAAGTTCTCTTAAATAATCAATTCGTTACGCTTGTGCGTCCTATATAAAAGATAGACAGTCAATCACTTAACTAATCAATCAATCATTTGTTATATGTAGATTTTCGATATAAGCGATAAATTCGATATCGATGACTACACATTACGAGTACATCAAAAACACCGCCAATAAATCAACAAACTTTTAAGCCAATCAATAAATCATCATTGTCTGGGATTTATGTCAAATAGGTTTTAGCCACTAAATACACAATTAAATGCCAAAACTAATTAAATAATCGCGTTGTCTAATCGCGCGCCGCAAATTACCTCATAATAATCGCTAATAATAGTGACCTTTATAAAACGGAAATTTTGCTCTCCGCTCATTGCAAATTCTACACAAATATATTTTTTGTTTGGAGACAAACTAACACCTGACTTTTATGTTTTGTTTATTTATGATTATCAATGGTTTGAGATTTGAGTAAGAGAAGAGAAATTTGTTTACAAAACGAGGAAGAAAGTGATGATATAAAATCGAAAAGAAAATAGTGAGAGGAGACTAACGTTTAACTGTACAATGTCAATATTTGTGGAGAAATTAAGAAATTTTATTTTTTTATGTATGACACTGTTCCAGTGGTGTTCTGCTCATTCCCTCACTCGGTTTACCGTAATAAACTGCACGCCACCTCGTGTCTCCACCACTGCTGTAATAATAATTTCTCCAAAACGATAGTATTTTGTTTTTTTAAAGCGATTCGTGTATGAATCCAATTAAACCCAACAACAACAAACTACGAAATTCCATGACAAAAATATTTTGCTCTCGCTTGTCTGTTTTTTTTGTACATACATTTTTGTTTTTGTGTATGGTTGGCTCAGTCTCTCTCTCTTGAACAGTATGATCTCTCTAAAACGTTTGTTTTGTTTTTTGTTGAAGAATGAAGAAAATGAAATTTGAGTTTAGTTATTTTTGAAAAGCGTACTGTGTAGGTGTATGTGCAGATTTTTACTGAATTGTTCGGTTTGATTGCGGAAATATATTGTAACCCATTTAAGCGAAAATTTGCGTGAGAAAATATTAAGAATGTGGGTGAACATTTTAGTGATTCAAAGTGAGTGTGTTTATTATGGTTGAAAGTGTCGTGATTAAAGTGAAATAGTATAAAACAAGTTCTTAGGTTATAAGAATACATATAGTGTAAGAGCCTACGTGTAATTAAGTTATAAAATCTCAGCTGGGTTTCTTGGTGATTTAAGTGTTTTTGGTTTAAGATTTAAACTTGGTGATACTTAATTAAACGAACGTCATTTTTAAACAAATCCAATTGGATATTGGCATTCGAATTGGATTATTGATCGGATTACTACGTACCTGTGGGTGATATAGTTGATATACACCCAAATGTAAGTGTGTTCCTATTTATCCGGAGATCATGATCTCCATATAAAATATCTGTTGACAAATTGTTTATCGGTAGTTAAGGTTATCAGCTAATCCCCTGATGATCTTAAGCTCTTTATTGATAAGATGTGTTTGTGTACTGTTATATAAATCGTAAGACGTCACTAATCCTTTGAGACATTGATGGGGTACAAAAAACTACGACTTTCGCTGTATTTAATTAGCATTAATTAAGTAAAAGCAAATAGACTGGTCGAAATGATATTTCTGGGTTAACCAAAATTGTATTGTTCATCGATTTCGATCGCGATGAGTTCATCGATTATCACGGGGTCAATTGTGAGACTTTCATTTTATAGAGCGAGCACTATATTTGAAATGGTCTTGAACTAGAATAAGTATTGCATTAAATATTTTAATCACGTTTCACGGTTGATTCATTTGGATTTTGATCTTGCGAGTTCATAACCTGTGAAACAACTGTCTGACAATGATAAGAGGTTGCCAAAGCAAAACAAACATAATACTTAGACAAAATGCATAATGACTTTCGTAGAAAAGCATTATTTTGCTTTGAATCAGCATTTTTTAATTAAAGAAATAAGTTTATTTGCAGCTTACTTTCATCTCGTTACCAAGACGTAAAGGTAACATGGTTTATTATTACGTAAAAACAATCAAGTTGTATTAGTAAACTCTTAAAGTAATCATACTAAGAAATGTGCTTTTCTGAATTTTACTCGATATAAATAAACTCAAATGATAAAAGATTAAGAGGTGAAAGATCTAGTGACAATTGAGTCCAATTTCTCTGGTTCAGAGTCTTTATTTGAATATAAACGTTTGATTTGCATCCTGACAGTGGTTTCAAATTGTGTGGATCTCAAATAAGATATTCGCATGAACCCCATAATAATTAAAAATGGCGGTATTCCAGTCTTAAATGCCCCAAAAGAGAGCCCACGCTCAACCCACATTCTCACATATATTGAGTAATATTGGCACATTAAAACACCCAATCGTGATTTTTGAGAGTCGTATTTGAGGCCCTCAAATTACAGAGTAAGCACACTACTTTGGTGACACACTACTACAGGGTGACATTAGTTGGAACAAACGTGATATGATTTGGCCTTTACATATAATTCATGTTCCTAAATATAAATTACGTGTGTTGCAATATTTTCATCAGAAAATTGTTCATGTAGCAGGTACGAACATTTCTAAGATCATTTTTCATCTAAATAAAAAAATGACACTATATGAAGAACTTTTTTAACATTTAAACGTGATGTCTTTGTTTGAGGTTGAAAAGCGCTGAAAAGTTGATATCTTCTCACAGTATTATCACCTATCATCGAATCCCAAGCCCAGCAAGGTTTTGCAGTAACTGATAAAATTTGCACCAAAACCTCAACTTTATACTCCATATATTGGCAGATTATTTCCCAATGTTATATTGTTAACAAACTAACTACCTAAATTATGAATAATTACCTATAATTTGAAGTTGTCCTTATACTTTATAATTTATTTGAAGATGCTATCACAAGGAATCGAGCTACAATAAGTATTATCTATACTAGAAAAATCTCAAAACCTAAACCTTTTAGGCTCCAGGCGAGAGTTTACAATTAGTAGAGAAAACTAAAAGGTCAGGATGCTATCATGACCTTTAATTTTTTTCTACTAATTGTTACTCTCGCCTGGAGCCTTTAAGGTTTAGTTTTAGGGATTTTGTAGTAAAGATGATTCTAATTTAGCACTAGTTTGTAACTCGATTCCTTGGGGTAGAATTTTATCTCTTGATTCCTCTACAAGCCAAATCTAGCTTTTCAATGCATTTATTATTTCGGTTATTGATAGTTGTGTTCATCTAAGATCAGTTATAATTAAATCTTCTCCATAGATGTCTGAGGAAATTATGGATACAATCAAACTTAGGATAGATAAATTTCGCTTATGGAAAAGATCCTGAATATATAAATTCTTATTTTATTAGCTCGAATCCAACTTTGGTTAGTCCTATTGTTGATCTTATATACTAAGAGTGTTCTAATCCTTTTTCATTTTCAAACATTTCATATGAGGAGTTACAGTCTGCTATTTAGCAATTTAAATCAAAACCTTCTGGTCTTGATAGAGTTAGTTTAAAATTGGTGAAAGGAATCCTGTGGCACTATTTTCGTAATTCCCTGGGAATAGGAAATTATGGAAAGATTTTATATGTAATTTCTGTTCAAATATATTTTTAATGGCCTACTGACGAAAGAAGTTCGATGTAAATATTATAAATTGGAATAGTTTTTCCATACTAAATTTGTAAGGGAAAATTATTCCCAATTAAACAATAACTTTTTACTTCAGTACTTATGCCAGAAAAAAATATCAAAACTCAAATTACTTATATATAAATTATAAAATCATTCCCCAATTCCCTATTCCCGGGGAATTACCAGAATAGTGCCACTGAAGTCTCAAAATATTTATTACACATTTTTAATTTTATCTTAACTTCTTCGTTTTCCGAGCAATGTAAACTCAGTAAAATACTACCAATCCCAAAAATTAGCAATCCTGTTGAGATATCCCAGTTAAGACCTGTCAGTATTTTAAGTTTCATTTTCAAAGCCTTTGAGATAATAGAAAAAAATCATCTTCAGTTCCACATAATTAATAATAGTTAAAAGACATTGATTTAATCTGGGCAGAAAGTTCCATGAAATAAATATTGCATTATTGAATATCAGTGATGATATTCGGTGTAGTATGGATAACAGGGAATTGACTTCTTCAAAGGCCTTTGATTCTTTGAATCACAACATTCTTTATAATAAGCTAATCACACAGTTTAAATTTTGCCTTTCGGCTGCTAGAATAGTTATAAATTATTTATCAGATCGTTTACAGACAGTTTATTTTAGTTGTTTTATTCTAATTTTCTTCCAGTTACTTCAGGTTTTCCTCAAGATGAGGTACTTTATCTTTTATTATGTTCTATGTACATTAATGACATAGAATCCTCGTTTCATCATTGCTTGTTTCACATTTTCTCTGATGATATCAGAAAAATAGGACTATTCTCAAAAGTTGTTTCAATGCTTGCACTCGTTTTATTTTTGGAATAAGAAAATTTCACGATATTTCACCCTATACAACTTGTTTTTGGTTCTCGTTCATGAATGGCTAGCAAAGAATGGCTTGCTAGAATGGCAATATCTTAATTAGTTTAAAGGTAATTGTAAAGTTTTTTTTAAATATTGTCTGCTCCCTGCTGCTCAACCCATTGTAAATAAGCTTGTACTTAAAATGGGATGTGTTGACTTTTTGGTGTTAACTTTTTGCAGCTAACAATTCAAGAGTTTATACAATTCAAGGCTTTATGCCCAATGGAAGTTATACATTTTCAACATGTTGCATCCATATGCACTTTTCCTTCTGAATCCAAATTATAAGCAACATATAAATAAAAACAAAATTTCAGTGTGATTGGGGTCATTGTATACCCGGTTTACTTAACCATCTCTTAAGGATATTGGATAGGATTGCAGCAGACTTGACCCGGTTAGAAACTCCTAAGTATTTTAAACAGCTTCCCATTCTTTGTTACCGTAAAACTAACTCATATTTATAATGAATTTTGAACACAACTATGAATTTCTGAAGGTGTGCAAAATAAATGAACTGAACCATCGCCCAGTCGCTAATGTTTTTTACAGATCTATGAAATGCACATATGATTATTTGGTAGATCGGAATGCCACGATGCGCAAACACCGCTGATATTTTCTGCTGTACCGAACAACAATAACTCATTAAGCAAAATAATTCGTCGATATTTGGCCATCCATCGTCCTGTACGTTATGTGACCTTTCTTGTACAGATTTATGCATACAGAAGGCGACAACACACGATAAAAAATCTAGGTTAAATCAGCAAACACATGCGGCATCGTAACTTTTATTTATTTACTAACAACAATTTCGTATTGTATTGAACAGTACATCCTATTTTGAGCTTTAAGCTCATTCGTAATAGAATGTACTGTTAATATTCTAAATATTCAAAACAAATGGGCCTTAAACCTTCCATATCACTTTCACTGCATTGATATTAGTCATTGATACTAGCAGCTCGAGCTCACTTTTTGATTCATTCTTTAAACTGATGTTTAAAATTTTGCTGCGGTTGTACATTTTCAAACGACCGGCATGGTGGAATGTTACTGAGTGATATTACTGAGACGCGATTCAATTGGGACTGTCAAATATTTTTTGAATGCTGGAGTACATTACATTATTTTTGTAGGTAAAACTTGGTTGTTTACTAACGTTTCGATTTACTTTTCAACCAAATTTAGCGTAGTAGATTCAAAATAAGATATTCCTTTATGCGAAAACTTAACTCATTTTGATAGCTCTCCTGTAAGGTTTTATAGTGTGATTTGGTACTGAACAAATTTGGTAACTACTTATATGATAATATATTTATTGAGTTTAGCTTCGAAATGAAACACTAACCATGAAACCATTGAAATAAACAAATGAGCTTTCTGAACCTGTTAATACGATCATCCAACGTAAAATCACAAAATTATACGAATACGCAAATTCCATCGTACTATAAATACGATATACCGCGCACATATTTTCCTGCGTGTCTGAAGAATAAATAATACGCACCGACAAAAAAACTCGTTAAAATTTTCTTCCAAAAGCGTTGAATAAAAGAAAACTGTTTCCAAAAAAAAAATATTATTCAACAAGCTACAAAAAATAAATTTTAATTTATAATCTGAAAGATGATGATGGATGTATAAAATTTAAATTCATTCTACTCGATGTCTTGTATATATACTAAGCTATTTATTTATCTATATATGTACATAAAATAAGACAAACCATTCCTATACCACCTTCGATCGATAAATTTACTTAGTTTGTGTCTTAATATTTAAGATATGAGTACAGCAGGAAAATTATTCTTTTTTAACTTGTTGATTTTTCGTTGTTGGTATATAGACAAAAAATTTAAGAACGATAAAACATAAACAATGTGATAAGAATGGAAAACTTGTTGCTATCAAATTTTCGTGAAAAACGGAAGGAAAATTAATTCTAATCGAGAAAATTTACTTTTATTTTATTCTTTGTTTAATGATTGTGAATAAGGTTCTTGAATATATATTAGATAACGTTTTTTTTGTCTTGTAGAGTAGTGAAAATCCCATATCACACACTTTTCACAATAATAATAATAATAAGTAATATATACAGACTTTGTAAACGCACACTTTTCCCCAAAGACTCGATATAATTTCCAATCATATACATCAAACTTCTTTTGAACTTTTCCATAGATATGATAAGGAGAGAGTATATCTGTAGATACGTAGCCCGTTGTATTTCATAAATATATTTCTTGGGAAAAATAAACATAAATTTTCATTTCAAATATGAAAGAACATTTTTGTTGGAAAATGTACCCTTTTAGCATTCTGTTTTTAAATAAAAACCCATTTTCATATACTAAAGATCATGTCAATTTATTTTATTTGAAAAAAAATGTCAATTTTGAATATTAAGAAGGTAAACAAGTTAATTTGTCTGCAGTGTCTCTACAGTGCGTCATATCATTTCAGAATTCACAGAATTTCTTACACCGACATATTATTATTTTTTTTACAATATGATCAGAATATAATTGATGACATTAAACAATGGTTTATTAATTTGTAAACTATAGCGTATAAATATATAAGTATTTCAAGGTCATGCTTAATTCTTGTTGGTTATACGTCGTTATGTTATAAAATAGTATCATTTCACCTGTGGATCCTGTGATTGTTTTTCTGCTCAAAAGCTTGTTAAAATAGTTTAAGTACATATAATTTAAAAAATGTTGAACCCTAGTAGTCTAAACATAAAATTGTCTAAATGTGCAAACATTACAACATAATGGTATGGTATCTAGCTTCTGTGATGAAAATGATTAAAATTCATGAGACAAATCCTTCTTGTATTCTTGAGCTTACTTAAGTATGATTTCGATAAGCCGGTTTTAAATAACTATTGTAGTGTTTTACGATGACTGATCTATACACCACAGCCATCTTTAATAGTGCTGTTAGTGAGTTCAATAATATTGGTTAAAGATCTTCTATATTGGCCTGATTATACGTCGATACGTTCATTTATGCTCTTCATAAATAACGAATAACCAGTTCAGTGCAAGATGAATATCTTCAGCTTCAATTAGTGGTAAATTTTATTTAAAAAGTTGAGCAAACAAATTGATTTAAAGTAGCCCTAGAAAACTATCAAATACAAATCTTAATTTGTGTATGAAATGTGCTATAAAGATGACCTTAACAGTCAAGCTGCAGTAAATTCTGTAAGTTATGCTAACAAATTTTGTAAATCAAGTCTAAGATTGAATTTTTACCTAATGCATCAGTTGATCGTGATGTGCTTATTTGATAAAGGGATTAAAAATACGCAGCATATAAATTTATGATACACTGTTGGTCATTTGATTGATTAGTTTTATATAATATATGGAGGAAAGATAATCTTTTATGTGACATTATTCTATGCGACATAATTTTTGTATTTTACTTCAAAATAATGTTTATACAATACAAGATGAAATGAGGTTTTGTTGTTCTCAGCATCGTTTCATTTCAGATATTCTTCTTGTTTTTTGCGATGTTCAGAGTGTTGTATAGGTTTACAGTGTCCTATTGTCTCCGGAATATAATTATATCACACGTTTAACTTGATAAAATTGCTCTAGATTCATATGGGTAGATCGGTTTTTGCTAGTTCATCTTTCAAGACAATGATATTAAAGCGCAATTCTAAGGATTGCAAATTTTGACGAAAATAAAAGAAACGGAATTCGAAATTCGCATTTAAGCATTCTCGGAATTCGATCGAATTTCGAAATATTTCTTCTGATCAATATTAATACCATTACTTGTATAAAAATTCAGTTAGTACTTAGTGCAGACAATCAATGTTTTAAAATGGTGTATTATTGTTTTGTTTGCTTAAAATATGCTTTAAGAAAACAGAGATCACAAAATACTACGCCACCTAGTTTCGATCGAACCTTTGTACAAAAGGTATCAGCAACTTAGAGACCTTGTTCGGACTCTACGCTCGTTGGTGGAATCGAAATCAAAAAAAAGAGTATACGGACTCTAAAATATTTCTTCGTGCGCCGTTCGCTTCAAAGAATTTCATTGAAATTTAAATTTTAAAATTCAGCTCCGATTTGTTGCTAGCTGAGTTGAGCCGAAAGACGATATGTTCGATGACAAATTCGAATTAATTTGGTTATCCATCTTTTGCTTTAATGACTCGGACTGCGCGTTGTAATTCGTGATTCAAATACTTATTCTAAATTGTCAGATTCTGACGAATTTTCCATAATTGTGATGAATATCTTTGTGAAAAGGTTTCAATAACTTTGACTATTATATTTTTAAATGGTCTGGTGAAAGAGGCATCAGTACTTATTCCACCATTTTGAAAATGCTGAAGAGAACCTGGTACATTTGTGCGTCTTTGGCTTATTCGTTCTTTTAAAGCGTGTTTCAATTTGAGTGAGAGTTCATCAGATCCGAAGTTCTCAAGCATAAGAGATAGTACCGCAGAAAGCAGAAAGAAAATTTGCGTCCTCTCGACAGAGGGGTCAACAGTAAGCTTAACTAGGAGAAGTGCAGAAATGATGTTATTTCAACATCTGTAGTAAAAATATCAGATGAGATGTCAATCAAAGCTTTTCTTAAACAGCTTTTTAGTTGATTAAATCTTGAAAGAATTTGGACTAAGCTATTCCATCTAGTTCTAGTGTCCATAATAAAAAAAGTTAAGTTGTTGTGGCTGCTATCGCACACTTAGACCAAATTTGATCCGTTGTGATACCACTCTATACGGCTATAGGTCCGACCCTTTTCGTAGAACCATCTACGCATTGCATAGCTTCATGTCAGGCCTATAGTACTGACCTGGAAGATGGGTCGACCCAAGGATTCTAAACACGACAGAGGATCCAGATATGTTCATTTTTCACCACCGATCGCACCGCCCAAACGATCGAAGGTGAAAAACCCATTTTGCATCCTGCCTCGAATCGGATTCGAACCCGGTACCTCCCGCTCCAACTGCCGCAGCTTTAACCACCTGGGTGGTGAGTGTCCATAATAAGTTTCAATTCTTTTTGAAATTTTTTTAACAAAAATTTGAAGAATATCATCCGATTTTCTCAAACAATGGTATTGGTTTACAATCAAAATTTCTCAATTTCTGATGATCAAACTCAATCAAAATTCTTCAATTACCACAACATGCTCTTATTCAGCTTCATTATCAATTTATACAATCAAGCCACCGCAATGTTCGTCTACGTACTCCTAATCCTTTGATTCCGTTGTCACTTTCTGCTTTTCTCCACTAACATTTTCTGTTTTATATGCTCCAATTCAGCTAACTGAATCGCGAGTGCGAAGCATAACTACTGATAACATGGAAAAACCATCAAAATGCTTTTTCATAAATGCTGCTCCATCAGTTGTTATGGACATAATATCTTTACCGAAATTTAGAATGTTGTTTTGCAATGTGGTTTCCAGTGCCGCAGCGTATTTGCAAGGAAACGTGTTTCAATGGAAAGTGGTTCTAAGTTCCAGAACTTTTCCTTCGAATGGTCATTCACATTCAAACAGCATCGATATCTTGATGATGTCCATTGATCTGAAAGTTAAGCAGCAAAACCGTGTTCCATTTTTCAGTACTGCAACATTTTGCATGGACATAATCTCGACGACTTCTAGCCAAAACAATTCGGAATTTGCCATGAATATTTCGGAATTCGAAATTATATTTATATGGACGAATTTCGAAATTATATTTATATGGACGAATTTCGAAATTCTCGAATTTCAAAATTCGCTACGCAATTCCTCCCTATGCTATATGACGAAAAATGTGTTGTTAAAGTTATATTTCAACTAATTTAATTTAATCAATAACTATTCGATGAACTGAACAGTACATCATAGAAGAATTAAAATTGAATGCCGTATAACGACCTCAATTAAGATCTCATTTTAATGATATAATCCATCGAATTTTCTTAGTATAGAATGATTATGTTTATAGATTTAGAAAAGTAACTCGAAGATTCGGTTAGGTTAGGGGATACTGAGGAACCGGATAGAAACATTTTGATTCGTATACCACGTATTTTTTCATTTCTCTTTCTATTAGAACCATGTCCATCCTTTAGGAGGCGTGCTCCAAATTATATTCTTTTTCTTCACGCATACATATTTCTGCTCCCTCTATATGTTCACAGCTAAAACAATAATCATGTGAGGAGACTCGTCTAGTATCGTCGAACCAATATTAGTTGTCACGATCTAAATTGTGTCTACTTGTCTATAGTGATATTAGAAACGAGTTGCATTTCATCCATCTTCATTCACAGATCTAGTAACTTCCTCCAAAAACAATATTTTTTATCTGGCCTCACTAGAGATCCATGGCATCTATAACAGGTGAATTTGAACTGATTTGCCATCTCGTCTATAGACAGTCGACGTAAGTAATTAGAGCTTTTATTCAAAACTTTTAATTTGTCAGCGAGTAATTACAGAATGTCATAGCAATTTGTATCCAGTTCTTCTTTCCCATCCAACTGAGTATGTAAAAATCATTTATTTACGTAATAATCCAATTAAATAATGAAATTGAGCGCAAAAGTTTCTAATTAACTTTCGATCGAATTGTTGCGTATCGAGATCGCTGTAATGATCCATATATATTTCACTTTTTGTTAATAATGCCACATCAATATTCATAATTGCCAATCTAAACAATTAAATTATTCCAAAACTCTTACTTTTCGCGATCGATCGATCAAGTTTAGTTACAAAGGTGAAATTTCGCATTATATAACAGCATTGCACCACATTCGGCGACAAAATGTCAACAATTAAAACACATAAGCTAACGATTGCATATTTCTAAGAACCGCATTTTTGGTTCCGTAAATATATGTTTAAGTTTTTTATATTTGTAACCAAAAACCAAATCACCAATTCCAAATTAAGTTACACATATAATTAATAATTAAATTAATCGCGAATTTTTAATTTGTTGCCTTATTTATTTTAGCGTCACGCATGTGTACGCGACACTCTTCCTCGTACAACCACATACATACTTATTTATGTATGGACGTTAATTTCTTACAGTTCAACAACATATTCGCGATTTAACCCAGATTTTAATTTATTTCACATCAAATCATCATTATTTTTAATTTTAGATTTAAATTTTTTAATTAACTAACTCGAAACGAGTAAAAAACCGAAACAAGTGAAATAAAAAGTTTTTAATCGTGAAAGTGTTAGATGGATGAATTAAAAAAATAACAAATAAAAATTTCCATTAAAAATGAAAAGTGAATTATTATAAATTAAAATTATAATTAGAAAAAATAAATTATTTGTTAAAATGTTAAAAATACAAATGCTGGAGCAAATTGTCACAAACGAAAATTGTGGCGAACAGCAGCAAAATCAAAAGGAGCCATCTTCCCAACAGGCACGTAATGGGCAGACGACGACATCAACGATTCAACAACAAAATGGGTTCGTTAATTTATTTTCAGTTAATTGGTTTAAGTATACTTACACTCATCGGTTCCACTCGATCGCTATTTATTATTACAAATATATTTGTTCACTTAAATGACTTAATTGTTGGACTAAAATCCATAAGTATGCTCGCTATGTTGTGTGTGCAACATAAATATAAAATATAAAAGTTAAATTGAGTGGAATTATTAAAATTTGTTCCAGATTGTTTGTCTTGGATTTATCGAAAAAAATAAAATATGTTTTTAATTTTTTATGTAAAGTGAGGGTGGAGAATTATGAATTTATGATATAATTTCTTGTGGAATTTTTAGCGTTTTTATTAATATTTATTTTGTTGAACAGCTGTGATTTTTAATTTTTGTAATAAAATTGATAATTTAAGGCAAAATACTTTATTGTCACGCAGGAATATACAAGAGACAACATAGTTATATAAAATTTATAGTATTTATAGATTTTGTTATTTTTCCAAATTTCCAATTTTATTATTTATTGCTGTTAAAAAAAAAATTTATTATATAATATATCCGGGATTATTATCTTTTTAGCTGAAATACTACAAAGTTTGAAGTAGTCAGAAGCTTCCAGTTTCTTGAAACATCACCACTCTCAAATCAGGACGTTTTTCATTACATTAACCAATATAAATATCAAATCTGTTAAACTCTTACTGCGATGGTTACCCTCCAAATACCCTCCTCAAAATTGTATCACTTCTGTTTGGAAATATTCTGTGTTACAATGTTCAATTACTTAAGTAGGTATACCGGATTCGAATCCCAATAAGGTTGGGTGCAAAAGCGAGCTATTATCATTAAATATCTACGACTGCCTATTCGAGTACAAAACTCATGGGCTGATTAATATGCCGTCAGTACTAAAGGCTGGCATAGAAAAATGTAATGTGCAGATAGTCTATGTAAATCTGACCTAAGTATAGCCATATTTTATATAAAACGTTAAATTTTGAAAGGGTTTGGAAGAATTGGAAGTGCTTCGAAACTAAAGCAGATAGAAGCAGATAAATTGAACGAACTCAATTTTATTTTGATTTTATTTCAAGATATTACTATGCTAGCGCTTTTCTCTATATGGATGTGTAACGTGGAAACACATGCAGAAAATCGGAAGAAGACTCCAAGTGTTTGTGATGCCTTAGGTGATTGATCAAATGCTTCTGGCCAAATACGATCACAAATGAAGAATTACTGCGACAAACAAACCAAATGGAATTGAAAAGGAAATCAGGAAGCGGGAATGGAGATGGATAGGACACACACCGAGAAAGACACCAAATGACATAACCAGGATGTCCCTGGAATGGAATCCGCAAGGAAAAAGGAAAGTTGGAAGCTCAGCAGTGACTTGGAAAAGAACGGTGCTAACTGAAGCAAAACATCTTGGAAAAACATACGGAAACTAAAGACAATAGCCCCAAACAGAGTTCGATGGTCCAGTCTAGTAGACGCCCTATACTCCTAAGAATGGAGATAAAGGAAAAAATATATATAAAAAAAAAGAAAACTGCGTTTCCCTCTATTGTACTGATTACTATACACATACTCAAGTTTTGTTGTTTATTCTACTAGATTTTTAGTATTGGGCATAATGACCCCCCAGCTTAGATGATGGGCATGTAGGAATGATTTCTAAGCAAATTACGTGAAACGCAATATCTATTTCACTTTTTGACTTACTAATATATTGCCTTACTTATGATTTACTTATATATTCTGTTAAGTTAGTTGATTTGCTGCTTCTGATATAGTAAGCTTACGATCCCGGATCAATTAACTCTCGTAGTAATCTTTCACTGTTAAGATGTCCTTTGTATTTCTTATTGCTGTTGCCAGTAGTACGTCCAACGATATGTCAAATTAAGATAATTTTTTTGATGAATTAAGGAACGATCTGAATCATGACCAAGATTTATGTTATCCATTCTAAAGCCCATTTTCCTTCACTCTTTCACAGTGAGATAGCCGTTTCACCGGACCATATCAATGATTTCAAGTCCATCCAATTCTAGCTATAAAAAGTCTTTGAATATAGCACGATAGCGAACTCCATTTAACGTTACAAGGCGATTATTTTCACCAACGATAAATATGGTCCAATATTTATGGTTGTAATGGAGTCTCTTGATGCAGATATGAGTTTGTTGGTGTGCAATATCGCAATTTTGCTTCCGGACAAAGCCATTAAACCAAAAATATGCACAATCGGAGAAGTGTTGGCGCTTACAAACTTCGACCGGTAGTTTATATTTTGACTCGAATTTATTAACACTATAGCACGCACAGCCTAATCTGGTGGAAGATTATTAAACCGAAAATTGGAGTAAGTGCTCTTAACGTTGTTTGTTCGTAAATGTTACTTTAATGATAATTTTGCCCGACGTTTGACGTTAACAGATAATTAAAAACTTTCAAGTATGAAGGATAATTTTTCTCGGTGTACTTTAATTCCAAAAAAGTTAACTATTCTGTCATTGAGTTAATCGTGGTATTTACTTGTAAAACAGGTGATGGTAATGTTGTTCTTTATTTAGCGGCTACGATGCAGTCATTCCATCTAGGTTAACGATGTGGATTTTATCGATCGTGTTTGTTTTGTTCGAAAGATAGCTAGGCTTCATATACAAACAACAGAGTAAAATGATTAAGTTTGTCTTGATTGGATGGAGATAACTCTTTGCGGTTGAGCCGCAATTTTACATTATTCTTAAAAGTGTGGTTAGATACTCGTGTATAAAATTTTCTTATTAAAATCAAAAACCATAATCTATTAATAGATTAGCGTATGGTTATGTTATAATACAAATAATAAACAGTACACGTGTCTTACATAATTTACATATTTGTATATATAATTGTTCTATAAATTAAATAACATTATTCAAGTTCGTGATCTTCTACCCTTAAACATTAATTTTTTGTGGAGCCTCTTCAAATTCTAACCTCTGTTAAATTTTCTTGAGAATTAAACTTAAAAGTTTTCACCAAAGTTTATATTTATGTATGTTTATGTACGAGTGTATATAACTAATGTACTTTGATAACGAAAAATAAATTAATTGAGGAATTTTTTTTTATAATTATATTTCTTATCATTTTGTTTACTTACTTACTTTTATTTTTTTTAAAGTTAATTTTTAATTTAATTTTTAAATAATTGTATTGTTGTTGTCGAACACAATATAAAATATGTATTATGTATATTATGTATTTAAAAGTGGGGCACGTGAAATAATTCGAAAAAAAAAGAATTTTTTGTGAATAGACAAAAAATACGATACCAAAATTATTTGTAAGCTTATTAACTTCACTTTCAAATATGGCTTTGACAGAGGTGAATTTTTCTATGTTAAATATCAGGCCTTATGTATGCTACAGTCGCATACTCGCATATAAAGATAGAAGGAAATGGAAAGGTTTTGGGAAATAATTGAACAATACGTGCACGATGTAACAATTCAAAACTGTTTTTAATATCTCATGGACATATATATATATATGTATATATATATATATATATATATATATATATATATATATATATATATATATACATATATATATATATATATATATATATATATATATATATATATATATATATATATATATATATATATATATATATATATATATATATATATATATATATATATATATCGACTAACACAAATCATTTTTGGAATAAGGAAATAAAAGAAAGATGTTAATTTTAAATGGAAAGCTCATTCCAACACACATCAAACTGTGAATCAAATAATATGTTTCGTAAACCAACCAATTATATAAAACCAATCGTTTCGAACTTATGTTATCAATAAAGCGCTCGCGTCTTTTTATAAGTTGTTTTCACCGTTTTGGTTCTGCGGTATTGTGTTGTAAACAAAACAAAATATATACGCTTTTCTATTGTAATTTACAGTTGAATAGCCTTCAACCATTAATCACACCCATTATCCATAAATACTAATCCATAATATAAAGCAAACCTATTTAACCATCAATTAGAAACTTACAAATAATTCCATAATTTTTATTGTTGCTATATTAAAATATATATGAAAATCCATAAACGTATACAATAATAAAATAATTTTTTAAAATACATTTTAAGTGTTAAGAAAATAATTAAGAAATATAAGTATATATATAAATTTTAATTTATATTCAGTTATCGTCTTATGATCCAACAAAAGTAAAATACAAATTTCTTTTTCGTATATACATCCATTGTCATCATCGCAACATTGTGTATGTTTCAAATCATATTATTATTATTATTACTTTTGAATTTTCGACACGGAAAATCAAATTTTGTTGTTATTGTATTTTAATGCGTTATCAAACACAGTTAAAAGCATGGTTGGTTTGTTAAGCACTGATGAGATGATATAAACGATTTTCTCTAAATACCGCAGACGGTTCAGGTCGATGATCTTGGGATGAAAAGATTTCTAATTTTTTTACATCTTATTTGATTGACAAATTTTATCATCGACTCATAGGCAGATAATGTGTTTTATATAAATTATAAATTTCAAGCTGCGCAATGGAAGTAAGAATGGATATACCATATAAATGGAAATTATAACTTTGAAAAGTAAAATATATTCATGAATTTTAATGTTTTTCGTCTACCGAGTCGTTTGTATATTATAAATTGCTCAAAATGCGTATTGTATTCGTATATAATTGTACTGTACTCGTGTATAATTCTAAGTACGTATATATACGTTACTTATATATATTTTGATACATGCACGTAAATATAAAATTTCTTAAAAATATCTTACATTTATTTCAATACAACAAATCGCTAATTGATGTACATTAATTGAGTTTTAACAAGTTGTACCTTGAATATAATTTATTGTTTATTATTCGCTCTATTTACCGCAGTCGACTTTCAATTACAATTACCGAAAAAATATAATTATCGGTTGGAATGTAAATTGTTCAAATATATAAAAATTGTATATGCTTATATACTAGTTCTAACATAAATAAAAGATACGATTTGTATATCTTAAGATATATTATATACTTACAGGCCGTGGGTATAGTAATTACGTTTTCCGCGGTATTCGGTGGATACGAGGCTATGACTTGTATTGGTTTTAATGACTATTTCTTATTATTGAGTCATTCATTAAAGGCTGCAATTAAACTTATCTATAAAAAGGTAAATGTCACAATTATCGTATATGTTCCCTTTTATCGCCAGTGATTAACATCATTAGTAAATATTCACTAGAATGAGGCTGACAGTTGATAGATAACGTGACAAACTTCTTTGAGTTTTTATATCTTAAATTTATTTTACCCTTGGGTTGTTCAATTTAACCAACAATCTCCCATTTGTTTAATTTTTGACATTTGAACCGCAAAACGTTTCTTGAAAAAGAGAGCTTAAATAGCTTGAGTATAAAAACTATATGCAATTGGGCCAACGAAAATCATAATGGTCTGAAAAAGAGGTCAAGAAGGATGAGGAAATTTATTTAATTTTGAGATAGTAAGGCTTCCGAAATGTTTGATATTTGCCTATTTTACTTTTGTTTCTACTCCTTATCTTGTATGTTACAAAGCCAGCCTTAAACGTAACCCGAAACAATTTTGGAATTTTAGTCATGCTTTAATATTTAAAGTCTTGCTGCGCTAGTACTACATAACCTGACAATATTGGTCTTAATAAAGGTTCTAGCCCTTAATTCTTAATCAAATTATTTTATTTTTCACTTAAAGCATCAACTGGGTGTTATTTGCAACTTTTGATTTTTTAACTCTGGAATATTGCCTATACTAATTGGAAATCGGCGTATGTAAGTAGTTCTAATATTTAAAAAAATAACGTATAATCGAAAAGATAGGTCTCTTAAATGAGTTTACCAAAATATTCGAAAAAATGTTCACAGATTGTTGATACTATACTGCATCTTCAGTTTCTTATGCAGTTTTTATTGAAAAATGTCAACAAGTCTCAACAATTATGTAAGTGGTTAGGTCCAAATAACTTATAATAACTATAAGGGAAATCGCGTCGATTTCATGTGCCAACATGATATAATTTTGGAGAAGATTAAAAGATGGCACTAGTAGTAGTTGAACGAAATGTTTTCATTATTTAACTGTAGTTTTTTATATTCAACGAATTATTAACGAAACGAAAATTTAAAATTAAAAAAAAAATTTAATTTTATAATCGAAATTGGAAATTATAAATAATAAAAAATAAAAAAAACAAAATTTTGTTTTTTTTAAATTATATCATTTCATTCAAAAATTACTTCGCGTGCCATCTATGGTTCTCGTTAAAACGTATTGGAACGCCATCTAAGAATCTTCTCCGAAACTAATATTTAACGAAATCATACTGTCTTTGGCATTTACTATTGAAATTGACATGATTTCCCTTATAGTATTATAAGTTATTTGGTTAGGTCATACCTTTTGAAAGGAATATAAACAGTTAAATTTGACGGATTTATTTTAAAGTCAATTTTGCCACTATTAGAAAATCTTCATTAAGGATTATCAATATTATTTATTGTCTTAGTTTAGGGTTTCGATAAGTTGGTGCTGATGTGCACATAATAAATTAAGCATAACTATATGATATATAATACATATATGACGTTATAAAAACACTAAAATATTTGATGTTGTAATAATTATATAATGTTCACGAAGAAGACACAAGTTATTTTTAGCCACAGTTTAGTTTGTGTAGAACAAAAACCTGACATATAGGTATTACTTAAACCTCAAAGTTAACGTTTGATATACAAATCAATTTAAGTTACTCTGAGGCACATCAGTTTCTTGGTATATTTACTATAGATGTAGATCAGTTCATAACCGAACTTAGAGTGTGTTAGAATAGGTTCTCAAATTTAGAGTAATCTACTATGAATTACCAAACAAGCCGTCTATTGATACTCAAACGCTCACAATATGCTAAAAGACATGACAAATTTATCTTTCAGCACAATTACGTTTGGTAACATATTGCAAAAGTCGTCAAGAAAACTTTGAATGTGCTTCAATTCTACCCCATCCGCTGTATCACCAGACATTGCTCCTTCCGCTACTACCACCACTTATTCCGGTTATTGACACATGACCAAAAAAGGTAAATTATTAAATAGATAAAACAATTGTTTGATGGAAGTGTTCACGATTGAAAAGCACCGCTTAAACAGGATCGGAATGGACCGGAAGTGTTTTAAAACATTTAGCCGTTCGTACATCCCCCATATTCGTACCAACTCGTCAAAACTGCCCTTAACATTTAAAATTACAGAAAATTATATAGTTATTGTGCCCCTCTAGTGCCTTAAGACATTTAACAGAGCTTAATTTCCATATTTTAGTATTTTGTCATCACTCGCCGATATAAGTTGCCGACTGTCACTTGACCAAATAACATCCGCTTATGCCCAATTTGTATGCTCCTCAAATTTTTATTAATTTATCCGCTGAGGAGCTAGCCAACCATTGGGCTTAATTCAACCACCGAGACAGCGTTTTCGTATGACAGGCTTATGTAAATTTGAGTGTATAGTTTGGTTTCTAAAATTCTTAATTATTACTGGAATAGAAAATTAATACTGGAATTGTTATTGACTATTTTATGGTGGTAACTCACAACTGACGATGCTGAAGATTTGAGTGATGAATTCGTTTCGTTGTCGGGCCAGATGTTTTGCATTTGATTTGGTCCACTATGAACTGGTGTTCCCAGTCTGCTTGAATAAATTATTTCTGTCAAGCTACAATTGAACAATATTTTCAAAATGTGAGAAAAGCCCAATCTTATTTTAACTAAAAACTAAAACGTTGCTTACCAAATAAATCCAGATACAACTCATAATTTTTTGATTCATTATAAAACTTGTTAATTATTTTTGGAGTATCGTCCAAAATTGGGAAGCACAAACGTGTTTTCACTAAAGAAAACCAACACAATCTGACATGTAAAATTGCATTTCTAATAAATTTTCTAATAAAGTTTTCTAGTAACCAAGAATTTTGTTGATTTGAATACAATAATTTGGTTAAACTAAATATTTGGTTAAAACAAACAATTGTTGGTGAAAAACATGCTGTTATCAAGGTATATTTTACCAAAATTATTTTTCTTTTTACCAAAAATTATCTGACAAATAATTATTGTTTGGTCAATGTTACTAAAAACTTAGTTTACACTGCTAAATTATTTGGTCAAAACTACTAATTAATGAAAAAATTTGTTATTTTTAATATATTCGTAGGTTGTTTAACTATTTTTTTTTAGATTATTTAACCAAATTCACGTACCAATATTTTGGTTAACTAAATATTGATCAATTATTGATCAATTTTTATTTTTTAAAATAAAGTATAATATAGGTGAATATAACCAAAAAAATTGGTATTAAAGTAACCAAATTGTATATCACTAAGACCTTGGTCATAATATTTTTTCTGAGTGAAAGCTTTCAAATTATAAGAAAAAATTCAAATTATAGTTAATAATTTGTAACGCAATATGATAGATATAGTGATCAAGAAACGCGCGTACTGATTAAATTTACCCAATTTATTTTTGCTGCATTATAACAGCTTAATCCAGAAATAACTTCTCTGGGTTAAGCTGTTACAATGCCGCAAAAATAAATTAAAATTAAATTCCTGGTTACCTATGAAATAATGCATCGAATAAGTGTGAACTAGTAAGAAAGCACACCAACACTGAGGAGTTATTTAAGAAAAGTAGATTAAACGGCAGTTGAATATTGGAAATTGTTTAATTTTAAAAGGATTTTAATAGATTAAATAAATAAAAGAAATAAACTTCGGACAAGCAAAACAACAACTATGCAGAAAGAGCGTCGATTGGTCAATCAAAAATATGTGACAAAACTCATAAAATGGTTTTCATTCATCTTTGATAAACAATTATTGACGCAGAGCCTGGATAGCAAAAAATTACAGATATGTTCAACGAAATTTTAAGCACCCACAAAAGTTCCATGTTTTTTCTTTCAAAGAATGGAAGAATGGAAGATCTACATGCTTCACATAGAACTTATACCAAAATAGTTGGATGAAGTTGTTTAACTACAGGTAAACCTCGCTAAACGAAACAGTACGGTTCCTGGTAATGCTAATCTAAGCAAGGATTTCTTAATCGAATTTGGCTCCTATCTTGTATTATTCTCGATCTCGCATTTCGTTTATAACACATCATATTTTTTTGAATTGAATGAATCACAATGAACCTCTGTTTTCATTTTTAACGTTATCTCTAATCTCATATGTTTCATCCCTTTTTAAAAAACTTTCATTCAGAATGTGGAACCTTAAATCTTAAATCTTCATCATCTGTTACTGATTTAGAACGTGATTCTACCTCGAACATCGCCAATAAAAATTTCTGCGGGCTGTTTATTTAAAAATTATCGAATGAAACGCTACTCTTTCAATATCGGCTTACCTTGACATTACACTATATGGTTATGCTGCTAGTATATATTAAGTCAGCTACTTCGTCTACTACCTTGAGTCATAATTTACGACAAACATTGTGCTATTCTTGATCTGGTTCCACAGTCCCAATGTTATTTGTTGTATTCTTTCCATATTTCTATAATTGATAACTTTCCATTTTCATCACCCTCATTAAAAATAAATCGCTTAACTTCTCGTTAATAATTAGCTTTAAACGCAGCGATAACCAATGACCCATCGGTTGTATAAGACTGGAAAATCAAAAATAAATGGTGAAAGAAAGTCACCTGAATGTTTTCGTCAGTATTATCAAGCGATTGAGGATCATGTTTTATTCGTTATTCCGAGGTACGAATTCATTTAGTGAGGTTTTGTATCAAAAATTGATATTCTTAAACCCGAGCTTTTGCTAAGCAAGGGTTCCTTAAACGAGGTTTACCTGCATTTTTCCTAAAAACGTGAAGTATAGAAAATAATCATATATTAGCACGGAGAAAACATAAATTAAATCATAAAACAACATGTCAAAGCAATATGTAACCGAATTAAGCCAATATTTCATATATAGTTAATCTGATATTTTTAATTTAAGTGTGTATCAAACTTAATATGTTTTCTTTCCCACAGTTCTAATCGAAGATGATTGGAATGTTAAGAATTTATGTTTAGTCTGATGTTTAAATTTTACAATTCTGATATGCGATAGTAAATAATTTTTCGATTGCACGTTTTAAAACAGCTTATCTGAAATTTTTTACAACTTCACACGGTCAAAGTAATTCTTAAGATTTCTTAAGATTATTTCATTTAAAATGGTGTCAATATTTTAGAAGATGTTATGACTTTATTGCTTGTATACAAACAGTTTGATAATGACTATATTAGAAAACAAACAGAATCTTTAATTTGGTAACTATATATTGAGAACCTTTATTTGTTTTGACCTTGCTCCAATAACGACCCAAGTGTTATCAACTATATATACAAATATTCCTAAGTCAATAATCAAGCTATGGTGTGTTGGAATGCAAATAACCATATAATTTTGTTTATAAGCAAATAATTTTTAATGGATTTTTATTCATAATTTATAATATTTATTCAACAAAACATAACCTTCAAAAAATTATAGTTTATTTATGTATATAGTTTATAATAATATATACTAAAAATTATTTATTTTTTATGTAACTTTCTCTTTTAAATTTTATTTTTTAGTTTATCCGTAATTCATAATGCGCGCGATTTATCAATATATGTATGGTATGTTATGTCAAATTACAACATAACACATTTTCAACTGTTATGCGCTTATATGTTGATGTCATTCGGGTCTCTCTCTCTCTTGTATATATTAATGATGATGGATTATCTTAGCGATACGAGTATATACATATATTGATTTCTATATACGCGGTTTCCGCTTTATTTCACACAGAACTGTTCGTCGATCCAAAAAGTGGATTTGTTTGATTTGGAAAATTGATAACGCTCGCTTTACATGCAATGAAGATTGTGTAATGTTTTTTATTTTTTTAATACTTATACCATTATGGTTTGGAATACTATTTTTGGTTTTGAGTGATAGACATGCATGATTACGAAATATTTAAGTGAACCATTTTATTATATTTAAGTGGAGTTTTTTTTTAAATATATTTTTTCGAGTAAAGGTTGTAAGATTACTTATTCAAAATTGTATTGTTTTATTCATATATTAATGCGTGAATGACAAAACAACTCGATCTATATCAAATATCTTTGAAACTATGTTCTTATATATATATTCGAGAGACAATAGAATCTGAAGTTCACAAGATAATAAGACACACTAAAAAATGTTCCTTCCATTTAATGATGATATTTTCTGCTCCAACTGTTTGTGTTATGTTTCTAACGAAGCATTAAGTTACATGTTCAACATACACATATATACATATACGAGTACACAAAACAACCAGATAAAACAACTCATTAATCTCCAGAAAATCTTTTAATTTAGTTTTGTGTGAGCTGACAAATCAAATCTTTAAACGAAAAGAAATTCATTTTTTTAAGACGATGTATATAGGGTCGCAAAGAAGAAGTTAAAATTCATGAGAAATTTTGAATGACATAAATTTGTTTGGAGTGTTTTTAATATCCATATACATAATATAAGATGAATGTGGAGACTTTTTTTTATATATATATATATTAATACACGCACATATGATGTTGTGCTACGATGTCATTCAACTTGTTGAATACCACTTATATACGCGATTATAGTTTAAATCGTGGTTTTTATTTTAGCGCTCTGTTCAATTAACACAATAAGTTTTTAATGTCTCTCTAGTTTGGTTAGTAGCTCGCACTATAGAAATTAATTAGGTATAGATGGGTGTCTATAAATTATCTTAAGAGATTCATTAATTTTATTCTGTATTGAATTTTGTGTTTTGGTGACGTCATATATGATTTTTAGCAATTCATCAATCAATAAAATTATATATAAAATACTTTAAACTGCTACTCAGGTTTACTTAGTATATAAAACTAGAATATAAAACTTTTCAATGTGGTAAACCGTCAATCATCTTTGAAAGAACTCTTTATTTAAGTATGTACGAAATTGGAATTGCAATTAAATACTTAAGTACTTTATCTGCAGTAACCAATGATGTCATTTCGATGGCGATTTATTTAAGTCAATTTTCACCAAATTTTGTAAAATAACCTCTACCACAACTACCTAATGCATTACTTTTTCCCAAAGTCAAATCGTAGGCATACGGCTATAGCCCGATGCACGTTAACAGTAAAGTAGTGATAAGGTAAAAAAATGATCCACGAGTTCTGCACTCTTTAACAAAAAAAATCTTACATTTTTCTTCATAATTCGCTGATATCTCTATACTGATTTTATACCAGTTGAATAAAATAAAATAATCTATGGCTTAGAGACCGTAAACGGCCCTTACCGCGTCTCAAATAAGACCTTACGAACCAATTTTAACTATTGGTGCACATTGTAGGTGGTCAGCCCAACGAATGTTTTTACACACAAACGCGTTTTTATGTCATCCGGCTGCATGTTAATTTTTTGGTGAACGGCGGGAATCAAACTCGAGACCGCGGCGTGATGAGAAACTCTCTTAACCATTAAGGTACAACCGGCGACCACCATAATACCAGTTGAATATTTTACTAATATTTTTGATAACATGTAGACAAATGCCAAATGTGTGCCAAATACTGTCAAATTTGTTATACATTTAAAATAATCGGAATTTTTCTATCGGACGTCTCGTCGACAAGCCAAACATAAACAATAAATATTTTTAACAATTTCAACAATCTACACAATTCAACGAAATGGTGAATGAAAGTTTGACAGTGGTTGGCACCTTTTTGGCAGGAATACCATATACAAGGTGTGGATTGTTTTTTTATAAAACAGTCACAAAACTAGGTAATTCCAAACAAAGGCATTATTCATTGGGCTTGGATTGTTGTATAACCGTGGGAAAACAGTAGTTTTTCTATGTTTATATGCATCAATAACTACTATCTTAAAACTGTTAGCTCAATTAATTCCATTTGAAATGCACTCAATGCCATGGAAATATTAATTGCGTAGTACAAAAACTAAATCCAGTGTAGATTATAAGCTTTTTAAAATTTGTGAATTCAAATCCCTCTTGGATATTTTTCGCACTGTAGCACTTTTTTCTCTTGTTCGGAACACGACTCGATTTAAAAATTCTGCCTGGATAGCCCAATCACTTTCCCGAATATACAAAAAAATGATAACTGGGAAATTCTAACTGTTAGGAAATCAAATTCAAAGCTAATTTATTTAGTAAAAGATACAAGAGGTTTTTGTAAAGCTTTCTGATTCTGAATAGTATTTGAAGTGAGTTGTAATTTGAGAGTTGTTATCGGTTGTAATTCGCTATGCTGGTTTCGATCTGATGATTAAATAACTCGAAATGATTAAATCCATCTCATCAGGCATATTGTTCAGTCGTGACTCTAGCGAATTACAAGAACTTAACTATCCAAATATCGATTTTTAAATTGATTGATTGTCACGTGATGATAATTGTATTATTGCGAATTATTTCTGTTTTACATTACTTCCACCGCAAGTTAATTTTCACTCCGTTTTTTGAGCCAAATTCTATGCCGTAATTCGTTGGAGTGCCTGATTTCGCCCGCTTACTATTAGGTTGCGCCATGAAACGAGCCTCATTGCTTGCTGTACTTGTTGGTATCCGCATAACTTACTCTTTGTTGCTTTGGCTTTGCTGCAGAATTTTCTGAAAATATCTGAGCCTTGGAAGTGCGAAAAGGACAACCGTCACCAAAGAGTGAAGGCAGATAATTCCACATTGTGGGAAGTTAAAATTTGCCGTGTAAGGTTAGGCAGGAGGGTACCATGAAATTTTTGCAGGAAGGTTGTGTCAGAAGATCAATATCTTCTATGTGTATAAATGTTCCCTAAACTGAGCCGTTGGGGGCTGTAAAGCATGTAGCAATGTAAAGCGTGTAGCTTTATGATTTTGAATAATATAAATATCGATTTATTATTTTTTTGATTGTAGTGTAATGATAATTATATTTTTGCGAATTATTTGTGTTCGTATTAGATAAAGCTTCAAACTAATCCCATGATATTGAGGTGATCACTTAGGTGTTTGATTCTCAGATACTGAGAGATAACTTGGTCTTACCGCAATTGTGTAATTCTTATAAAGTGGAATGAAAACAGTGACACTGTTGTAGCAGTGATGAATCTGTACTCTTTTTGTATAGAGTTCAAAATCCTACTTATGTATAGTTCTCTGTTCTCTTGATAATTTCTTTCCGGGCTGTGACATAACTAATTAATTTGTCTGAATAAAATTTAAAGTTGTCTTTGTTGTAATTGTAAATATTTTACATCAAGTTGTATCCCTCCAGGTTAATTAAATACTTAACTCAACTAATACTTGATTTGAATGAATATATTTACATACAACGTGATATTATTGAAAATTCAACGGCTAGCACGGGTTAACTTGTATTTGTTATTCTTACACATATTATAATTATTGTGTAATACTTTTGTATGCCATTCCGTTTTTCCATGCACATCGAGTGTCGTTGCATTTGATGCATTAATCATGGTCAAAGACATATATAACTATATTTTTGAATTTAATTGGAAAAAATAGCATTTTATATTTTATATAACATAATGGAGTTGAATGCACGCTAAAACTATAATAAAATGAGGATATTGACCCAATCAATATAAAATACTAAACACAATTGACCTACATCATGACAATAGTGAAGTATTGATATGCCAAATATGTGTATACAATAACAAAAAAACGATCATACTTTAATGAAAACAATTACAAAAATTTAGTCACGTCTTGCAAGACAATGTTGCTGTTTGTAAGTTTTACTATTTTTTGTGTGACATAATAACACAAAGGTCTTGTACAAATACTCGCACACTTGCGGTACATTTGATCGCGAGTAAAAAATTGTACTCTCGCGGTGTATATATAAGTATATACTAAGTCTGGGTACATGCTATACAAACATTCCATAACAAATTTTGTTTTACAATTGACAAAGTGGAATGTATCAAATAAGTGCGCGATTTCTTAATAAGAAACATTTTCTTTTATAGCAAAAAAAAAATAAGTTTTGTGACATATTTTCATTACGTTTTTGGGTGTTTAAAAGAATTCTGTATGAAATTGTTCGTGCATAATATCAAGATATTAACGGTTGTGTATTTTGTATGAATGTATACACACATATATATATAAATAGATATGCGAGTGATCTACTTACGCACGCTGTTCAAATTTATATATAGACATTTAACAGACGACACATTGCAAAGTGGTTGTATTTCGGTTTCATTGAAATCGGTACATAAAAATGCAAATCACTAACACACGTCAAGCACACATTATAAATTTTAATATAATATTCTAATTTGTTTAAAACCACAGCCCAAACATAAATATGCTAATGCCAGAGTTCATTCAATTTTTTTTTTAGTGTAATCATAACAATCCTATTCGCACATGTTTTATGTGTATATACACAACATTACCCCAAACTGAGACCAAAGAAAATAATATGATTATTGTGGCGCACACATATGGTTAGTTCATAAAGGGTGAGACCAGATATATTAATTAATTACATAAATTTTGTCTGCATTGATAAAAGAATTATAAAGGCACCATATAGTTGGATGTCGTTTTGTATGTTTTGGATTTTATGAAGACGTGTGCACCGGATATGAGCATTCCTAATATGTTTGTTGAACTTCCGATATAAGCTATCTACATACCTACATACATATTTGTTTGCGGAATGAGTGTGTGTATATATACGCTTATTCACTCTAGTATATATATTATATGTATATTATATATATATATATATATATATATATATATATATATATATATATATATATATATATATATGTATATATATATATATATATATATATATATATATATATATATATATATATATATATATATAAACCATTGTTTCGACTTCGAAACTTCAGCTCCAGCCTCGAACTTTAGTTAGAATTCAAGAATTTAATTTCTGAATCCGAAACTCAAGTTCTGAATTTGGAACTGATGTTCCAGTTCAGGAAATGAAATCATATAATTAGATACCTTAAATGTACAAACGGTTTAGAATCAAACAGGATAGTTTTATGATCTAAGGTGATTCAAAGTCGTCCAATCATGGAAATGTATGAGCTTAAACTAGAATATGTGAGTTTAAATTCTGGTGAACTTGACTTTCGGAATTTAAGTTACAGATCCAAAATCTGCAGGTTCAGTCTAATATCAGGACTATCACTCCTTGCGTTGGAATTTAACGTTTCGCAATTTTTGTTGTTCTTTCAGAGTAGAGCTGAGCAGGAATAGTTATATTATTAGTGAGGATATACACCAAGCTGAAGCTGTTACTCAAGCTTAGTAACTAGAGTTCAGATATCGAAATTTTAGTTTCAATTTAAGACTTTAGTTTCGGATTCGGAATTTGAGTATAAAGTTTAGTTTATAACTTTTTTCGGTTAGTTTAAAAAGTCCGTTTAAGAAACGGAACTAAAGTTCTGAATTTAGAATATTTGACTCGTACTTTGGATTTCTAATACGGAATATAACTTGAATGTGGACTTGAACATATCATACTAGACGCCACAAACCAAAAATTTTGTTGGAGCCACATGAACTTAGTTTTAATTTTGGTGAACTCGATTTCTATAATTTTGAGTTTCTGTTCTAAAAACTGCAGGTTCAGCTTAATAACACTATCACTTTACGTTGTTTTATTTTCAGAGTTGGGATTTCTTAGATTCCGAAAGCAGAACTTTAGTCCTGCTTTCGGTATTTGACTTTCGGCTTCGGAACCTGAAATGTTAATTATAATTTATTTTTAAATCTAGATCTTTTGTTTCGGTAAGAAAATTTAACTTTAGTTCCATAACCGGAAGTAGAGTTTTATTTGAGCTTCGGCGTCGAAACTCTAGTTCCAAATTCGAATTTTTAGTGCCGGTTTATTTTTAGTCATGAATTTTCAGTTCTGAAACTCAATTTCTGAATGCGAAATCTCTTGTTCTGAATTTGGAACCCATGTTCCAGTTCAGAAATTGAATTCATATAATTACCATAAAATAACAGTAATATAAATAACGCATATATGTACAAACTAGGTTTAAAATTAGGTTAGTTTCATGGTCCTAGGCTTAGGTTTGAATGTTATCCAGTTCTGGCGGTTTGTGATTTCTAATAGAACTATATTCTATACAGTCCCAAAAATTTACATTATTTCATTAGAACAATAAATAGCTCGATACTAGGAAATTTATATGATTACCTTTTGGTTTAAACGTGGACTTGAACATGTCAGACTATAACTCGATTTTAAAAAATTGACTTCCAGTTTCAAAACTGCAGGTTCATTTTAAAAACAATATCACAGTTTGTGTTGTTAAATGTACTGAGTTGAGCTGAGCAGAATAAGTTATATTATTAGTAAGGGTACGTACTCCAAGCTTTAACTCAAGTTTAGGGATTAGAACTTGTTTTGAAATTTAAGTTCCATATCTATAACTCAAATTCTGGACATTGAGTCCTGGTTTAAGATTTTGAATTAATTTGCTGAAATTTAAGATCCAGTTTTGGAATTTGAGTTCCTTACTTAAGTTAAGCGAATTTACAACTTAAACTTTTGGAGTAGAAATTTAAGTTCCAGTTCATGAATTTTTCTTCGGATTCAGGAACATCAGGTCATCAACTCTCCAATTTAAGAACTCTAGTTTCAATTTAGTGCCTAGTTTTGCTTCTAGATCTCTAGTTCCGAATCCTGAGCTCAAGCTTCAGATCTGGAACTAAAGCTCCTAACTCAAAACTTACTCATGTGTGGTTTTATCAGATACATGTCCAATAAAACAATGTATATATATATATATATATATATATATATATATATATATATATATATATATATATATATATATATATATATATATGTATATATATATATTCATATATATATATATATATATATATATATATATATATATATATATATATATATATATATATATATATATTTATATATATTTAAATATATATATATATATATATATATATATATATATATATATATATATATATATATATATATATATATATATATATATATATATATATTCAGAGAAAAATACTAGAAAATTAATATGATTTCCTATTGTATTAATAGGTTTTTACTATTAATATATATATATATATATATATATATATATATATATATATATATATATATATATATATATATAAATATATATATATATATATAAATATATATATATATATATATATATATATATATATATATATATATTTATATTGATATGTATACATTTTAAGGCACTTCGTGTCAGCACTCAACTGCTTTATTTTGTTCAATTATTATACGTTTCCTCGTTTTCTCTAGTATCATGGGAAACCCTAGCGCAAAAATTCAAACTGTGTTAAACATTTAATGTCATATATGATTATTTGGATGAAATTGTTTGAATTCCAGGTTGTTGTAAATTCTAACATAGTACAATACTTTGGTTTTTCGACTTAACAGTTCTAAAATGATTTTATGACATATTTGACTTATCAAAGGTTCAAAATTATATTAGGTCTATTAGTTTTGATAAGTAAAGTTTTTAACGTTCTTCGTGGCTCTGTCATTTTTGAAAAACATTTATTTACAGGAGACAGCGCAATATGTATGTCACAGTGATGGTTATTATGTTTGGAGTGTTTTGGGGGAGGTTGTATTAGAATGTAAATTTTTTTGACGTTTCATGGTAATCAATATAAGAGGATATGATAATTGGATGCTCTGCTGTATTTTACATGATGGAAGTCATGCTTGACAAGCTAAGGTGACTGAATCATACCAGTCCGTTTAAGACATTGAGGGTATTTTTATTTGAGTGTGTAATTTTTTTTCGCTAGAGTTGTGTTGCAACAGATCTAGCGAATTACAGATTGTTAAATCGATATGTTTTCGATTTTTGTTAATTTTCTACTGTTGCGTGACGGTTTATATGTCAACAAGCAAAATCGTCCAAAAACAATATATGTCAACAAGCAAAATTATCGTATATGGATAGAAAACTATTCTCAAGTGAGTCATTACAAAAAGACGCTATTAGTGTGCTAATGATCTTGTGAGTTGACACGCCATGATTATTTTTTGTAACTATATAATATGTATATAATGTCTTTGCGAAGTATTCAAATAAACTAGCTACGTTCAAGCTTTATAAATACAAAATCCGTTTGGTTTAACCAAAGGATATATTCTTGGTCGTTTGATATTAAATTTGTCTTAATTCGTTTGGTATGGCTTAAATTGTGTCTAAGATTTGAATTCAAAACCAACACACACTAGTCTAGTAATACACACGACGAAGTTGTTGGAAAACCATTGTAGAAATACTTGGATCAAAATTTTAAATTGGATTACTATCCAATTCGATTTTAGATAAAAAAAGTTCATATCTCTTAAATATTTAAAATGTTTTGAATTTGATTATGTGTACGAATTCTCAGATTATAAGTTTTTGCTAACAGAGAACCTGCAAAATTTCGACATGAAAATTGTATTATACATTATGTACATATAAGTATACTAGTATTATAAATGGTCATAGAGCTCATAAATTGTAATACAAATACGATTTTTTAGGATAACATTTTTTGTGTCGTTGGGATTCTAAGAAAATAGGTTTAAAATATTTAATAAACTTAGCAGTAGCTTATTGCTTCACTATACATATGTATACTTCTAAATTCCACATACACAATATAAATTTTTCCCATCCCATCATTTTGTATTCACACACAAACAAAATAATAAAGCATCAAACGTGCTTTCCCAAAATAATTTCCACTTGAAAAATTACATACACAACTATATTAACCACTTCAGCAATTTAAGAAACCTTCGTTATATGTACCCAGCTGGAGAAAAACATTTATCACAAAAATAAACTTTTCATCTAATATATAAATATTAAATATATTTCAATTAGATTATGTTCCAAAATAAAAACAAAAACAAAATATAATTAAATTTTCATTTTTTCCTGTAAAATTCCTGGTCTATACGCGTCAGAAAAAATGCGTATTTTATACCCGCCTATAAATAATATCGTGTCGTGTCTTCTCATCTTCTATGTACATATATAAGAATGTCGTCTTCCAAAGTTTTTTGTGTGGTTGTTGTGGTTTTTCCTACTAAGTTGGAAAAATGAAAATTTATAAATTTCGTAATGAATGGAAAATAAAAGCAAATCTACACAAGATAATATAAAGTGATAACACAATGATGATGATGTTATGGGTGTCGTGGTTACTGTATATGTACCCATGTGGTTTTTTATTATATATATACAATGTTATTTTAATATAATTTTACCCACCCAACGATGGGTAACGTTTTCTGTGTACTATATACATATATATAAAAAAGTATAACTATTACAATATCATCCAACTGTCTAATTTTTTGACAGTAGTGCGCATAATATGCACACTCACTTAATTGTTGCAACATTTTGCATGCTCACCGAACCATAATAAATTTCACATCGTCAAACTAATTTCTAATTTTGTAATAATCACCTTAAAGACATTAGCATAAATAAAATTATAAACAATTACCAATTGTTTTGACCACAAACAAATGAAAATTTTATATAAGATAAAATAATTGAAGACTAGAAATATGAGAATTAGGCAGATGCTGGTTTTGCCTCATCGTAATTATAGCCGCGAAAAAAATGTATATTCATATTGATTTGTTTACACATTTGTATATAGAAGTGATTGTAAGTGCTATATAGTTGGACCATTGTTGATGTTTCAGTGGCATGCAATTTTGAAATATTTTCAATTTAATAATTTACACTTCGTATAATCGTTATCGATGCGTAACCTATACGCTTGTAAAAATTTGTACTATATTAAATTATTTTTATTGCGATCATTCATGATTTATTGCTTGGTTATATGTTGAAACGTGTAATTAATATGTAAATAAAGATTTCATGGATTGATTTGAAGACTGAAATGATATATTCAGTATTTCTTAACATTTGCAAAAAGATAGACTTTTGTTGAGCTTAATGTTCACATCCGGTGACGGTATAATCTTATTTGGGATCCCTCTGTTTGACCAGGTCATTTTGCGTGTCATGGTCGGAAAATGACTTTAGTCTGTACGCGATTCTCTAATCATTTTGTGGCTACGCGATAATTTTGGGGCTGTCTGGTCAATTTGTAACTTTTTGGTTATATTTTGGTTACTACGCGACGTGTTCGTCTTTATGATCACTTTTGGTTATTTTGTGAATTCTATATCACTGTTGTAACCTTGTGCCCTTTGTAACAATTCTATATCACTTTGTCATTTTATGACCACCTGATCTTAGCTTGCTTATTATTTTGTAATACCCATCTCTTTTTTCGGTTTCCTGGTAGAAATACTATTTTTATAATCCTTCCTTGATTAATTTGTAACCCTTTGGTTATTTTGTGATCGTTTAATGTACACATTAACCGCCCAGATGGCGCAGTAGTTAAAGCAATGCGGAGATTTTTCAGGTAAATTGGACCTATAAAGTGGTATTACAACGAACGTGGTACATAAAGTGGTATTACAACGAACCATCGCAGATCTAAGCGTGCGGTAGCAGCTATCCAACAAAAAAAAAGATTTATACATCCGGTGACATTAAAATCTTATTCGAGATCACGTATATGATTCAACCGAATTACGATCTCTTACGATAATTAACGATCGTCGGTGTTTCTATTTCGAGCTTATTGTTCTTTTCCTATATTAAAATAAGATGTTAATCCGGTTGTGTTCCTACTTATCTATCTCTTTCTTCCTCTGTTTGACCTGGTTATTTTACTTCTCATGGGCCTAGTATGACTCTAATCTATATGTCATCCCTTAATCATTTTGTGGCTGTCGGGTAATTTTGGGACCGTCTGGTCATTTTGTAACCTCCTGGTTATCTTTTTGTTATTTCGCAACGTATTAGTATCTTAATGATCACTTTTGGTTACTTCATGAATTCTAGATCACTTTGTAACCTTCTGGCCATTTTATGACCACCTTGTCTTCCTTATTATTTTGTAATACCAATTTCTTTTTGTGTCTTCCTGGTTATGTTGTACTATGGTCTTTTTGTGATCTTTCCTTGTTCAATTTGTAACGTATTGGTTATTTTGTGAGCGTTCAATGTACACGTCTGATGACATTAAAATCTTATTCGAGATGATGAATATGATTCAACCCAATTACAATCCGTTACGATAATTAACTATCGTCGGTGTTTTTATTTCGAGCTTATTGTTCTTTCTTATTAAAATAAGATGTTAATCCGCTTGTTTTGTACTTGTCGGTCTACCTCTTTTTGACCTGGTCATTCTGCGTCTTATGGTCAGAGTATGACTCTAGTCTGAATGTGATCTCCTAATCATTATCTGGCTGCCCGGTAATTTTGGGGTTGTCTGGTTATTTTGCATCGTATTGATTACTTTATGACCTTTGATTAATTTATGAATTCTAGATCACTTTGTAAGCTTCTAGCCATTTAATGACCACCTTCCTTATTATTTTGTGATACCCATTCTCTTTTTGTGGTTTCCTAGTAATGTTGTACTATGTTCTTTTTTTGATCCCTCCTTGGTCATTTTGTAACCTTTTCGTTATTTTGTGACCTTTTTATGTTGGGTGTTTTCTAACGTCCAAGTAAATCTGTAATTTTTTATATGTACTTTTCTGGTCACTTTGTAATCGCTCCCTGATCGTTTTACAACCTCTTGGTCATTTTGTTACCCACTGCAAGGAAATCCGATATTTCACATAAAGTTTTGGCGTCGCGATACAATTTTAAGCCTATCCTATTAATCCTATTAATTACATCCGGGTACTATTAAAATTATACTGGTTAAGCTTGTTATTTGCTGGTCTCTCTCTCACTCTATCTGATCCGGTGATTTTGTGACTCCATAATCAGTTTTTGACTCTGGTTAATATGCAATCACTTAGTAATTTTTTTGCTTCCTGCTGACTTTAAAATTCACCGACCCTTTTGTAACTCCTGGTTACTCCTTGTTCATTTCACTACGTATTGTTTACTTTATGATCGCTTGGCCACTTTGTAATCTCTTTGTCACTTTGTAACTTTCTGGTTATTTTGTGACCCCTTAGCACGTGGCTATCTCATTATCTTATGACTACCTACTTTATTTTTGGCTCTATTAATTCTAATTCTTTTTGATTCCTCCATGATCGTTTTATGATTTTCTTGGTTATTTTGTGACCGTTTCGTCTTTTTTAACACCTGCAAGGAAATTCGTAATTTTTTACATGAATGTTTCTAGTCACTTTGTGATCCCTGATCGTTTGACAACTCTTTAGTTATTGTTACCCCTACAAGAAAATCTGAATATATTCATACATTTTTTGCCATCTCTCGATACAACTTTTAAATGTGCCAATTAGTTTTGCATTATCTTGTTTATTTTAAAATAGACCGACTTGTAACTCCTGGTTACCCAAGGTCATTTCACGACGTATTGATTACTTTATGACAATTTGATCATTTTGTGATCCATTCATTTGTAACCTTCTGGTAATTTTATGACCCCCTGGTCTGTGGCTTTCTATTGACCTTCTGGTTACTTTGTGATCCGTTTCCTGATGATTTTTTGACTCTTGGGTCATTTTATGACCGCTTAGTTTGTGTCTTTTGTAAAGTAATTGGCGTTCTGGTAAACATGCCAATTAGTATTATAGAGCTGGTAATCCTATTAATAAGAGTAATAGTTCAATTTTTTACTCCACAATAAAACATATAAGATAAGGTTTCAACCACTAAATCTTTATTGTTTAGACTCAAGACGATTACCGAGAACTACATCAAATTACAAAATATAATTTGTTTATAAAGATTTTATGATCATACTTACATAATTTATTCTAATTTATATTTTCGTTTTTACTTTCAGGTATGTACAAGATGATGAGTATACACAATGTTGAAATATATTATGGTCGAATAAACGCAGATAAGTGTGTAGGTTTTTTGCTTTAGAATGATAATATTTATGTAGCGACCTTCAACTTTGCATCTTATAGTCTTCATCGAGATAATTACAATTGTCATCACTCTACTACTGAAACCATTTGTTAACACCTAATCCGATTTGCTACAAACGAAATACAAATATAATCGTGTTATTAACACCTAAGATATGATAAAGGTATTATTATTTATATGTTCTAAGAAAATCGCGTATCATACCAATTTAGGAAACTCGCGATGATAATTTTATAAATTTTAATCATCTGTCATAATATGACATCATTACAATATATATATTTTTACACGGTATTTTGTGATGTGAGACCGCACGTGCTGTGGGTGGTGGTACTCTTTGTATCGAATTTCATATGATTATCTTAAAATTGGATTTTAAAAGACTTGTCGCATTATTCAAATTTATTACCATAATACTCTTAAGTATTATGATATACCTTTGGATTTTAATCCAATTTATATACGGTAAAAACTATTTAAACTATACTATGTATACACTAATTTGAATTAATTATAATTGTTGTTGCTTAGCCGACAACAACAACAATTATAAACATAAAAAACTAGATTTTTGAGATGGGTTACGTATTATGTCTTGTAATCGTTTCTCAAACTTGTTATAATATTATTTGGGGATCTAGAACATAGAATTTTAAATTAATTTCGTTTTTTTTCTTCAACATTTGGTGTTTCTTGTGTCTCGATGTAGAATGTCCACCTACTGTGACATCTCGCGAATGGTTGAGAAATGTTCATGATAAATTATACCGTGTAGCGCTTTATAATCTGGGCACCTGTTTGGATTATGTTTCCGTTGTACCTCACAATAAGATTTTTAGTTTTTTTTGGGTCACCAATTCTCTTGCCGTGATATTTTCAATTATAAATTATATATAATCGATGTGAATTTTAAACAAAGATATATTGGATTCCAGTTTTTAGTTTTGTTTAAATTTAAGATATTCCGGTTGCTTACTCATCATTCTACATATTTCATCACTGCTCTATACGTATATACGCGATGACTTAATTCTATAACTTACAGTTGTAAAATAGTGTAGCTTAACGTTGTTGATAGACGAGAATCAGTCGAAGGAGCCACCCGTATTTCGATTTACTCATACCTCGATAAACAAATTTCCAATGAAAAATTAAGCAATCATGATTTACCCGAAAACCTTACTCAAACCTGTATCTTTCAACAAACTAATAAATTCGAAACTAAATATATCGATTACGAATGTTTTTCCAAAATAAAATATGTTGTGTGTCTAAAACGAAAAGAAAAATTAATTTATTTCCTCTCATTTCCATAATTTTCCATAACGAACGAGTCGAGTCAGTTTATTCTTTTCGATTTTCAGAACGTAAATTGTTGGGGAGAAAATTTGTATGCAAACAACTAGTTATCTATTCATAACAAATAACATCAACAGACGCATTTTAAATAAAAGTATATACTTAAGTAACAGTCGTGATCGTGAGGAACCGTCACAGGCGATACAAATTATTTTATCACTTTCTTTCTGATTTTTTTCGATTTTCTTGTGAAGATCTGATAAATGAAGAAACACAACGAAAATATCAAGATCTTGTCAGCAGTAGCATTTTGCTATCTAATAACTAATCTGAAGAAGTGAACAGTGTCTGGGAAGTGTTGAAACCCTCGGTTGTCGATGCGGCCCAAGTCATTCTCAGTATAGTGAAAACTACGCCCAAAAATGATTGGTTTGATGAGGAGTTTTATCTAGCTCTCGGTTTACAATTGCAAGAAGAAATAAATTGACAGAACAAGCGCGAATGGTAGAAGACTAAGGTCTTAATAGTACAACCACCCAGCAATGTTCGTAATTCGCGTTGTTTATTTAAAGGAGTTACCGAAGTGCAGCATACCTTTAGATCTCGGTCAACTGCCATTCTGAACTAGGATAGAAACCTCTGTGTTAACATCGATCCGGTACTGAGATGTTCATTGAGGTCCATCCTATGAGGTAGTCACCATGGCCATGCAGAGATTAAAGAAAAGTCGTTCACCAGGAGTTGATTGCATTCATTCCGAGCTTTTGATATTCAGAGCTCTTGATATTCGACTTCGTTCGATTGGTATGGCGAAGTGTTATGCCCGAAGAATGGAAAGTGACCACGTTATGTCCAATATTCAAGAAGGGTGAAGTAGTTCTCGTTTGCCAAGCATACAAGTTACTGTCATACATTATCGTGAGAAGAATTACTCCTCGGGTAGAGACTATGACTCGATCAATCGAAAGAGACATCTTTCGTAAAACTGCACCATTTCAAGACAATATGTTATTCCGACAGTCCAATCAGGCTCGTGAACGAAACCGATGAAGTCAGATAGTTGACACGGTACGGGCCAACAATGGCCGTCAAAAAATCACTTCTGACCTATTTCGAATAACTAAGCGACATTTTATCCACCCGCATAATGATAAGCCAGCTAATCCGTTGTTGTACTAATTAGTAATACTAATTAGTAAACAAACGACTTATTGTTTTATCACTATATATTGTATTTCATTCAGTAAGTGGCGTTGCAAAAATATTAATCCTAATTAACGACAGTTTATAATTTCCGATTTAGCAAAATAGTTTGTTAACATATAGTATTCGTTTGTTGTATACGCGATTATATATTTATATAGTTGAATTGAATAGATTTGCCTTTCCGCTAAATATTTTATATAAATTTGACCTCTACAACTTATCGCAGTATCACTAAACAAGATGATCTGCTATTATATATTATTATTGTTATGTATTACGATTATTGGCTACAGTGAAGCTTAAATATATATTATGTGACGGAGATGCATTATATATCGAGATTAACTCTTTTTTGGCAAAAACAATTTTTTTAAAACGCTGATAACGTATATACTCGTATATGTATGTGATAAGAATTATTTATTTGTAAATAATTTTAGAAGTTTCGGCACGTTTTATGGGACAATATTTTTTTTGTACTGTACTTCCGATGCCGGATGATAAAGAAATTTACATAAAACTAAATATTAATAAAATTTGTATGTCGACATCCTTGATCTAACACAGTACTATTTTCTACGTGATAGATCAAGAAACCTTGGAATGTATTGATGGCGTACAGCGAGGTTTTTATATCAATTCCCTTGTGGGCTATATACATATTTGTATATAAACGATATGAAATTTTTATCATATCCTCAAAGGGATTGAAATCATGTATCGCCCCAAATATTGTAGGTTGATAATACATATATATGTATGTATACCTAATTTGAATATTTTGGCACACAGCCTATTATCATCATGTACATACATTTGTGTAAAATCACAGCCAGCATATTTAATATTCTCGTCATTAAAATGATTACATATTTTTTCTCCCATTTATGTAGACATGTGTAGTGAAAAATGTAGAAAATTTTCTTTTATTATATACTTCGTAATATTTTTATCGTATTCGTGGTAAATTCTATACTTTTCGAATTTGTATTTGTATTCGAATGAAAATCGAATTTATCTTAAAAATATGAATATATTTAGCACATATGCGCAGACCTAGGTATATAGATAAAAAATGTATATAAACTATTGGATTGTATCGTAATAGATCAAACTACTTTATACTATTCATTTCACACTAATCAATATTTTCTAACTATCTAAACCAGTGGTGGCCAATTGAGGGTCCGCGAAGATGTTCTAAAAGGTGTTTCTTCTTAAACTGTTTGTAGGTCGTTTAAATGACAGTAGAAAAATAGTCGCTCTCCACATTACATATGGATGGGTAGAAGTCATTTAAGCTGCCCACATGGAAAAGAAGAGTACCTAACATCGATAATCCACATTTTGGGGTTTTGGGCCACACCAGAAGAGCAGTGATGTGAGAAGCATTTACACAAACTGGAGTTCTCAGAAATTGTAACATCTTATAATATTGCCTTTAAATAATTGAAGATGACGCTAAAACAGTTTGAGGTGAAGTACAGAGTTAACGAAATGTTGTAAATTATTCATGTTGAAGTATGAATAGTTTAAGTATATTGAACAGGAGCATGGGTACAATAATTATGACGTTTATCATCAATTTTTTTTGCTTTATTTATTTGGCACTAACTCCAATGATGGGAGTCATACGACCCAGTTTTTATTTACATTTTTATTTTACATTGTTTTATTATTTACTCTCCTTATACGCAATGATCCACTTTCATACCGTTATGTCACACTTTTATAAACTCATATATAGCCTTATACATATTATTATCCATTCGCAAAAGTTCAATCAGATTCCTTCCACTCGTGAAGAGATCGAACATTGCTCTCTTTTCTGGCTAAAATTAATACAATGCAGAACCAAATGTTCAATGTCCTTCACAACCAAACAACTATCATATAGATTATTATCACTCACTACATACACATTTCCCTGAGTACCTCTTCCTCGTTTTACTAACTCTAATCCACTTAGGAAGTCAGAGAATAGAACTACTCATCTTCTCCCTCCATCCATAGCCAACTTGATTCCTTTAATTATTCCAAACAACTCGGCATTCATTATACAGATACTGTCATTTAGTCTCAAAACTTTTTGTTTTTTGAACGAGGAAATGTAGATTACTACATCCACTCGATCCTGACACTAGCCTCTGTATACACCTCAACTTCTGTATACACTACAAAGTATGTATTGGGGTCGACTTTATCACCCCAATAAAATTCTGGCACATGCGTTCTTTTTTTTGTTGGGTGGCTACTACCGCACACTTAGACCGGCGATGGTCCGTTGTGCTGCCACTATATGTACGATCGATGGTGAAAAATCCCTTCAACTGCCGCAGCATTAACCACTGCGCCACCTGGGCGGTATGCATTCTTAACTTTCATTATAATTATTTAAATCCACCCTTTGATCCGTCACCATATACGCCTAACCTGTACGAAATTTTAGAGAACACAAGCGTCTTTCGTATTATATGGGCTACACATGGATGATCGTATTCCGTCTACTCTTGCAACTATCGGCTAACTTTTCAATGTGTATACCTTAAAATTAAATGTTATGCGATCCAGATTCCCAAATACCTAGTCATAGTTATACAAGCCTAATTCATCATATATATGCATAACTATACCATCTGTCGTCCATAAAGCCACACTACAACATTTGCTTGCATTCAGATTCAATTCAGTCAAACATTAAGTTACCTGTATTATACAATCTGAGTTCGATTCAGGACATCGTTGATTGTTTTATCTGTGCCTAATAAGACAGTCGTCTGCAAATTGTAGGATAACTTTGTCTTCCAACCTGTTACCTCTTCCACACAATACTAATTTTCGGTCAGTCATAAAATCATGTACCCATTTACAAATTTTTCCAGGGAACTTAAGCTCAGTATTATCGTCCATATATCGTGGAATACTTACCTTACAGTATATAATTGAGATTGAGTGTGTATCTCTTGCATCAATGGCAGTTCTCACTGCAAATACAAGAATAAATGTACAATAAAATTTACCAAAAGCAGCTAATGTCATAATAAATAATATGTATGTAGAACAAATATGCCATGTTAACAGATCATTAACTAACAGTGGTAGTGAAAATGAAAAATTGGAGATTTTAAGTTCTACGGTGTTCGTAGTGATGCATTTTTATCTGAGCGAAATAACCATCAAACGTAAGTGTGAACTTGACTGGTTGGCTTTGGCACTGATAATCTATCTTATCTTCTATCTTCAAAATATCTGAAGGTCTGAATGTGGGGTGATCTGCTATAATTACATACTCTGAGAACATTTATTGATGATTATTGTTTTCCTTAATCACTCAGGCTAAATTGGACCATTGTGACATCCCTTCCCAGACGTACACTCTCAGGCCCGAAATGTGTTTGTTCTTCTAATAAAGGTTAATAAGTTAATATCTTCAAGATCTTGAGTTGATCCTTAAATAGGAATTGTGATCAAAAGCAGTGGCTATGGGAAGAGTATGAAGAACAGGAACACTTCTCCTACCACACATTGTTCGCACTTTGCGATGTTCCCAATTTTCATTCGAAATATATGATTATTCAGGAAGCAATGCTTCTATCATGGTTTAGTTAGTCAAATGTTTTATTTTCAACTATCATAACACAACTATTTGATAATTTGACTTGCTAGTTTTGTTAAATCTTATGCAGGTATCAAATAAGTGTGAAGCAAATATGTATGAACTCTTTAACTCTATAAGCTGTAACAACTGAAACTGAAGTGTTAAGTAGGCCTTGACTTTCATGTTAAGTGCGGTCATTTTTGCAACAAAAAATCTAACATTCAATAATAAATGTAAAGTATAATTCTACTCCAGAATTCACCATATGTTTACCAGCATCAAAATACCCCAATTCAATTGAGACTGTTCATTCAATAACACATTTTCGGTTGTTTGAAACTATACAACCGCAGCAAAATGTTTAATCGAATCAAATCTTCATGGACAATTTGAAGAATGGGTCAAAAAGTGAGCTCGAGTTGTTAGTACCAATGACTAGACCAAATATCACTGTTGGTATGAATACAGGGAGTCTATTGTGAAATAAATGCGAGTCGAACTTTTTTGTTTACGGGCAAGTCCGTGCTAAAAAGCAAAATCGAGACGGATTTTTCCGAACGCGGAAGACAAAATCCGATTGCTATTTAGTTGGTGTATTTTCTTTCCGTTAACAGAAAAATCCGACACGGATTTAATTTATAAAAAGTTTAGAATGTCAAAAGACATAGATAACCGGCAAATGAGGTGGCGGTCTAGTATCTGTGATTATTTTGCTATGAAATATTTAATATATATCTCTAGTGTCTGACTTTATAATAACTCGAGCTAATATGCAATTTGATTGGTTAATCCTGATGTATTTCTGGAATGCTTAATGAGAATAGAATCATGTCATTCAATCTTAAATGTGATTTTAGGGCATGCTAGTATTCCACTCATTCGTTCCCGCAAGGGCGGGAGACAGTTGAGCATTACTGCTCCGTATCCCTTTCTGTCAATAACATGGTACCATTAAACCACTTACACACAGTAATATTTTTTTTGATTTCTTACTTTTTCTTATAAAAAATGGTGCAGCCCTTAGAACATCATCCAACTGAATGACATACAGTACACGCATACGATATAATATACGTACTACAATTTCCCAATCCTCTCTATCATTTATTTAGCCAGACGTATTATTAACGTCTTACCTTCAACCTATCACGATAAGTGTGGTACTCTAGGTCTCTAGAGATTAATCTCACCAACCCCGACCGCTTTCTCTACCCACTGAGCTACTGGAAACCCTGCCGCTTGTGATTCTTGAAGACAAATTTTGAGAAATCGGGTGTGTCATGCGTAAGGACAGGCTAACCCGTTTCAAATGGTGTCCAATTTTTTAGTACACATATTTTTATTCTTTCATTTCAATTTATTTATTTATTCCATCAATCGACAGTACATAACATTGATAATTAAAATATCTAGAGTACATTTTGACGTATACAATTTCAAGGGAGCTAATATTGAGACCCAACCCATTTGATCATTGCCATTAAGTAACTGATATATCATATCTTTCAGATCATTGTGAATATTTTAAATGATTGTTTTATAGGCAGATCTCGCTATAATTCATCCGTCGAGTTTGACGTATCTTATTGTGGTATGTACATGTATATTACAAGAAAGGTTTATATTGTCAACTAAAATCAAATAAAATTGTATTGTCGTATTCGATACCAAGTTTTTCAAGAGTACATCGAGTGTCTTTAATAACTCCATTGACAGGGTATTCGCGATTGTGGTAGTCGTTTGCTTTTTAGATCAACTCTAGAATCAGGCTTGGTAGTGTGACGAATGCGATATCTTATTTTCCGAAACTTGCAGGACCCTAAAATTGTTAAATTCTTAATGATTCAATCTTCACACTTTCCTACTTTTATCTAAAAATTTATGACAGTTAGATTTTAAAAAGATTCATTCAATATTATGGCGAAAAATCTTAACCTTGTTTCTACGATTAACGCATTAGCGGACATTTTTTTCACCAGAAGTTTTGGAGAACGACACATATTGTAACTTCCAAAATATGAAAGGTAAAATTGTCGGATAAAGATCAAATTACAGAAATATGATTCTTAAATATTCTGTGTAAACATTTTTGTGACTACTTTTTTCGAAGCAATTACGAGCACATAGTGCAGGGAATGAAGAGCTCAATGAAGAGCAATGACTGCGAATTTTTCTTTTCGTGCATTGCTTGTATCCCTTATAAACAACGTTATGTTTTTGATTTTCGGGAACTGATATTTTTCCATAAAATGATTGAATGTCGCAGCAGAATTGTTGGCTATATTTCTGGAGCTACCATAAAACGGTCTGTTAATTACAATTAAACCTTACCGTTTTGTAACCGTTTTAGGGAGGTGTATTATGGTTTTAATTAGTAGATCGCAAAATTGTAGGAAGGTTTGATTTGTTTCAGTGGTTTTCTTGCACAAAAAGTAGGAGTTGCAGGTGGTTTTATCTAAGTGGCTTTGTTTTGGTGATGAGTAATATGATCCCACCTGGTCACGTCTATCCAGTTCTGGTATGTATTTGTTGTTGGTGGCTATTTGTTCAGGTTTTATAACCGCTGTATCATGTCTATTTCGGATTTCAATCATTTTGGGATGAGTGGCTGTTGTGATACAAAGAACGTCGTGTTAATCCTTCAATTTCGAAACATATACGTTTCCCTGCCGTTTCCAAATAAATGCATATTCTTGTGAGCCTTTACGCCTACTACTTTCACAGTATTTCTCCTTCTGTTCGGTCGAAGAGTTCCTATACAGTGGATGTTCATGGATAACAGTGTGTTGCAAAGTTCTATGCTATTATAGTAGTTATCCATAAAAACATGAGTCCTTTTCGAAATTTGGTCCCATAAGTCTACCTACTATAGAACTTACTTTGGAAAAACATCATTTTTGGCCTGATAAATTTCAATGTATAAAATGTAACCACTAGTACTGGTTAGTTCGTAATACTTGATTTCAATATTAACTTTTTTGCCCTTGATATATTGTTTGAGACTCAGTCTACCTCGAAACAATAAAAATGATTTGTCTAATGACAGCTCTTTTTCTGGTCTATACGCCTTCTGAAAAGTTTGAATGAATAGTTTTAACTTAGTCCACTGTCTTTTTCAGTTTTCCATTATCATTGCTATTCACGTTACAACTAAAACTGCGTAGTAATTGCTATAGGCGGCGCCCGGATATACTGCAGCAAACAATTGGTGGTAATAATTAGTTAGATATTTTTTTTTTTTTTTATCGGTTTTTACAGGCCATTATTGGCCCGTACCGTGTCAACAATTTGACTCCATCGGTTTCGATCACGAGCCAGCTCTTCAAACCGTTGTAGGCAGTTTGAAGATGCCAGATCGCTCTCTACGCCGTGGAGCCATCGTCGCCGACAGCGACCTCTTCGCCTACCGAAAGGCGGTTCTCCCTTAAAGGTTCGCTGTATCATTCGGTTCGGATCAGCACGCAGAACGAGTCCGAGCCAGCGTACTCGCTGTCCTTTAATTTCATGCACGATATCAGGAATTTGCATTAAATTCCTGATCTCGTGATTGAAAAGAACTCGGTAAGTGCCATCGACGTCGCGTTTTGGACCATATATCACACGCATGATTCTTCCCTCGAATGTTAGAAGCCATCTTCCGTACTCATCCGTCAAGGTCCAACTCTCACATCCATACATGACAACGGGTCTGATCAACACTCTGTACAGTTTCAGCTTATCCGTATTTGCAAGATATTTTGATTTCAGCAGTGGACCTAGAGGATACAAAGCCCGATTGCCAGCGGCAAGGTGGACCTTGATATCCTCTCCCACACTATTATCGTGAGTGATGAGAGATCCAAGATACTTGAATCTCATCACTCCTTCAAACGTGTGGTTACCACTACTGAAATCAATTGCGTCTTGGTCTCTAAAACCCGAGATTAGATATTTGGTTTTTGACTCGTTGATTTTGAGACCAACAGAAGCTGAACACTGTTCCAGTGGATCAAGTATCTCTTTCACTCCGTTGCCATTTAATCCAATCACACAGATATCATCTGCATAAGCAAGAAGTTGATTGGATTGTCGGAATAAGATGTTGTCCTGAGGGGTTTCACTTTTACGAAGGATGTATTCCAACATGAGATTAAAAAGTATCGGGGACAGCACATCTCCTTGTCGAACACCGGAATTGATTGCAAAAGTTCTCGATAGCCTGTTCTCAACTTTGACACAGCATTGTGACTGCGTTACTGTCATTTTACACAGATGTACATATTTTTTCGGTATTCCTAAATATTCAAGCGCATACCATAATCTCTCTCGATTGATCGAGTCATAGGCTTGCTTGAAATCTAGGAATACCTGGTGTGCATCGCGAGATGTTTCGTAGTACTTGGAAAGAATCATCCGTAGCGATAAAACTTGATCAGTGACTTACCGATTTGGACGGAATCCTCCTTGGTAGTCACCGACAATTTCCTCCGCTAGAGGAGTAATTCTTTCCAAGATAATGTATGACAGTAACTTATATGCTGTGCAAAGGAGAGCTATACCGCGATAATTCTCGCATTTCAAGCGATCACCTTTCTTGAAAATTGGACATAACGCGGCCACTTTCCATTCTTCGGGCATAACTTCATTTCGCCATACCAATCGAACAAGGTCGAAAAGACAGTTCCACAAAGTTAGCCCTCCGAATATCAAGAGCTCTGAATTAATGCAATCAACCCCTGGTGAACGATTTTTCTTTAATCTCTGCATGGCCATTGTGAATTCCTCATAGGATGGATCCTCAATGAACATCTCCGCGGTCTGTATTCGAGGGTATTCAAACACAGCTTGTGATACATGTGGAACATTAAGTTAATCAGAGAAATGTTCACGCCATGTATCGAGTACCGCATCGACGTTAACACAGAGGTTTCCATCCCGGTCCGGAAAGGCAGTTGACCGAGATCTTAAGGTATGGTGCAATTCGGTGATTCCTTTAAAGAAACCACGCGAATTGTGCTCATTGAGTTTTTGTACTCTTAAGACCTTAGCCTTCCACCATTCTCGCTTCTTCAGTCTACAAATGCGTTTAGCTGTCCTCCTAGCGAGAACTGCTTTGTTTTTTCTTGCGATTGTAAACCGAGTCTGCACTTCATTATAGGCTATATTTCGTTGCTCAACAGCAAGATGACACTCCTCATCAAACCAATCATTTTTGGGCTTAGTTTTCACCATACCGAGAGTGTGCTGGGCAGCATCGACAACCGAGGGTTTCAATACTTCCCAGACACTGTTCACATCTTCAGATTGGTAATTGGACAGCATAATGCTATTGCTGACAAGATCTTGATATTTTCGTTGCGTTTCTTCATTTATCAGACCTTCACAGGAGAATCACGTTGTATATTCTCCTGTCCTCCCTGACTTGTACGAAAATTTCCATCGTAGCTTTGCAGCAACCATAAAATGGTTACTGCCTACGAATTTTGTTGACGACCGATACGATCTCACATCTTGGACAACCCGAGCCCGCCCTTTTGAAATCAACACATGGTCAATTTGGCTTCGGGATGTTTTACGTGGGTGTGTCCATGTTTCTAAGTGGATGTTTTTATGAGGAAAGAATGTACTTGCCACTTTGAGATCATGAGCGATCGCAAAGTACATCATTCTTTCCCCATTCACGGTCGCAGTTTCGTGTCGGGAGTACGGACCTATATTGTTACATAAGTCGGTCTGATTTCTGCCAGCTCTAGCATTAAAGTCACCAATCACCAATTTGACATCGTGCTCCGGTATAGAACCCATCAGATTATCCAGATTATTGTCAAATGAGTCTTTATCCTGAGATTGGCTTACATCAGTGGGCGCATATATACAGACAATTGACAGGTTGGCTAATCTCATGTGCAAGCGAAGCTTACACATTCGATTATCGACTGCTTGAAAGTCCAAGACAGCCTTTTTTACCTGTGGCCCAATGAGAAATCCAACCCCAAGATTTCCGAGGTCATCTCCACTGTGTAGCAACGTATAGCCTTGGTACACATGGTCTCCACTTTTAGGCCATCGAGTTTCTTGGAGAGCTACGAGTTCCAGCCGATACTCTTTCATGCATGTGATAAGGCCGTCCAACGCGCCAGGTTTTCTTAATGACTGCACGTTCCACGTGCCGATCTTCAATCTCGTGTCCGAGTACTTAACGGGGGTTCGTTTTTTTTGTTGTTTTGGCGGTATCCGATTTTTTTGGTTTTGTTGACATTTTTAACATTTTCACGGTTTTACGGATGCGGGTCGTCAGCCCAGCGATCCAACCAGATTTAGTCGCCTCCTACGACAAGCCCTGGATACTGTGGTGGTATTCTATGGGTCTCATGTTTCGTTCGTAATATTTACGAAACACGAATGCCCCCAACCACAGTTTCTTTGAAAAAAACTGAAACGCATTTGTTGTGGGTAATCCCCGTCTTGTCCTATATGAGGTATTTTGTCAATTTCGGCATATACCGTCATGTCCTTGGCATATACCGTCATCCAATTAAGTTGGTACTATCGGTATTTACCGTCTTGTCTGCGAATGTGTTGAACAGCCACCACTTCTGACTAAATATTTTTCATATTTTGGCATTACATCAATTTTTTTTACATAATGCAAACAAAACCCAAATGGCAACGCAGAACACTGTTTCTCTGAAGTATTATAGAACCTGTTGTTAATGATTAATGTCAACATCCAATTTAAGGTTTAACGCTAATTTCCCGCAGGTTTTTCATTCATTCATGATATGTATATTTTCCATGTACATAACCATAATAGAAAATCGCGTAGCAAATATTAATAAATTAATTATTTATAAATTATTTTATGGTTAATTATGTCGAAATTGGCAATGCTATAAAAACTATAAAAAAAATTTTAACTCGTAATTATTGCAATAAATAAATTCGTAATATTGTAAGTGAATGTGGAAAAAGGTGAGTAGCTTATTATAAATTTCGAGATTTAAATTCCACACCCTCATCGCACACCTCCCAAAAAAAAGCTTTTAATGGTATAATTTAATTATTAAGCTAATTGAAAATAAATGTTTAATTGATTTATTTCAATAGTACTCGACGTCACGATATGCAAATGAGATTAATTTATTATAATCACATTACATAAAAGTCACATCTCTACAATATACAATTCTCTCGAGTTTTAAATTCATACAAATAGGATGGTTGTGAATGCAAATTGATTTATAATATTGGCTGTAATTAAATTATATTGATAAAATTAACATCGGCATAAAAAAATTAAACGAGACATATGGAAGTATACTGCTTGGGTGTATCAATGTTGGTTCACAATTCATTCCACCTTGGTGGTAAAATCGATAAAGGAAAATTACATCTACATATTGTGAAACGAGCTTAATTTGTATTCATCGTTCACTGATCTATCCCAATGTCATGTATGCCTTTAAAAAAAAATACCAAAATATTTTGCTGGTAGCGCGCTGATATCTCTTACTCAAATGTGTCACAATACAACTCAATTAAATGTATCGCCAAATATGTCGGTATTTCTATGTTTGTATGTACAGTGTTTCGATAGACAAAAGCTGCATTACAATTTTTTTTTTATAGTTTTTGTCGTATCTCTATATAAGATATGCAAATTAAGTTGTTTATTATAAGATTCATACAGTATTCCATTTTAAGAATATATGTAGAACAGATTGCGCGGATTGGAAACAATTCAAACTAATTGCATATTCTTTCACGTATCGCAAGAAGAATGTCATAATAGAAAGTGTTGGGTTAATATATAATTTTATGAGGCATTGTATATTGATATTCTATATACTGTCTTTAGATATAGTAGATCACGAAAGTGTAACAAGGTGACGTAACAGTAAAATATTGTATAAGAAAGAAGTTGCTTAATTTTGTCTAAACTGAATATATAAGTTGACATGAATAACGTGTAAATTTCTAAAAAAATATTGGTTTTTGCCGTTGATAATGCCAGGTGCAATTTACGTTAGGTTGTGCCTTTCATTTCACTTGGCCTGGAGAAAGCTTAACTCTACAATATGAGTGGTTTCGTCTTACTAAGCGACATAATATACTCAATATAATGAAACCTTAATTCGGTTGACAATTCGAAAGGACAGCTTAGCAAACTAAAAAATTGTGAACATGGGTGGTAATTTTTTGTCATATATTAAATGTTCCACATTTGTCATAAATTATGCTTTAAGCTCTCCTTTTAATATTTCGCTATGCAAAGTAGTAATCCAGTTGCAATACTGAACAGACTAAAACAGATACTTTATTCACTGGAACAGTATCTGTTGGTGCCAAAATCAACTGAAACCAAATTTCTGATCCTAATTTGTTAATAAGATCTTCGATGTTTCATTACTCATAAAAATTGTCGCGTATGCTGTATCATATACGACCACTTCTGTAATCGAAATATTTTCCAAATTATTATAAGCTGGAATTGTACAGAACAAAACAAAGTCTACTGTAGTTCATGTTTGAAAGGGTGAAGGTTGATCAAATAACTTCATTGGCTGAAATAATTTGTCTAGACCAGTTTACTTGTTTCGGAACATTGAATATTTTTTTAATTGATTAGATTCAAGACAGTCTTTAACACAAGCTTTGTGAATAATTCCGTGGTTTTTGTTTAAATTACTTCCGTTCTCTAGCTAACACATTTGCAACACTTGGTCATCAATCGGAATTTCCTTAGTAAGTATTTGAACATGATTGTGTTATACACTTTACTTCTAACGACACCATATTGCCAAAACATTTTTATCTGAAGTCTGGGTCAACTTCAACCACCTTTTCAAAGTATACATTTCTACAATATGTATAATGTTTTGATAGGTACAGTAATTAATGGTCTTCTATTAAAAATGCCATGATTTTAAAGATAACTTCAATGCCCGAGCAACTTCTTAGTTCAATCTTTAATTATTGTGTATTTGAACCTATGTGAATTTAACACTCTGGGATCACAATCAATATATTTATGATTGCAGATTATTTTTGATTGATAGCACTTTTAAATACTTCAAGGAAAGCATTGATTTTTGGATCCCTTACAATTATCAAGTGCACGGAGTAAGATACCAACATTCTCCTTTGAGCTTGCTTCCTTACTCGAATCGTTCCTTTGTCCACTGTCAGGGCAATCACAACTGCGTTTGAGATGTTGTGTCCACTTATGCAGTAATCAACCGAACAAGGTGAAGGAAAACTACCAAAAGTATGACGACTAATCTTTTAGGCTAATTTGGATAATTTGCTAATTGTTCAAATGGTGTATAAAAATAAATTAATATTATCACACATATCCTCCTGGTTAATCTTTCCTGGGTAAATTAATAACTTACCTGCTGTAGTTCGACTTAACAAGACGCCGAGCAGAAATAATACCTGTAGATTCATTTCGTCTATGATGGTAAACCTATATTCCGCCTAAATAGGACAAATTTGACCTACTTATTACTTTACCTATTTTCCATATTATTTGGTTGTAATTCATAATTGAGAATTGTGGCCTAATTGGGACTTATACAGATTCTGTTTTCTTTTGTTACCTTAAAATGTGCTGGTCCTGATCGTCCTTCCGAATTCCTGCTGAATTACAGTATGGATTTCTTCTCATTTTCAAATATTTACTGCCTCTGTTCCAGGCATGTATGTTAGTTTTGTTTCATCATTTTAGACCAGAAGTAAAGTAATTTTTATTCCAAAAGTTGGCAAGTCAGACTGTACCGTCCCCAAATCGTTTCGGCCTATTTATCTATTATCAACTTTTATGAAATCTTTAGAAAAGATTGTTGATAGGTTTATTAGTGCTCCGCATTTAGTTATCGCTCCACTCGGTAACATGCAACATGCTAATAGAGTAAGGAAATCCTGTAAGACTGCCTTACATAAACTCGTACCTTAGATTGAGAGTAGTATGCACGACAGTAAGTTTCTTGTGAACACGTTTTGTAAGATATTGGAAGATCCTCGATACGAATACATATACTAAATTAGGTATCGAACCCAACTTCATCAGCTAGATATGCAAGGATGAGAACACCTTTACTTCGGTCATAGTTTTCAGTGAATATCTCTAGGAGTTGTCATTCACCCCTGGTTGTGGTTTCTGTTCACTAACGACTGTTTAAAGTAACACTGACGATCTGGTTCTGACTGTTTTAGCCAAGCACATGCCTTTTCAGCTTTAACTCAACACGTTCTATTTATTATAGAACTGTTGTGTCTGGATAAGAGTTTGCATATAAACCCGTCTAAAACCGATTTGGTTATATTTACAAGACATAGAAAACTGTAGCTTTTTCTTTTGATAATTCTTGGGGATTGCCCTTATAAAATCTATCGCAGTCACTGGTCTTACCAATGCTAACTTATCCACCTGTTGTTTGGTGACCGATAGTTAAAGTAAACTCATCGGTTTATTGGTTGTTGTGACAGCTTGTTCGATTGTCGTTTGCTTAAGGTGTGCTGGAGCGTGAAACATGTTCGGTACTTTTTCAGACCATAGATCTATTCTTAATGGATTGGTTAATGATAGGCTTCTGTTCATTTTTAATTTCCACAAATCATTTGAGATGATTTATCCATCCTAGGATATGTGGTTACAACAGCAAGGTGTAAGGGTCATTTGGGTACCTGGCCACTGTGACGTTGCGAGCAATTTTAGACTGTCTAGCTAAAACTGATTCTCGCTTGTGTTTCATAGCACCTGAACTGCCTACATTTTTGCCTCTTTACATAGTTAAAAAAACAATTACAAACGTTGCCCTATTGAATGTAAGGCTGGCGTGGTCAGTTTACCCTACTCGTAAAAAGGACAACTTGAGAATATTGGTTTGTATACTCTCTGGCCATGACCGTTTCAAAAGTCATGTGACGAATGCCTTGATGATGTTGATGATAGCTATAACACTTTATAAGCAACTGTCCAGCTTTCGATCACATTAGTTCAACTTTGTTTAATTCTTGTACATTTACTGTTTTCTCTATCCTGGTTGGTTCAAACTACTCGATTGTGCAGAACGCGTTTGTGCGCTTTGACGGAATTCTCGGTTTGAACCATGGGCCCTTCGTGACATTGAGTGCGGAACCGTGAACGGTTCGAGCCAAATTTAATTAGAAAAAAGAAATAAAGATTGCATACAAATGAATTCTGTTCAATGAAACAGATAAATAGTTACTTCCATTGATCATTACCGAAAGCGGAATACGTTTTCGATCAATCATCCTCTACGATAACTGCAATAATTTATTTGATTACTTTTCTTATTGGTTATGCAAAACAGCTTATTATCTTAGTATATTTTAGAATCTCGGCCATATCATATCGAGAAATCTGACACATAAGAAAACAATCTTGAAATAATCGATACAAAACTTTGCGATTAAAAATAAATGCTGGTGAGGGAATTGGTATGGTTTACGTTTAAGTGTCTTACATTTTGCGCACAAACCCATACTCTAATGTCTCGTATATTGTCTCATTTAAATGGCATATAATGTCTAATCAGGTATCCAACATATTATCCAAATGATCGCCAAACTAATTCAAAACTTTTACACTCACCCAATTTTACCATATAAAACACCATCTCTTATACGCTAGCTAAACTACAATTGGAATTTCAATTTCACTATCACAATAATTTTTTTTATTTGCTGTTTACTTTTTAAACATTTCCAACATATACGAATCGATGTAACAAAAAATAAAATTAATTAACAGTATGCTTACGATATGAGTTATATGTACTAAGCAATAGCATGGAACAATGATTTTTATAAAATAAAAATATATTTTGACAAATAATATTACAACAATAACAGCGCGAGCTTCTTAAAGAAGCAACCAAAAAAAAAATTATAACATTAACCCTTTTTATAATTCTTGATGTTGGCTTATTGTTGTTGTAACCGTCATTATTTCAATTATATAATTATATATTACTATTAGTAGTTTCTGTAATCAAATTACATGGAGGTATACACGATTAGAGTATTGTATATGCGCTACTGTACACGTACTATTGTTATAAATAAAACAAATAACATTTTTATATAAAATTATTGTGTCATTTGCATCCGGTGGATGGTGATTATTGTCATATTATTTCGTTGTACCTGAACTGGAAACGTACTTCGTTTTCGCGTTCTATACTTATACGAGTATTGTATATGTGCGTTATCTTATCGCTTTGATCGTTTAAATTTTCTCTATTATAAATCACGACGGTCGTTATTTTATTCTTGCAATGGCTTACCCGTGTAGATTCACGTGATTTGAATATATAAGCAATAAAAATTATAAGATGCAAGCTTTCGATGATTTTATCGTCGCTTTCGGTTTAAAACCAAACACATATGATGACGAGTGCTGGAGAGGTTATTGTTTTACTAACCTTTTTTTGTTGTATATAATAATTTTGAAATAGTTTTTTTTTGTATAGTGGAATGTGATTTGGGTTTTAAATAAAAATATGTTTGATTGAAATTTGTAATTGTATACATTCCATATTTTACAGAGAGATGAATGAATGCCAATACTAATCAATAGTTACAATGACTAAACATATAATATGTATCTATAGTTTTGTTCGATTGAATGATTTTGGTTATATATGAATATATATATATATATATATATATATATATATATATATATATATATATATATATATAAATATATATATATATATATATATATATATATATATATATATATATATATATATATGTATATATATATATATATATATATATATATATATATATGTATATATATATATATATATATATATATATATATATATATATATATATATATATATATATATATATATATATATATGATTATGCAAAAATGTTGAATGAACAATAAGTCAATTAAAATATAAGAAATTGAGGTTCACTTAAAATTGTTATGCTCGTAGTTACACTTTATTGGGATTCAATCATAAATTATCATCTTAAATTACAATAAATTATCGTTTTTCGTCGCATTAATGTCTTAATGCGCGATTATTACTAGTTTTGATATACTTAAAAAGTCATAAAAATTTAATGACCAATCAAAATTCTCTTTTTTAATTCCACAAAATTTATGACTTTATCGCAGACTAATTAAATATTCCTATTAAATTATTAAAATTTTTGTTAATTTAAATTGTTTAAATCGCCGACAGATCGAGATGCTCGTCAAATATTTTAAAAACAATTAATGTCGTGTAATTTTTCATTATATTTAAATGACTATAATTGCAGGCTTAAGCCATTGCTTTACTTTCTATATTCTCGCGCTTTTAACTGTTTCCTTTTTAACGTTCTAGTTTACGCCCAAGACAAGTTAAAAACGCACGGCTATTCGGCGGATTTGCATAAACTATACCTGCCTTATACATTGCTCCATACAGAAATTTATTGGACCCATTAAGAACTTGCGTATTTAAAACACTTAAGCAGGTCATTAACAAAAACTGAAGATAACAGTACTTATAGTTGGGGAAACAACCAATCTGTCAGCAGTTGTTCTAAAAGCATTACTCACGAAATGTATGTGAGAAATCATTCGTGATTGCCAAGCAGAGTTTCATTCCCATTAGCTCTCCTCTGATAGTGATGTTCGAAGAAAAAAATGTAATTATGTCTGACCAAAGTTGTCAAACATATAACATAGAAACATATATTTACAGTACATAAAAACTTTTTAACCAAATTGGAACATAAGATTGTTGTTAAAATGTTGTTTTGTGCGTGCGTTTGGTTCTATCTCTATATATAATCGGTTACCTAGCACAATAATGAATATTAGTTTACTTTCATCATGCTAAGGTGGCGTCAGCGATTGTTAACCGCAGCTTTATATCTCAACCTATAGATACCCAATTAATGAGAGGGCTGCTAAAACAGGTTTTAAAGTTAATTTGCGAAAACAGTATAGTAGTCCAAGAGTGACTAGACTACTGAGCTCTCAGATTAACTGTTTAAACATTCTAAAGTTTATCTTCAGAACAGGGACTTTGTTGTTATTATGGTAAAGGCTCTCAGAGAAATATTGAAGGTGCGAGGCAATAATGGCTTCATCTGCTTCTAGGGTTAAAATTGTTAAGTCTAATATTAATAGAAAGATATCATGGGATTTGAAGCAAACCAACATATTCAAGTGCTGGATTATCTCAAATAAATTGGAAAATTAATCGGTCATTATATATAACAATGTGAAGGGGGTATTTGGTCTAATCTAACTATAACTATTAAGAAGAAATTTGATTGAACCTTATCATATCTAATAATAGAAATCACATATTGTAGTATAGGTGTATACAGGAGGTACTTACACGTTAACCTAAAAGACTCTCTAATCGTGTATTCAATAGGAAGACAAAGTTATTGTTTAGGGTCCCTATTAAATATCACAACGGCGCAGTTTTCCAAAGATATCAATCTTGACCAGAAGCCAACAAAGTTGGCAACTTGAAACTAACAAAAGTTCTGTGGCACAATTTAGTGATAAGAGCTAAAGACGATTCAACGGTCATATTTAACGATGAAGTTGATCGAATAGATGTCATTAGACATGGCTTAACCATTTATGTAAATACTGGTTTAACTATAATGGCCTGAACAGTGCAAGGATATTCATTCATGTAATCTAGCTTTGTTCTACCTCATAGAAAACTTCGCATAGCGCAAAATATTTTCAAGAATGACAAGTAGCTAGAGATTTATCTACTGAAACTGTATAGGAACGTGAAACTCTGTAACATTTTCGTCGATTCTGTTATAGTCGATTCTGTTATTTCTTTGGTAAATTTGAGTTCTATTAAGAATAAAACATCACATGGAAAAAATACTTCAGGTGTAGCGCAATGAAAGGACATTTTTTAGGAGACCAACTGTTCGTTTTGTATAGTTGAGAATATTACACGCTTTTGATATATGTCTGCCGATGGTTGAATGGTTTAAAAGTCAATGCACAGCATATTTGTATAACCATTTTAATAAACGAACGTGTATATTATTTCCTTAGTCTTCAGATTAATTAATAGTAAATCTGTATAGAGCATCGTGGATCTGTAGACACATAAAATACAAGGTAGCTGAGACCAAATGTTACTAACTTCACTCTGCTGTCATTTGTGTAGTTGTCATTTTTCGCGCGTCAATTTTTTGACAGATTGAAGTTTGGTTAGTTGTTTATATGTGGTCAATAAATAATTGTTCTAAATTAATATCTTGATAAAAAAATCGTAATGGAATTGAAACGTAATAGTGTAATTGCACTGTATTTGGGTGGAAATTAACAAGCAATAGTTCGTCAGCTCCAGCATTTGAATGTGAATAAAATGTTTGTGTATCGAACCATAACTCGATACAACGAAACTGGTAGCATCGCTAAACGCAACAGAGGCGGTCCTAAAAAGACAGCAACATCAAAAGAAATGATACGAAAGGTGAAGAAACGAATCCAACGAAATCCTCGTCAAAGTGCCAATCAATTAGCCGCACGTCTACATGTTTCACGATACAGTATTCAAACCATATTGAAAAATGAACTACACTTGAAGCCCTACAAGATACAAAAAGTTCAAGATCTTACGGAGGCACAAAAAAAAGTTAGGCTTGAAAGAACACGAGCATGAAGGCCTTGGCCGAACGTGATGAGATTCCAAAATTTGTCTTTTTTGATGAAAAAATTTTCACCATTCAACAGTATGTGAATAAACAAAATGATCGTGTTTGGTTAGAGCACAAGTCCAACGATAATTTGGACACAAGAGTTGCCATGCGCAAGCAATCACCAGCTTATGTTATGGTTTGGGCTGCAGTTACTGCAGATGGACGCACTCCTCTGGTTTTCATCGAACATGGAGTCAAGGTAAACCAAGAGATGTACCGCCAAAAGATCCTAAACGATGCTTTGCTACCTTGGGCACGTAAGCACTTTGGTATGAACCGTTGGACATTCCAACAGGACTCGGCACCGTCACACAAATCTCGAGCGACACAGCAATTTTTACAAAATTGCGTTCCGCGGCTGATTTCATCGAAAGAATGGCCACCATATTCACCAGACTTGAATCCCATGGATTTCTCCATATGGTCCATTTTGGAGAGTAAGGTGTCCACTAAAAAATACGAAAGTGTTGATAATTGAAGTCAGCTCTTGTTCGAGAATGGAATAAAATTCCGCAAGCCCACGTAAGGTCAGCATGCAGTGCTTTCTATGGAAGACTGAATCAAATAATCAGAGCCAAAGAAGCTTATATCGAGCAGTAACATGTTTTTCATAAAATGTAATATGTTTTCAACATATTCCACGAAATTTCAATAAAAAATAATCAAAATTAAAAAATTTACAGCGTTTTCATTTGGTAACACTTGGTCTCAGCCACCCTGTATAATCTTTTAAAAAAACTTGTTTTTCAGACCAAAATATGTAGGTAATTTCAAACAAAATGATCGTTTTGTACGGAAAGCTGAGCTCTAAAATTGAATTTGCTTAGAGCCACTGTTGAACGGTAAAACAGATCTATTTTCCATAAATATCAAATATCTAGGACTGATTCTAGATTAACAACTTGAAAACAGCATACCAAAAACATATGTCATCAAACCACAGGTGCTTTCCAAACTTGTCAAAAGCTTTGTGGCAGAACTTGGTGATTACTGGGCACATTTAAATGTTAAGGAAACCTATTGTCACCTATATATGATTCCTTGGTGTGCATTGAAATAAGGCGCAAAACCGAACTTTATAGTGGATATATTTTGGTGGAATTTCAAGACCTTTTTTTGCGGATTGCATTTCAATGGTATATCAACCAACCTGTATTAATTTTTGCCACCCATTAAAAACTTGTGTATTTGAAACAGTTAAGTAGGTCGTTAATGAAAACTGAAGATTACAAAATTACTTATGGATGTGGTTATCAAAATGTATCCATGAACAACCAACTTGTTCGCAACTGGTCAAATAGCATTATCCACGAAATATATGTGGCAAATAATTCGGTTTTTATTTCAATCTATAGACAACCAATTGCTAGGTGGTAATACCTTCGTCAGTTTCACGGTCTCAAATGGTTAAGAGTCTAGATACTCAGTCATTAAGTATTTAAAATTGCGAATAGGTACCATCAGGAAGCTAATAATAATTATTAGGAAGAAATTCGATGGAACCTTATCATATCTAATGAAAGAATTCCCAAACATAGTATAGTATAGGTGTATACAAGACCCGAAAAATGGTGCTTATTAATGTCAATCATATCAATCAATAGTAGGCCAAAGCTATTGCTAAGGATCCCTGTTGAATGGTACAACGTTTCAATCTTCCAATAAAAATCAAACCACCTCCATATATGTGTTTCCTTGGTCTTCAAATTAGTTTGATGTTAGACACATTATGACGTCATAAATATTCCTCGCATGAAAATTACCATTATAGAATTGACGGTTCAAAATATTTAGGTAACTTCAAAACAGAATGATCCCAATACACAGGAGGCAGATCACTTAAATAAAATTTGCTTAGAACTCCTGTTGAATGGATAAAGTTCCAAAGATATCCACTATCTATGACGGATTAGAATAGAAACCATATATGTATTCAAACCACGTGCTTTCAACACCGGCCAAAAGCTTTGTGGCAGGACATCATGATAGAAGCTAAAGATGATTTTCAGTCGATATTTAACCGTTAGCCAGACCTATATGCTTCTTGGTGGAATTTTCAGACCTCATATCCATCTTGCATTCCAATTCTATGCTGACCTTTATTAATGTTTACCACCCCTTAAGTTTTATCTTTCCCAACCTTGACGAATAGAGTGGTGTTGATTCCTCATTGGAACGAGATCCTATATATAGTGTGGTAACAGAAACCATACAAAAATAGACGGCAAAGTAGATCAAATACAATTTTTCGACATCCTTTGTAACTTTTTGTAATTTCGTAGATTACACAAGTCGGATTATGATACTTCTTTCGTATAGATTTTTGATTAGATAAGGAGATATTTATAGTGGCCCAATCTACAAAAAGTTAAATGGTAAAACATAATGTTTCCACTTTTTTTGTATAGTGTAGGGTTTTAGACGTCTTTTATTAGCCATAAGTGTTACAAAGTTTAAATGGTTGGGTATCAACCAATTCACATAATGATTTCTGTACTAACTTCAGTAATCGAACGAGTATGGATGGATTTGATTTTTATGGTACATTCGTGGTTTTTAGATGAGCTTTAAGATAAGCATAGAATATCCGTTATATATCAAATTACATTTGATTGGTATTTTTCCAAGTTGAAAGTTCCTGATTTTAGAAGCAGCCTGCTTATAATGTAGATTTGCAGACCATTATACCAATTTCTACTTAAAAACGAATTAAGCATTAAAACATTTTGAGTTGAAACCATATTGCACGTAACGATACACAAGCGTATACGATAAATTAAAAATGTTGTCATGGAAATGAAGAATAAATTGATTATCTTGATGTTTAACGGAAAATGAAAGAATTATACTTTACGAATCGTGGAGGTCGTGCTTAACACGAGTACAGGTACCATATAAACATAAATATTCTAGACTTATTTAAATTTATTAGATTCGATTATTGTTGTTTGAAATACTATCGTACAGGTGGCTGACACACTTCATGAAATGGTGAGTTAGATTCTCCTCAGTTGCCCAAATCAACAAACATTTCTATAACGAGTTCTCATTGCGATCCCATAAACATAAATGTAAACCAATTTATTTAACCCACATTTTCTCGATCCCTTTCAACCAAATAAAATTATGTCGATACCGTAATAAATATATAACATAAATGTATTAAACAACCTTTTCCCATGAACTCATATTTTTTATCGAACAAAATTTTCTCAACTAAAATCTCGACATTTGACCACCTCCTGTCAAGAGAAAATTTTCAATCCTCATTCAGAGATCAAACTCATAATATTCTGCAACATCATATTTTCTCCCTATAATTTCTTTTGACCACTGGTCTTAAAGACAAAAAAAAATAAAATATCCTTTTTACAAAAAGGGATTTAATTTTCTAAAAAGGATTAATTTATTAGAAATTCATAAACTTGTTTTGCAACAAATTCGTTTTCTTTTTTACATTTTATAGATCGCAATCAACGATTTATGATTTTGTTTTGAGAGTGAAAATCCTGTTTTCCCTTACAAAAAAAAATCATGATTTGAATTTATAATTTTCACTTTTTGGTGTGGAACGCCTTTAGAAGAAAGGATAATTTATTGAATTCTTAAAAGATTTATTATTGATCGGATGTGCGGTACAGTTCGTTGTGAGAAAGCGTTTTTATTAATTGTGATGTTACCGCATCGGAAATCATTATACGGGTATCCTTTATATAATAAATACAAAAAAAGGATACAATTACAAAACAATTAAAATACAATTTAGGTCATATATATGCTTAAGCCGGAAATACATTAAAAATATATCCATATATGTAATCTAGAAGTGTGATAATTATATAATGCAAACTATTTTAAATTTAAATATAAAACAGGATATACATACAATCCAAGGACTCTGGAATATCATCAATGTAATTACGTGTGAATAATTGAACGCGCATCATGATCATCATATCATCCCATTTAACAACATCCATATATAACAATTAAAATGCAAAAAATTCTCATGGCAAGGATATATGTATGTTATAAACCAGATTGGAAAGGATATAACATATCTTCTTTCTCCTTATTGTGTATATACTAATACTATTAACGAGTTCGCGTTTTAGCCATTAAAATAAATTTTATTATGAGAAAAAACAACAATCGTACATAAATATTGTCCTTTATTTAATTCGCGGTGTATATATATACGTAAAGAATTTTATCAACGGTTAAATTCTTAAAGGAAAGTGGGGTCGAAAATGAAAATAAAACAGGATCATCTAAATAAATATAATTTATATATAGTAGGGAGAAAGAATTTCTAGATTCCGCGGGAAATTTCCATAAAAATAATGAAAAAGACCATTAAAGCGCAACTCTTCAAAAAAAATTGACCATCTTAAGGACATTAAAGGAAAACAAACATTAAAGCTCGAATAATTTTATTTATTATAAATATAGCAAAAGGGATAATGAATCCGTTTCATCTATATTCTATACAATTAGTTTACTATTATTTGCCAGGGTGCCGCACCCTTTCATAATTTCGATCCTATTGTTAGTTTTTTTTTCCATATTTGATATTTGCAATCAATAATATTTTTAATAAGGATGCTCGAATTGCTAAATAAAATTGCATTCATCTACGTACCAATAAACATATAAAAAAGGACGAGGTACAAATAAATGGTTGTAGTGAGGAGTGCAATTTTTGACATGATAATTTAAATAATTGTATATTCATATTGTGTATGATGTTGTAATTATATGATTTGAATTTTGATTTATTGGAATAGAGTCTAATCAGAGTAATGAGGGAGGTTGCACTAGTAATTTGTATTATTAGGTGATTGAATGGTATTTAAAGAATTATGTGTCGATGTTTGTTGTGTTTAAAATGTATTTGTACACTGCTGTGCAAAACTAAAGCCTCCGTCTCAATCTTGGTATATAATATACTGCTGTGGAGTAATTAACCCACCCATTCTATAATGATTGTAAAGCAATTCCGTTTCAATATTCTGAAAAGGTTTTCAGTGAGATTCAATTTTCGATCAGTAAAATGTTCTAACATTCATCAAAACACCATGCTTCATGTGGCAAAATTTAAGGTTTTTATATAACGATTTCATTTTTTTAAGCAACCCGCAATACCATGGAAAATAGATACAATTTTACTGTTCCTTTGACTGTATGAAGGTTGCAGGTATGGAGTTTTCAATACAGGCCTCTGGTCAAAAAATATCAATTAACACATTTAAATTACATACATATATATGAATGTATTCGTTTGGCTGTTCGAGTACGAGGTGCTTCAATATGTGGTGTAGGTCTCGTAGAATTGAGATTTAATTCGAAATTGGTCTCTAAGTAACAGAATATTTATAAGATTTGTTAGTTTTTCAGTTATGCAACATTTTAAATAAAAAATTAACAACAAACCGACTGAATGGAAGATTGAATGGAAATTCTTGCTCTCAAACAAACTCGGTGGTATATAAAAGTAGAGATCTTGTGTCCGATGTATAACATGGTAGAAATGACATCGGTAATTTTAGATTTCTAATTGGACCACAGCTGAAACAGGTTGTGGTAAACTTCCAACTACTCGACAAACGAATGTGTAAGCTCCGTTTGCCTGTTTACATACACGGATACAAGATCTACGATAAGTACTAGGAACCTAAACTCACTTTGAAAATCCTTGGAGTTATCAGTTGTTGTCACATCTTTGAAAAGGATCAGTTGGAACTCGTGCTCTGAAAGAAGCTAAGAGTTGAAACCTTATGTCACAAGATTCTTCTTTGCAACACAGTGGAGATGATATCTTATGAGTTTTTTATTGAACCACAAATGAAAAAGGTTGTGTTAAACTTCCAATCAGTCGAATATGAAGCTTAATTTAGAAATTTGCTAATTTCAAAAGTTCATGTTACAAATTGTCCAATATGTGGGATCGTGTTGGTTTTCAACCAAATGCCTATACAGTGCCCATCAATTGGTTGTTCGGTTAAGTTTTTTAAGTGAAATAGATATTCAACGATTCCAGAAACTAAATATCTGATTTTTCAAAGCTTAGACGCAATTAATTTTAGAAACGTTTGAGGGTGTGATGATATTCAAATATCTTAAATCTTATTTATGTCTTATTAGATAGTGTTGGATGATATCAAGGTCGACAAAGAAATCTCCTACGGATAAGGCAAAATTCTGCGTACTGCGTACTAAGAGCGAATTGATCTGCTATCTCTCAAAGGATAGCCGCTTTATGGTAGACGAATTGATTTGTGGCGTTCTAAGTAAATTCCAAAAATAATTAATTCGTACGGTTGTCGCCACAATTAAATAAAATCGATATTTCGGGTTGTGTTCTTGTAATTCGCTAGAACTGTCGCGTCAAGACTAAACGTACATATACGAATCGCACAAAATCGAGTACTCCGGTAGAATATGCCTGATAAGATGGATTTGATCTTTTCGATCACACTGTCATTCAATGACGCCATCATCAGATCGAAACCGGCCTAGCGAATTACAACAAAATTAACAGAAAACAACTTCGAATAACAATTCACTAAGACTTACAACACGCGCGGGGGTGCTAACAATTATTATTAGTAGTAGTAACCTTCACGGAAGAAACGAAATTACAAAGCATACTCTCGAAAATATATGTTTAATTAAATTCAAATGCAAGGCTGGATCGTTAAATATAAACACCTTATCTCAAAAATTTGCAATTTGAACAAAAATTAACATGCAACCGGATGACATAAAAACGCGATTGTGTGTAAAAACATTCGTTGGGCTGACCACCTACAATGTGCACCAATCGTTAAAATGGTTCATAAGGTCTCAGTTGAGACGCGGTAAGGGCCGTTTACGGCCTCTAAGCAATAGATTATATTTTATCAGTGAGTCATATGATAAATATTTATTTGGGATACTCACAAAATATTAGAGTTGCTTAATTTAATGGGCAATCAGCTATGGAAGGAATAAATAGCCATAATATTTGAAAATTTTCAATTTTACTCTAGCATTTTCAATATTACATACAATTTTACACTACTTTTTGTAGATCGTTAAAGTAAAAATAATTCATTAAACAATGAACTAACTACTTGACGGAGGACTTGATGAAGTTGTGCATTAACTACACTTAGGCCAGAATGTATAACATCTAACTAGATTTTAAGTCTCTCCCAATTATAGGTAGTCCTCTCAATAAAACATGACACCACTTTTATTTTACTAATTTACTCTCCTCGTGCCAAATATTAAGAGTTTAGATTAGACTCGTATCTAAAATATTAAGAGCTTAGATACGAGACTTTTTCGTGCCGAGTTATACTTTGTAGGAATTGTAGAAGATGAAACTTTAAAGTTAAGGCAAATAGTTGAAATTATAGTTACTAAAAGACTCCCGAGATTTTGCTGTTTCATCTGGTATATTCAAACCGAATCTTATAACAAATGTTAAATAAGAGAAACTTCGACACATCATCTTGCCTACGAATAGCTACAATTTTAAATAAGTGGATATATTTGGATAGTATCAATTGTTTGTTCGAAATATACGAAACATCTACTTCTGTCAAGAATCATTAATGTCATAAATTCTTGATAGCCTACTCTGTTTTGCTTCAAGGTTATCTTTTTAAATTAGTTTATTAATTAAGGCTCACTTACATGATTTTCGCAGTCTTGTCTTGTTCTCTGTAGAGTGTAAGTTAGGCAGCCCTACCAATTAAAACCAAATTTAACCAAGATAAATATTAAAAACCGTGGTGATTGGGAATAAAAATATGTGACATCGCCACGATGCCGAAAATAAATATAAACTTTGGCACATAGTCTTGGATATTAATCATTTGTTCGGAATATACAAAGCATCCACTTTTGTTAAGAACCATAAATGCTTTAAAATAACAAAACTACACATGTATTTTAATCGTATTAATCGTATTTTTAGAATAGATAAAAAATATTCTTTATCTTGAAACAAAATTGGCTAGTGATTCTTGATAGTCTAGCCAGTTTGCATCAACATTTAAAATCATCTAGAAGCAAAACTAGCTAGGCTATCAAGAATGCTTCAAATTTCTTGATAGCCTAGCCAGTTTTGCTTCAAGAGAAATTTAAAATAATCCAGATCATTATCTGAAAATCTTTTTCATAACTCAGATATAATAAATAAAAAATCTCATTTATATTGGACGTCTCGACAAGTCTGTTTTTGGCATACCGAAAATATAGTGTTTTGATATTTACCAAATATTTATGTATGTACATATATTCATAAGTATATATAGTTTACCTTAATATAGAAATAAGTAAAAGACCTCCCACACCACACCTCATCGGGTCTATATTGTACAATTTTACGAAATATATAAATATTCACCATAAACGTTTACGAAATTTCAGGAATTTCGGATTTTTTTGTACAACAAATTATGAAAATTTTATTTTATTTTGTACGACATGACACATGACATTATGAATTATATACAATAAAAATATAAAACATTTATTTATTATAATTATTTTCCAATTGTTGTTGCTGTTGTCAATGTTGCAAAAAATTAAATAAAAATCTTATGAAATACTATAAGAAATTCAATCAAAATAAGTTTTTGTTATACGTTATGAATAATATGTATTTATGTGTACAGTACACTGCGCAGACAAGTACCTAACTCACATTTGTGAAGGACATGATATTTTAGCTGCATTTTGAATGTTGGACACGTTTTTACTTTGAAATGCGATTCATGACAAATTAGCATGAGAAAAGAACAATCCTTTTCCAGTGCAAAATATATGCTAAAATTTCGGTTACTAATAATATGCAAATTAAAAGGAACAAATGTATGTATATAGATAAATATATACCGACAAACAAACCGTCATTACCGTTTAGTATAACCACTATGTAGTAACAACACAAAACTGGGTTGTGTACTAACATCATATTATACTCTCGTATGGTAAAATCTCATATTACCTACAAATTTTGCTAAAAAAATAAAATGGCAATGTTTGTCTTCAATATATACACACAACACATAAAAGTAAATAGATCTCTCACGTTTTGTTCAACACACCCATTTCCTATGTGGAACTTGATTTTCAGTCGTTATTATACTGAGAATTTTCCCGTTTCATTTGGTGATCCATATGGGAAATTTTTTAGATGTACATATATAGGTTTGGTTTGAATAGCAAATTTGTATTCGTTTATGTTTGCATGTAATCATCAATTAAATTGTGTTTTATTAGTATTATTATTATTTAGATTAAAGACTATATAAATAATTAAAAGAAAACCCAACTTTTGTTATAAAAGGTTTTCCAATATGAGGTTTCATTTTGACTAGCTATTTGGGCAATTTTGAAGCTGTTATCTTTTGACATTTGATATGTAAAAGTTACGCCATTACTAAAAATGGTACTTTATACGCTTCAACAACGCATTGAATTTGTTATTCAATTCACTGCAGAAATGGTGAAACTTTTCACCATTTGCAAAAATGGTGAAAAAACAGGTTTGTTGCCATTACACAGTATTTTGCATAAAGATTTAGGTTTTAAGGCCTTTAATGTTCAGTTAAAAAAAGAACAAAAGCCGGTCGAACGCCATAAACGTCTTATCATCACCAATTGGGTCCTTCAAATGCATCAAAATTATCCAGTTTTTTGTCGTAAAATGATCTTCAGCTAAGAGGCCTATTTTCACTTCGGAGGTTACGTTAATAAGGAAAATTGTCACATTTGGGGTTCAGAAAATAAAACAATTTGTTAATTGTTGAAAAGTCTCTTCATTCTCAACGTTTTACTATTTGGTGTCGTTTTTGGGCTAGCTGTGTGCGTTGGAACTTGTTATACGGAGAATGGATTTCGCTACCGAGCTATACGATTAATATTATTAATATTATTTTTTTAATGGAGATAGGAAGATATGGACGACGTTTAATATCAGCAGCAAAGCGCTACGAGCCACACAAGCAACGAAACAATTGCAATCTTGCAACACCAGTTTCCTGACCATGTTATTTCTCGAAGAGGTGATGACAATTGGCCACCGAGATCTTGTGATTTAACACCATTAGACTTTCTTCTTTGGGGCCAGTTATCGTGAAATTTAAATTTCCTCTTTCGGCTGCTAGGTTAGTTATAAATTAGTTATCAGATCGCTCACAGACAATTTTTTTGGTAGTTTTTATTCTAATTTTGTTCCTGTTACTTCAGGTTTTCCTGAAGGCTCGGTGCTTGGTCCTTTATTATTTTCTATGTACATTAATAACATAGAATCTTCGTTTCGCCATTGTTCGTTTCACATTTTCGCTGATAAATTTCGGAATTAGGAAATTTGACCATACCAATTACCAATACTAGGCTAGTTCTTGGTTATAGTTTAACTAGTTTTTATGAGTTTCAGTTTTGCGATTTTATTAGGAAGCTACTCAAAACTAAAGAATTTAATTATCTATTCGAAAAGTTATTATTTAGTAGGTCGCATTACGCCAATCTTCGAAATTTTTCTAGGTCTTTAAACACCTCGCTTTGTGTCAGAGTAATTCAGTATAAAGAGTTTTAGATCTGCCGAGACGTTTAAATCAAAATTTCTTGAATGGCGTGCTACAATGACAATATAATTAGTTTAAAGTTAACTGGAGAGATTTTTTTAATATTGTCTGCTGCTTGTCCCATCCCATTGTAAATGAGCTTGTACTTAAAATGGTATATTTGTGCATTGTGTTGACTTTTCGTAGTAAACAATTTAAGTGGTTTTTATGCCTAATGGAAGTAATAGATTTTAACATGTTGCTTCCATATGCGCATTTCCTTCTTAATTCAAATTATAAGCAATATATAAATAAATAAATATATATATATATATATACATATATATATATATATATATATATATATATATATATATATATATATATATATATATATATATATATATATATATATATATATATATATAAAAGGTTGCTAACTAAGTAATTGCAGATTTCACTCATAGATGGCTTCAGTTGAATTTTTAGGTTTGCAGACGTAGTAATTTTTAAGAGAAATCAATGAACGTTTATTTCACAATGAAATAAACATTCATTGATTTCTCTAAAAAATTACTCCTTTATTGTTTAAATATCAATATGAAACCTCTTATTAAAAAACCCTTTAGTAAATGTTTGACAAGATAACAAATTGAAATTGGTCATGAAACGATATTTTTGTAAGACTGATAATCGATTTGATTTAATTACCTTTATATATATGTATATACGTGTATCTGTAGATAATTCTACATAAATCACAACAATATAGCAAAACGATTACTATTATGGTAATTCATTTTCAATCTCAATTCCATTCAATTAGCTTTAATCAATAACACAACACACAAAACGTTAAATATATATTTAGCCCATCCTCACTCACAAAACTCATTCAGCCTGATCGCACACAAACACACCGTTCAAAATGAACAATTAAATGTATATGTATACTCGTATACTGGTATGTATATGGATTTCCTTTTCACGTTTCACATTTTCCAATCAATAAAATACGAGAAAATAGAAAAGAAAACAAAAAAAAAGTTTAATCCAGCAAAATCCCATCTTAAGTCAAAAACGAAAAGAAATATATAACGAGAACTGGCATAAAGGTTAAATGTCATTAAATAGAATAATTCTTGTCACTATATGTTGTTGCTTCTACCTAAAAATCTAATTAATTTAATTAGTGATTCTTAGATTTTGATTTTTGTTATTTTAGAAACTTTTTTGTTATTGTGTAGTCCTGTTCAACAAAACTAATAAGTAATTCGTTTTGTGACATGCTTCTAATGAGACACATAACAACACTTACTCGTACACATATTATAGATTAGTGTTTGGGGAAATAATTTAATGGACACGAGTGTACACCAGTAATTACGGGTAATGAGTGCATTTTGAGGTGTCTCACATGGCTATTAAATATTAATTAACGAAATTTGACTTTAATGGGGTTTGCACTGTTGTTTATACATAGAGTGTTATTTTATGATATCTTTGGGGTTCTTTAAGGGAGCTATTGCTGTTAGATAATTATTATTTAATTTTGGGAATGATTGGTTCAATTTTATGGTATAATTGAGTGTCGCTTTATAACGGATCGTTTACGGATGCGTGCATTTGAGTAGTTCTCAAAGAATTTGTGGGTATACGTAACATGTGATTAGTGTTAAATGAGTTACCGTTCCTTATAACACGATACCGATTAAAACTGATACCGAACAGAATTGACATCAGTGAAATTTAGGCGATGAAAAATGGTTGAAATATGAGAATATCAAACGTAACTCGCTCATGTCCAAACGCTGTTGACCCTCTGAAAACGTTGAAGTCATTTGACTAGATTGACGGAAAACTAGGTTATATTGAGAGTTTGGTGGGATTGGAAGAGAATTGTCGATTGCGAGCTGCGGCAACGTGGCTAATAATAAATTTAGTCCTGTAATATGCACAACTTGACCGCCTGAATGAGACAATCCAGAAAGAGCCACTAGAATAGGTCAACAGAAAGAGTTCCATCATGACAATGCGCGGCCAAACTCATCTTTAATGACTCGGAACTCTCTTGATGGTTAAAAATAGGCAGACCGAAGCTCCACTGAATACTACTTGGCTAAGTTTTTCGACCATAAACCATAGAAGTTCCGTAGAGACTTTTTATATTATGACCTTTTATTAACGATATTGACATAGTTCAATCCGTTTGCCTTATTTGCTGAAATAGATGACCACTTGGGAATAAATCAAAATACGACTTAAAATTTAATGATATCGGTTGGCAAACCTTAAAAATAGACTCAATTGTTTTACCACGGTGCAATAAAAGTTACTATGATACAACGAGAATCACGTATCGATAAGCAAAGTGAGCAGTAGCTCCAAGACTTTAATCTCGTTTTAATGGTTTCTTATTGTTGAAAATGATGCGAGGCATCGATAATTGAAATTTTACCTATCACAAATTGACTAATAGTGTCTTTCTATATTGACTGTTGATACGAATATATTGCTTCCGTTCTGTGGCCGTGAGTTCAAGCACATCAACCCGTTATTAAGTCTTCAGATTATGTTGAATTTCATCAAACGATTTGACCTTCAGACTATTTCATAAACTCATTATTCCGCGCAAGAGTGGAGTCCGTTACCCATTGTGACTGTGCGAGTTGACATTTTTGAACTTCTTTTGAGGTTATCTCAAAAGTATGATGTACTAAATATTTTCCAATCGAAACGTCTGAAATGAACGAATCAATACATTTTGTGCGGGTACTAACGATCAATCTTATCCAATTTGCAATTGATAGATTTCTAAAATACATCATTTAGCAAATCATTTGCACGATTCAATCCCTAAAAAACCAAATCGACACATTTCATGGGAATTCACATTATTCGTGTGAAGTATTTCGACAAACAAATTTAGGGAAGATCAACAAATATTTGATCTGCAGAATAGATAAATCACGTTAATCATATATAGTAAATGTGACCGTTATGCTAACCACAAAATAAGATTCCTTCCAGCACCTTCCCTTAAAAATTCTAGTCAAACGTCATAATTATCGTAAAATATAATTATTCATTTCAATGATCTCATTGTGGTGATTAAATTTTATGATCTAGATCTAAAACTGATGATCACCGGAGACATAATATTTAATGGACCTGATGAAAATTGATATCTGGGTTAACCTGTTTTTTTTCCTTTCTACTTTTACCCGATCACCTTTTTGCATGATGTCGCATTTTCATTCTTTTATTTTTTACTTGTTAAAGATGCTGTGTTGTTAAAGTAATTGTGTAACAAATATGCATAATATTTATAAGAAATAGGGTGCTACCCTCTTTTACTTATGGATTTACATTTTTTTCTAAACCAACCTAATAATGTGTATTAGAAACAGCATACTAAACCAAAGTTATGAATATAATTATCCCTTTTGTATATATCGATGCTAGAACGCATATGGGACTTAAGACAAAATATATCGATTAAATACGATCAATCGGTAAAAATATTTTTAATCTTGTAATCCCGACAAATGTTTTTGTTACGTGCCTTTGTTTCGTTATGCTTATCGGAAATGTAATCCTGTTATTTTAACACAACTGCCAATATGTAATCCCCTCCGATTTAAATATTGATGATCGCATGATTGATTGTATATGAATGTTTGTTAACCATATATCAAAATAGTACCCAGTGCGCAGACATCGCTCAATTAAAATTTGATCAAATTGTTTCGCTTCATCAAACAACCGCCAGTATATGATCCGGGCAACAAACTCATAATGCAACCAATTAACAATATAAATTTTTATCGATCATATTAACAGAGTATGATCACTTATTAAAATAAAATCTCCCTATATATGTTATATGTGTGTTCCTACATATATATAGATCAATCAAGTCAATTCGAGCAAAACAGAGCGTTCTCTAAATTATAACGGTCGATCTTATAATTTTAATTAGTAACCAAATGTTATATACGAGTATGTATCTTAAAGAAAATTCTAATTTAAAATTTAATCATTCAACCCTTAAATTAACCTTAAAGAAATAGAGAGAGTGTTGTAATAATAAGTCACGGGTGCTTATTATATCGGACCCCTTATGTTATTAATAAACTATATATCTGAATATGTATAGGGTGAGAAAAATACTGTCGCGAAACCAATAAGACTCCTTGATTATCACCGTACACAAAACTAATGATCGTAAAAGAAAATATAATTTTCTTTTGTTTCGTATATAAAAATAGGATATTAAATTATAGGTTATGTTATATATGAGTATATTACAAATGTAACAAATTTAAATTATGCCGGAACACTGGTATTATCCTTTTTGGAACGAGACACTAAGTAAAAAAAGATCGTTACACGTGGATGAGATAGTCGGATATATCAAATAACATATGCATAAATCATAAAAATTGAACACTATATGGCGTCATATCTCGAGTGATAATTGATCATTCAATCACGGGTATGCTGCGTTACTGCACACCGGGCGGTATTATATGTAAATTTTTTTTTTGTATATAGGCATGAATGTATAGGGAAATTTTTTTTCCTCATTTTCAATTGCTACAATTTTTATTATATTTGATCTCATAGTGGGTCTTTGTTGTTAATTTTTTTGTTGTTCTTAAGAGACACGGAAGAGAAATTTCTCAAGTGATCAATTATCACATTGTATTTTTTTTGTATTTTGGAAATTATTTTGACCTCGGGGAAAATTGTTTTATTGTTTTGCTGTCATATAAGGTACATATATAAATCTCATTATGTAAAGCAGTGATTGTTAATTGCATCAATTATGTCACTAAATTATGTTTTTTGTTTACACTCAAAAAATTATGAACAATAAGTATTTTGACTAAACATTTTTTTGGAAAATTGAATTATATTGTGTTGAATAAAAATGTCAACAGAATTTAAATACAATGAAGCGACCGTCAAAAAAATTTAAATTAGAATATCATTAATAAATAACAAACCTTTGTATATAGTCAGCTAATCTTATAAGATATATGTTAGTCTTGAAGATAACGCATTGCCATATATGGTCCCATAGTCATTCTAAAAATGATTCTTTTTCTACGCTCTCTCATTGTAACCATGTTAAACGTCAGACGTAATTGGCACAGATACAGTACTTTGTGATCATTTTGTTATTTGTTTTTGTATAAGCTCCGTTCCTTCAAAAGAAATATTTAAGTCAGTGCTATTTCTATCGGGTTTTTCAGTAAGAGAATTTCAACTTTTTTTTTGAATAAAACACAAACTGTTTGACTTTTGAACTAACTTTTTTTTATTAACGAATTCGAACATATACATTTAAGTATGAAACTCGATTTCTTTTGCATGACCACCTCGTGCACGTTTTACGAAGTCCAATCTTTGAACCCTATTTCGACCACTCTTTCGCATAAATCGGCCGAAAATCCAGCAATTTCACGTTAAATGTTGGCTCTGAGCTCTTGCAGCGTCGCGGCTTATTGGCATAGACCAATGACTTCACATAACCCGAATGAAAATAATCTAGAGGTGTCAAATCACACGAGTGCGGCGACCACTGGACGGACCCATTTCGCGAAATAACACGCTCATCGAACTTAGTCTTCAATAACGCGATTGTATAACGCGACCCCGTCCTGTTGAAACCACATGTCGTCCAACTCCATTCCATTCAATTGTGGCCAAAAAAATCGTTTATCATATCGCGGTATCGATTTCCATTGAACTGAAGCCCTGGCGGATGCGATGTTTTCAACACTTCGAGTTCTTGCTCTCGAGGGCACTGGAACATTATGTAGTGAAAACGTAGACTCAAATTTTGCCACTATACGGTCGATTGACGAACGGGCTGGCTTGTTAAATGGACCGTAAAATGGCCGTAATGCTCTTAAAGTAGCAGCAACAGAACGATTTTTTTGATAAAAAAATTTTCACGGGTTGCAATCGCTGTTCACGTGTGTAGCGTTCCATGGTGAAATTCCAAATTACAAAAGAACAATAAAAATTATGGCGTCGTTCGCCGTCCCTATCGGAAAAAAGTTGAAGCGCTCAACAGGTGCGCCTGTTGACCCCCTTTATATCTACCGTGCATAGCAAAATATGGCAAGTGTCCTGACGCGGACGTTCGACGGTAAATATTCCTCGATCAGTATTGAAATGCTCATGGTCACATATAAAATACAGAAAACTTCACATCTCACCAATTTTCGAACCAGCGAGAAAACTTTACATCTCCTGAATAATTGCCTTAAATAATAAATCAAAATGAAATAAAAGGGAATGCTAAATCTGTAGCTATTCTCGGAACGAACATTAACAGCTTTTGATTGTGATCTCTATCATGTAATGCAGAACGATCTTTACGAAACAATGATTATTGGATATCTTGTTTACCAAGGCATTCAACTCTGTGTGAATGTAGGTGATTTGTGAATCGATTCATACTGGGCGTCTATTATAAAATATCCGATTTCGAATTTTTTTCCGATATCTAAATATCCGATCCCCTGCAAATTTTCCTATTATGAATTGGGTCGAATTTGTCAAATGTCTTCCTGAACAATAGCAGTTATGATTTTTGTAATTCACTTGAAATTTCGGTAAAACAAAATAAAATTCATCTATACTAAATTAATAGCGGATTTTTCGATTTCGAATTTTCATAATAGCAAAATTCGCTTGTTGATCCCATTCTAATTTTTCATAAAAGCCCTCACAGTCTCACTTAACTAGAAAATGAAGCTACTTATTCTAAATTTGAAGTCGATGTAGAAGACGAGAGGGATCATGATTTCTCTGGAATTTAAATGTAATAATAACAGATGATTCGCAAGTTCCATACAATATATCCCATGGCAACTTATATCCGATTGTCAATTAAATACGACAAGTAGTAAAAACATTTGACATTCATCCATTGCTGGATGGCAAAACTCGTTGGATTAGATTACTGGCTATGCTGGAACGGTTCTTCAAATTAAAATCTGTTTATCGAAAAAGTTCGATAGCTTTTCCAACATCGTTAAGTTAAGCTTATCAGATTTTCTCCGTAGTAAGGAATTGCAGCGTGAATTAATAATTAAAATTAAAATAGCAAAGAACCAATTATTCAGATGTATTCCTGTTTTTATAAAATCCTATGGATCATGGCAGAAGAACTGATAGCAAAAATGTTGGTTTATTTAATTTTCTAAGTAAAACTGCAACAGTCAAAAATATTGTGAGCATTATTGGCCAAAAATGAAAATTGCAGATTGTAATATTTCTGACAATAACACTGATTCATCTGATAATTATCCAGAAATACTTTCTGAACCACAACCCGTCACGATGAAAGAAAGATTACAATTCACTATTCAGAAGAAACACTTTGTAAATTTTAACTATGGGAGCGACCCAATTAATACCAAAAAGTATAATTTACTAACCGGTAAATTATCGGTTAACCGTGCGAACTTTTATCACTTACCGGTAAATGAAAAATTCGATAAATTTGCAACCCCTAATTATAAAAAATTCGATGTCGGATCCGATAACGGATTTTGTTATTATGAACCTAAAAATGCAAAACTAAATCGGATTTTCCGATAATCGAATGTTAAAAGCCGACTGCTATGTAGTAGACAAATTTCATTTGTGTGTTTTGAATACTCCGCAGTTTAAGGATCTTGCTCAATTCCTCCAATAATATATTTCGTCTCACGAGTTATAAGTCAGTTAAACTACAACAACAAAACAAAATTTAGCAAGTTTAAGTGAATTACAAAACCCATTAATCATATAATAGAAAAATTCGCGATGGATTGGATTTTTCGATATCGGAAAAAATCCGATATCGGATGGATTCATAACACCCCCCTATAGTTAAGTTTGCTTCTAAAGGCCGAATTTAAAGATTTAAAATTAGTGCATGTCTAAAACTTTTTATCTATTATTTGTTCGAAAAGTAGACTTTAAAAGGTTGCACCATACAAATGTTACGAAGCGCAATTTACCATGCTTATTCGTATCGGTGGTCCTCCAGATGATATGGCATGAAAATATTTTTTCCACCACACGATAGATACACTGGTATAAGTTAGAGGTTTTCTAATCTTATTTTCGACCCAAATAACCGATTTTAAGCAGAATATTAGCTGGCAATAGAATGATCTTACCGACTTAAGCATCGTTTTAGTTAAATTCATCTTCTCTACCGTGGTCTCTAATTCTCCAGTTGAGTCTGACTCAACTCTATTGACACGGACTTCTTCCGCCGTATACATAGAGCACGTTTCATTTATTTCTGATACAACAATACTGAATATCGTTTGTGCAACCATCGTTAGTCAAAATTTCGTGAATAACGAAAATATTCATGTTAAATTGAACCATTGCTTATACCGTGCGTATAAGACTATCAACTCGTAAACCAGTCAAACTTATAAATTATATGGTTTAGTTTCCAACAGATTGAATGCTTTTCAATTAATTTAACTTATCTAGTCGATTGTTGTAACTAAATTATTGAATCTAGCTGAGTTGGATTTAGATCTTGAATCAAGTTTGGCATTTAAAGATTTGGATCACATAAATAAATTTATTAATAATTAATAAAGGCAAAGTCATGAGGTGATGTTATTGTAACTAGATCACTCCTCTTACCATTTTTTATTTACATTCACAGCCTCACCTTTGCACATTTGACACAAACCGCAAATTCTAAACTATATATATAATAACAGCTTTCCCGTTTTACTTAGTATACATTACTTCCACTCGACTGAGATTTCTAATATCTTACTATAATGTAGTGTATCGGCTCTTAGTACCAACACATTTTTGTAAGTAAAACTTGAGTTGAACTTATATCCAAGAATCTTAGCTTATCGAACTCTTTGATTTTTTAAAGTGCCAATTCGTAATATACATCCACATCTGTTGCCTCATTTTTCAGCGAGACAAACGATTTCATTGCGATTGACCATATTGTTAAAGCTTCGACGTAGCATTCAAAGATGTAAAATAGAGGTTGCGATTTATTTAGATCCACGATCTGGATTAAGATGTTGTTCATACCATAAAAAAATCTGGATTAAGGTTGATCTAATGTCTCTTCTCGTGTAGTTCTTAAACTTGTAAATGAGTTGATGCTTTGGCTTGAATATTTCAAAACGAAATTTTAAATTTTCGTAAGAGCTCTGTGAAAGGTTCTATTTCAAAATCCAAGGTTCTGCAAAATACAAGTGAGGTTCCAGTATGTACTATTCTTACACTCATTTGACCCAAATAAGGTTCACATATTTAAGTTGTCAACGCTGTTTTGTATGACAACCGATTTGACAGCTGATATTTTTTGTCATTGGTTTGATTTGCTATTTCGCAATGAATATACTCGCACCAGAACAACGATTGTAAATTGTGGAATTTTTTTATCAAACTAATGGTTCCGTCCGCCACAACGATGAGAGTCATTACGTTAATTTTATGGTCGTCGTAATCGTTCATCAAAGCGGTTTTCACACCACTAAACAAGGGATACGCAATTCGACGTCGTTCTCAGCAACTGAAGTTGTGTCAAACCACTTGAAGGGAATTGAAGCCATCCGACTATCGCACACGTCGCCAAATCGGTCAATGGGCCTGACGTGCAAATAATATGAATTTTATGTTGATTTTCCATTGAATATTTTATTCAACGATGTTGGTCATTTTTGGTTGAATGAGTACGTTATTAAACAGAATTGTCAGATTTGGATTGAAGATAATCCACAAGCCTTTGCCACCATTACATCCAGCGAAAATCGATGTTTAATGCGTTTTATGAGCCATCAAAATTTGGTCCATATGTCATTAAAAACGATAATAGGCCGAATGTTACACCCAACTGTGAACGATATAGAGACATGATTCCTTATTTTTTTGTATCCCAATGGGTTGTCATAAATTTTGCTGATATGTGGTTCCAACAGGACGGTGCCACATGCCAAATAGTTTGGGATACCATTAATTTACTCGAACAAACATTTGATGAAAGCTATGTTATAGACGATTGAACACTTTGAATAAAACATTCGACGATATAATGAGATACGACTGCAATTGAGAAGATTTGACATCCAGATTGCGCTATGCTCTACGCACTAGTTGCAGCGGCTACATGACCAAAATCATATTCTAGCATTAATGGTATTTAGAAATTAATAAATTTTTTGCTAAAAATTGTCATACTTAAGTCTATGTTATATTGACCATTTACGGATACAGACACAATGGGTAGCGGACACATTGAAAAATTTAACCCTAAACCAAATCACAATCCACGGTTGTCAATAAAATTACCGAAACTTTATAAACGCGGAACCTTTCAGCCATTTAAACAAAAGACCGGTAAAAATTGGTTTTATAACTCAACTGTGCGCATTATGTCCCTTTATAAAACTTCACTCACCGAGTGTACGGTGTAATTTGATACCACCGAAATAAATACCTTCATCATTTTATTAAAAACACTACATTTGATTGTGCTATAGTTTGCCATCAAGACAAGAAAATTATCAATGCTTTTCACTTTTTTATTCCATGTTTTGTTGTCAGCGTATATGTACGAGTATATACAACAGTTAAATTCTACCATGTACATAATAAATTGATTTATGATGTATGCACGTACATATTTTGTAATCCATCACAAATTAGAAAAAAAATTTTGACATCATCCATCTCATGATGAAAAACAAGAAGAGCAGAACCAACCATAGTATGGGTAGCAGTAGTTATGCTGATGCGAAATTTTAATGCATGCATTCGAATGTAATTTGACACGCGCGTGTAACTTTACAACAAAAAATAGAAAATGAAAACTCAAATACCTATAGCATTCCTACATAATACGTACACAAAACGAGCTTTAATAGATTTTTAATGCGAAACAGTAGTGAAATTATACAAAATTACCATAAATATGTATTTGAAATGTGTTATGCGATATGATCGATCAATTTGATTAATAATATAATACATAAATAAAATAATCAAACATATATTTGAATATCGTAGAGATTATGTAACTCGATATAAAAATACAAAAATTGATTGATTTTCATTCAACCTGAAAATTGACCGAAACACTACACCATTATAATTATGTATATATAGTTTAACAATACCTTGGTCGGATTACAACAGCAGCATGCAAATTTAATCCTTTTCCTCTAACAATCAAATCAATCAAATAGTGTGCTGGTTATGCATGTTATGTATGTGGTGTGACAACAGCAAAGAAGCAATACATAATAATCATAATCGGACAAAATGAAAATATACCACACATGTATTTATGACATATGCCTTTAAGGTATATATATGTAGATGTGTACGTTTGTTCATACCCAAGCTACAAGTAAAACAACAATCATCATCATTATGATGAATTACCCAACAATTTATCAAAGTAGAAACTATTTTATCTCAAAATGACCAACTCTCCCTGGTATTCAACTATATATTTTCTAAAGCACAGTAGTGCAATCATATATTGAATTCGATACGGAGTTAGTTTTTACGAGCATTTCCCCCTCATTAAGTATAAAAACCCTTTTTAGAGTATCGAGATGAAAAAATAAAAATTAATTTTTTGATTTTAAGGACCTCCAGAGAAATCTGTCAAATAATTTTGTTGAAACATTTTCAATTTTGACATTACATAATGTTCCGGGGAATTACTTATAGTATAGGAGGGGGATAGTTTTCGTTTGTAGTTTTTTTTTTTAAATATTGTATTACCTAGAAAATCTATTTGGTCTATATATACGAGTATATAGAATAAGAAATGTGTTTGTTGGTACAATATATAAGTCTCTGGAGAGTTGGACATGTTTTCAATTTGGAATTTTTGTGATGTTTTCCGGTTAAATTATAGTTTAGTTTACTAAACTGAAAAGACATTATTTATGGTTCGAATGGTTAAATTAAAAAAGATAACGTTTTTTTATAATATTTAGGCCAAGTATTATAGCCTGACATTTGGTTACTCACGTCACGTGTCTCGGTTGGAATTCAAAACCGGTCTCCCATGCTTCAACTGACGTTGCTTTATTTATTGCGCTATTTTGGTGCTCATGTCTTATTTGAGTTCAAGTCATAGATCAAATTTTATATAAAAAGGTGCTAATTAGTGCCAAGATACTCTGGGTTAAACAGTAGTCTACAAAAAAAAAGGAAGCTCTATAACCGTCAAGGATAAAACGAAATGCGAGACCCAGATATGTGACTGTCAAATATATAGTACAAGAACTAGATACAATTTTTATAAGCCTGGTGTTAATATAAGTCGGATTTATCATATCTTTCGCTGAATCAAGTCCATTTCAATGTTTCCAATAAACCTGACGACCGCTTACCTCAGATGATGACTGCATGTTGAAGTATACAAAGTGTAGGGATGTCGTATTGAAATAAATGAAAATGAAAAGAAGTCTTAAGTGCAATAATATTAGTAGAGCGTAAATTTATTTACTTTAGATTACACATTAGACATTAAAATGAAAAAAGCATAACCTTACCAACAAATTATAACATATAAATTACTGTTTGGTAACTAATCAGAGACAAACTAGATAACCTAGTTGATTTGAATGTTTATCATTGAAAAATGATCCAAACTACATTTCTGACAGATGATGGGAATTATACTGGAACTCCGATGTGGCATTGATTTAACCGCAGCCGTTGAAGACGTTTAGTCTTTTATGGCATCTTGTTGTATTCTGTAATGGTTGGTTCGCTAGGCCGGTTTCGATCTGATGACGTCATTGATTGGCTGTGTGATCTAAAAAACAAATTCATCCCATCACGCATATACGACCAGACTTGATGTATGTTGCATTGTGCTTGTATATATTACCTTGATCAAAAAGTTCCCGGAATAAACACCGTGTGGCGCTCCCATCGTTTTCATTTGAGTTATGTTTTTTTTTCTAAGTTGGTAAATCTGTTGTTTATATTCCCTCTACAAACATGCACAAAGTAAACAAAGAGTATTATTTGTGCGTTATGAGACGTTTGCGTGAAGCAATTCGTCGAAAGAGACCAAAATGAATTGTGGGCAGAAAACTCGTAGATTTTGCACCATGATAAGGCACCACCGCACAGTGACATCTTTATTCGTAATTTTTTGGCGAAAAATGCAACAAACACCATTCAACAATAGTTTATGTTCAATTGAGTTAAAAACCATTACGAGGAACGCGTTTCAGCAGCCGTATGAAAATAATGAAAAAATCGCAGAGAGGCACTGATGGACATACCGAAAACCGAATATAAAATATGTCTCGAGGATTGGATCAAGCTGCCAGCACTTGATCTAATCCTCGAAACATTTTTTGTGTGTTGTAGTCGAATTGGATTACTTTGAAGGGTACAATATAGATTGGTATGTTGTTAGTCTTTGTTGCAGCACTGCTAGCGAATATGGTAGTTTGAATCGAAACGGTTTTGCGATTTATATAATTTTCTACTATGGCGTGACTGTTCATTGTATTTGTGTGATGAATATTTTGTAGTTTTGGTACTTTACGGTGATCGCCACATTACTTTCCCGAAAGTGGTCTCCCTCCTTCGACTACGATTGTTGATGCATTATTTGAAGTGTATTTATGGTACAGGCTGTACATGTGCTGCTGTAAGTTCGGTATCCGTGTTTGGCAGGAGTTGTGTTGTGCGGTAAATTGTTGCACTTGGAAATGTTTGGAGGTCGTATTCAGAAGGTTGTTGACGTATTATGTCCTAAACAGCGTCGTCGGGTCACCAAACCAATGTATGATATGATAATGATGCTAAGATAGTTGTGAACGTGACGATTGATGGGGGTAGTTATACTGGAACTCCGTTTGGCATTGGATTGACAGCTAGGGCGGCTGAATCAAAATCAACCAACCGTGGAAGACGTTTAGTCTTTTGAAGTTTTATGCCATCTTGTTGTATTCTGTAATGGTTGGTGACATCATTGATTGGCTGTGTAGTCATCTTCAACATACATCCTATAGGAGTAACTTTAGTAATTCAAATAATTTGAACTCCTTAAAATTGTTGGAAATAGATGGTGCGAATGAACTCATCTGAGACCTAGTTGAGGTTAGAATCCGTGTGCCGTCCCATCTTCCATGTCAGTACTATAGGCTGGCATGGAGCTAAGCAATGTGCAGATGGTTTCTACGTAAATCGGACCTATAGCCGGAACGTAAAGTAATATAGTTGGGAAGTCAGAATGGGCCAATATAGCCTGAGTGACAGATAACACTACAACAATTGTAGGTGCTAGAATTGTAGGTGCTTTGACCCCAAACCAGAGATAGTAGAGACAAAAATCAATAAACGAAACCCATTATTCGAACATCTTAAGCAATTTGTCACTTTTTACAATTTCTATTCATATTTGAGAATATATGACCATTAACACTCCTAATACAGTCATTTCTAATCTAGAAATAGATAAAGACATTAACCAAAACCATTTATGTTTAAATCAGAGTTCAAATCGAACTCTAGGTGATAATTGTCGCTATAAAATACAACTTTATGGCTATCGTATGTAAATACCTTGCCATTTATTCAGACAAAATATCGACATATTTTACCATTATCGCATACCAATAAATTATTCAACTAAATAGCGCAACACACTTTGCAATATGGGCGGTAAATATTTCGACCAATTTCGTCGCACATTCAAAGTATTTATATGTATAGACGATAATTAAATCATTTCATATAGTAAAAATCACTTTAGCAAACCGCACAAACAACTTAACAAATTATGATTTCATTATAAGTCGTAAATTTTCTGCTTCTTCTCGCTATAATACATATTCATCTCAAAATGATCGTCAAATTGTCTAACATACAAAAAATAAATATTAAATAAAAAAATTAAATAATTTTTCTGTTCTGTCTATTTTTATTTACCAGCACAAGATTTATATTTTTAGACTCACAACAGATGATGTGATGCGCGGCAATGTACTGCGTGCGCTTCTCGTGTGCGGTTAAAAATAGATTTTGTGTGCTCTGTTTGGTTACTTTTATATATTACACAACAAACTGTTTGTTTTTACTAGCGTATAGTAAGTAATGATTTGGTGCATTGATATCGAATCAAACAGACTTCCTGCGTTAAAACATAATCGACTGACGAGATGTGTGTAAGTATATAAACATCACATATATGGATGTGTCACATATTTTCAATAAAACTATAAATGAAAAAAAAATAAAAAATCGAAAGGTGAATAGTGTACGCTCTACGTGTGTATACACAGCAACCCTTTAAATCCCTCTTGTTGTTCGGAAAATGATAAATTAATTTTTTATTTAAATCGAAAACTAGACACAAAATAAAATGTATTTCAATTTTCCAAAACATTGTTGTTGTCAATGTGCATCCATGTTTATGTTTATATATAATAAAATTACGTTTATTTATGTTCAATTTATGGAAATTGTTTATGTTTAGTGTGTAAATATTGAAGAGATGCGATGCCTTTTGTGTACATATGGATATATAGAGATGCTTATAAGTACCTTAGATAACAATACTTTTGTTGTTTGTGTCGGGGTCTAGCATATGTGTATAAAGGTTATATTATTATTGTTATCATTATAATATGCCACACAATGTTTATCATAAATACGAGTAAATTATGAAAAGATACATCAAATATTTATGGTATGCCGCACATGAACCGCATCGTTTTTTTTTTTGCCTTGTTTCGTACATAACACTTATAATCTTAAATCGGAATTATACTTTTACTTAGTATTTTACAAATTCTGAAGAGAACATGGAACGATGGCAACAACAATCAGATCAAATGTTCAACAAAATCGTCTACAACTTTTAATTATGTAAATTTGTTGGTTTGTGCCGTTATCATTCGAAGATATTAATCTCGTTTTAATTTTCGTATTAATAAAAATAATTAAAATTTTATTCTAATCGAGGCGACTGCGTGTACAGTGCAGGAGGAAAGTCTCTTTGCACTAGAGACGTAACGAAGTTAGGTTATTACTTAGGTGATAAAACTTTGTACGCTTACCAATGAGACAGTGATCCAGCAACGATACTCATAGTTTCACTGATATTACGCCTTTGCATAAATTTTACCTAATTTTTTTACGGTTCTTACACGATCACGAGCCAGCTATTCATACCCTTGCGAGCAATAAGAAGATGTCAAATCGTTCTCTACGCCGTGGAACCATCGTTGCCGACAGCGACCTCTTCCGCTACTGAAAAGTAGCTCTCCGTTCAATGATCGCTGTATCATTCGGTTCATATCAACACGTGGAACTTGACCGCGTCAGCGTACACGCTGTCCTTTGATTTCATGCACGATATCAGGAATTCGCATTAAATTTCTGATCTCGTGATTGAAATGAACTCGGTACGTGCCATCAACGTCGCGTTTTGGATTATTATATTTTGATTTCAGAAGTGGATGGTTTCTACGTAAATTCGGATCTATACCGGAAACGTCAAGTAAAAAAGTGGGATGTCACAATGGGCCATTTTGAGCCTGAGTGACAGATAACACAAAAAAAGAGAGATTCAAGATACTTGAATCTCATCATTCCTTGAAACGTGTGGTTACCACTACTATTAAATTAATTGCGTCTTGGTCTCAAAAATCGGAGATCAGATATATATATATATATATATATATATATATATATATATATATATATATATATATATATATATATATATATATATATATATATATATGGTTTTGGATTTTACCTAATTAGCAGTTATTAAGATAAGTTTTGGTTAGTCCTTTCGAAATTGGCATTTCTGTATTAACCGTTTACTTTAAAATTGTGGCGAGAATTGCCATGTCGATTGAATTTCTTTTTTAAAAATTCGAAGCATATTACATGAGATGCTATCCAGTGTATGAATGTCTTTACTATCGGTCTAGCCTGAAAGAAATTAGAGTGGTCGAGGACACTATCCTCATCTGTTTGGAAAGTTACAGCTATACTACATTCATAACTACTTTTCTCATTCTACAGTACTCTAACCATCGAGAGTGATAGGATCAAACGAAGATAATTTTAACCGCAGGATTAGTTCACTTGACGATGAGTTTGCACAAGATCTCTAACGATGTAGAGATGTTTACCGTTATCAGCGTAAGTATAAATCACATTATAAGTACGTCTCTCTTACGTGCATTTTGTGCTCGGTTTTCGTATAAATTAATTGGTATTTCGTTAATGGAACCAATCTGATCAAATAATGATTGATTAGGCCCAAAAAACCAATCATATTTTGACAGGTGCTTTACGTTCACCATTATGTTAAAAATGCGTGTCCTCGCCTATCATTCTTGTATTTAACTGTATTTTGTAAGTAAGTAATCCCAAGTCTTTTCGTAAAATGTTCCATTATGTGTCCTATATGAAATTTTTAACTCACGGGAACGAAGGAGAATAGATCGAACCCATCTCGTTGCTCTTTTCATTTCTTTCTTTAAGCCACTTGAGCCCACACTTCAATCCACATACACTTACAGATTTAAAACAGCCAATCGTAATTGATGTATGGTCATCACCCTGGGAATTGAACCCGAGACCTCCAAACGACAGAGCAACCACGCTGGTCTTTCTGTCAGGAGAGCGACAAAATTGCACGTTATGTTACCACATATACGAACACGGCCTTTGATAACAAATATAACCGCTGTTCATTTCTGTCAAGTTCTTTAATAAATTTGGATATCATCCAACATCAAGCTCTCCTTAAATACTTTCAGAGTCTTAGAGTAAAAATTAACAATCATAATATCGGTTGGAACTTGTTTCTCTCTAAAAATTGCAATGCCCTGATGAAAGTATAGCTAAAGCTCATAAAGTTCTGGGAAATGAAAACTGATGTCACATAAACCAAATTGTTGGAATGAGTCTTTGTACATTACAATAATTTGGTTTACCTGTCACTGGATCTTGACGAGAGATTAAGGACTGGTGAGAAAAATGTTTTCACCATAAAAACATCCATTGTGGTTATTTTAAAATGGCGGCTCGCGTTCCCTTAAAAAATCTACCGGATTACACCATAGTTTAATAACTAGACCAGCTGCCATTTATAAGCTGAACAAAAATCTCTTGTGTCAACCAGTATGGCAACCTGTTCGTTAGGATTTCCGATTAAGGACTGGTGAGAAAAACGTTTTCACCATAAAAACATCCATTGTGGTTATTTTTAAAATGGCGGCTCGGGTTCTCTCGGATAATCTACCGGATAACACCATAGTTTAAGAACTAGATCAGCTGCCATTTATAACCTGAACAGAAATATATTGTGCCAACCTGTATGGCAACCTGTTCGTTAAGATTTCCGATTGAGGACTGGTGAGAAAAATGTTTTCACCATAAAACATCCATTGTGGTTATTTTAAAATGGCGTCTCGGGTTCTCTCAGATAATCTACCGGATTACATCATAGTTTTAGAACTAGATCAGCTGCCATTTATAAGCTGAACAGAAATATATTGTGCCAATCTGTATGGTAACCTGTCCGTTAAGATTTCCGATTGAGGACTGGTGAGAAAAATATTTTCACCATAAAAACATCCATTGTGGTTATTTTAAAATGGCGTCTCGGTTTCCTCCGGATAATCTACCGGATAACACCATAGTTTTAGAACTAGGCCAGCTGCCATTTATAAGCTGAATAGAAATATACTGTGCCAACCTGTATGGCAACCTGTTCGTTAAGATTTCCGATTGAGGACTGGTGAGAAAAATGTTTTCACCATAAAAACATCCATTGTGGTTATTTTAAAATGGCGTCTCGGGTTCTCTCAGATAATCTACCGGATAACACCATAGTTTAAGAACTAGGCCAGCTGCCATTTCTCTATTGCCATTTCTGCCATTTATAAATATCTTGTGCCAATTTGAATGACAACCTGTTTGAAATGCCACAGGTAACTCACGGAACCTATATGGGCTATGAAGTCTCAAAGAACCGAAGCAGTTTTACATGATACAGATAAGAAAATGATATAGACCTTTTCGGTTTCATTAATAGAGAGAGTCTTAACAGTTAGACTACTAATACACTTTAAACGTAAGATCAAAACAAGTGTCTCAAAAAATCATCGAGGCTTGTGACGGAAATATTTTCCTCGTTGTTTATATAATTATGAGTCCGGAAACCAAGTTTGTACTTGAACTTGCTCAAAAAAAGATATCTTAAAATAATGACCACCTCACCTAATCTTAACTGATCTGCCGAAATCTAACTATATAATACTTGAGTAACGTGCTATACACATCAATATATCTATTGTGTATAGAAGAAATAATTTATTCGATTAATGTTGTTACACTCTGTTTCGTATACACGAGTAGATAAAATATTTCTTCAAATCGTCTTTCAAATCGTATCTCCAAATTCCTGTCTACATACATGTATACAGAATGACACCACACTAGATTTCTGTTGTTTTTGTTGTACTAATTTTAAAACACAAAATAAAAAACCTAATCCAACATTAAATTGAGATTACAATAAATTGATAAGAAAAATAAATTACAAATTAGTTGTTAACTGTAATCGGGCGATATGTATATATAAGATTTGAATTCGTAATTAACAATCGGTCAAATTCTAATTAACTTGTATTGTTTTGTTTTGTCTTCCACCAGTTCGTTTTTATCATAATATCTTATGCAACTAATTAAGACATTTTCAATTCTAGACACAATATATATATATATATGTACATACATAGGCGTAAAAGCTGCGATCTATATCGCGGTACAAAATGTACAGTTGAAATTATTGGCCGTGTCGCGCGCGTATATAGAGTTATTTTCGGTGTTATATCATATATATAAATACCGCATCGAAGTGCGACACAGTGTAAAGTAGGGCATGTTAGGTTTGTTTGTTTAAAATCGGCGAGGTTTGACGATGGTATATGATAATAATCAATAACATATCTGATGATTGTTTAATTTACATTTAAGTATGTGAATAAAATTGCAAAAAAAGAAAGTTTGTCGCATCCCTTAATCATATACGTATATATATAAATATATAATTTTCACCCCTTAAAAGAAAAGTTTCCCATGGTCTTAACAATGTTCATACGACTATTAATAATGCTATTATTGTATTGTTCTTGATCGAAACTGGCTAACAAGTTGTTCAATAAAAAATAAACAGCAGAGGGAAAACAGCGTATAAATATATATTCTTTTAATCCCAACAAGTGAACAAAATTGCCGTCTTTACCAAACGAATCGAATTTCTTGTATATACTCGTATATACGAAAAATATCAAGGGGAAGTATTGTGCAATCCGAGGTGGATAAATCTCCATAAACTATTAATTATATTCATAAGTGTCATTTGAAGCAACAGTACAAAAAAATGCTTTTTAACGAGTACCTTTCTTTATTCCACATTATATACCAAAATATTGTTCCGCCAAATAATATTTTTTTTTCGATGATGTAGAAATGGAAATTAATTGAGTGAAAATTAAATAAAAAAAAATTATTTTCTTACATCTATTGTTACATTTTAAAGCTGTCAAGTTGTAAAAAAAGCGAGAAAAGTCATAAATCATACAAGTAGTTTTTTTTATGTACACAACTATTCGATAGTAGCTGCTAACAACTATGAATAAATTTAACGACTTTTTTTTATACAAATACATTGTATAGTTAAATAGTTGAATATTAGAAGTGTAATTAGAAACATAATTTTTTATTTGATTTGATAAGGATATGGGAATACTTGACTAACATTTCGTTTTTTTTTTGTATTTATTTTCAGGTATGTGATCGATGAAGACTTGTAATGCTGTGGTACTTGTGGTTTTCTTAATTTGATATGAATGTAAGTTAAATTTTGATGCGTGTAAATCGGGCTGGGAAATAAACTATTTAAATTGTGGCTGTCAGAATACAAGTCCACTTTTATAGTACGATCGATACCACTTTTATAGTAATCTTTCTCGTCAAAATAGGCCTCCATTTCAGCGATTACTTCATCATTGAACTTAAACTTTTTCCAGCAAGCATTATCTTGAGATCTGAAAACATGAAAAAGTCGCTGGGTGCTAAATCTGGAGAAATGGTGGGTAGGTAAGCAATTCGAAGCCCAATTCATTCAATTTTGCCATCGTTTTCATCGATCTCTGAGACACGGTGCATTTGGTGAAACAGCATTTTTTTACAAATGTGGCCGTTTCTTTCTTTCAGCCTTCAATCGATCCAAAAGTGCAAGTAATAATCGCTGTTAATGTTGGTTTCTTTTTGGAGATAGTCGATGAATATCAGCCGTTCGCATCCCAAAATATAAACGCCATCACCTTACCGGCCGACTGTTGCGTATTTACTCGCTTTGGATTTGGTTCTTCGACTGCTGTCCACTCAGTTGACTCTCTTTTTGATTCTAGTGTGTAATTGTGAAGCTACATATATGTCTTATCCATTGTCACATATCGACGATAGAATTCCATTTTATTGCGGTTTAACCAAACGGTTCTCTGAAGCATTGATTTGTTGTTGGTTTTGGTCGACTGTGAGCTCACTTTGCACAGAGCTTCGCATACCAGAATGTTCGTGTAAAATGGAAAAACACTGATATTTTTACAATGTCAGATGTTTTCGGGAACAACAGCCTCATTTGGGCGTCCATTGCGCTCTGCATCATTTGCGCTGGTACGACTACATATAAATTCCGCAATCCTCTTCTCAAAAAATTTGTCTCGATGGAGCAGAGTTTGGATAATTTTTATCTAGCAATTGTTTGGGTTCCACTGTATTTTTTCCCCCTAAAAAGCAGAACTCGAATTTCACTTTTTTTAATTTTTTTTCAAAAACAAAAGTTGCTCCACACAAAATGCTATAACTCACGAATCAATAGTCAGATTGCTGCCAAATTTAAACACGTTTCGTTTGAAGGTTAGTACTTAATAAAAATAATATGGATACACTTCTAGTAACGCCATCTATGCGTCCTCCTACGGACTTATTGAATGACCCTGGTAGAAACACCGAACGAGTTAAACTTTTTCATTGTTCTTATGACGGGAAGAGTTTAAATTTGGTATTCGTTAAAGAGGTGTACTGTCACTTTCTGATTTCATGTTAAAGTTTTCACGATAATAATGTGAGATCTTAAGTGGCGCATTGATAAATGGCTTCTACAATTTGAGACAAAAATCCATTGCATGTAGCACAATCAGATTTTTCGGATCGGTTACATTTTCATTCTGATCGGAACCGAATGATACGAAGAGCTGTGCAAACCGCAGACAGTAAAACGTATACTGCACTTGGAAAGAGGATTTTTCAATTGGTCAAACGAGCCTAAAATCTAGGTTAGAACTTGTATTTCTTTTATTTTTAAGAATCTGGAAATTCCATGAACCGCCGAAATACTGGCATATTGAAAGTTTTGTCCCAGGATTGTGGGAAACTAGAATTTACTGGAAAATGAGAAACCCTAGACTGTATGTATAGGTAATGAATGCAGAATATGTAACGATCTGTTATCTTTGTTGTGAACGTGTTATGATGTGATGCTGTGATAGAGCTGTAAACGTGACAGGTAATAATGGGAGTTAAACCAGAAACTGCAGTTTGGCATTGATTGACAGCTAGGGCGCTGAATCAACCAGCCGTTGAATGTGTTGTTCTTTCGAAATGTATGGTATCTAATGTGATCTGTAATGTTCGTTCGCTAAGCCGATTTCGATCTGATGACGTCATTAATTTGCTGTGTGATGCAAAAGATGAAATCCATCTCATCTGGCATATGCTACCGGACTTGATGTATGTTGCATTTTGTTTCTATATATGTTGTGAGGCTTTGGTGCTACAGTGCTAGTAAATTACAGAATTTGCATCGAAATCTTTTTTCGATTATTTTGTTTATACTTTACTATTGTGGCGTGACAATAATTGTATTTGTGAACACCACAAACGGAGCCGATATTTCATAAACTCATAAATATAAAAGGGTTTCAGCCAGAATCGTTACATAAATTGATTTTTTTCTATAAAAGCGTGTCATGGACGACATATATTAACGATATGAGCATGTTTTAGCACAGCTCGAAATCGTCTCATTCTATCACTGAAATCAAAATGAAGACTATGTAAAGTGGTACAAGTTACCAAATAGTGTGTGCTTTTTTAGTAGTATTTTTCGAAAGTGCGGTTGATGCATTATTATTATAAATTTATAAATCGGCCAAAAATATTTACTACAGATTTAAACCACTTCGTAATGAGGTTGGACAAATAGTAAAAACCCAATCAGTGAATTATTTAGACATACTGGGATCTTACTTGGTTACTCGATACCGAATGACGTTATATCGAACAATCAGTATTTTTGAATTCGATAGTGTACAACATGAAAACGAACAAAAAAGCAATCACATATAATCATTAAACGACTGAGAATATTCATTATTTGGCAATTCGATTATGAGCGTTATAAGTTCAATCATGATCGAATTTATGTTCGTTGTTAGTTTTGTTAACGAGCCCGCGTGAAGAGGTAAAAAATATGTATAGTAAATATAACCAACAGCTTGAAGCTTGGTGGCACTGCATACGCCGATGTCTGCGTGGCTAAGGTGATGCTTAATCTCTAGTATGATCAATCCGAATTAGGTGACTTTCGGGTATTACAATATAACCATCCTATGATAATGCAGAGATCATAGGTGACCGTATTTCTCCTGCTATTCGTGTGAAGAAAATGGAACCAAGAAAAAAATCAAAGTGACAGCAGTGCTTCTCAGACAGCGTTGGGTATTGCGACGCAGGTAAAAGAGCAGAGAGACTATTATGAAAATTCGCTATCGGATTCGAAAGAAATCGGATTTTCCGAAAAGCATATGTCACGTATGCTATTTAGTAGTAGTTGATAATCTTTTAGAATGCTGATGAGTTTTTATATTTATATTTAAACAGTAGCTGAGAAAAGTGTTTTATTACAAACAAAAAATATAGCTATTTAGTAGTCAAATTTAATTTTGTGTTATCGAAATTTAGCAATTTTAAGTGAATACCAAAAATCATAACTACGAACTTCATGCTAACATTTGGAAAATTCGATCCAACAATTATAAAAATTTGTAGTGAATTGGATTTTTCGATATCGGAAAAAAATGCGGAATCGGATTATTTCATAATACCCTCCCAAGCCTCCGAACAAGTTTCAGAAATATACAGCGGAAATAGGTAAGTGCAAAGTTAAGATGTTCAAGAAATCAAATAGGACAAGAAGATGTCTCACTTCCAGGACTTAAGTGTTTGTTGGGTGACCAATACTTTAAAACGGGAGAAGTGGCAGTCATTCAAAGCGCCGATATACGATTCAAGTTAATGTATAAATTTTTTAACATCCCAACAATACAACCATGAAGTTCTTTGACAATTTGTGTCTATTTTCAATTTGTCTATAGATACAAATTCATGTTCGAATCGAATAACAATTCGAATCGAATTCCCAAAAAGACTTGTTGGTCAAAGTTTATCACTAAGATTCTTTTATCAGTTATATCATTTGACATACACACTATCAGTTGCAATTATCGTAGCACATCTGCCCTACTGCCTTGTATTAAGACAATGAATCGATTCGGCGTCGTTCATATTTAAGGATCTTCATTTAAAAGCATACAAAAAGTAACTTATGCAAGAATAGAAGCTGGACCGACCTTCAAAATCGTAATCGTTTCAATCTTTTGGCTCTTGAAAAGCTTGAAAAAAATCCACTCTTTTCGACCAAAACATTATTCAGCGATGAGGCCCATTTCTGGTTTAATGGATACATAAATAAGCAAAATTAACGTATTTTGGCTAAAGTGCAACCCAAAAAGGTACCATTACATCTAGACAAAACAATTTGTTGTTTCTATGATCTGGTGAAATCATCAGTCCAATTTGTGTCACAAATGAAGTCGGCCGAAACATAATGGTGAATGGCTATTTGCTGTCTGAAATTGATATCCGTGATCTCGATGACATTTGGTTCCAACAAGACCGCGCTACTTTTCACACAACCCGTGAAACTTTGGCTTTATTGCGATAACAATTTGACGAACAGTTAATTTAACGTTTCGGGCCAGTGAATTAGACACCTAGACCATGTGATATCATACATTGAAACTTTTTCCTTTTTGGGCTACGTATACATCAAAGTACTTATTCGTTGTATGTAATAAGATTGAAAAATTATATTAACTTCCAAGTGTAAATGACTACAAGTGCTACAATTTAATAAAATGAATGTACAGTTCTGGGCTTGAACTGGTCTGGATAGAAGGTAAGCTTGATTTCTCGATTTAAACCTAGTTTGGATGAGTTTATGTCCAAATGATTTCTGGACGTTCTGAAAACTTGACCAACACAGCTTTGAGGTCTAACTCTTAATTGCCTTCAATAAAACATGGGATCAGTCTATTTGTCCTAATCGTCTATCGCTGCTGTAAGTACAGAATATATCAGAAACCATTTTATGCTGTTAAGGTCCTTGTGAAAGTTCCAAAGAATGGATAGTTATTAGAAACCTGATTAATAAGTACCACTTATTAATGTTGTTTAAGTAATGAGGAATAAATATAGAATAACAAATTAAGATGAGGTTGTATTTATGCCACCCACCATGACATTGTGAGTGTGAATAATCAATAAAATTATCTGGATTAATTACCCTATAATTTATACACATATATATCCTAGCCACAAGTGAAAGAGGGCGGAGTTTTTATTACCACCAACAAGTAGTTTATTTTAAAGTGGTTTAATTACACTATAATTACTATAGATGGTTAGAAAACTATACGTATATATGTGGATATAACGCGATCGTACTTTAAATAACCGATCGTTATTTAATTATCATAAAAAGTGAAATACAATAGAAAATGTATTAAGGCTATTTAAAATGAAAGTAGAACTCAAGATGATGAGCATAATTTATAGTTGTTTAATGTGTGTGTGTGCAAATCTAGAGTGATCAAACGAGAATTAACCCAAACCTCTGAACCGAATGAAAATGTACCGTATACGTATTTTCACTTGTGTGGGCGGAATAACTATACAAAATTTATATCGTTGAGGTCAAGACTATGTATCATAAATCATAAAATTATCTTAAAAAACCAATTAAAACGAATTAAAGGCTTTACGGTCTCTTACACGATATGATATATCCAAACACCAATTTACATTAAGAAGCAAAATTCAGTGAAACATTACACCAAAGTCTTATAGTGTTAATTAATGTAAGGAACTAGTAAACCACAACTATATAGTAGAGTTTTCTATGCGTCTTCGTCTTCTTCTACATTTTTAATGGTCAATTAAAATACGCGGTACGGCGTATGAATGAAGAAAATAAATTTCATCCAGCGTGCGAGAGAGATATGTTTTCACCGTTTCTTATTTATAACTTCTTAGATACTTAATTATCTTTGAGTGAATTATATTGTAAAAAATAATGTAAAATAATAAATTAAAATCAATTAAATATAATTTTTATTATTAGTAACGTTTTATTGTATATTAGAAATTATATTATTTATTGTTCAAATTATATGCACAACGATAAGATTAGCTTTATATATATAGATTTGGAGAGTTAATGCGAGCAATTTATTTGTTGTTGAACTACATCCAACCATTTACTATATAATAAAAGTAGAAAATGATTCATTAAGTATGTGACTTGTGGGTCAAGTACGGTCAATCATAATATAGTAGATCACATCAAAATGTATATACAGTGAAATAGAATTTAGCGCTATAATTTGAAATGATTAGCTACGCCAAAATGATTTAATAAAAATTGAGTGTTTTCGACAGAACTTTTGTGCTTTTGTTAAAAGTACAATAAAAATAAATTTAAGCTTCGTTGGGTTTCGGAATTCAACTATTAATACAGTTTGGGTTCGTTTATTCTAACTATTTGCCATTTTAGCGATTTAAGTTAAAAATATAAAGTGACATAACTTACCTCACATTTTTATCTATAATGTCTAAATTGTGTAAGAAAGTTAGATCCAGGTGTAAGCTTTGTAGTAAACTCGAGAATAAATATAAATGGAACACTTACCCGAGAGTGACTTATATGGCTTTTGGCCAATTATTGCGAAAGTAAAATATGTTTACGCACCTTTGATTTCTTGGACCCACTGTTTCGACTGTTCGTTGGTCTTTATATCATTTTACGTCGCAGTTAAAAATGTTATCGATATGAAATTTAAAACCAACAGTGTACTTTCTTATATTTGGCTGGAAAATCGTCATGTACAGAACTTTTAATAACCCAAATATCGCTACAAATTGCAGTTCAATAAGTGATAAATCTCAGTGTGTGCTCGTAGCATGGAGCACATATTAAAATAATGAACAACGATAATATATAAAAACTGCAGGATTTAACACTTGCACAGAAGGGATTTCGCCTTGCAAGAGGTGTTAAAACCCTTGTACGTTGGTGACGAGCTTGAGAATTTATAGTATTTTCTGATGATTCATTTTTTCAGGTTCAGTAATATGTATGGACAAATTAGACCAACTATAATGACTTTTTAAAAGCAAGCGCTTGCTTGACACAGCACGCTTCCACTCGTTTTCATTGAAGAGGACGTAAACGTAAATCAAAAAATCTACCAGCTTTATTTCTTCATATTCCTCGGACTTAAGCGCAATTGTTTTTTGGCATAAGGTCATCCTGCATGCCAAAGTATGATATCAGGCGGCCGAAGCCTTGAAGAATAATCTACACCAAGAATGATGGCAAAATACCTCAATACCACACTCGTGTTAAGTTTTCTCGGCCAGACTCAATGCTATAATCCACATACTAATTAGGGCTACAACGAAAAAAAAATAGGTTATTTCATAAATTTTAAATTTTTTTACGATACACTGAAGTTTAAAAATAAAAATTGACAAATTTGCAGCATTTTTAATTGGTAACACTTTGAGTGCCGATCCCTGTATAGTATTAGACTATATAAGATCATTTCTAATGTGGAAACTTCAACTGGACGTATCGAACGTGTTGTGCAGAACTCATATGTCGACTCATATGTCGCAGCTATGAATTGAATAAAACAATGCAATGTTTAAGAAAGTTAGATTCAGGTGTGAGCTCGACTCGGATGAGCGCAAACGAATTGATGAATACCGATATTTGAGAATATAGATAATGAAACATTAATCCGAGAGTGATTTATATGGCCAATTCATACGAAAGTAGTTATGCACCTTTGACTTCTTCGATACCGATCCGAAATAATTTCTTGTATTTGGCTAGAAAAACTCAATGTGTCTGCGCAGAATGGGGCGCATATTAAAAAAATGAGCTACGATTAAAGCCCTACAAAAAAGAAAACTGCAAGATTTAACACTTACACTATAACACCAGTTACCTTAACAAGAGCTAAAGATGGTGACGAGCTTGAGAATTTAGTATTTTCTGGTGATTACATTTTTAAGGTCCTGTAATATGTTGTGGTTAGAGTGCAAATCAAAAGAAAAATTAGACCAGCAAATCACTCTGCCAAAACAAGCGCCTCTATAGTTTGGGTCGCGGTAACTGACACAGGACGCATACAACTCGTTTTAATTGAATAGCGCGTAAAAGAAAATCGAAAAATCGACCGTTTTAAAAGATTCTTTGTACACTGGACACGTAAACAATTCGATCGAAACCATTAGACATTTTAAATAGATTCGACACCATTTCATAAAACCCAATGTTTTTAACAGACAACATTCCCAATTTTATTTCTTTACAACCATATTCCCCGAACTTAAACGCAATTGTTTCTGTCATAATTTCCATTCTGCATGCCAAAGTATAATATATCCTACGGTGGAAGCCTTAAAGAATACTCTTCCCCGAGAATGGGGCAAAATACCATCACACCACTTTCGTGCAGCGTGTGAAGCCTTCTCGGCCAAACTCAATGCTATTATCCGCGCTAATTAAGGCTACATCGAAGAAAAATATATTTTTTGTTAAATTTAAAATGTTTTTAAGGTACACTGAAGTTTTGAAATAAAAAATTGACAAAATTTCAGCATTAAAAACACTTCGAGTGCCGATCTCTGTATGCCCTGTATCGCATGGATTTAATTGATCATTTCTTTTGTGAAAACTTCAATTGGATGTCACGTGTTGTCTTACTATTACTTCTACCATCACAACAAATCATACCAAAGAGATGATCGAGTACGATTTCACGATCGACTCTACTATCGTTTCATTCTTAGATTTTTTCCACAAAATCCTCTAGTCTGTGTTAGAATACTGTTTGGTGTACCCAAGTAGATGTGATTCCATCAAAATGGAGTTGCATACCATAAAGAGCGTAAAACAATAAATAGATCTAGTGATCAAGTTATTAGAATTACTTATAATTATATAATTTTAATTTTCAAAATATCTCGTACCACAAACGTTTAGTTATTATGTGATCGTGAAATTTAATACGTGGGAGTTGTGAAAAAAATTAAATGATCTCCAAAAACGACAAATATTCGATCGCTATCATTTTTCATGTTGCGATCGACAAATTAATACCGTATACGAGTAAACGATGTATTTATATAGAGGGGACAACAATTTTCAACCTAACGATCAAACACATGACAAATTATCCATAATTTCCCCCTACTTGTATTCACTATATACACGTATTTAATCAACTCGAGACTATCTTTTTCGATCGCGTTAAAATATCACCATTAAGATTTCCCCCATGTTTTCAAGGATATCATTCCATCAACCATAAATACACAATTTTTTTTTTTTTTTTTTTTGGAACACACTACTTTCCATATACGGTTCTGCACAATTTCCCTATTTATCTATTATTCTATTTACAAACACTAATACAGGGACAAAATAGTACACAACCACATAAACACATAGAATAAAATCATATTTATGCAAGGCAAGGTGAGACGAGAACGAGACTACATAAAAAGAAAATTCGAAAATAATACAAAAAAAAACTCAACTCATATTAGTTTCGGTTTGATCGCGCTGCTATACGGAGCGATCGTAAAGTTTCTATCAATTTTGTTTTTATTTTTTTATTCACGTAAAAAAATCTAAAAAATAATTTGTTTTTAATCGGTGGTTTCGATAACTATATACCGTGTGATCATTCGTGCATTTTATATATTTTGTGAATTACAACATGATCAATATATAGGAATCGATCATACATATGTATTAACAAGGAAATTGTTAAATATGTGAAGTGGAAATTGTAACAGTGAATTGGGAAATAATTAATAAAGTGAAAGTGAACTAACACTATTTTTCAGTTGATATAAATTGATAAAGTACATTCCTGGGAATAAAAATAGGAATAATGAAATACCTCACCGGAGGTCATAGGGAATCATACACCCTAGTGGCTCGAAAGAGGTATATAATGAAAAAAATCTTGTATGTTTATAATTTTTTTATTGTATTGTTTTATTATTAATTTATTTAAATTTCCAAACATGTCTGTCGGGACAGTCACCATGCATCATCAACTATTAGAATATAAATTTTATTTTTATTAAACGTGATCTGATTTATATATAATATAATTTTTGCTAGCTCTGTGTGTGTGTACACTTAACAACAGCAACAACAAAGAAATCGATCATATACACACATTTTGTGTAAAATTAGTACCTTTCGTAATATAAGAGATCGAGTTCGCCCACGCCATTTATAATATAAATAGACACAGAACTGTTTTATTTTATACTTTTATTTCTGGTTTCCATGTTTTTATATTGTTCTGTTGATCGAGTTTGATCGCTTTGACATATCATGATCTTCTTGAGACCTATAATAATGTGATCGATGAAAATCGTGACTTTGATATTTATTTATTATTTCTGATGTTCTTCATAATTTGTAAATGGTGCACGATCGGTTTTTACCGCTCCTAACACAATAACCTCGGTAACCTAACCTGTAATCATTCGAGAGACACCCCATAAATAATATTTATGTAGATATAGTCAGGTATTACACATAAATTAACGTCACGTCTAGTAATTAATTTTAATAAATATTTCAAGTAGCTGATCATATGTCAATTTTGATCAAATTTTATGAAACTATCTTGATTTTACGATCACCAAATTATATATAATATATAAACTTGATTGAACGTAGGCTGATCGCGTATTATATATAAGTAATTTATATCAGGGCGGTGAACTAAACCGATTATATATATAATATAAGCTGAGATTAATTTACTGAACAAATATAATAATATTCTGTATGAATTTTCGTCTTATCACCGCGGTTTAATCTTATAAGTTAACAACACACACAAAACATGAATTATGTTGTAGAGTCTGGAATAAATTTTTATGTGATTCATATATAAATAATAGCGGCTCGTCTAAAGTGTAACATCATCGTTTGTATACAAATCAAAGGAGTCCATTGTCAAACAATATTCCAAGAATTGTGTTGCGAGGTCATTCGGCATATTTTTGTTATTGTTTCACCCGGCTTAATAACGACTTAACAAATTTTAAGGCGATCAATCTGTTTAAATCCACATATTTCATTTCCTTAAAAACATTATCGTGTATAGGTGGGTGTGTGTGACTTATCGACGCATTAATATATAGATCGAACATTTATTCTATCATTTCTTATATTTTAAGTGGTGCCAGCTGGAAATACCACCGATCATTGTTTTTCTTTCTAACCCTTTTGGTGTTCTTCAAGGAATATTAAGAATCCAATTAAGTTTTTTTTTTAAACGTTGCTTTGTAGAACATCTGTGTCGAAGTAAATTTGTTGTGGTTTTTATTTATTTATACTCGTATATATTGATCCAGTTTGATTGTCTTTTTGCGATCGTTGCCATATTTCTATAGGACTGCATTTTTTTTATACTTTACGTTACGTTTATAATTTATATTGAGTCTATTCATGTGCTTTGCCAATCTGGTCTCCGCTGTATGCACGAGATATTGTAAATTATTATTTTATTTTACTTTATGTAGTTGAACAATATTCTCATAAATTGCAAGCGTCTTAAATTATAAGAAAATTCTTCAAGTATATACTGTCGATTGAGTTTTATCATTTGATCATTAAGCTGAATTATAGCTTTTGCCATAAACATATTTGGAAATACCTACAATTTATCTGCTAACTTAACCATGTCACTGATGAATTTATTATCAATCATTCCGAATGGTAAGGTAAATCCAGGTTAGATCATAATCAAGATAATTATCTAGTCTATAACCTTTTAGTGATTGGCCCTTACGTTACAAGTATACTGTTGGTATCATTAGTGTCCGTCGCTTAATGTGGTTTTCACTGCAAGCTTAGACTCATGACACCAATTTCCAATTTAAAATGTGGTGGTGGTTCTGACAAATAACGTGAATCTCAGAATTCAGGATGACTGTTTTACCAATTTGGATGACCTAAGTGATTTGTAGTACTAGAACCAAACTTATTCAATCAAAACTGCAGATACTCTTCCGGCTTTATGGACTGCTTTAATAATTTTAAAAATAGAAAAGAATTTTTTAATATAAACTTTGAGTGTATACTTTGTCGTCCCGTCCAACTCTCCTTCTTAGAGAAAATGTCATCGACTAAAAAATTGTAAAAATTTAACTCACTTTTTAATTACTTACAAATATGTTGGGGAAGTTCTTATAAGCTGCCCTGAAATAATTAGTTTCACAAATATAAATTTACAAGATAATTCATTGTTAGACAATGAGTTCTATGATTGATTATCCACAATCGAAATGTTGACATAAGTTTTATAAAATCCCTAATATCTCCGTAAAACGAGGTCCTTACAATAATTTGAGCAATATTTTTGCAATAATTTAAGATTCTATTGAAATTTTTAAAATCCTTAATGACTCCGTAAATAGAGGTCCCATCGAAATTTTGACTAAATTTTTATAAAATCCTTAATATCTCCGTAAATTTTCCTAGGGGCAATTTTAGAGCAATAATTTGAGATCCCATCGAATTTTTAACTAAATTTTTATAAAATCCTTAATATCTCCGTAAAAACCGATTCTAGCAATAATTTGAGGTATTTTTGCAATAAATTGTTATTTTAAATATTTTAATTTAGATAATTTGAAATTTATTAAAACCTTAATATCTCCTTAAATAGAGGTCCTAAGGAAGTTTTATGGCAATAATTTTGGGATATAATCGAAATTTTGACTAAATTCATATAAAATTCTTAATATCTCCGTAAGTAGAGAACCTAGCAATAATTTGAGCAGTATTAGCAATAATTTGAGATACCATTGAAATTTTTTAAAATCCTTAATATCTCCGCAAATAGAGGTGCTAGGTTCAATAATATGAAATCTCATCAAAATTTTGACTAAATTTTTTATAAAATCCTTAATATCTCCGTAGATTCTTCTTAGGATAATATTTTAAGATCCCATCGAATTGTTTATAAAATACTTAGTATCTCCGTAAAGAGTAGCATTAATTTGAGCAATTTAAGCAATAATTTGAGATTCCATTGAAATTTATAAAATCATAAAATCCTTAATATCTCCGTAAAAAGAGGTCCTAGGACAATTAAACATTACTGCACCGTACTTTGCATCGACAAAAGATCATGACATCTAAAATTTCGCTCAATATAACAACTTGTGTTGAAAGTAAGTTTATAGTCGATCAAATGATCGATACCACGCTGTCGTGTTCATATGCGATCACTTCGCTACTGATTATAAATAAGATCACACGATCTCAATAACGCCATACACACATACTATTTGAAATGATAGATTTGGAAATCGGCGGCGGCTTCTTAATCGACACCAAACACAATCATAAATTTATGCAAAACATTAAAAATGTCTCAAAAAAATTCTCAATGGCTGATTTGCATACAAAACAAAAAAAAATTGTATAATCGATACGGTTAATAATTGTATGCTAATGTGTCAGTGTAATTCGTTTTCGAACATTATAACGCCTTCACAATTATATATTTTTTTTTCTACAAATCAAACAGTATACAGCATTGTTTGTTTGGTTACAAAACACTATAAAAGTATTTTTTTCAGCCAACACAATTTCTAGCATTTCTCTAGCAATAATATGTAATATGCTCTGTACCATTTTATATAACATATAATTTTGTTGTTGTCAGTATATGAACATAAATTTGTGTCACACCGAAATAAAAACACATATAAAACCTTTAAGACTGTTGCGATTAGAGGTAAAATTGAAAATAAAAATCTATTGTTTGTGTAATATAAATCTTTAATGGCGTATTTCATCCTCATAATAAAGACATTTCCGTACTTAATATAATACACCTTATCTCTAACGATCCGTAAATATTCCAGGTGAATTCTAATCATTTTTCTAATTAAAAATAAAACCATTAAAGCGTTAAAGGAGGTACAACCACCGCAACACACAAATTGTCCTTTTTTCCGCATTTCTTTTATATTTCCGTCGCATAATGTTGCTCGAAGACAAGGTATCGGGGAAACCGAAACGGGACAAAACTGTTTTATATATTTTGCCTGTATAGGATAATGTTTTTTTTTTAATGTTATTGGACGTTCACGGGTGTGCTTGTCAATTATGCAAGACCATTAAAAATTATTTTTATGTTGTATTAATATGTTTTGTAGGAGTCGACAAAACGTATGATGTCTTTTATGTATCAATTAAACGAAACCTTAATATTTTTTGGTGTAATCCGATCGACCTTATTTTAACGATCATCTTGCTATCGAAATCGATTAAATTACAATTTAATCGATCAATCATCTTTCTTAGTTTTTTAGAAAGTCTATCCAAAAACGAAATATAATCTAATTAATGCATTGATCGTAAAAGTTTTTGATTTGATCGAGAGTAGATCACCGATCGTTATATTTTATTGTGTGTATTCTAAATATAAAATCCATATTTTCACACCTCAAATTTTTTATTTATTGTTAATCAACTTATGTTAATTTATTATAATCTCGAGCTCATATGCATATGAAAGGGATTTCCGGTAACCGATCGATAAAAATCTTAAAGAAATATTTAATTTCAAAAAAATGCGATCGTATTGTATTTAGGGGTGATCGTTATACACTTTCTTTTCTTTGCGATCAATCGTAACAATATTTTGATTGTTATGATAAATTGTTTAAATAATTTACATTTTTATTTCGATTTTCCTGCTTTATCGGTATAATCCTTTAAGATCATTATATGGAAACCTTTTTTTTTGTGGGGCGGTGATTATCGAACAAAAGAAAAAAATCTAATTTCTTCTGATTTTGAGATCGTTTTGTTTTGTAACAATATTCAATGTCAAGTATGCACTGTATATTGTATATATCTTCAGGTAGTCGTCGGCTTTAACGAAATGGAAATTTAGAAATTATTATTCTTTATAGAAGTAAACATCTGTTGAAAATAAGAACGTATTCTTAAATGTAATTAAAGCGCTATGTAAATAGCGCATTTTTGGTAAATTATTATCATGTTGTCGGTTGTTAAAGCATTACTGTTCCTAAATAAACAGAGTACGGATTAAATCAAATTGTTGATGATAACTTTGTGGTGTAACAAACATGTTTATCTCTTAATGTTATCTGCTACTGACGATATGCGCGAGAAAATAATAAAACTGTTTGAAGACCACAAGTTTTATCTTAGAAATTATATTTTTAGATAACATTGTGTATCACGCGTCTGTGATGATAATGTGGTAGAACGTGGTAAACTACAATGAAATAGTTCGCATCCATTGGAATGTCCCTATAATATAGGCTTAACCATCAGGATGGTAGATGGTACTTGATCACCGAATCATGTTTCGGGTTTCTAATTTACTCAATTTAAAAATATCCCGTTTTTATATGAATGGAATCAATTTGGCTCTGGGATTTACTCAGGTTCATTTGGCCTATTTTGACATCCCTTCTCACCTATAGTATATGTATTACCGTCATAGCATTCCATATCAATCTGTAGTAGCTGAAAGATGGTTCCAGGATTACTCAAATGGTTTTGATCCGGCAACAATTTGTATGCCATTGTATTAGGAGCCATTACGACAGCAAAAACTCTCGACTGTTTGGTCGCATTTCTCATAACTTTCCCTTATATATTTGAAAGCTTCTATTTAAATATAAAACCTCAAGTCAGCAAAATTAACAGAATCTGATTTATTGGATTACCATCCATGAAGTTTGAGTTCTATATGTTTATAGCAATAATTCGCTGAAATATGTGTCTCTGACGTCTAGAGTGGCGTTGGGTTGCCACTTGTCTCTGAATGAGATGAGTGATCATTTCAACATTCAGATAGTCTGGGTCCCTGGCCACTCGGACGTCATGGGGAACTGCAGGGCAGATGAACTAGCGAGGCATGGTACAATTCTCCAACTGCTACCTGAAAGGGCAATCGTGGGGATTCTCGCAGGACAATGCCTACTTGGAGAACATGCGAGGAGGCTAGGTCCAGAAGCAAATGACTTTTGCAGAAGCTGTTTTGACGAGGAGGAGAAAGAGAAATTCTTAATAGACTGCCTCTCTGATCTCGAAAACTGTAAAGTGTGAGACTTCTCACGTTACATAAGCAGCTCAAACTAGGGAGAGGGTTCTCATATGTGTAATAGAGAAGTAGGGAACTAAGATCACTCAACCTAACCTAACCTTATACCGAATCAATATGAGAGTGTGCCTTAAGTGGATAAGGCATAAAATTGAAACGATCAATTTATCTATACAGCCATTATATACCTCACGTTAGATTAGCCAATTAGTTAATCAAACTGTCTATAGACACGACATTTGGGACTCTTTTGTATAATTCTTGATTACGGTTTATAGCGAGACATAATGATAACCCAATCTTCGGTTATACTTTCTCAAAACATCTGACAAGACGCAGGTAATATTTTATTGTTGTTTTACGACATAATTAAGAGTTGGTCCGTTGTACATGTCTCACTTATCTCGTAAGCTATATATGTTGACAAATCTAATCGAATAAGGATTGATTCAGCTGTTACAAAATAAAACTGATGAATTGGTACCTTATGGTCTAACTACCTAATATAGATCGTTTTTGATCGTATATAGCATATGTGTGTGTGTCACGTGCCTCATTGCCAAAAACTGTCATTCAGGTATATAAACATAATTGTGATGTAAAATCGAATGATTTTGTCACTAATTGGGGACAAAGTCATATATTCGACCAAATGGTTGTGACATAGATATACAACCAAAATGATGTCCCTCCTCATGTGTTAATTTATTTTAAATCTTTTAAAATAACAAACAACCCTATATAGAGATCATTTCCCAAAAAAAGAAAACATACATACATGATGATCGTCTACATTGTTTATTTTCAATTATAGACATTTGTAATACATTACCAATCCCTCTAAGCCAAATACTATATACAAACCAAAAACATTACTAAAACAACACAATACACAAATTAATACACACACCAGGTGAAGAATGGTTGATTCGATTCGGAAAACGAGGAGGGTGGATTGATTACATGCATGTATACAATAACCCAATAATTATGTAATCAATTTAAATTTTAAGATCATTGGCTTTCAATAGAAAAATATTGTATATACGAGTAAAAGGGTTTTGATTTGCTATATCATACAATCGAGAGGTGGTCATTATATGGTATAATGCAGTACTGCATATAAGTATATAGGTCTGGACGCATCTGCTAAACAATAAAAATTTTATTACCTTAGACATGTGCCTCAATATTAATAGATTTATTTTAATGGTCTGTAACTAAATGTCTTTGAACAAGTAATGCATATAGTAGATGCATCTGCGTCTTTTTTGGCACCCAACCTGGGGTCGATGGCGCCACGATCGCATTCGTTAATTAATTAATATTCTCCGCGAGACCATGGTATCATCCCACAATTTATTCAAAAATTATTATATATTTCGCCACTGGATATTTTCACCGTGCTCGTACACACAATATATACATATGATCAATGATCATTAATCAATAATGTGGGGGCAATATTTAAGTTGTGTATAACGACGCGATCGATAAAAATCACAACAAAACAAAAACTTTGCAAATTAATAACCAAAAAATTAACGATAGTAAATCGGGGCAATTGACATTTTAAGATTTTTAAAAATGTTTGTTGTGTGTTAAGTAATTTGAGATCACACTTGATCGAGTTTATTATATAAAATGTAAAACCTGTATAAAATATTGTCTTAATATGTGCCCGTATTTGTTTCGCTTTATTGACTTGAGTTCGATTTAGGATAAATTACTACTATAAAAAGGGGATAACTTTAAGGGTTAACCTCATAAAAGGATATGTGTGATCGGTGGGTGTAAAATTAATTAATTGAATTTCTTGATTTTTTATTATTATGTCGAGGTATTTATGGATTTGATATTTTGGTTTGGCATTGAAATAAATTTAGATTGTTTATAATAAGATCAAATTAAGAGTAACCTTGGAAAAGTTTATGTTTAAACAATATAAATAGTGTATATATATATATATGATGGTGGTCGTCGTCTATGTCTTCCGCTCAGCGTTTAGCAATAATTATAAAAAGTTTGGTTCGTGTGGTGCATTTATAATTACAAAATAAATGTTTATCTATGACACGATCATGTTATACCGATCGTTCCATCTTTTAACCAAAAATTAACGTTTTTATTTACGGTCGTAAAATATATAAATTCGAGATCATGCGATAAATATTTAAAATGTCGATCGTTTACTCAAAACTATAAAAAAGTAAATAAATCAACAAGAAAAAACACTTTGCGCGATCATATAATATATTTTATTTAATTTCGTTTTCATTTTGTCGATATATAAATGATCATATAGATCGTATGTAAATATATGCTGGTTGATCGACCGCCATTATAATTAATTAATTTAATGATCGTTTAAATTTTGACATACAAATAAAATACATATATATATATATATATATATATATATATATATATATATATATATATATATATATATATATATATATATATATATATATATATATAAATTTGAAACGGAAGGAAGATGATCGATAATGTTGATGTAATATCCGCCATATTGTGTTAGTGATCTACAAAAAAAAAAGTAAAAGTGATTTTGATGTGACAACAAAAACATTTTTTTTTCGCGATCGTTGATGTATGTAATTTGTATTAAGGTGACACAAAAAAAATATATTTTGTAACATGAATTTCGTGATCAAGTTGTGATTGTTATGTTTTCCGGTACATTAGAATTTTGCGCGCGCGCGCGTTCTCGAAGCACTCTAGTTTAGTAACCCCTAATTTTAATGTGACATGCATATTTCTTTTGTTTGTGCTCGTGTGCGATGATCTTATCGTTGATATTGTAATAAATATGTTAATCGATATTCGTGCACGTGCTTTTTGCATTTTACAAGTACACGATATATAATTGCATATAAATATATATTTATACGCGGTTTTGGTATATTATTTAACGGTAATTTATTATCATCTTGTCGTTGTTTAATATATTCCCGCGGTAACCTAAATTATATATATATTTATTAATAATTTATTTTTGTTTTTGTTTATTTTCATCTCGTTTTCATTCAGACGGCAGCATATGGCTAATTGGACAACCACACAATCCACAACAAACAATAATGGTAGTTTAATGAGTGAGAATATGCCAACGATAAAATCACCTCATCATCATCATCACAGTCACAGCAATCATCATAGTCCGGAACGATTGCGTGGCGCAACACAAGATCTGTTTGAATTACTTGAACGCGTTCAAAGTTCACGTATTGATGATCAACGATGTGTGCTACCGCCATATTTTACATCACAGGTAAATATTTTCATTTTATTTATTTTATATAAAATTCAATCAATTTCCGATTTAGTTTTCTAGATCATCAGACATCTGTGTGTCTGATCTTTGTTTTTTTTTTATTATTATTAAAACGATTTTGGGTTTTTCGATCACAAATCAAAACAAAAATCAAAAGTAGAAATTTAATAAAACGTAAATTAAACAAATTGGAAATTTAATTAAATTTTTTGTGTGTAATTACTGCATGTTGAGTATAAAATTTATTAGGGGGGAATTAGAATAATACACGAGTTAACGGTTAGAAATCAATTTCTCTGGTAGAAATTTTTATCGAATCGATTTGATAGCAGAAGTTGATTAATTATAACGTGTATGTACTTTAAGACGATGGGAATTAAGGACACTCAACAATATGGAGAGCTTTGTTATAATTAACAATTATTGTTTCAACTGCTGTCGATTTTCTAAGATCGGATTAAGCGTCATAATATAATAATGCTAAATGGAACGTATATGCTTGTCTGCTGGCGAAAAGCGTTGACGATATCACAATGATATAAATAAGAGTCATTGCCCAGTACTGGTCTCCAATGTCTAAATTAGATGTTATTTTCGTAGTACCATGAAGTGTGTAGAAGTTTAGGAAATAGTTTAATCGTTATGGATTTGGACGATACTCTCTTGTCTCTGTTTCTGTTGGGTCTTAACAAATATATATCGTCAGTTTGGGCGTTATAGTCAATTGTGACAGAATTGTAGAGAATTGATAGCGCAGTGAGTCGTAAATTCAAAAAAGTTTCCACTAACTTTAGATCTTTCGTCGACTTGTGACTTTCTGAATTTGCGAATAAAGAGTTTTTCAGCATACCTTTAGCTGCGCTGGTATAGTTGCTCGTAATGTCATTGAATTTGTAGTATGTCATAGCTTCAAAATTAACGATGGTAACTCTTCATGTAGTTTATTTGATTTATATCCTATGCCATCTGTTTCGGGGTTCAAGGCTTTCCAACTCTTTTGCTTATTTACGTCCTACTTTACGCCTATAGTACTGACCTGGAAAATGCATTGGACCATGAGTTCTGCACTCCAACAGAGAGTCATAGATGTGTTCAATAATACCACCGATCGTAACCAATTACTTTTTGCATCCTGCCCCTATCGGGATTCGAATTCGATACCTCCCGCTCCAACTGCCACAGCCTTAACCACTGCTCCATTTGGGCGGTTCACGTAGACTTCACGTATGCTATCGCAGAAAGTGTTTATGTTATGTAGAGATGTGAAATCTTAGTTACATATCAGACGGTATATTTCAGGTTTTCTTTCAAATTCATTTCAATTGAAGCATTGAAAAACATTGAACATGAAGCACGTACAAATGGGGTCAAATTTAATCTGTTTATTTCGACATTATAGTAGTGAGACTTTGTACATTATTGTAAGCAAATTGAGTCGTAAATTCGAAAAAAGTGTATTCGTAAAAGTTATCCAGATTCTTTCAAGCTTTTTCGTAGTCACGAAGGTTCTAGAATTGTTGGTCGATCGATGTAGCATCTTCTCAAGTTTGCCACTAACTTCAAAGATATCTTTCAAACGCAAGTCCGAATGCTGAGCTTGCCCATTCATCGTCATCTTAATTTAAAACACGTGTAACTGTGTTCACAGTAATCTTAGCTCGACTTGTGTGAGTTTCTAAACTACGTCAGGCATAAAGAATGTTTCAGCATGCCTTCGGCAGTGCGTATATTTTTTTGCTCGTAATGTGATTGAATTTGTGGCAGACAGACCGCATATAGATCCAAAACTAACCATGATAACTCTTCATGTAGATTTGACGTATGCTATAGCAGAAAGTGTTGATATTACGTAAATATTTCAAATCTTAGCAACAAATCACTCGATATATTTAATATTTTCTTGCATTCATGCTGCTTAAGATGATTTTTCTGCTTAAAATTGTCGGTTGAACGCACTCTGGTTTCGTATATGCAGTCGCAACATATTCCTTCTGATTATTGTGATGTTAGAATATTGCGTTGCTCTTCAGTTTAGTACGTGTAGACTCTTGGTCGTTAAATTTGCCGGGCGTCTTAATTGTTCAATCTTATTTCGTTGCAGTGCAGTTTCGGTCACTTGCAATGGGTCAAACATTTAAAATGTGATACGCCAAGTCAAACTAATATGTTTAGAGTGATAGCTTTCTCTTTTGTGATACTGACTCGATCCGTTGGGATAACGTTGGATTTTAGAGATTTTATTTTATTCTACTTAAGTAAATGTGATTTCTGTACAGTATGTGAGTGAATGGGATTTACTGCTTGAACCAATATTGCATATTAATTAACAAGCTTAAAGTTAAGTTAAAAAATTAACAAGCTTAGTCGTATATCGACCCAGCCGGATTGAAAGCACACGTTGAAGTTTTTTTGCCTTGAAGAGCGCGACACGGAACACCAATTAAGAGAAGGCAAATAGATAATTTCATTGTGAGCTGAGAAGTTAACTTTTGCCGTGTTAGGTTAGGCAGGAGGTTGGGATTTTCGGGAGGTTGTGTCAGAGATATTGAAGTGTGAGATGTAGTGAAGTGTTTAATGTTCCACATAAACAGGGTCGTTGCTTGTTTGGTGTAATTCACTAATCAGGTTTCGATCTGATGATGACATCATTTAATGACGTCATTGATAGAAAGGATCAAATCCAGGCATATGCTACCGGACTTCGTGTTCATTCTTTGCGATTCGTATATGTACGTTCAGTCGTGACGCGACAATACTAGTGAATTACAAAAACTTAACTCGCAATATCGATTTTATTAATTAAAATGAGATAATTTGCGATTTATTTGAGTTGCTCTGGACGCTATAACACTTCCAGGCATTGCCACTCATTTTAATGACAAACTATAAAACTATATAATCTGTTGTCTTGATATGTTTACTTTTATGAAAGATAAAATATGAGGACAGCACCTCATGTTTTGTCGATCACATTATTGTTGTAATCGTGGCAGTTGAATTTTGAATTGAATTTTGATGCTTTAGTACATATATGACGATAATCTAACCGTCTACGAATAGACAGAAGATCGAATTATGCAATATAATTGGCAAATAACTGAGAAGAATTTGAAACGAAATATTATCTACTCCACTAGAATACGAATTGTCAAGAGACATGATCTGGAATTTAGCTTCCCAGAATTTAAAAAAATTTTGAGCAAAATTTCTTAAGATATTGATATTTCGTGTTCGATATAAGCTGGATTAACACTATGACTTAAATAATAAGCATGTCCTTGGAAGTTAACGATAGTTTTTCCCTTTCTAATCACTGATTACCTGGTTCATCTTCCCGCTATTGGTCGATTCTGAAAGGCTAAACATGTGACTGTGACGTATTCAAATATTCAAATTTGACCAAAAATCGCGTTTTATATACGATGTAGTGTCGACACTTGTAACTCAATTAAGACAATTCGTGTAATATACATAAAAGAGACATTAAAACTATATTGGATCCAATCTTACACCGCCTTGAACTCTTATTGTACATAATTGTAAGATCACGATCTTAAATCAGATATATGATCGCGTACAACCTTCACACGAGATCATATTATATAAAATTGAAAAAATCAACAACACACACACACTCACACATCTCAATCACACCATCATGCCTTACTACATCACTATATAGTGCTGCGGTAATAAAATCATTAATTATCGACTTTTGTTATTTTATGTGCATGATTTATTTGCATAACAATTCGCACTCTTAATAATGATCAAAAGATCGCGATCCTACACTCATCTTATATACATATATTAAATGCTATAACGGTGTACATTGTTAACGCCAGCAATTTATTTTACGAATTCCCAATTAATTCCGCCATTCAAAACTTAAAACATATTTAGAGGCTCATACACACACTAAATTGATCGATAATGACTTGCTAAATATTTATATAAGCCGATCTTACCCTCTCGCGTGTCGATCATAACTTATATATAAATACGTTGAATGGATTAGATTTCAAATTTATAGTTTGAAGATTGTTGAGGATGTACGACATGAATATTTAATTAGAATGATGATTCATTTATTTAATCAGAATCAACAAAAATCTATATATAAGTCCGAACGTGATTAGAAAATTTGATGAGCACCTTTCTTATAATTAGAGACAAAATTCTAATTAATAACCATCGAACGTGATGCGCGCGTTGAATACTAAATTAAGCGATCGCAACGAACATAAGACAAAACGTAATCTACGTCTCCGCAACGATATTTTAAGGTGATCATCATAAATTTTCTTTTATGTCCGTTCGATATCCAATACACTATTATTAAGACAAAACAATAAATCACGTGACATATGGCAATCGCTGTATGTATGTATGTATATAATTGCAAAACGACATCATAGCGCAATAGTTATGTTATCGTCTCTGGGTAATATATAAGTGATCCCCATCCTACACTATATTCTATTTTTGTTAAGTTGCGTTAACATTGTGTCGGCCAACTGTTGTGTTGATGGTTTTATGGTGTATGTTGTGACTTGTGGTGATATGACCAAAAGTTTGTTTATATATAATGAGCCAGATGGATTTTTTGTATATGTACACAAACCCCCATATACCTTTAGGCGAATTTCAATTAATTTCATGGTTGGTTTATATAGTCTCATGCTGTGCAATGCGGAAATCCCCAGATTCTTAATTTTTTTTTATTCATTTGCTCGTTCGTTCGTCTTCTCAATTAATTATGGATTTTGATTGATTGATTTCAGATTTTGTGCGAACGGCGAGGATTTGATATTATTTTATGCACAATCATCTTCAAAGTATTTTATGTAGCGAGATTTGTTCGAGATGCGCAGAAATTTTTGCGATATTATTTATATAACTAGTTTAGGGTAAGTTGTATAGGGTGAATTTGAATGTCGAGAATGACTTGCACTATTATGTCTAATTGTACAATGATTTTTGACTTATTGTCTTGAACTTGGGCGATGAACTCATCACACAAAGCTGGTGAATCGAGGGTGTATACGACTATTTTGCAAACGTAATCACAATAGATCTTACGTTTATGTGGTCATCCTGACAGCGAAATATAAAGCTGATTATGAATCATCATCGAATTTTGGTCTAGATACTGGCCTACATTGTTGACGGCTCAACGTGAGATATCTTCAATTTACTTTTTTGGAATGATCGCTAGTTAGAATTTGTTCATCACTAGCACCAAAAACAATTTCTAACTGTGACCTATAAGTATCTTGTTTGTTAGATGGATAGCCAAGACATCCATTTTCGCAGACTACTTTCTACTTGATCATAGCAAGAGTCTTAATGACTAATAAATCATTCAAAAAAACCACGTGATTATAATTGGTCTTCTAAGTTAAAATCGTGATGACCTTAGTAACAATTTTTCAGGATCTTGTCTCTAATGAAAAGTCCATTAGAACGGAGAGATTCTATATGAAGTACAGTATCTTAAACCTATAAATATCAGCCACACACATGAATCTTTCTAAAGTAAATATGTCGAACAAATTGGGAATAGACATTGCCGATCATTGCTGGCCGTGTTGACAGATTCTCCCCTACACTATGAATCACTACGCCAGAAGGTGATCGAGTCAGTGTATTTATCCATTTCAACCACGACATCAGGAATTTGCATTGGTAGCTGCTGACTTATTGGTTCACAATTATGTCTTGAACTTGGGCGTTGAACTCATCACACAAAGCTGGTGAATCGAGGGCATATACGACTAATATTAAAACGTCAGTGAGTATTCACAATAGATCTAACGGTAAAATATAAAACTGGTTGTGAATTATTAGCTTCCAAAGTCTAGTTTTGGCCAACCCTGATAATACCTAAGTGTGCATAATATGTATATATTTTTAACCTTGGCTCAACGTGAGTTATCTTCAATTTACTGTTGAAGCTAGAATCGATAACATGCTTTATTTAAAACATTGAAAGTATAAAAGCTTCGTGCAAAAGTCTTAGACCACAATGTATCCATTCCGTTCACAGCATAGTCCGTTCATTTTTGGTGATACACAATGTCTGTAGGTTATGTCACCAGCGAAATTTGTAAGTAATCCACTCCGGTTTTCGCTTCCGTTCATATGGCTCACTTTTCTGATTTTTCACTACCTTTATAAATCCCAAATATCAAAATGGATTTGTGGTAGTTGTACTATTTATTCGGGTATATGATCCAATTCAATGACACTGCCAACTGAGGAGGTACATCTTTCAAATAATAACGAAGGTGTCCCATTGTCAACTCAGTGCGGACAGAAATCACACATTAAACAAAAGGGTATATATGTTGGCTTGATTTCGATGTTCAATGCACATATAGACTGTTGACCTATCGATCTTTTTGGCGTTAAAGAGTTTTTGGTAAGGGTTGTCAGAAAAGTTATCATATAAGGGTTTATAGCGATGACGCTTTTTGTTGCTTCGATGTCGGCTCTTCCTATCATTGTGAAGTAAAATTCACCAAATGTTGGATTGTTCCCACGCAAAGGAACGTGATCTAGATTTAAACCGTTTCAGGTTAGTTGTACCCTACTGATGAGTCGTTGTTGCAATAGTTTTCCTGCGTAGTACGAATGGAACTGCAGGTACCGACCCATCTTTCAACCAAAGGTCAGTTCCTGCAGTACAACACAACCTGATTCAACTTACAATGAAATGAACAATGCGGACGGAATTCTTTGTGGTTTAACCTTAAGATTGGATTGTCTTGTTCGGTAAGATAACGCTTTTCTGCTGCAAATAGCTCACCTTACTTAAGTATTACGTAGAAGTGTGCATCGTCTTAACTATTCAGGAATGATGACTAGTTTGAATTCGTTCATCACTAGCACCAAAAGGTATAGTTTTTAACTGTGATGTTAGTAAGAGTTGTCAGAAAAGTTACCATTAGGATAACTGACTCTTGGCGGCCAAGCGTTTATAGCGACGTCGCTTTTTGATCCGTCGATGTCGGCTCTTCCTATGATTGGGAAGCAAAATTCACCAAATGTTGGATTGTTCCCATGCAAAGAAACATGAGCTGGGTTTAGACCGTCTCAGGTTAGTTTGACCTAACTGATGATCGTTGTTTGCGATAGTATTTCTGCTTAGTACGAATGGAACTGCAGGTACGGACCGATGGTTCAATACTTGTTCGAGAGAACGGGAGAAATGGGGAACGAGACATTATGTTAGCTTCAGTAAAACATTACCTTATTATTCTGATTCAATTTACAATAAAATGACACATGCGGAGCGGACTCATTGTGGATGAACCTTAAGATGGAAGCCTTCTATTGTCATCTTGATGGGTGTGATTTCGCTTTTGTGCTGCAATTAGCTCACCTTAAATAAGTGCCACGTATAAGTGTACACTGCCTTAAGAATTCAGGAATCATGGCTATAATTTGAATTCGCTCATCACCAGCACCCAAAACATAACTTCCAACTATGTTATATAAATCTCCTTTTTGTTAGATGTCGTGGCCTTATAAATCTTTCAAAAAGACCATGCCATATAATTGAAGTTAAAATCGTGATAACCTTGGTGTAAATATTTACCAGGATCTCATCCCTAATGAAAGGTTCATCAGAACGGAAAGAACTACAGTTTCTAGAAATACCAGCCAGACACATCTACCTTTCTAAAGTTAATATGTTGAAGAAATTGGAAACAGACATGTGCCGCTCATAAAACAATCGGTTTTATAAGACGTTGCTGGTCCAGCCAGCATTGTGTGACCCCAATCTCTGAAAATTATCTCTTTATAATGTTATAAATAATTCGAAGTTGGCAGATTTTCCCTACACCATGAATCAGTACGCAAAATGCGATCTAATCCGCGCCCTTTTCAATTTCAAGCACGGCATCAGGATTTGCAATAAACTCATCACTCTAATGGTAGAAATTGACTTATCAGTTAACCACCTCAAGAAGACAGATAAAACGAGATATCTGTGTGATTCACTTGCGTGGATTAGCCCTTTGGTAAATTTCAATAACTTAAATCTCTGGTTTTAAGCTGCTTAAACTATTTGTATTCAAATTTACTTTGCTAAAAAATTAAAGTACTGGTATACATAAACTGTTATAATTTTTAATATTTTCAATGTTAGACATTAGATGTCACTTTTAGAATGGTTTTAATATTAACTAAACTTCCACAGTATTATAAGTATAACACTTATAATTGCATATTGGGTTTATTCTATTAAAATATAGATGTCACTTTCAAATAAAATTTTGTATACCACTTTAAATGTGTCTGAACTAAATAAGCTTTCCGAAATGAAAAATAAAAAACGATTTAATTACCATTTTTCCTTAATTAAATTTTTAGTTTTCATTACAACTAATTATACACATTACGATGACTTAATAATACAATAATTGTTATATCGTCACCACATCAATGTTCAAACGTATAAAAATGGTAAATTGTTTGCTGTTTGAATTATTTGCTGTGTTGATTGTATAATAGCAGCAAACTTCCGCCGTTTGTTATTTTGTATGTTACGCGCTTGTATATAGCCAAAAATGCTATAATTTGTCGTCTATAAGATTTCTGCATGAATTATAAATGCGAATATTCGATCGAAAATATGTCATTGTTATATGGCTAGCTCGCCAATTTAATATGTAACTGAGTTCGCGAGACGCGCGTGAAAGTTTTGATTTCTCGACGATTATGTGTTTATATATACGATACGGTTGGTTAAATATTGTGGGGTTTGTAATTAAGCGATCATTTAACTAAGCCATACGATTCGAATAGTGTGAGCAGTTCATTGTACGTAATATGTTATGAAATATACGTGACATTTCTATTGTGAGAATCCGGTCAAATATGAATGCCATACCTAAATCTATCTATTCACGTAGAGAATATATATACATAGTAATTTATATTCCGGCCCAACTAAAGCAATTAATTAATGTAATCATTAAAATTGAATTATATATTTATGTTTTGTTGAATTGTTTAAAAACACTTGGAAGAATGAATCGACGAGTATATATGTTGTCTTTGTGTTACGAGTATATGTGTTCATATCACAAGCCATATTACATGACAATATGATGATGATCGTGCGAACCTCGACTCAAAGTACACGTATAACTTTTTTTTTTTACATACACACATATCCAAATCGTAGAAGTTATAAAAATCTTCGAACCGTGTCGTACAATCACTTTGTTTTGGGTCTATTGTTTAAAATATAAAAACGTCTTGTGTGTGTGTGATTGATAATCAAGATAATAAAACTTAAATTAGTTTTCATGATCAACAAGTGATCGTCCCTATTTTATATTTTCCGTATACTATATACATGAGAAGGTGGGAAAAATGTAAATTCAACTACACAGTGTCGCCTCTAGCAGTATACACCCCAAATTGTTATTGGCTCGCGACGACTATGGAATTATATACGAGAGTTTATTTTTATCATTATGTACATATAATACATATTATATATGCAATATGGAAAATTGTGTTTTGTACACAATCTATAGGTTATGTATTCACATTAGTAACTATAATTTTTGTGTTAGTTCGAGTCGCGCTTGGATCAATGATTCAATAATTTATTTATTGATTTACATGCGCGTGTCTTCGGTGTGATGATATAAGGAATCATGAATTCAATAAGCATTAGTAATTATATTTTGGGGCTTTGTTGCTTGGATTATTATATATAAGTAGTTAAGTCCTGTTTGACGGTCAAATAAAAGATATTTTTAAGAAATTTGACTTTTCCAATATTGTAGAGGTGTCATTTTGTGTTGCTAGACGAGCATGCATTCTTAACTAGTGATAAAATGCAAACAGATTGATTTTCAATGCTTATAGATAGGTCGAAATGGCTGCTTGAGGGAAATTGCGATGTACTTCCTGTGCCACTATATAACTATACTGTATTCTTGATTTCACTCGAAGAACAGGACTAAGATTGGTCGTTTAGAAAGATTTGCTTTTTCGCACAATGTCAGCTCACCCTGTAGCGTTTCTAGTCGTTCGCATAGTCCATCGCGATTCGTCGAAACAATCACGTTTGATGTGAGCGACATCTCTTGCATTAAAATTTTAAACTCCTTGTCGATATTATCAAATCAATCTGAATCGACCGGCAGTTGTTTACGAATGTCCTCGGAGCTCATGATTATACTTTCAAGATGCATCCATGTGCGTTGCACTTCAAACCAGACGGTTATCACTTGATCGGCGATAATTTTTTCTGCCATAACGCAACCCCCTCCAAAAAATGGGCGATAAATTTGGATGTTATCAAATTAAGGAGGACTTCCTGGTCTTCTAGCGTTTCGATTAGCTCTCGATTAGCGCGAGTGAATTTCATGTTCAAATTCCATTGCTGACCATGTGGTGTGCAGTTCGCGAAGCACTTTTTCATCGACATTTCTTTGACGGCCTTGTCGACTATGGTTTTGACTTCTTCTTCGCATTCGTGTAGGTATAGGCCTAGCAGGTCGGCCAGGGTCGTTTCGGCGTCCATGATGAATTGAACCTGTTTGGAAATATAATTTTTTTAGTACGAAACAACAACACGTTGGAGGCTATTCCGTGTCCTAGAGTTGATAAAATTGTGCATTGATTTGATGATATGATACATTGATTTAATGAAAATATTTTTATGAAAGCTTGACCTTACTACTACATTGGGATTATACTTACAGATAGCTCCTTTGGGAGCGATGCTAAACTCTGGAATTATATACAAAGGATTTCGGTTTAAATGATAGAAATAGTGCTGTACATAGATTTTTGAGGTGATTCGAATCTTAATAAAATCACGGGTTTATATACAAAGCTAATCTAAGAAAAAAATCTTAAAAATTTGTTTGTCCGTTGTATGATACAGTAAAAAATGTTGAAATAAATTTTGTAAAAAGAAATTATTAACGAAATGATATAAAATGAAACCTTAGTCGAGACCATCAGCTGGTGCCAATGACGTTCACGAATTGCCGGATTTTGTAGTTCACCAACTGCCCGCAGTGACGTAAGCATATTTTTCACTGTCGCCTCTAACGTGACGAACGTATCCCAAGGACGCATTTCCTTGTCGAGCAAACGAATATCTTTGGCAAACTTTTTGCACTCGATGTCCATATTCTCGACATCAATTTTACGACACGGTGTTTTCTTCCAGTCCTCGATTGAGGTGCGCACAATGAACACATAGTCCCACAATTGTTTCAACATACGTAGCTTATAGATTTATAGATAGTCATAAATGGCTGCTTGAGGGAAATTGCTTAGCACTTCTTGTGTCACTATATATACCGCAGTCTTGATCTCACTCGAAGAACAGGACTAAGATTGGTCGTTTAGAAAGATTGGCTCATTATTAATCGAACCTTTGATTTACGAAATTTTTTTGTAATAAAAGTTTAAGTCGATCTGGCCTTAGCATCTAGAATTTTCGATTTGCTCGATGGTGTATTCATATCTACCTCGCATATTGGTACCAGTTGAGCGCCAATCATATCAGTCTTTCTAGATTTTGTTAATGTACACTGTTGCACTATACGTGTATAGTTATCGAGTTGAATCTCCACCCAGGTGGCGCAGTGTTTAAAGCTGCGGCAGTTGGAGCAGAAGGTACCGGGTTCGAATCCTGATAAGGGGAAGATGCAAAAGGGATTTTTCACCATACGATTACGATCGGTGGTGTGAATGAGCACATCTATGATCCCCATTTGAAGTGCTGTTTTCCATGGGTCAACCCATCTTTCATGTTAGTAATATAGGCTGTCATGAAGCTATGCAATGTGCAGATGGTTCTACGTAAATCGAACGTCCTTGATTTGGATGTAATGGCGTAAGGTTAGAACGTAAATAAGCAATAAGCGAACCGCGAAAGATTTGGATTTGCGTCGAGCCCCAAAACAGATTGTAGAGATAAAAAGAAAAAAGAGAGTTCAATCTATTATGGTTTTACGATGCGACCGTGATAAAATTTATTTTCGTTTAACCAGAGCTATACCTTTCTTGCTGAATACTATAGATAGATCCTGCAGATACTCGACATTCTTTGTCCAAAAACAGTGAAATCATGAAAATATGTAACCAAAATGGCTTCTAAAATCAATAATCGTGTGTTATGATTATTCCTTCGGAAAGGTGAGTTTAACAGAAAGACTCCTATATAAAATGAAGCAAAGTAGTACATATCTGCTTATGTTGAAGCCCATTTAACTTTTAAGCGTTTAACTTAAATCGTCTTTTTTGCTAACACTGTATATTGCATGGCTCCATGTCAGCCTATAGTGTATAGATCCGCCAGAGACTTCAGCCGCGCATATAGATTGATTTATTTGCATATCTCCGATTGTAGTCATTCAACAACATGTATATTGTAAGATAGACTGTCAACTTAGAGTTTTAGGTTAACGGTGGTGACTGTGTTTGAGACGACGTATAGGTAAATATAATTCGTAGACCTACCAAAAATTTTGATTTTTACAGCCGTACGTTTTTGCTCGCAAATATCTTTTTTTTTACGTCTGTGGCTTTTATTCTTGAATCTAACTATCAAGATTAAATAAGACTTCAACTATATGTTAGTTCAGTTCTTAATATTAAAGTGCACTCGGTAATCTCTGAACTACCTAGTTAGATCCAGAGGTTCCATTATGTTAGTCGCCTATATCTTTGCCTTTTTAATAGTTCCCTGGCTAATTCATTGGGATGACAAACTAGTTTTAACTGGTGTTTTTTGCTGTACCGATTGTTTCGGTTATAGTTTGGATTCGATGAGTAAATGTCGACATTGGTTTGCATTGCGTACATACCAGGATGCGTTCACCATTGTTCGAAGTATTCATGACTGCATTCTCTCCAGTTTTATTATGTTAAAAGCATTCGAGAAGCCTCACAACTGACTACTTTATGTCCAGAAGGGCTTAAGTATTATTATTTATTCAGCAAGAGCTTACAGTCTAGACTTACCTCAGTATTTTCAAATTAACCAATTTGGGTTGACGCATTTTAATTTGATTTGTTGACGTTTAGCTTTAATGTATTTTTTCTAAGTGAGTCTTATGTGTAGTACAAGATATTTAACACTTACGTTTTGTGGGCGAGTGATTTTATTAGTCTGACAAGCGGACAGGTGATTTCGGTGTGTGAATGTAATGTGCGCAGATTTACGCTCATTGGCCATTTTCTTAGCCATTTTTTGATTTTGTCTAAATGTTTTTGTAAATTGAAGTATCATTCACATATGTAGAGATTTCACGTAATTTGATGATGGTAAGTCTGCCGTATAGGCCCCAGTACACTGCCTTGAAGTACTCCTGCATGAATATCATATAAATCTACGGTATTTTATTTCACCAAAAATTTTCGATTGAGCAAATAATTTTCAACAATTTTAAAGAAACTTGTCGGTAATTTTATGTAGTAGTCCTTTATGCCGTATCTTATCTAAAGCTTGGACTATATCTAGAAACGGTGCAGAGCAATACTTTTTTTGTTTAAGGGAGTTTCTGATTTCAGAAACGACTCTGTGAACTTGCGTTCCTCAGTCTCGTCTTCTTAATCCAAATTGATGATCCGGGATGATTTTTTTTTTCGTTCAGAAGTAGCTTAGGTTTTTAAGAGTAGATGGCCTGCGTATTGAGCGTTTTGTCATTAAGTTGTTAAATATTTGGAGAAAGTTTTCGTTTCTTGAACTCTAAAGGAATATTTAACGAACACTTCCTGGTTATTGTAGACTTATAGATTAATACCGGAGAATAATCAGAGGAGAAATCGTAGGTATACGTTCGTAGGTATACCCTATGTTCACGAAAGTCTAGTAAATCGTGAATTTTTTGCCCGTCAATTGGCCAGTACGTTGTGTGGCCAGTAGATATGTGATCCATCTTTTCATTCTGGATACATTTCTCACAGTTGTTTTTCTTTCGTAGAAATTAATCTCGAACCCCATTGAATATACTTGACGTTGTAGTCACATCCTGCTTATCTTCTAGAGAACTTATCTCCTAGAGTTTTGAAGTACATAATTCGCAAATTATTCGCTCTTAATTGAATGTATCGGTGGGCAGTAAACCACAGATATGATGCATTTTCCTGACCACTCCTCTAGACAGATGCTATAATCTATATCTAAGATCCATAGAATCGCACAGGAAGTTTGTAGGTAACATATAATTAAGCTAGAGTTGCAACAAAGAGAATGTGTCCATTAATCACATTAAAATTGTGAGTTTAACTAATATGGCTCCATTGTATTAAGACATTAAGTAATTAGGTCTAATCGAGTTTAGGCCAGTTTTGTCAGATACATTTGATCATCTGTTAATACTACTGTAGCTACTCTGAGATGTGGCAAGCAACAGAATTCCTTTCATGTGCTCCATCGACTTCAATATCCCTATGTTGTATTGAAATGCCCTGAAGAGGAATATTGAACTGATCAGTTATTACAAAAGAACGGTTATTTTACAAAACAATGGTTCTGGGTTACTTCTGACATGATTTAGTTTGAATAAATAACTTTAATTACAGCATGAATGTCCGTAAATTTACTAATAACTCTTACGAATAATATCGCATGATCAGTTTAACCTGAACTACAGTGGTTGGAGAGAGAGAGCAGTCCAAACGGAACGACATCAATATTCACAATCGGGAAAGAATTATATTATCTTACTTGATGTTAGTGAAGTATTTGGTCATATGTAAGCATTAACTGACTGAATTAAGTTAAAATCAAAATGAATATACAGTTCGCTGGTATGGTTGATTGGTGACATAGTCTTCTTTCACAAAATGGAAGTGATAACTATGATGTTTTCCCAGAAACGTTGTAAAGGACATATCTTTTGAGTCTCTTCACCAGTCAATATGTTTTTCATAATCGTGCATTTCAAGTAAGTTACTCGATTATTTGTATCCTCCTTCAATGATCGTTTCATTGCATTAAAGTTGCTTTAAGCTACAATAATTCACAAGACATTCTTTCTTTTCCTTTTCACTGCTGTTATAATTCGATTCCTCTTCGCAAAATGAAAAGTAAAAGTCAAGTGCTTTAAAGGTATGCTTATTGTTCCTTCGAAAAGGTGTGAGTTAAACTAAAGATAAATCTCCCTATATAAATGAGCCAAGGCAAATACATATCAGTCTGAGACGTGGAGGGAGATTTAACTTTTTCATGGTATATTGTATAGTTTCATGTCACCCTATAGTATATAGGGGTGCCATAGGTTAAAGTCTTCAGCCGGAAATATTGTTTGATTTATTTATTCACATCTCTGATTGTACTTTATTGCACCTATTTCGAACCTCTGACGAAATAATTTTTAGAGCTACGACAGAAATCGAACGTGAAAAAGCTCAAGTTCACTGGCACCAAAGAGAATATGGCCAGTAATGACACTCACAATTTTACTAATGTCGCAATTGGATTTAGATATTAGGTATAATGAGGTATAATCGAACTTTGGCCAGATGTGCGCAACACATGAAACACATTTGACCATCTGTTATTACTGCTATATCCAATCTGCTTTATGAGATGTGTCAAGAAATATCTTGTCGTGTGAATCCATTGACTTTAAAATTATTGCATTAAAGCTGTTTTAAGCTGCAATAATTCACAAGTCGTTCTTTCTTTTCTTAATTAAAATGACGAAGAATGTGATATGTATCAGACCGAGTATCAATCAACCGAGATTAGATTATGGCAAGACTGAGTAAATTTCATACTCGACAAAGTTCAAGTTTAAACATTTCAATCGATCCAATTCGGTTGACCTATGCCAACGTATAAAATATTATCGTACTGCCACTGCACAAAAATTGCAATGACATTTGAACCGGCTTTTCTACGCCAATGAACCACAACAGCAACATACTATTTCATATTGTTGTTCTGCATTTTGCTACAACAAAAAAAATCAAAATAAAAGTTTAAATAAAGCTCATTATACATCTCTCTTTCATTCACACATAACCAATAACTATTCTATCAAACTATATATAACTCCATCCCTTTGTATCGTATTCACTCTCGCATTTATAATATGAATGGATTTCCCCTCATCGTATATTTTGTTTTGTTTTCACCAACATTCGATCCATCGTCTCATTTGCACGCGAGTCATTCTTATGTTAAGTACTGTCGTGTACGGTACATACGGTTTAGTGTCTTGTGTTGTTGTTGTCGTTAGTTAAGACAAAAATTTTTTTTTACTTACCTTTAAGAAAATAAACTTAAGACAAAAATAAAACAATATTGAAGTGTACAGTGGTGTGTGTTATAATCTTATATTAAGAATTGTACAGTGTTCGTTTAAAGTTTTACATACATATATATGCGAGGCACAAGAAAATGTCATGAATCTTAAAGTTTAAAGCGAAATCTTAAGATTGTTTGGTTATTTTATAAAATAGTGGTTCTCTCGATATTGCGGTTAGTGTGTCGTTTTAACCAAATAAATTATAAAAAAAAATTTGGAATTATGTCATTCGATTGATGAAATCTTAAATCAATCTAAGAAACCAAATATATTATATCTGTGTGTTGTAACATTTTTTTTTAAGTTCATATATACAAGATGCATAAATGTCTCTAAGAAAGTGGTTTAAGTGTACTAAAGTAGTAAAAAGGAAAGCATCTTACGTGCAAATTTAAGTAAAAGTGGCATTTTCAAATCAAGTCGGAGAGCGCCGCTGGGTGCGACAAGCAGTCATGGGTGTATTGAGATGGCGTGATTTACCTGGTTCGAGAAATTCAATCGGCCAAACCAATAGCAATCGGAATAGTGAGGTAAAACTAATTTCCTTTGTACATAATAGTTTGTATATTAAGGGAAAGTGACATAATAGGAGTGACATCTTATGTCACATCGGCTTAATAATCGTGATTTAAGCGTTTCTATTGTACTTTCACAATTGTATAATAATTCTCATACCATCTTATATTACGTAAGTTTCAATTTAGAACGGATATTTCGTGACTGATGTTAGATCGAGGGTTAGGTTGGATTATATAAGAAATTAAACGTTATAATTTAAGGGAACATATCCAGCGCTAGTCTTCTCACTGAGTAAGAGTCTCACACTATTTCATAGTGTTCATGGCGGATTATTAGAGGCCCAACCCTAGCAATCGTAGTTGACGAGGCATTATATTCCACATTAACACACCTTGAGTACTAATAAAAATGTTGCTTGACTCTATACAAGGTAATCTAAAAGCTACATTCAGTACTAACAGAACAGCTGTCTAAACATAAATATTATATTAGTGTTTACTTGAATCGAGCCATATAATATGATTCTTATCGTATATGCTAATGAATAGATTGGCATACATCAAATATATAATATGTAGTCGCTGTCTGATTTAGCATATAACTGTTTAGAATTCAACATATGAATCATCAATACGATGTGTCTGACTAGTATTCCTATATAAGATGCGGAGGTTATTATCCAAAAAATATGAATAAATCAATCAAGATGGCAAATACCAAGGCAAAATGTTTAAAAGATCAAATCGACGCAAGACAGGAATTAAATTTAAAAGTTCATTTTGTACATGGTATCTAAACAATCTTGTTATTATTCTATTACAACGACTTGAATAGAAAGAGTGTGGGAAAATATATGAAAATTGCATAACGTGGAAAAACCGCATAATAAATAATGACCAACTGTCGTCGTATCGTGCGCGCACCCTAACATACAAATATAGAACACAATGCATGAAACTATATTCAAATAACGTTCAAATGACTATGGCAACCCCTTTTATTTATATATGCACTATCTACTTATCGTCAGCTTATTGAACGGCACCTGTACATATGTTGCTGCGTTCTATTTATTTTATTTGTCTTCACCCTCGATCTGTAACGCATATATATTCGTTCATGCTTAATCTGTTTGGTATTAAGTGTTAGAAATTATTTTCCCATAGACATTGGATAAAACATCTGGTATATGGTATATGCGCGCAGGAAATGGATTTACGATTCGGGCCACTGTCCTTGATAAAGCACCATAACCACCATTAAAAAAAAGTACCTATACATAATTTATGGTAAACAACAATTATGTTTATTACTCATACTCACTTTATACATTTTTTTCGGTTAAACTAATAACAAACTTCCGCAATTGTAAACTGTGATTATTTTTAATAGTTTTGGTAAATTTTATAGTTTTTGTCTATAAAGCGGAGAGATAATACCATTTTCAATGTCACTATATAGTATGTACCTATATATACAATTAACCTGGGGCGACATTAACCCGTGTCGCGATCAAATGCACTTTGATTATTTTTCTTTTAAATATGAAGTCATCGTCATCATCTTCTTATAGTATGAAATCATGTATTTTATTACGCTAATGCTGTGCATACAAATATATAAAAGTCACAGATTTTGCTTCTTATATATGTGTACATACACATACAGTACACATACTGATACATTCCCAAGACGTTTTCGTTTTATTTCAAAATATAAACTAACTCGTAGAAATGTAGAAATTTGCATTATATAATTAGATATGCGGCAAACTACATCTTTGCATAAAAATCGTAAATCGATACCTGCTCTAAATACCTGATCGTGATATAGTTTCCTTATTCTGATTTAATCGATCGTATTAATTAGTGTGATTGATGATCGATACGTGTGCGGTTCTGATCTCATCAATTGATGTATATACATTAGGCGAGACGGTATATATAGTGCGACAATGATCGATGGGCAATATTTTTTGTTTGATCGTGGCGAAATATAGAGGTTAAACGATCAATTTATAAATTAATTCGACATAAAAATGTTAATTTTTGGTATATAATTAAGTTGTGTGCGCGCCGACGTTGACTGATCGCGAAGTATGATAAATATCGCGTATATGTTTTATATGTTAATTGTGTGGCGATGTAAACGATTAATTTTGACGAAAATTTCACTCGGCCGATTGTGATCGAAAGAACGAGAATTGCATTGTTAAATTGTTATTTGAAAGTTTTGTGATCGCGATCTTTGGTTTTAATCTAGTTCATCGTTTTATTTCAAATATTTAGATTTTGAAAATTGAAGATCATTTAACTTCCTCGATGGTTTTTTCTTTCCTTATATGGTTATTAGAAATCCATTATTTCGTAAAACTGAATGAAGTTCGTCTGCCACAAAATCGATAATGTACTGTATCGTTTACCCAGATCGGGTAGACGATACCTGGAATGTCAATTCGTTTGCGTCTAGAAATATTTTCTGTTTTGTTTTGAAAGCTCACGTCTGTTTGCTAGAGTTGTTAGATTTCACTCAGGCTCAATTGGCCCATTATGACATCCCTTCGACATGGGGCTATAGGTCTGATTTACGTGGATCCTTCTGCTCCATGCCAGCCCATAGTACTGACATGGAAGATATGGGTCGGCCCATAGATTCTAAACCACTGCGACATTTGTCTGTCCAATTTAAGTAACATACAGATTTTTTTTTGTATATTCTCAATGATTCGGACATGTTCATTGGAAAAGGGATTAGATACAGCATACTTAATTACAAGATATTAATTGTATAACTCTAGAAGTTGCTTAAGCAAATTCTAATATGATTTAAACCAGACAACAAATTAGTTGCAGAAGTCAAATTTATGCAAGCTCTCGAATGTTCTATAAAAGCTGAGAGAATCAACAACCTTCGCTAAGCTGGTGTAAGCTACATCAAGTATCTTGTCTATCTAATGGTGTAGATATTGAATTCATTAAGATTAGTTGATATTAATCTTTTTAGGATACATGCACGTTTTCTTGCTTTTCGATATCTTCCGATTTAAAAATTTCAGGTTTGGGACTTTAACAGCTAATCCCAAACTGTCGCAATGGAATTTAAGAGATTTACAACGTGTCTCTTAATTATTCTGAATATTGGCAATTTTATTGTTAGTATTGACGGATATTTTGTTGGTTTTGATCGCCTTATTGAACTGTTGCTTTCTTGCTCCCGATATATTCATTATATCGTGTTTAAACAATTATTCTTGCTAATTTGTATCAAAAGCATGATATTATTGTTTAAATATTGTACTCGTATATGGAAAGGGTTAGACGTTTTTTAATTAATATTCTTGTTACTTGTGTTGATTGTGCTCGAAAAGTAGGGTTTGGTTTTATTATGTGTTACTATTTCGTAGTAATGAAACGTCAATGAAATAAATTTTCATTAAAAACGACCAACTAGACTACCCAATTATATTAAAAATGAATATTTACCAAAAAGTGGTGACTTAATCCAAAAAGTGTTAAAAAGTGTAGTTCTTTTAATGGTTTACACTTTTTACACTTTTTGCTAAATTTAAGTTATTTTTAGGGTGTGAACTCAGACACTTCCTAAATTACCGAGTTACTATTTCAATTAACCCTTTAAACATGACTCCTACTGGTCTGGTGATTGTTAGTATACTACTATTTCCAATGATTTTCAAAATATTCATTATATCGTGTTTAAACAATTATTCTTGCTAGTTTGTATCAAAAACAGTATATCGATGAGCAGACACTCGATTTCTGAACTCTCATTTATAAGTAAATAATAATCTCCTGCAACTAAGTCAGTGCGGCCAGCAACATTGTTTATTGTAATAATTGCCGCGACCTTCATCAATTTTTGAGTACTGCTGGCGCACCAGACTTGTCCTCCAATTGTCTCAATTGATTAAGCCATCCATGCGCCTAAGTACATAACTATCGAATAGTGAAATCGTAAAAGGCCCAGGCAGAAAACGACGCTAACGAAAACAAGCAACGCATAACTTTTTGCTGATTTTGTCATAATTACTCGATGTTCAAGTTGCAAAGTGAGATTGTCTAATTAATACCTGTCTAAGGCGAAAACCCACATATTGGCTAGGATTCTGAGGATTCGACTCTGAAACGTTTTATTCCTACTTGTTTATGGTTTGGTTCTGGTTTTTGCAATCTACTTTCAGGATATGATCAGTGATATGATAGAGGTTCTGTTCGTTGGAAAATTCCGTTGTTGACTGGGCACATCCCATCTCTTATCACCAACGTAGTAAGTTATTGCAATTAGACCGGATAACAGCATACCTATAATTACAAGATATTACATGAAAGTAACCCTAAGTCTTTGATTTCGATGAAAGGTAAACGCCATTGTTTACCTTTCATCGAATTGAAAGGTATACTGGACTAACTTTCCGATGGAACGATAACCCGTTATACACTAGTTAATGTTGATGGTAAGAAGTTTAAACTCACATCGTTTTGTTGGATTATCAATGTCTTATTGGAATTTTTTAGAGTAATCCGTAATCATCGGGCTTTGGGTGTTGTATCACTTGACCAACTTTGTTTACTTGAGCTACCCTGGTGGTTGCTTGAGCTAATTCTAATACTGTTTAAACCAGGTAAATTACGATTTAAACTGGTTGGTGAAACCACATCAATTATAGCTTGTGTTTTTCAATCTAATAATGGTTTTATTGATATTGATCGTTTTGGAATACATCTATGTTGGCACTGCGAGACATATCGAGGAACGAGTAAGCAAATTTCAACTGCAGTTTCAATTTTTTTGATTTATACCTACTTGAGACGAACAACCACATATTGAACACTAAGACTCTGAGGATTTCACTCTGGCTTCGATGACATTTTATTTACATTTTAAAAATGAAACGTTTGATTCATAGTTGTTTGTGATTTGAAGTCATCAGTGGATGTATTTCTTACAATCATTAGTGGATTTGCTCCTTAGGCATCGAGTGGTTTTTTGTCAGATTTGTAGAAGAGGTTGGTAATAATGACAGGACTATATGGATTAAGATCACAACTGTTAATTTTGTGTGGCCTCTCCTGAACAGCAATCTGGACTTATGATTGCTTACTTACAAGTTTCATTGAAACTGCGTCTATTTCTAAACGTTGAAAGCAATACTGTGAACAAATAATTCACATCCGATTAATCTGGTGTTAATGGAGTTTTTATTGTATACTGGTTTCAATTTCGTTACATGTTTCCAAACAGCTTTGAACTTAGAAGTAAGCAAGAGATTTCCCACTTTTTTCAGACTATATACCTGGTATTTATCTTCTTACATTTTTCCACTTAAACTTTATGAGCTTTAAATTCTACTGTCTACTGCTGCTCGTTTATTTATTAAGGCGTTTAAGATCTTAAGAACAACACTGCCCATAGCAACAATTACTGGTGAATGATATATGAGGAAATATCAAACAATCAGTAGTCTTAACATAAATGCGTGCTGTTCGCTTGGTTAAACATTAAAAATTATAACTTTTTGTTCGTTAACACTGTATAAGAAATATTAATGTCTTAATAATTATTAAACTAACAAACAACTAATTATATTATAACTTTTGTTATACATAAAATATATAAATTGAGACAAACGACCGACCAAAATGAATACATTATCCCATTTCGAATGTTAAAGCATTCAAAAAAACCAATAAAACAATGAAGAAAATGAAACACATGTTTTGCCTCTTACTACTCGTATTCTTAAAGAAGGGGGGCGATAAAATTATGGTTGGTTTAAGTGTCCCATAGAAAATACATTGATTCGCATTCTTCAGACACAACATATTTTTCCAATTATATCGAACCTAAAAATATACTTTGTCTACATACCTTATCTCTTATCATCGTTCATTTCCACCAAACAATTTTTGGCAAATTTTCAAAACGAAAAAAGTAAAGTACCTGCGAGCATATCAAAACTATATAGAATGGGGGGATATACAATCCCCATTGCCATCAGTACATAAATTTCACGTCAGTAAATGTGTTAATTTAATCCACGCTGTGTATAGATACTTCTTGTCGATATTATTTCGTTTCAAAATTCGACAAAATACAAGCACGGGGAAGTTCACATGAATGGAAGCGTTTAAAATTAGATATAGACACAAAACTATAAAATTCTAATTAAATTTTTATATTCCGCTTTTGTGAAATATTGAGGTCGGTGAATACGTAGTCGAAGTGTATGAGGTGTTTTAACAATAGACAAGCCATATATATAGAAAAATTGAAACACTATTTTTGTCATTGTGGAGTGTGGATAGTTACGAGACGATACACAATAGTTTTTGTGTTCGTGGATAAAATAATTTTGGTTATTGATTTAACAATTTCGGCTCTATGTATATGTATGAGTCTTGTTTGGGATATTTGTGGTGGCACGTGTTAATTCAATTAGCCACGAATTCAGACAAATTTTTTTTGGTCTCCCCAATTCCGGCGTTTTATGTTTAGTTATATAAATTTTTTCTCTAATCTTCAACTAAAAATCTGTGACTGACATTGAGATTTAGGTTCGAAAATTGTTAATCAATTAGAGACGTTTTTGGTGTATTAATACTTGGCAAAATAAAAACGAAAACAAATTTCCAGTTGGATGCGTCCACATAATCGAAAACAGCCACCATTGGTGTTACATTCACACAAACACTTTAAATATAATATTAAAGCACTTTCTAATTAATTTAATTATAAATGTCTTTATATAGTGTTGCCCTATAAATCAACTTAATGAAAAAGTGAAAGGTATTTGCCGTACTATGCGACTTATGTTCAAGATCATATACACTTTGCACACATAACGAACAATTGTATAATATTATGATTACGTGCTTGATATGACGTGAAGCCATATCGATCTGCAACCAACCTGGTCAAGACAAATAGTGTTGGGAATGACATTAACGAATTGCGAACAACGCGTATCGAATTATGGTATCGATCAGTTAATGCAAATTTACGATATTATACCAATGGTTAGCAAGTATTCTGGTTTGATCACGTTCCAAGAACACACCACTCATTAGCCTGAACAAAATAGTAATGTACTCTGTACTCCATCTGTCATGTAATCCGATATATATATACCAAAGGTGGTTGATTATGTTACAATACATTATTATCTAAATCACGTGATGGAAATGAGAAAAACTAAATGAAAATCAATATAAAAACATTACGTATAATTTCACAAGGTTATATAAGCATATAGGTAAACATGGCGGTTGATAATATATAAATATATTGCGTCGCATGTGTGATATTATCACGTTTTTATTGGAATCATAATAATTCTCTTCTTCGTTTTTTTTTGTATTTGGATTAACATCAAACATACACACTTACCTATAATCCATATACCAAAACTAAAGAATAACACGTATATTAGTTATACCGTTATTTTATGTAGTTTTAGCATAGGCAGCATATGATTGACAATCATGATGGTAATCACTGTGAGAATCCACTATGAATAAAAAAAAACTGTTTTGTTATAAGTGGATTGATAAGTGTTTTGTATACATGATATTATTGTTTAAATATTGTACTCGTATGTATATATGGAAAGGGTTAGAGGTTTTTTAATTAATATTCTTGTTACTTGTGTTGATTGTGCTCGAAAAGTAGGGTTTGGTTTTATTATGTGTTACTATTTCATAGTAAGTTGCGTCAATAACATAAATTTACTTTAAAAACGACCAAATTGGCTACACAAGTATATTAAAAGTGAATATTTACTGAAAAGTGGTGTCTTAATCCTAAAAGTGTCAAAAAGTGTATTTTTTTATAAAAGTTTAACACTTTTTACACTTTTTGCTAAATTTAAGTTATTTTTAGTGTGTGAACTCAGACACTTGCTAAATTACCGAGTTACTATTTCAATTAACCCTTTAAACATGACTAATATGTATATTTATTAAAATTGACAGCCAAATCGATAGATAAATCAAAAAGTGGGTGTGGAACTATGACATACCCTATTTTATATATAAGTTACAAAATATATTTATTATTACATATACATTTTCTTCTTTCATCTTCACCTTACAAACGTAACCATGTTCCACAAAAATATGTCTTACTATAATTGCTACAGCTAGATTTTATGTTGTAACCCCAAAAGGTCTTGTAATTTTTTTTTATATTTTAAATTATGATTATTACCGATTCTAATGTCTTAAGGGATAAAATAAAATAGGAATTATATTGCTTTTTATGTTTTCATGTACCGTCACAAGCCTACATAATTTTTTTTATCCATCATCGTACATCCATCATAAATGTACATATAGACGTACCGGGGGCGAACGAGAATACAAATCAAAAATGACAATCGTATGTTTGTATGTAAAAGTTTATATGTAGTTTGTATTGTAAAGTATAGTATGGAATATGGATACATAAATGTGAAATGAAAATTGAAAACTCTTGTCAAGTTTTTTTTTGTGTTATGTTTTCCTTGTATATAGTTGGTACATATAGTATAAATATTTGTTGGTGAGTATGAATGTAGATGAATGGAATAAAAAATGATTTCAAATTGAATACCGAACATTCATTCATCCATATAAAAAATATATATATGTATATACAATCCGTGAAAAACATGAAAAATTGATTTACATTTTTATTTTATTTGCTGGTTAGGAAAATTCTGTTCGTATAAAATTGAAGGATGTGATTTTAGGAACGATTTTTTGTTATTATTTGTTCAATCCGTTTTTACATAATGAGATTTACAATCGCAGGCGATAAAATCAAATGTATACAACTGTTTTATTAAGTTAAACCACGGTGGTATGGCTTAGGGGCGATTTACTGCCCATCTAGACATAATTTAGAGACAAATCAATTTGTTAGCCGGGTAGGCTTTAAATAAATAATTGCCTGGTCGTTTAAATCGTCCAAGTGAAATGTACAGTTCCATATCTACTCTACACTATCAATATATCAAGAGTAGAAAAATCTTAATTAAACCAAAATTACCAGTGCGTGTGAAATACACAAATTGGAAAAGTTACTCGTTAACACTTTTCATTAACGTGCTCATATTAAATCCCAATTAAATTTATAAATTACACGAAAATTAATTAATTAACACCTTGATCTCGTATCACGATACTAATTGGAAATAAGGTCAAAAACACGAAAACATTGAATAAATTATAAAATATAATTGTGATTGCCTACAATCAGTTAAAGTTGTAGCTATTTACTGTGTTAGAAGATAATTGATCAAAAACTGAATATTTTTCAGTGCAACACGTGAAATGGATCGGAGGTCGTGATAAAAACCTTTTTAAAAAAGTTTAACGTTGCAGCTCTACCGACATACATCTTAAGACCTTACCACTAGCAAGTAATCTAGTGGCGGGAAATTTGTGTGGCTGGATACGCAGAAATTGCCTACTGCAATTATAACGGATCGATTAACAAAATCATTCACATGCAGAATAGCAAGTAGGCTTTGTTCTGTTGAAACCACACCGCCTTCACATTCATTCTAACTATAATTGGGGAAAAAAGAGTGCCTTATTTCAATAACGAATCCGATAACTCCTCCAGCCAACAGAGCACACCAATGTGTGAATGTGGCTAGAATTGTATAGGTTTAACAATAATTATTCCCAATTTTGCTTATTCTTCATAACCCTTGAGTACAAAATAAGACATATGGCTTATTTAAAATTAGTATCTTCAATTCAGTCGCTGGTTCGATTCTCAAACCAAAAATGACCATACTCTGGATGACATAAAAAGCTGGTCAGCCCAACGAATAGTTGACGTCCTACAATATGCACCAAATGCCTATAAATGGTGCGTAAGGACGTTTACGGTCCATAAGTCATAGATTATCTTTTTCAATATTTCACATCTGGGGTGATATTTTTCGCTAAGAACTATATTTTGTGTCACATTGGTGCACGATTAGCATTCTTGACTATGACGTTATGACATGATGAAATCTCAAAGTTATCTCAGTAAAAATAATAACTTAATTCGTGTGTTAAGATAGTTGCAAAGCTGCTGAGATTAAATGAAGATCAAGTACGCAATTCTGATCAAATGATTAAGGCGATTGATATTTCCAACAAAGTTCACAAATTTGTTGGATTACAACCAATACAACATATGCTATAAGTGTGTTCGAGAAATTTCAGCTGCAGTGAATTATAGATCAGTAAAGGCATCTTAAATCATACATTTTTATTAACAGTGAGAGACTGCCAAATTAGGCTTAAGTTGTACTGCTATAATCATTCTCTTAATTAAATTCTCCGTTATATATCAGCGTTTTTCCCATTGCCATCAAAAGCACATTTTTAAAAATCCAAGGGTTAATAGTCAGCATGGAGCATTGGTAAATACAATTCATCGAATTCTTGTTCCTTTTTCACTCTACACTTAGAAGAACTGTAGAATTCTATCCTATAGTTAAGCCTTTTGCCAATTCAAAAGTCTTGTCGTCCTCTGAAATTCAGTCAATTTTATATATGATTCTTAGCGCTGCATTCAAAAAGCAACTTACAAAATTCCAAGCCCTATAGCTTGTAAGTTTAAACTGTCTCATTAAACGTCTTTCCTGATGTCACTGCTCCGTTGGCTATACCTCACATTGCATTTTATTTGAAACATCTAAAATTGATATAAATGAGGAAAGCGGCTTGTACTTATAAATATTTTCGTTAATTTGAGATTCACCAAATTTGGGTTTGTTCAATACTCTCATAGAAACCCGATTATGTCTCTTCTAAAAGCTCGTTTAGGTAATTTTTTATTAGTTTAAGTCAATCGCTGAAAACCCGGTATGTGTGATTTGATGCGGATTATAAAATCCAGTCGAGATCTACCTGATTGTTCAGCGGTGAAAGTTGCGACAGTTGGAGCGGAAAGTATCAGCTTCGATACGAGGTTTAAAGCTAATATTTTCCGCTTATAGGCCTACCCATCTCTCATATCAGTACCATAATATGCGGCATTGAATGATGCAATTAATCGAATTTCAGGTCATTTCCACTCTACATTTTTGTACAAATCTACTGTTTGTCGCCAGTAACTTAATGCTTATTTCTTGTGAGTTATCCTATAATTGATTTCCTATAAATGGTTGAGTACCTGGTGCTTCTTCAACTGTAATATGATACGACCAGTGCTGATCTGATGATAGAGTGCAGGTTAGCTGAACTTACGAATAAGAAGAAATTTTTTTATCAAAAGTTCAATAGCATGCCAGTTCATTAAACTGTTAAACAATTATAGCAAATCATTTGCATATTTAGCACAAAAAATGTTTGATAAACATTTTTTTTTCGTGTTTATATACATAATTGGATTTTTTTGCAATTTCTCAGTAATTAGGTGCGGAAGTCGACTTCAACAACTATACGATATATTCTAAATTTTATTTTAATGATTGGGCAAAAACACACTATACGGAACAAAAATGTTGAACGAAAACCACACTTTGATTAGAGAACATAAAATTGGTGTCATGCTAATGTGCGGTCGAATAAAATCGATACACTATTTACAGCTCTTTATAGGCATTGTCCTGATATCTATAATGATGATGTAACCGAGTGGGTAATTGATTATAGTTTGAATTAGTAATACATAAAATAGTGACGCAAACGTATTGAAGCTTTCCGCTCACCCTTCTATATTTTAAATTAAAACTATTATTCAACTATTGACATCACACAGCATAGTTATGTTTCTCATATACATAAAATCACGATTCATCTTATAAAATTTCGAAATCTAATTTAATCTATTTTAATTCGATTTATTAGAATTATTGTTGTTGTTGCAATATAATTATATAGTTTTCCTTTCACTAGACATGTAACCAACCAGTGGGTATGTATGAGAAATTTAAAATCACAACACATTGAATCACTATCGTTTCGCGTATACTTATTGAAAGTTCAACTATACAGAAAAATGTAGTTTTGCTGTAGTGCGAAAGTTGTTTCGTTAATCTCGCGGTACAAACTATATATATAGCGTAGGTTTCACACACATACACTCTATATAGTTCTAGATTTTTGTAAACCAGATGTTTGTATATAGTTTTGTTTTGATTTCGTATATTATATATACTGAGTGGGGTGAGGGGCTTAAACTAACAAATCCACAAAAAAAACACTTTACTTGTCGCCGACAAATCTATATACAATAATATTTATTATAATAAAGATTGACTAATTGTATATCGATTGTGTCGTATTTCGATTCTTCTGTCTCAACGTATATAAGAAACCAATTTGTTTGCATTTACACTGAAAAAAAAAACTTTCTAAATCACGATAATTTCTTTTCGTGATATTCAGCTTATAAACGATATCTAGAGGTATATGTATATCGACGACGATGAACAAATTAGGTGTGTAGGTGAGTCATTTAAAAGAAACCAACAACAAAAGATTTGTTTATACGGAACGTAAGAAGTAGTTTTCTGCCATACCATACACCACCACTACCACCATTGTCGTTTTCATATTGAAATGACCTCAAAAAAAATTTTTTTAAACTGGGACACTTGAATATAAACATTTTTATAGTGTATAGTAGTATAATAATTTGACATTTAGTTCTTATTTTTATATGTATACTCGCGGATGATATAAAATCTTAAGATGAAACTAAAACAAAAGAGAGATTATCATTAAATTATGGACAAAATATATACATGATGACTGTTGAACAACAAACCAAATTTGTCACACAAAAAATTTTATACCTCACCGGCTCTGTCAATAACCTATATGCGTATATAGTCACCACAATAATTTGTTTGTTTTTTTGATAACGAACCATACCTTATCCACACTATATTGTCTTCAAACCAAAACATATCTTTTATTCATATCTTAATATATATTTTTTTTTGACTCTATTGTACACTAATATCATCGTTTGACACGAGAGTATGGAGTTCCATTATTTATTTAAAACATAAATGACATAAAAAATAGTAATAAAAACTCAAAAACACAAAACTATAATCGTTAAAATTTGTAGTTGATAGTAAGTAGTTCTTGATGCGATAATATTATCGCTGTTGGGGACAAAATTGTATGTGTATGGATATAGGCAATACGTAGAAGTATATCGATTGAAATAAATGGTGTATAAGATGGGAATCATTTACACTGGTTGTTGAAATCATGATTTCAAGTTAACTCTCAACAGTTTTATAAAATATTTATAATCTATTAGAGTTTCTTAATGTATTGAAAACAAAACATTTAAAAAGTGTTGGGAAATATTTAAAAAGTGTTGAAAAGTGTAGATTTTCTATATGTATTAACACTTTTGACACTTTTTGCAATATTTAGTAATTGTTGATAAATTAAAATCGATTGATTTCGAAAATACTGTTTTTATTATGTAAATCAAAAGATTTTTACTATGTAATGCGACTGGTGCCGAAATGCTACACGATGTGAAAGAATATTCACACACGCCTTAGATTTTATTTGGTTTTTGGTTCAAATTGAAATATTTTAATTGAAAAGTGTCGCAAAATAATGAAAAGGTTTTGATTTTATAAAATTACAATACTTTTGACACTTTTTGCTATATTTAAAATTTTCTGATAGATTGAAGTCGTAATCAACGAATAATTTCAAAAAAAAATCAGAAAAAGTGTATATATGAAGTGTTAATTATTTTCAATGTTTTAAAGCTTAGATTTTCTCATAAATTATTTCTCCATAGTCTGCATAGTATATACAAATGCATCAAAAAAGCAACATTTCAAAAGTGTCGAAACATATAGAAAAAGTGTCGATAAGTGTGGATCTATTAAATGTTTAACACTTTCGACACTTTTTAGAATATTTTATAATTGTTGATAGATGGAAGTCAATTTATTTCAAAAAATTTGTGTTTGTTACGTAAATCAAACTTTGTTTCTAATTATACAATGCTGCTGGTGGCGAAATGCGATACAAAGTTAGAGAATATGCACTTAAGACTTAGATTTTATTTGTTTACGTAAACCATCGGCAATTACTTATAAATTTAATAGATAATATAAGTTGTTGATTAAAATTGAAATATTTTAATTGAATAGTGTCGAAAATAATGAAAAGTGTAGTTTTTTAAACTTGCAACACTTTTGACACTTTTTGCAATATTTAACAATTGTTGATGGGTCTAAGTCGATTGATCAACGAATGATTTAAAAAACATTCATAAATAGTGAAAAAGTGTATATAGTGTTAATTATTTCTTTTAATGTTTGATACTTTATACACACATATGAGTACCTTGGATTTTCTCATAAATTATATCTCCATAGTCTGCATAGTAGTATACAAAGGATAAGAAGGGCAACATATCACAAATATTGAAAAAGTGTTAAAAAGTGTAGATCTTTTAAATGTCCTAACACTTTCTACACTTTTTCGTATATATAATAATAGTCAATATGTAAGAGTCGATTGCCGTCCAAACTAGTATTTTTCTCGGCGTAACGTAACATTTAAAAACAAAACAATTTTTCTAAGTAATTCCCATAACAATAACATAATAGGTAACCGATTTGTTAACGATAAACAAACGTCTTCGTGTGCTCTTCATTCCATTTCATACTCGAAACATAAAAACCTAATCAAGTTACCGAAATTAATAACAAACTCGGCATATATTACGTTCCATTAACGTTAATTACAATTTAGTGTTTTTCGAAAATTTATTACTTTCCATTTTGTGCCTTATACAATTTTAGTTTTATCAACAGAACTATTCGTAATAATAACAGTAATAAGAAAATCGATTAGGAGAAATAAAATTTTTTTTTTTTGTGTGTGTGTATAGCAATTCGTGGCGCCAATCGAGTTGAAAAAATGAATTTATTTTATGTTCAGTTTGTTTAGAAAAAGCTCGAAAACTTTTTAACCTTCAAAAACCAAAATAATATTATTATAGTTGGTTCGATGTCACAACAAAGATCCTAATTTTAAACCCTCCCTCCTCATATATATTATATAAATAACGAATATGCTGTGCCTTTATGTACATATTTTTTTGATTGATTGATCAAATTATGTGAATAGATTCCATCTGAATGCTAGAATTTATATTTGTGTGTACACGAGGAAGGAAGATACAGAAATAAAGAAAATCGATTGATTGATGACCAACTAATCTTTGATGTACCGACAAAATATATGTAGTAGTTAGACGGTTCTTTAATATTTAGGAAAACCGTTTCGGAAAAACTCATAACCACTGAACCAGAGCTTGAACAAAAAACAACAAAAAAAACGAAACAATTTTTTAATTAAAAAATATGTTGTCCGTTGTCATGAACCAAGTATTATGTTACAAACAAGGAAATATGTAAAAAGGATGTATACCATGTTTTTGGTCACTCTTTAAATTTTAAAACCACTTCAAACAGATTTTTTGTTTGTTTATTGTGGAATGTCGTTTTTATATGGTATTAAGGGTCAACAGTTTGTTGGAATTGGAACATATTTTTTTATTTGTTTTTTTTTTTGGGGATATTACAACACATAAAATGCAGCATATAAAAACATAATCATAATTCATGAGTTTAGTTCATCAAAAGTTCATATGGTTGTGTGATAACGTTGATTTAATGGTGCTTGGGTCGTTTGTTGATATATGCAGTGTGATTAATATTCATGTGTTGAAAATATAAATGACACATGAACTTTTTGTTTATATTGTCGTACATACACGAAGACAGTCAGACATTTGTCTACATTTTCGATAATGCGTTAATTTTATATACTAACGATTTTTTTTTTCATTTATTTCCAGGTAATTGAATGGTTATTATAAATATTTTACATAAATTTCACGTAAGTACGTATATATACAGGTTGAATTTTAATTATGTAACGTGTGTAATAAAATTTCAATGGAAAATTTATGTTGTGTGGATAATTATAGCCAAGTGTGTTGTATTGTAAACATGTCAAAATAATAGATAAGAATTTTCACAGAAATTGTGTCGGAAGTATTTGAGAAGGTGGATATTTAATTGAAATTTCGTCTAGTATTTGTTAAAAAAAATACAATATCGTATATAATCAATAATATTTTAGTAAGTCAATATCTATAAATAATAAACGTATACTCGAATCTCGAACAACACGTAGCTTACCAGACTGAAAAAGTGGATTTTGTGGCTGGGGTAGGTCATAGTTTTGAAAAACGGACACACTATCGATTAGTTAGATCAAGTATGTATATATGCCTAGAAAATTAGATCTTACACTGGTTAATATCTGGTTATCGGGGAGGATGTAGCAAAGCCTTCCAATATAACTCAAAAATCACCAGGCATCTTAATACTATTTTTAACAAAATATCGGTTCTATTTCGACACTGTTTGGTTTCACAAGCATGAAGACAACAGTGGATGGCGTCTTTCAAGCGAATTCAAATATTCATGAATATATATATGTACAAGTACATCAATAAACGTCACGTAAATTGCACGGGAAACTTCGCCAAGAAAGTGAATGTTGGAACCAAATCAATCATTCCAGTCTATCTGCGAACACTGTTCATATATGACATTAAGAATTGAATTTATTCATAATAATAATGTCAGTCAAAATCTTATAAGTTTTCTCTTCATTCGATAGTCTTTATAAGTGACTATATCTTCAAATTACCGACCATAATCAATATCTGTCAACAGACAGTTGAACAACGTGTCTAAATAATCGTTCTGGTAAAAGCACAAATTATTGTCTAGTTAATAGTGAATATATTTCAAACAAGTGGTAGTAATGCCAAAACACCAGTGAGAAAAAGATGTACGAGATAGTTAGAATCCATATTTGTCAATTCCTCGCCGATCTCAGAAATTGAGCATTTCCGATTCATCGACATGGCGTATTTCATTAAGAGCAACATAAAATTGGTCCTGATGTTAGCAAAATTTCACAATTTCGGGCGATGGATTGTCACAACAAATTCAACAATTGCCAATACAACCAGAAAAATATATTTTTCTTACAGATAATGATGGAAGCCATAAAAGTCAGTTTTAGTTTTCAAACATTGTAGCGGATGACAAATGGTTTATATAAGACTGTGGGATTTTGTGGCCAGGTTAGGTCATATTTTTTAAAAACGGAAACACTATATCGAGTAGATAGATGCACTATCACTTCCTACACACAGGCAGTAAAATCAAGTGTGTATATGAAAAGCGCATCTGTAAGCTTTGACTAAGTGGCCATCGGAGTGAAAGATTAATGTAGCACACATCCTATTTATATCGCTTTAGTAATCATCAGGCGTCTTAAGTACTGTGGTTTCCTATCTTTAACCAATCTCGGTTTTATTTCGACACTGTTAGGTTTCATGTTTGGCGTAATTAGCTAGAAAATCTTTGTGAATCTAGTCACTTAAATATATGAATATTTACATTACAAATACTATGCTGATCTACGGTTCTAATTGGTACATGGTATTATCACAATGTCTTCTCCTCATTTTGATAGTCTTTACGAGTGAGTATATCTCCAAATTACTGACCATAATCAGTAGTTGTCAGAGACACACAACTAAACAACGTGTCAAAATTACCGTCCTGAAAGTAAAATTCGTCGTCTAGTGAATAAATTTGAATCAAGTGGTAGTGATTCAAAAGTGAGAAAAAAGTGTTTATAAGGTGACATATATTTATCAATTTCTACCGATCTCAGGAATTAAGCATTTGTTAATCATCATGTCTTTTTTCATTTATAACATAATACAGAAATATGATCCTAAATTTGATAAAATCTCAAAATTTCGGCCAAAAAATTCACAAAAAATTCATAAGTCGCCAATACAACCCGAAAAGTATAATGTTTGGTGTAGTTTTTAGTCTTATTGCATCGTTACTTCTTTTTCTTTCTATATATAATGATGTAGACCACATAACTGCCAACTAGTCATATCAACCAGTTTTAGTTTGATGATATCACTGCAGATAGCATGTGGTTTCTAGAAGGCTGGCATTTCTGGGGGAATTCAGATAGTGAAATTAAGTGACAACACCACTGGAGCTTTATTAATATGATTAATATATATATATATATATATATATATATATATATATATATATATATATATATATATATATATATATATATATATATTATATCTAACAATACTGGTGCTTGTCAAAATTCAGTATTAAAGAGTCATTAAATAATAATTAAGAAAGTTATGTAAACTTTTTTGTAATATAGTCATAACCTCTTAACTCAACTAAATCCCTTTTGCACTCAACTATTTATAGTAATAAAACCAAATTATCTAATTTAATTTAATTACACCACCAAACAAATAATCTTAAATCTTCAAACATAGCACATACATCACAATTATATAGTCGGCAAATAAAACTAACCTCCTCCCAAATACCCTCGAATCCATATTTGTTTCGTCGTTCGTTCGCGTTTAATGCCATCATAAAACACTAAATTAATAGAAAATTAGAATTTTGTTAACCTTTTTGGTTATTTATGTTGTATATATATGAGTACACATAAATCCCAAATAAACAAACAATATACATAAAACATTGAGAAGAACCGCGCGTGCACATATAAGGGGGTGTACCGCTCGCACAACTATTCGCGTAATTTATAAACCACATATACCAATTGTGTTCGCGCTTATACATGATTCATCTCATAATAAATAATAAATTTATGTGTTTTATTATTGGATGAACCCAAAAATTGAATTCAATTAAAGTCAATCGATATAAATTGCATATAGAATTGGTTTTGAGACGCGAGAACATAATAAATTTGACCCAATCTTATATAAGCCCCGAACGAAATCTAATCAACTCACTAAGTTTGTGTAATCTTACTATATACACAAGATTAGGTTTCGATTAAATTTTCGACGAAGGTAGCATGTAATAAAATCAATGATTTACTTATATGATCAGAACTGATATATAATGGGAATGTATAACTCGTCCACATGTTATAATAATTGCATCACATATTGTTTTATATATGACTCAACCAAAAAGCCATTTCTCTCTAGCGATTTAAATTATTTCCAGATGTGCGAGTGATATAATTCGCGAATCGAGTAAAATTATTATTACCTGTTGTGTATGATATGTACGCACTTAATCGATTTCATATTTTTATCTAAAAACCAAAAATTAGGACGCGGACAGCTGTTACTATATAGATCTTATTTATGGGATCCCTTCTTTATTTACCATTTGGCAATGAACCAAGAATTTGTTGTTTTCTTCTGTTCATTCTATATACAAACAATTTTGTCTGGATTTGGATGATTGTTGTGTTTATAAATATCAACAATATTGTGAATTGATTTAGCAAATATCTTGTACATACATAAGAAGGGTAAATTGAGAGGATAGGTGAAAATTCCAAGAAATCGGATCTTTGTTGCATGAAAAATGGTTTGTACTGGTGAAGACGCGCGTTATGACTAAATTTGGAATTTCTGAGTATTTACTACACATTATATATAGAGGGGAGATCGAATGCACATTATGATTCATTATCCTATACTATATGTCTCCAGACATATGTCTTGCTCCCAATATCTGATCATTTTTGGTTACTTTGTCCATCCCCCGGTCGTCGTGTGTATTACTTATCTTAATACCTTTTGTTGTATAGAAAAATTTAATTTATTTTCCAATTTTCTTAAAATAACGAACGAAATACTCATCACACACAGACACACAATTGGGTAGTTTTAATCTGTTGTATATTGATCAATCATATTTTCCCATTTGGGAAATTTATTTCTCAAGATTGTAAAATTCAATTTTCATAATTCCATCTTACTCGATATACCTATGTATATGTACGAGTATATGTGTAACAAAAGTTTTCAAGGTGTTTCAAACAAACCGTAGATAAATATCCGGTAGCAAGATATAAAATGTCTATATAAATTCTAATAATTTAACACCTTGATAGGATTGGTGATAAAATTGTTGACTCTATTTGTATATAAATAATATCTAACCCGTTAAATATAGGGTTCACCTCTAATATTAAATTACCGCGGCTAATCGAATTGTATTACTATTATTATCTTTTTTTTTTTAATTTTAAATTCTCCATGGACTCATACTCGTACAAACAACACATCGGTCGATGATGAATCATAATCGAAAATTCTAAATTTGTATATAAGATGCGCAACTTTTGATGCAGAATCGCCAGGTGGTGGCTTGCCTGTTAGATGGTATATAGGAGGCAGGTGTAAATAATGTTATTTGATATTAAATTATGTGCGCCTTATCGCGGATATCTCGAACACCGACCAAACATAACGTTAATAAAATAAATTTACGTTTTTATTTTGTGTATTTTCTTCCGCTTGATTTCATATTCTTAAGAATTTTTTTGGTTTTTTGCTGTCTCAATCCGTACTTGGTAATTTAAGAAGAAATTTATTTGAATTTGTTGCTATATTTTTATTAAGAAAAACTGGTTTTCCCAGTGGTAATTTTCATTTGTTGTAGCTTTTGGAATGCGAAATCGCGAACATATGGGAAATCGTATGAAATGCAGATGGTATAAATATGTACAGTGAAGTTCACGAAAACCGGACATTTGTCTTTTCCGCAATCGTATATTTGATATTTTCGTTTTTGAAAATAAACCAACTGTCACTAATTGAATTGCCAAATACTAGAACATTTTTAATACTAACAATTTTGCGGTTTTAATTATTGGGAAAGCTGTGAAATATCGTCGGCGATTAATATTTACCCGTGGTGAATAAAAATTGTTAGTGGTGGATAAAAATTATTCCGTGGTGAATATTATTTTAAATTATCTGACGTTTTGTAACACGATTAAACATTATTCTTGTATGTTTAATACTTATTTATGGTATAAATTTTATTAAGACGATGAGTTTATATATGCAATCATTTAATAAAATATAAATTTAAAAATTTCAACTGTTTAATCACCCATATCGAATTTCTAACAATTCGTAATGATTCTCAACATCCAAAATCCTTCCTGTTCTTATTTTGCCCCCGACACCTATTATATACCTTCCTAGAATTATAATCTTGTATTTGTAGTTTTTAGTTTATATAGGAGACATGACATTTGATTGGTTTCCTCCTTTTACAAAAGACGAATAAAACTAACAACAAAAAAATTGATGTCTTCCTTTCTTTCTATATCCTGATTTGTAGTTTTAAATTTCACAAGCAGTAGTTTGATATATAGTTGGTTACAACGAAATAGTTAGATAGAATTTCTATTATAAAACATATGTTTGATTATCATTCCATATATCCATTAGATGTGTTGTTACTATACTATATTCATATATGCATGTATAATAGATAGAACACATTAAAAAGCAACATGAGCAGGTGTTATATACCCGCCTTTATATATACGAGTATTATATACATTTGATATGAGTCATGTACGAGTATGTATATATACAAACACAATGTTTTATTTTATTTTTTATCAATATTTGAATTTCGATCAATTTATTGTATTTTGTGTTGAATATAATATATAGTATGTATATATGTTGCTATGTTCCACCGAGAGGAGAAAAATTTTATGGCCAACGAACTGTACGAGTACGTATATGCGGATTACTCAATAATTTTTTCAAGGCAATAATATAATCATCTAACTAAATCGTTCGTGTTTTTCGTACATAAACTCTAGCTATTTGTTGGTATGATTTTTATTGCTTCACCTTTTTTAATGTTAATATTTTTTGTACAGCAAAATAATAACTCAGCCCCGTCCTCCCATCTTATGTTATGTTACCATTTATATTATTTTCTACACACATATATGTAATATAGTCGTCGACTACTCTTTATATGCCCCGCGTGCAAACAATATTGCCCAACTACATATTATATTTTATTTGTAATTTAATATTTTTCCATTTTAAGTTTTCAAAATAAAAATCGATAAACTTGATTGCCGACGACTCTATACATAACCCTGTGTACCATTCATAATCATGTGCATCTCATTATTGTGTATACTTTCCAGTTTCACAATGTGTTCTGTTGAAAATAATTTATTTTCTTATTATAATACGTATATATGTACTTACATCATGTTCATGAACAACATTTACATATGTATTTAAAAGACGATACAAACAATACACTGAATATATATATATAATTGAAGAACTACTTGTTTCACTTTCGCGTATTAAAATAACCAGTAAATAGTCATAAATAGTAGTTGCTTTTGCCTTCTATACTTATCAGCGTTAAAATGGAAACAAAAATCTGGTTTTTCATATATATGCATATACGTTTATGTACAAAACACAACAACATAGTGCATGCGGAGATTACATTCAAGAAACAGCAACACACTATCAACATGAAAACCTCAAAACACCGCCACATAATTTTGTTTTGTTTAAAAAAAAAAAGTTACACACATGAAAATCGCATACAGGAAGCTTGATTTTTGCTTATCGTACTTTTAGCACTGGGTATGTACGTATATGTATGTAAATATACTACGGTGTATATGAATTTTTCCAAACAATTGGAAAATATGTGCACAAAATATATTATATATTAATATAAAAAATAACCCTCGATATACGGGCTGATAAGATAACACAATAATATTGACTTGTATATACATATCGTCTAAAAATGTCATTAAATAATAATTTAATTTATACGTTGGTGTGTTATCTACCATAAACAATTTTTTTTAAAGATTTTTTCTCAGTTTGATTGATTGATTTTCGATTTCTTTCCATCGACTTAAGATTCGTTACGACCAACCAATAATAATAGTAATTCATCCTTGGTATGTTTTTATCATCAATTGACTGCAAACAAAAAAAACGTTGTGTGGCGAATTTGAAAAGGTTAGATGGACACGAACATAATAAAAAATATAAAATTATATAAATTAGTGATATTGCACGCAAACCCTTAAAATAACATAACGACTTCAACCCTTTTTTGGTTTATATTTCGAGTGGTTTGGGGTCGGTATTTTATTAATGGAGAAATGTGAATAACAATAAATTTCGTTTTAATGGGTTTTCTATCACGTAAGGAAAAAATAATATACTATATACTAATAAAAAGTATATATACATATATGGTTGAGTATCAACATATTTAACATTGGTGTATAGAAATTTATGTTAGGTTAGTATTTTAATTTTATATTCACCACTAAGTAATTTTTATTCACCACTAAGTAATTTTATTCACCACCGCCTGAAAATTAATAACGATAAAAAATAAAAATTGGCTTAATTTTATGCTAATGTAAATATACATATACATACTTCCCATATGTGTATTAATAGCAAAATTTTTATGCACCATTAAAATTGATCACGAATTTCATTTCCGGATTACCGGATCAATAGCGGTACTTAATTTAACAAACAAAATACAAAACTATTTTCCATATTTAATTACCATTTAACATTGAAATGCATAATGATTTCCGTTTGACATGAAAAATGATCACGATTATCATCTGTATAAAAATACAGACAAAATGGGTCATGATCGCGATCTATAGTACTCTATCTGATGATATATGTTTCATGTTTATATGATCTTTGTGCATCAAACCTATAGTGATACACGAGATCACTTTCACACAATATTAAATTATAAAATCAGACAGATTTCCTTTTTAACATAATATAATGATTTCCGTTTGATATCAAAAGTGATCGCACAATTATCTAAATATGATATTATATCAAATCGTCACGGGCTTATAATCATAATCTAAATTATGCATTATTACTTCGATTATATAAATATAAAGAGATAATTGCTATTGTGAACATCGATCTGTATTGATCTGTATCTTAGAATTATAACATTTAAAAGCGTTTCCTGTTTTAAATTAATGGTTGGTCATGATCTACTTTGGTAGTGTATTGCTGGAAACTCCTTATACTTTAGTACTATAGTCGTAATGTCTAGACTACGTTTCTTACCTGAATATGATTAAGAAACATGTTTGTATGAAATTATATTTCAGATGTCTTGTTGGTTTGGTGAATTAAAAATGAATATTAATAATGATATTAAAATTCACTCAAGCTTGTTTCCTTTCACAATATAATATAAGATATAAGACGTTCATGCATATATGTATATCTAGAGTAGATTTAGTATATTAAAACGGAATATAATTAAAGTAACTACCTGTATTCTTGTATTACATACATATAGATTTATATACTGAGATTAAGATTTTAGGTTCGTTTTCGTACATTGTGTTTGGTATTCACAACAGCAGCACCTGCTGATATGCTAACTGAACAGAAAAATAATTTCCCTTTTATTTTTGAAACTGCTGTGAATGGTACAAGAGTGTATATAGTATAGTTATAGGGAGACGATGTTGGAAATATAAAAAAAATAATTTTCCTCCCCACAAATCAAACAAAAACCGAAAAACTGAAAATTACTTTACGGTCTAGCAAATTAATTAACGAATTGTTGATGTATTATGCAATGTGCATTGTTTTATGTAAAACGCATCCTGCATGATGATGGACTGTTTTGGTCACGCGGTATATAACAAGTCTGTGAACAGTTCCCTATACACGGTATATTCATGCCCTATTTTAAATATCACGACTAGCACAATTATATCATTATGTACATAGAATACGTAATTAATTAAAAACTATAAACATAAAAATTCAATTAACACACACAATATGTCTCCTATATACATATGTATATACCTTCGACTATATATATCTATACCACATAATAAATTATAACAAACACATATTACTTTCGAGTGATATATACATACAGGGCTGAGTGGCGGTGGTGACGATGTCGATGACTCATCCATCCATCATTTAATTTATTAAAAAAATGATTTCGAATATGTAAATTATGGGGTTCCTGGATTACAACGCGCGTTTATATATGCACGATTGCGATAAGAACTTGGGGGGGACTTTTTAAAGTGCTCGGAATTGTTTTGTATGTGCGGTTTATTTTATATTTAATGAGAAATTGTAGTGTAGGTGGTGCTTATGAAACTTGTAACTATATGTATATACTCTTATTTATGCGTTCATCTAAATATAAATGTTTTAATTTATGTACTTAAAGGTAAAAACATGTTGTAAGGAAGCACATGAGTAATAGTTTCGGTATACAATTTTCGAGATCATGATTCGACTAATTGATCAAGTTAATTAATAAATTACTTTCGTTTTGGTATAGGTCAAAAAATTAGCAAAACTTTATTAAGTATAAATGATATCATATATGATCTGCAATTTCATGATCAAAGCACACGAATATGGACTATGCGATCATACTTTAACTATCGAGTTTTTTTAAGCTAAAGTCAATCATTTCTTCCATATTGCGGTCCATTGTGACATATGTTAAGACAACAAATAAAAGTCGCTAATTACTTGTAAATGAAAAAAAAAATTCTGATCGGTCGATCTTGTAATAAGATCACTATTTTGTTCAATACTTCACGGAGAAATTGATATATCAAAAATTACTCATAGACTTACGGCAAATATATATAGAGTACACGAAGGTTATTCCCATGATCTCACCAACTATTTTGTTTACATACGAGATCGCGAGTGCGATCGAGCATGAAATTACTTAATTTTTTTGTTAAATTTACATAAAGTATAACGAAATTATATAGTTTTGATATCGAAAATAATATTCAGTTATGATAAAGAATGTGGGTTGATTTAAATTTAACAACTGTTCAAAATTTGCAGATCATTAATTGAACAATTGAATGATCGTCAAAATGTTGATTAGGTAAATTTGTGCGCAGTACTACAATTTATCTTGGGCAGTGTGAATCAGGTTAAGAACTATTTTATAATTGATTGGTCGTTGCGTATCAAGAAACTGACTCTATCGGGGCTGATCACGCCCGGATGTTATTTACGCCTTGTAGGCGCTTATAACAAAAAAAAGTTTGTGTGCTGCCGTTTTTTGATCACATTCGGTATTTGCCGTTAAGTTTGGGATTTGGATCATAAACTCAGTTCCAAAATGTTTATAATTTTCACATGATAGTGAGCAATTTCACTAAATTAATGTTCTATTGAAAAATTCAACTAATTTTTTAAAACTAAAGCCTTCTCTATATAGAACACTACAATTTGGAGCATTACGTTCTGCCATTCATAAGGAATGAAACTCCTATGAAAATTTCAGGCTATGTAACGAGGCACTCTTCATCTAATACCAAAAGTCAGTAAGGCAGTACCGACATCCGAATTTGACTTCATTAGAATGGTGACAACCTCGCAAAATTTTGAGTTACTTTATTGATCAGATCTTCACACTAGAATCGTTTTATATGTTGCCTTTCTTTGATCGCATGTTTTATAGAATGCTTCCTCGTGAGACTTACATGCTCTCTTCACTCAGGGCTTGTATGATGTAGAGCTAGCAATAGTAAATGTTGTATCAATAATTTTTATATATCTGCAAATTTGAAAAAAGACAACACTGTATAAATGGAATAATGTTTGAAGGGATTCTATTGGTTCTGATATTTAAACTACCTTTATAGAATGTGATTTCGCAGAAAAGTAGTAAAAAATATTTTATTAGTAATTTGTGTAACATTTCGAATTTATTTTGCTATACACATTGTTGCCAAATTTAATAATAATATAGGAGCTCTCATTTTGGTAAACTAGTAAGATTAGGGTTCGAGAAAACCTCTTAACCACCTTTAAAGAATACATTATATGGGAATATAATGCTACTATATATGCAGCATTTGAGATAATCTCTGAATCAGAGACCCATCGTATATGGAAGTAGGAGAGAGAGTATAAAACTGTTCATGCTAATAGATTTATCGCTATGGGAAAGGTAACTCCCATTCATCAATGAAAAATTCAGAGTGAACAAAAAAATGTGTCGACGTTAAATTTTCAAAGAAAATGTTTTTTCCTGCACTTCAGATCTTCACACTAGAATCGTTTTATATGTTTTTTTGTCTTTGATCACATGTTTTATGGATGTAGATGGTTAGAACGCCTCCTCGCGTGACTTGCATGCTTTCTATGATGTAGAGGTAGCAATAGTCAATGTTATTTCAATAATTATTATATACTTGCAAACTATAAAACAGACAACACTGTATAAATGGATTAATGTTTGAAGGGATTCCGTTGGTCACATTTACGGCTATTTTCAGTAGAATGTCAATTCGTAGAAGAGTAGTGTACTCTTTATAAGTTAATTATTATTTTGTAAATTGGTTTAGCATTTCAAGATAGTTTGCAATAAACATTGTTGCCACGTTTAATAATAGTAGAATGAAAATAGAAGGAAGAGTATACGGTTAAGTCTGCAACAATAGTTATGTTATACCGACTTATCGGGCTTAACGAAGTCAGACATAACTGAACGCATTTCAGTCAAATGTGTATTAGGTTCAGCTGGAATTATTTTATCACTTTTGTGAGAAATGAGCTAGATACCTAAACATTACGTTATTTCTTATGATATATGTACTTGACGGTATTGCTGGATATATACAGTGTTGACTACAACTGTAACGTATATGGTGGGCTAGCACTAGTTTGGAGGGGTGGTGAGTGTGCAGCCACGTGAGAACAACAATATATAGTTTCCTTGACTCGATTTGTCAGTCTAAACGTAGTTAGATTTCAGTGAATGTGTTTATAACTTCCAGTTTTGTGTTATCAGACCCAGAACGTGACGTCTATCGTGAAAAAGAAGGGAAAACCTATATACCTCAAAACTACAGCTTTAAAACAATACAAGTTTTAATTACTTTCGAAAATACCTCTTTAGAGATTAACCCACTTATCCAACCCACTAATAAGATAATCAATTAAACCAACAAATTTCCTTACATAACGACACTATACCGCGTGCAACAATAAATCATGAAGATGAACTAAAAAACGAGGAAGTAGAAACATTTCAACAAAAACTTTTCACATGAATTAATTTGCAATAAGAGTTAACTTAACTTATTTTCTGTAACATTAGAGTTTAAAACTTTTACCAAAGTCTTTGTATATAAGAAGATATCTAGCCTATCCAGACAAACAGAGTGTAGAGCATGTTTATGTCAAATCAATAAAGTCTGATTAATAAACTGGGTAATTATATGAGTACGAATTTATCACTTCACCCACCTTGATGTGAACACATATACTGGAGTAGCTAATAAAATTATGTATGTCAACAAATAATCTCGTTTCATGTTAAAGCGAACAGATATAATAAAAATGGTAAACCTATCCCAATTAATTAAATGTAGGTAACTAAGTATTAGAGCAAACAATAAACAAGACATCATCTATCACGACAATATACAAAATGTATAAAAATATTTATTTATTAATCGCGTGATAACGTATGTCCAATATATTATTTTGTATGTGTGTTACAGTGCGCGGATGGACGATGGTTGTATAAGAAAAATGCTTTTTAAATCGCGGCAATAAGATTTTGTATCAATTGTGGCGCCTGTACAAAGAACTCATCGCCGCGGTATTGTTCTCTATGCGAGTGATTAAATTATCTAGTGTAGGTTTTTAAATAACATGTATGAACAATTACGACATATACAAATAATAATAATAAACATACAGCATTGTATACTCGTATATAGTGAAGGGGTGCGGCCTATTCGTTAAACAAAAAATATGTTGTATATACATTTATATATAATTTAATTTATTAAATTGCAAAACACCCACCACACTCTGATTTTTCATTCATACATATGTATATGGGCTCGCGCCCGATTGGGTTTGGTGTTCGTATATCTATTTTTAATGGTAATATTGCGACCATGTTTTATGATAAATTAATTTATTTTTTTCGGTGAAAGGGTAAACATATTTAATGCGGAAGGTCAAGCATACCATATGTATATATACAATTGAAATCTCAATCACAATTAATTGCAAATCACGTACACGTCGTCGTCGTCGTCGACCAAATTAAGTTCGATTGCATTGAGATATTTTAAAACAACTTATATATATGAGACATCTATGGATGGAGCCTTGGTTCAATTTTTTCAAACACCGTATCACATTTTCTCCATAATTTAATCTTTCATTGTCAATAAATTAGTTCGCTTTGTCATTTAAATGTATTCAATAATTATAGACATCACATATATGAAATTTCTATTTTTTTTAATAAATGTCGATAACGTCAAATAAATTAATCAAAATGATTTCCAATTTCACTCTCATCAACAATAATCGTATTTCAAAGTCAAAAACTATCACTTTCAATTTTAAGGTTCATTTGACAATATGAGAGGAACACCGACTCTTTTAATAGTTTTAACCAGGGTTTACAAACCATTTCCGATCTGTATCGTGCCAATATTCAGCCTTCATTGGTTTTGGTCAGGAGCAAGTACATTGTAAACATCATTACGATAAATATTGTTAGAAGGAAACATCATTACGATAAATATTGTTGGCCTTCAGTCACAGTTTAAATCTCACATAAACGGATCTGATCATCTTTTTACGTATTTCATTTTGTCCGAATTTCAGAAAAGGACATAATCGTCTTAGTCCCCATGATTCGTCTATTATTAGTAAGAAAAAGGAACGTATACCTCCTTCACTAGTCTGTTTTGAGAGAAAGTCTGCCATAAGTATTGATTTAGCCAATGTATCTTTCTTACACTAATCGACCATTACTTTTGTCATTCACGCTTACGTTCACGCCATGGATACGGCCTAGACTTCTTGGCCACCAGAAGGTCAGAGTCGTGTTCATACTTCATCACTGATCGTGACTAAGCAATGTTGATTCCCTTTTTGCATCCGACTAATTCGACTTCAAAGTAAATCTCGCCACACAAACAACAGGTTCTCCAAACCTTGGAGACGTTTGAAATTCCAAGAAGGACGAATCATATATTGGGTCTAATATGGTTACACATTGTGTCTTTATATCCGAAGAGTAGATGGATCTTTGTTATTGCCGAAACGATAGTGGTATACACATTGAAAGCAAGACCGTTGCACCGAACAGAATAAACGTCCAAGCCTACAATAGAGTTATACCATGGGTTAAAGGAAGCCAACATAATCAAATTGTTTCTGAGGCAATTAATAGAAGAATAACTCTATGTCGTTTGTGAACAAACAATATATGTTGGATCTGCCTCAAATTAAAACAGCAATGACGTCCTTTCTTAAAATTATTTGAACAATGCTTAAAAATATGTAGAATATTAATCTGGGGTTTCAGCTTATTTATAGCCCGTATCGTTTCAATAATCAGACTCGCAAAACACATCAGCATGCATAAAATATTTGGCCATATATCACACTCATGACTTAACTTCACGCTAACTCTTACCATTTGTAATTTACATAGCACCAAAAGAAGTATTAGTTGGACGATGGTTCGGTGCAAGAGTTCTTCAGGGGGTCAAAAATATGTTCATACTTCATTACTGATCGTAACCAACTGATTCCGTTTTTGACATTCAACAAATTCGAGTTCAAAATAAATCTTCCCACACAAACAACAGGTTTGTAAACCTTTGGAAACGTTTTTAATTCCAAGATGGATTAATCCATAAGGGGAAAACCAAAACAACGTGGTTATTGTCGAAAAAGGTTCAACCTTGATTGATTTGATTTAACAATAGAGTTTTACCATAGATTATGGGAATCCAAAATAATTTTAGTACACTTTGGTCAATGAAATGTTATCAAGTGACATCAAATATAATCCAGCTGATTGTGAAACCAACGGAATCACTCCAAGTACGACAGCAATGACCGTACGTCCTTTCTTGAAACTATTTGAACAATTATGTAGAATACTGATTCATTGATAATTCGTGACGTAATGTTTGAAAATTTTTATTTGTGACGTAATATTTGATAATAATTTTTTTTTAAATGGTGTCTGCAATTGACTCTTAGATGATCCATTCTATGGGTCCAATTTTCCAGCACACTTTCGAGCATTTTGGCTGATATTCCGTTAATTACTCATGGTAGTACGCTTCACGTACACTTTCAGCTACAGCAGCAATATTCACAATAGATAGACTAGTATACGCACTCTAGTCGAGTAATGAATATCCAATAATGAAAAAGTGATTCAAAATTTTAATATTTCGGACGATTATGAACACCATAAAATATGGGCGAAAAGTACGAAAACAATTTTTTCCAATCAACATTTCCACAATTTGTTAACGTTGTTCTCGCGTAAGTCTATTCATGGTAAAATATCCCAATTGGAAAAATCACCTCGTATTGGATCACTCTTTACAAACACTTATACCTAAGCAGTAATCAAAAAAATCTACGTGACACTATCGCAGCCAAAAATTTAAGCAAAACAAGGTTCATAGTGAACAATCGTACAGATAGATAAGAAAGAAATAGGCCACTCGATTGAATAAACAGGAAAGAAGCTTATAGTTTTAGTAATAGAAGAATAGTCATCTGGAATGAGGATGGATGCTATTCTTCCGTCGCAGAAAGACGAGAAGAGGATTAATTATTTATCAAATAAAACTTGGCACTATCAATCACTTTAAATTGAATTCGTTGGAATAGAATCCAGGTTAAGAATCCATGGGCCGACCCATCTTCCATGTCAGTACTATAGGCTGACATGGAGCTATGCAATGCGCAGATGGTTCTACGAAAACTCGGACCTATAGCCGTACATAGAGTGGTATCACAACGGACCGTCGGTGTAAGTGTGCGATAGCTGCTACAACAACCTAACCGAACCTAACCTAGTGCAGAACGTCAAAACACTTAAAGGACCAAAAAATGTTTTTGTTTTGTTATCCGTAACTCAGGCTCAATTAGCCCACTTGACGTTCCGGCTATAGATCCGATTTTACGCACTGCCCAAACGATCGATGTTGAAAAACCCCTTTTCTCATCCTACCCCAGTCGGGATTCGAAACCGGTACCTCCCACTCCACGCCGTAGTTTTTAACCACGCAACCTGGGCCAAAAAATTTTAACACCTTTACTTATTAACTTAAGCATCAATAATAATCTGAAAAACTTCACACGAGATCCATCAAACGCTATTGCATGACCAAAAAGTGATTGTTTGATCTGGTGTTTGGGCCGAAACCATCATTAGGCCATATTTTTGAGAGAAAACGACAGAGAAATGTTGGCTCATTATGTATGTCTGCAAGTGCGTGAAAAAGTGTTTGACGGTTAGTAGTTTCAACATCACAGTGCGCCATTCCCACTGCAAAACAAACAATTCATTTTCGGCAACGAAAATTCCCTGGACGTCTGATGTCAGAAAGAGACTACATTGACTAGTCACACAAATCTCCAGATTTGTCCTCCCCGGGTTTATTTTTATAGGGTTATTTTAAAAGCAAAGTATACGTCAGCAAGCCTCAGATCATTGATGAGGCTAAGGTGCACATTCGTTCGGAAATCATCCCTATAACGACCGAGATACACGAAAAGGTAATGAGCAACATAGCTAAAAGAGAACATTTTGGTTTGACGAATAAAGGCGACCATTTAATTGATGTTGTTTTCCAAAACTGTCCAAATAAATTGCAAAGGACCAAATTGAAGCGAATGAAGCCATTAAAAAACTCCTGATCTTGATGATAAATTATACGCATGGTTTTACTACGAAGAGAAGCAAACGAATTGGTTTCAAACGAGATGCTCAAAGTTAAAGCACTAGATTTAAAAAGATTACTTAATAGAATTTTCAGCCAGTGATGGTTGGCTTGATAACTTCAAAAAACGCCACGGCATAAGAATTTTGACTGTTTCCGGTGAAAAACTTTCCTGCAATACTGAGAGTGCTGCTAAAGTTACAAGCTATTTCAAAAGGATTATTGCCGAAAATCTTTACATGAACAAATCTATAATTGTGACAAAACCGGTCTGGTTTACACAGGTTTGCACAAGAAAACAAACGCTACCGTTTTCGAAAAAACTGCTGTAGGACGGAAATCCATGAAGGAAAGGGTCACCATTATGCCTTGTGTAAATGCAACTGGGATGCATAAACTCGATTTCATCCAAAAATGCAGCAAACTTCTACGCTTTTTAAGTAGTGGTACAACGATTAATTCATCCTGAAGTTATTTGTCACTTGGAAGCTAAAGGCTTACCAGTAAAAGCAATTTTATTGGTCGATAATGCCACCTGTCATGGGACAGCAAACAATTTTTTCCATGATGAAAACTTCAAGGTTATATTTTTTCCACCCAACAATACACCCTTGTTGCAACCACTTGCCCAAAATGTCATAAAATCCCTTAAGCAACGGTATCGAAAGCACCTTCTGTCAACACTCGTGGTGTTATGTGTTAACGGCAATAACGACATGGTCTCAGCTCTTAAAAATAAAATGTATACTCCTTTTTTCTATATAAGCGATGGCGCAACCATTTCACCAGGTACACATTGCATATAATCGCATGATCGAAGACGTGCTACCTATACAACGGAAACAGGGTATTTTCAAGTATTTTTTTGTAGCTAGCCCAAACCTTCGATAAAGTATGTCATGTAGGATTAGGACATCTACCAACACAATTCAACACGGAATTAAAATCACCGAACGACACTTTCGTGTTAAATTTAATATTCCAAGTTAAAAAAAATCTCAGCAAGGTTTCTGCAAGGTACCAATATTCTATGATCTATATACGAGATGCCAGTTACATATTCATAATTATAATCAATCAGATGTAGAAGACGAAAGCTGTAAAACTAAATTAAATAAATCAAAATCAATCCATTAGATACCTTCCTCCATTAGATCCATTAGAATCGAAAGAGTATATTAAGACTAAAGTAAAGTTGCTTACCATTAAATACAAAAAAGATCATGACTTTTATAAATCGGCAAATATTAAAACCAGTTTGGACCTGAAAACCTTCCTCCTCAGATTCAGAAATTATAGAATCCGGTACTTCTTGCGAAGGAATCTAGCTAAGTGACCTGCAATTCTTGCTAAATATGGAACACCATAACTTCACTTTGAATAAAGATACAGTAAAGGCGAGATAAATCGTGGGAAGTAGTGTACTTGATGCCTCATTTAGATTACCAGAGGCAAACGGCTTCAGTTATTTTGGTTAGTACCTGTGCTGATCAACGGAGGCATCGTGCTATTTTGGGTTTTATGACTCCGTATATCAGCGCCTGTGCGATGATCGTCCAATGTCTTCACCCATTTCAACAAGCGATAAGTGAATAACCATAAAAATATTGAATATAATTACGTGATAACAACGGCGTTAGTCTAGTACAATACTCCCGCACCTTAACAAATTGTACCCGCAATCTCTCATTTGTTATTTCAACAAAACTTTAAAAACAAAAACCAAAGATTTCGAGTGAAAGATTGTCGAGTACGAAAACTTTTATATATGGTAACTATAAGATAAAAAAAAAAAAAATTACGAGGCAAAAACAACGACGAACAAATGTAATTGTCTTGAAGATTTTTTTCTAAGATTTAACTCTTTGTTCATTATATAAAAACATAAATAATAGTAGTAATAATAGTAATTGTATATACTTCTTGTGTAAATTATTTTCTTTTACTTCTTTTTTCTCGTCGTGTATTTTTTTGGTATATATAAGACGTCCAATAAAAGAATTACAATCATAAATTCAAATCATATACACGAAGTAAATATTCGTACATACATATATGTACGTATACACAGAGATTTGAACTTGAACTCCTCTCATTTTCTTTCATTTTTTGCATTAATAACATCGTCAAACGGTTGTCTTAATTGAAAGTATTCGTTTTTCGATGTAAATGATAAATCATATTTTGCTCGAAATGGTTGGTTATATGCAGCGATAACGTTACACAGTGAAATGATTCTGGGTAGGTCTCTTATATATAACTAAAGGGTTTTCCAATGAGAGGTTTCATCACTAACTTACTGTTATAGGACAAGTTAGTGATGTGAAGCACAACTGTGAATATTGCTGCTGTAGCCCGTATAGTGGTTCGTCTAAACGACATTACACCGTATTTTTCATTAACTCCCTGATTCCCTTAGTCGTGTCACTTCATTGGCCGCGACAGTTGTCGTGTCACTTCCACCCCGATTCCCTTAGTCGTGTCACTTAATTCGCCGCGACAGTATTCGTGTCACTTCCACCCCGATTCCCTTAGTCGTGTCACTTCATTCGCCGCGACAGTAGTCGTGTCACGTCATCTATAAATTTGTATTTTGCTAGTCGATAGAAGCGACCTGATGAAACTAATAATTTCCACTGAATTATGTCGACTGAAATTTTCACGCGTCTATAAATGTCGAAATTTTTTAAACGACTATTAGAATAAAAAGTTTATCACTTCAATTTATAATTGACGAACAAATCAACTAAGAGGATACCAATATTTGTCTGTCGCTACAAGTGACAAGTGAATCAACACGACTAAGGGAATCTTTACAGTTAACAGACTAAGGCGTTGACTTTACAGTTAACACAAGAACTCAAGCTGGTCGATCACCATAAACGTCGTCACTTCGCTGATTGGGTCCTTCAAATACATCATGATCCGGATTTTCATTGAAAAATCATCTTCAGTGATGAGACCCGCATTTTTACCTCGGAGAATGATTTTTACCTCGGAGAATTTGTTAATAAGCCGAATGGTCGCATTTGGGGTTCAGAAAATCCATGGATGATTGTTGAAAACCTTCTCCATTCTCCGCGTGTCACTGTTTTGAAAATGAGGCTGGTGCAACTGAACGACGTTTTTTTCAGCAAGACGACGCTACGTGTCACACAAACCAGGAAACAATTGACATTTTGCAAGAAAAGTTTCTTGACCGTGCTATTTCTCGAATAGGTGATCACAATTGGCCTCCCAGATCTTGTGATTTAACACCTTTGACTTTTTAATTTGAGGCCAAGTGAAATATAAGGTTTATACCAATACTCCACAATCGATTCAAGACCTTAAAGATGAATTTTTTTACCCAGGACATACAGGCGTAAATGTGCGAATAGGTGTTGGACGATTTCTTGTAAAGGATTTTTTTTATATTAAAATGAAACCTCTTATTGAAAACCCCTGTATATAAGATTCAGTACGCCCCAATCTAAATACTTCTGTTTATATTTAGATTATGTATACTACCATCGTTCGCCAAGTTCAATGTACACACACTCAAATTACGCGTTACGGTTTAATATAAGTGCTTGTTTATATTCTTAACAGTTAAGAATTTTAATCGTACACAACCGATTCAAATTACCAGAACATAAATTCAAATTCAGTTTGGCAATATTGGCGGATACATATTATGTATTCGACACATTTTTGGTTGATCTCCGTAAACCGCACGTCCTTCGACTCGCCTCAAGGTGTTCTCTCATAGTAGGTTTGAAACGAAGTAGTTCAAGTTGAAATAGGTAGTGGTGGTGGTGGTGTGCTGGATACACGCGGCTTAATTGCCTCGATTTCTTATATTACTATTTCTTAAGTATCACAAAAGTAAAGATCATTAACCATCTTAACAATGTCTATATAGCATAGTTTTTAAGAAGAACATAAATTAATCGTTAAATACATAACAAACAATGGTAAATTATGTAAAATAAAATACAACAACAACGACACGAGTTATTCATACAAAACAAAGTGTTTTCTTTTAATTATTTATATATAAGATTTGTGCTTTTGTGGAAAATAACCAAAGTATATATAATAAATCTTGTTATAAATTATGTAACGGGCTATTGGGTTTATTGTATTGTTACTGTGTTGTGGTCCGTATATATACGAGTATATAAGAGGTAGTATAATCGACTGCCCGTTCTGGAATTTGATTTTAATCTATAAACAGCATATTACTTTCTAGAAACAATCATTATTGCATCGTTTGAGATGTTGCTAATGGTGATCCAATCTAATCGATGATGTGAATGAACACATTTATATATAACCCCCTGTAGTTATGCAATGTGCAGTCGTAAATCGGATCTATAGCAATAATGGCCTTGTTATATGTTGTCTATAGCATGTGATTAGTGACTATTTAAGACTTTTGGCGCTTGCTAACATCACCATCGATTTGAACATTATGATTTTTATTCTCGTAACAACGTTGTACTGAGTCGAACGGATGGTTAAATATACATCCAACACATCTGGCATAATCATTCGCCCTCGTACTACTTCCAGCATGAAACTTTGCCGTTTGTGTCAACGGTGAGCACTATCATTCGATGATAAGTAACTTCTTGTGACCTTAACTGATTTCAAACTTCCTGTTTTGACTGAAAAAAAATGTCTATCTATATAGGTTATATTCATAGTTAATGCATAAAATATTCATTTTTTGAATGGGTATCTCACGCACACTTGTATGTTTTATTTGCAATAAAAAATCTAGCTTTCGTATTGAAATACTCTTTAGTGTTCCAGTGCTCTTCTTCGGAAACAGATCGTTTGCACCAAATCGATGGACAATACCATTATAAGTTCCAGTTTCCAGTAAAACGATTAAAGCCGTACTGCAAGTCTGCAAATAATAGATCATTGGTTGATCACTGTTATAGTGTCCCCTATCTGGCAGAAACTGGGCAAAAAGTGATTCATAGATAAAATATCGTACTCTCCAAAAATATTAGTAAAATTTTTAAAGGTTTGTAATTACACTATAAGACAACTCAGTAGTCGTCTTGGAATTATTGGTCTTGTTACTCCATGAGATATTGTCGAGATTGATTCTCTTGCTGTGTGGAAGCTTCCTGCTAAAACGATATACAGATTTGTGAAGTCGATCATAACAACGGTTTTGATGAAGTAAAATTTGCAGACTCCACCAGCCCCAACGCTACACTATAAACACTTGTGGTTGCATTTTCCAAATACAGTATGATGTTATTCAACGATTCCTCTGGTTCAACTGGTTAATATTTTGACTTGAAATTAGCCTATAGGCTATAGTTTCTGTGTCCATTGATTTTTGTAGGTGTAATCACAGAGATGCGCTGTACTAAAGAAAGGTCCAATTACAGTGGGTAATGTCAAATTACGATTATTGGGCCACCGAAAAACCAGTTGGACAGCTGTCATTAAAACCAAAATATAAATATATGGGTTCGTTTTACGTAAACCTAACATTTTGTATCGTTGGATTCAAGCCTGATACCTCTCGCCCCAACTGCCGCAACTTTAATCAATGCGTCATTTACATTATCCGGTATCGTAAATATTTTGTCCTCATTACGTTAATTCACTTGTTCGTTGTTGGATATAGTTGCTTTGATTCCAATGCTTGATATAAAATGTTTGTGCCTCTATTGAATGCGAAATCAACTAAGTGTTTTCAAAGTCGTTGTACGTTAAACTTTACTTTGACTATATAGCATATACTTTAAGGCCACTTGAGTTACCTAGCTTTTTGAATTGTCTGTCGCTGTGCTGATGGGTTTACGTATCAGACCTATATAGCTGTACGTCCTCGATTTGGTAATAATGGCCCTCTGTTGTTATGATATTGACACACTGGATAGAACATTGAAAGAAGTATCCTACATGTGATCGACTAAATGTCAGTGACTATATTTGAGACTGTGGGAGCTCACTGAACAAGACCGAACATTGCTTGACTTTAATCATCGCGACAACCGTTGTACCGAGTCGACGAAATCGTTAAATAATCACCCAACACATCTGGTGGAATCATCGGTTTGTATACCTCTCCCAAACCGAAACTGGCATTGCAATATTCGTCAATTTCTTGTAACCTAAACTTACGCGGATATCAGCGAAATGTGGTTAGCGATTTGATTTCATGATTATCTGATTTGTTATGATAACTTGTTATGTACTTGTGCAGCCTAAAATATTTTAAGTATTAATTGAAACTCTCAAGTATCTAGAGTTATACCAGAGGGTTCCAAGTAATCCATTTCACTTCAAATCGAGATGTCTTCCGTGTCTAGATGTATTCCGTATCCAGTTTCCAGTAATTCGTATTCGACCAGTTCCTGGTGGAAACCTAGCGAGAAGTGATTTATAGAAAAAAACAAACATTACTCAATATCTTAGCACCGCGGTATTTGTGACGGGAGTTAAAATTATGATATTCTCCAATTTAAAGGTTCGGAACTGCACCTTGGGACACACCTGTAATCGTCTCGGGACAAATGACTTTGTTATTTCGTTGTATAACATGCCCTAGAAAATTCGGGTCATTAGTTCTCCCGTTGTGTGGAAACCTGCTGTTAAAATTATACACATTTTCTAAGTCCTCCAGTTTCCAATAAGTTAAGACGACTCCACCAGCCAAAAAGCTTTTATAGTGTTGCATTTGTGGTTGCAATTTTCAAATGTAGTAGATTTATTTATTAACGTTTACAGGCAAATGCATTTCTTTGCTTATTAAGATGATTTATTAGGAAAGATACCATTAACATAATGACAAATTAAGGTAAGAGTCACCAATAACCTAAGTATGTTATCACTCGGACAACTCTTAACTACATCCTCATAAAATCGAAATCTAAACAGTATTTTGATAAGTGGAGCTTTTATATAGTGGGCTCCTGTCAATTAAATACCATTTAATGACAATCCGGTGGACGCTTGGCCGACGTGTCAAACACTATTCCAAGTATCGCGGTAGTACTGTTGGTGACTTCCATTTATTTTATTAGAATATCCGGTTTCGTGAAGATTTTGTTCTCATATTATAAGGAACTATTCCTGATAATATTGAGCCTATCCGAATTGATTATCCACTTCCTAGATCAAATAAATATCAACAAATTTTCTTTACGTTAATCTTCTCTTTTACAATATTTCAAAACTTTTCAGGACGCCTCTGTTGTTTAGTTTTTTGAACTGACCATCGACCCTGTTATAGGTTCAACGGAACTCTTAGTTATTTTCATTCTTGCCTTGCATAACCATTAACCAGATATTATTGCCCTTTTCAAGATTCTCTTTTTCAAGAACTTTTAGGATGCAAACGCCATCTGTGAGGGAGAATTCACAACTACAAGATATGTTGAAAGTATACCTAGAGATATATTTCTAGTGGTGTAAGTTTTGAACTAGGACTGCCTTTTTTCCGTCTGGTACTCGTGGTTTTGATCTGCATTCGGTGATTTATATTCAAACAGTTGGAAATCGTTTAATTCTGATCAATGACTTAACGGCTCTCTCTCTCTCTCTTTTTGGCATGTGAGCCAGTGATATGGCCTTCATGAAGAATGCATTTTAGTAAGTTCACTAATGTAATCTTCAGGGGATCATAGATGTCTCACACCCACCAATTGTTATCAGATGGAGAAAAATCCGTTTTGCACCAGGATTTGAACTCGGTACCTCCAGCTCAATTGCCGCAGCTTTAACCACTGCGCCATTTGGTTGGTGGAACATTAGTGTTTCGTTAAATTAAAGAGATTCCCGATTAAATCTAAATGGATGAAATGCTATATCCATTAGTTTATCTCAGGCGTTCGTACCTTCGCCAATCAAGCGATCCAGTTCGGCGATTATACAGGGTGGCCCAAATAAGACTGAAGGGTTAAAAATAACTGTATCTTTTTTGTTTTTAGTTTTTATTAATTTTTTTTTAATTTCTCAAAATAATTAATTTATGTACATTTTTTACAGCTAAGTATGAAATATTACATCTCTCAAATGGTTTCCATTTTCTTGCTGACAAATATTGGCTCTTTCAAGAGCATTTTCCATTACTGACCGTAAAGTTTCTGGCTCCAAGTTTCTTATTTCAGTATAAATGTTCTGTTTAAGCTGTTGAATTGTTTGAGGTTTATTTACATACACCAACCCTTTCAAATATCCCCACAAAAAAAAATCAGGAGCAGTCAAATCTGGTGAACGAGGAGGCCAAGCAAAATCGGAATTTCTTGAAATTATTCGTTCACCAAAAAGGTTACGAAGAAGTTCCATTGTCGCTCTTGCTGTATGCGCAGTGGCTCCATCTTGCTGGAACCATATATTCGGATTATTCTCAACTTCCGGACGCAAAAAATTTTCGATCATAGTCCTATACAGAGCCCCGTTAATGGTTTCTGGTTGACCCTCCTCATTTTCAAAAAAATATGGACCGATAACTTTATCAACCATAACACCGCACCAAACAGTACATCTGGAGGGGTGTAATTGACGTTGATGTAATGCCCTAGGATTCTGAGTGCCCCAAAATCTACAATTTTGCTTGTTCACATAGCCACTTAAATGAAAATGAGCTTCATCGCTCATTATAAGGTTGTTTAAAAAGTTATTATTTTCTCTGGCTATTTGTGCAAAACGAATAGCATATTGCAGGCGTGCCTGAAGATCTTGGGGAAGCAGTTGTTGTACCATTTGAATTTTATACGGAAACATTTTAAGATTCAGTTTCAAAATTCTTTGTAACGATGTTCTGGAGACTCCCAATTGAGTAGAACGACGACGAGTAGAGACAGATGGATCTTCGTTTACACTCTGCCGTACAGCCTCCACAACTGCTTCAATGCGCACAGACCGATGAGTACCTCTTCCTGGAAGATCTGACACTGATCCCTGTTCCTCAAAACGGGAGACTAAGTTCCTAATCATGTTGTTACTGGGTGCTGTTCTAACATTAAAATGACGACGATAATTTCTTTGAGTTGAAATAATAGACCTTCCAGAAGAATAAAAAAATTCAATAATTTTGACGCGTTGCTGCACATCATATGTAGCCATCATATATCTGCAAAAAAAAGTAAATAATCTCAAAAAAACAAAAACAAAAAATAACTGAAAACAAAAGAGTTATGAATATTTTTAACCCTTCAGTCTTATTTGGGCCACCCTGTATATCAACGCGCTTGGGACATAAACCAATTATGAGTTTATCGTGTATGTGTCATTAGGATCCAACAACAACCGAGTAGATTATTCAATTTATCTGAAAATTATGAAAATTTATTTGAATTTTGAAAAATCTTCATCAATTCCGATTAGGGTCAAACTCTTCGAACTAGTGGCCGAACTCTCGCACTATTCTGAAAAGTTTTTCTCATCAAAGTACTACGGCATCCGAACCTATCATTTTCAGATTGGTGTTGACTGAAGTTGTCTACTTTCTTTATGAATCCTCATTTGATACTGGAAAATCATTGTCTGTCGTCTTCTCGAACTAATTTTCACTCGTAACTTCTTTGTCAGTTTGATTATGATTTTGACAAGACCAACACGTGCCTTAGAGGTTCTGTTTCACCTTCTCCTTGTCGATATTTATGCTAAGCAGATGGCGGCTGCCACCCGATTATCAGCCGTATCTCAGTGGAAATGTCTGCAGACAAGACACACGACGATAATTAGATGGTTAAGGAAAGAACTGGCGAATCTAGACTACGTTACACCGACTTTTTGCTTCGAGTAACTTCATACCCCTTAAGTGAATCTTGGAGGAGCGGAAACGGATGAAATGCAGTTCTTTACCGATGGATTCAAGCTTCACTGTAAAATAGGATCTGGAGTCTTCTGTGATAAATTGGAAGTAGATATATCAGTTCGTCTCTCTGTGGTATCCTCGACTGATATCGCAATCTATGTGGACATTCAGGCAGCAATCAAGTCGCTGGACTCTGTTTCTCTGACGTCTAGAGTGGCGTTGGATTACCACTTGTCTCTGAATGAGATGGGTGAGCATTTCAACATTCAGATAGTCTGTGCCACTCGAACATCATGGGGAACTTCAGGGCGGACGAACTAGCGAGGCATGGTACAACTCTCCAACTGCTACCGAAAAGGGCAAAGTTAAGGAGGCTCATTAAGGCACTCAAGGCTGTGCTTAAAACGAAGGCAGTAGCCTCAGCGAATGAAAGTTAGACGAACACCCTCTCATGTAGTGTAGCAAGGCAAGTCTGGCCAACGCTGGACTTGAAATGACTTTTGCAGAAGTTGTATGGACGAGGAGGAGGAAGAGACGGTAGTCCACCTCCTATGCTCATGTCCGGCTTTAGCACACAAAAGACATGAATATTTGGGTAAATTCTAAATAGAACTTCAAATACTCATATTCAATTTGTTTTGAACTGATCAACATATGTTAGTCGTATTTATGTTGTGTTTCTTGTACAGTTTTTGTGAAGATCTCGAAAGCTCGGCAACTGATCGATAACTCTATTGCTGTGTTCTACGATCGTCTAAGTATGAAGGATCATACAAAGTTTGTTAATTTGTAATGTGATCGATCTTTAAAGTGACCAATGAACGCTAGAAACTTTCACTTCAGATTTCTATTGGCACGATCAGCATGTTGCAACAAACTGCGCACAAGATAATTTACAAAGGTTGGTGACAAATCAATTACGCCTCGCACAAAACCAACTACCGACATTTTTTCACATTAAATTTTATCTGCAAATACCAAGAGGCAAATACAATAACAAAAATGCAAATTAAAATTTATAATTACTCGAAAGTAGAAATGATCACGTAATGCATTGAAATTGAAATGAACCATTCAACCGTATCACAATAAGAAAAGTAGGATAAACATTTTATGATCGACGACGAACAACAAACCTACTCGTTCTAATCTCGAAAATCGATGCGTACGCTACGCAAGTCGCTTCAGGTCATTTCCATTGATTGCCTCATTAATATTCCAAATTGGATTGTCTGCTTATGCCGAATGACTCATCGATATATCTGGTTATATCAAGTTGTGGCATTTAAGCAAACAATCAGACGATTTGACTGGACTTTTTGCACAAGCTGTCGTGCGGTTTTCTTTCATACCGAGATCATAACAACTTTTGATGTTGATTCGTCATTTCGATATGAACGAAACTTATAAGACATTGAATTAAGATTGCTTAAGGTGTGTTTTGTATGCAACAGAGTCGTGGTTCGTGCATTTACATTTATAACAATAGTGTGTCAGTGTGTGTGTGTGTGTGTGTGTCTGTGCAGTCGATCGTATTTCTTGCATAAACATTATTCTGTTTCTTACGTATTAGTATTCATCAGTCCTCCTCTTCGCTAAATAACAACAAAACAAAATTCCTGACATCCTACACGGCGACAACAAATACATTATTTTGTAATTGCTTTAATTTCCTTTCTTAATGTACGTTTTTTTATTTTTGATTTCAGAATTCATCACGAGATGAACGTGTACCAAATTTACATGCATCGAGTGACCAACAACAACAGCATCAACCAAATAGTTTAACAACACCACAAATAGTAACCACAAACAGTAGTAGTAGTAATCGTACGTTACGTAATTCATCTAGTTCAGCATCAAATTCAACGCCTGCATCGCCCCAACTAAATATCCAATCACATATATTGTCCAATGGGCATCAATATCAATCCCAATCGTCGGTTAGTTCCCAAACATCGTCGATTATATCGACAATACCGGCATCGCAGAGGCTATTAGAGGACACGCTAACCAAAGCGGGACCATATCAAATGATTGTACTACCGCTGAACGGTGGCTACTGGATCGATGGCACGGATCACGAGTGTGCATTTGATGCGCGTGGAAATCCCGTACTGCCGCAAAGTGCATGGCGTGGTAAATTCGAAACAGACGACACAGCAAAATGCTACCGACGATTTTTTGTTAATCGCGAACATTCGAATCTCGTCGGACACGATGACCAATTGGGGCCCGTATTGCTATCGATAAAATCGGAAAATGTTGCAAATCAGGAGCATATACGTATTTTGTTACGACTACGTACGGGAACAATGCACGAAATTATTCCGGTGTCGTGTCTCGGCCAAAATCCGTCACCGATAAAAATGGCCCGCCTACTAAACGAACAAATTAATGTGGATAATTTTATACCAGTGCTGTGCCCAAAAGCGAGTTCCCAAATCGCCAGCTACGATGAACATGTACTGGTGACAAATTTTAAATTTGGCATACTATACCAAAGATTTGGCCAGACCACCGAGGAGGAACTATTTTCGAATAATACAACGTCGCCGGCATTTGAAGAATTTCTCGACGTGATTGGACAACGAATTAAATTAAAGGATCACAAAGGTTATCGTGGCGGATTAGATATACAAAATGGCCACACTGGTGATAACGGTGTGTACGATGTCTTCAAAGAACGTGAAATTATGTTTCATGTATCGACACTGCTACCGTTTACGGAGGGCGATCCGCAACAGCTGCAACGAAAACGACACATTGGCAATGATATTGTTGCAATAGTATTCCAAGAATCGAACACCCCATTCTCGCCCGATATGATCGCCAGTCACTTTTTGCATGCGTTTATTGTGATTCAACCACTCGAGCCCAATACACCGAATACACGATATAAGATTTCGGTGACAGCACGTGACGATGTACCATTTTTCGGACCAACACTGCCCAATCCGGCCGTATTCCGAAAAGGTCCCGAATTCAAAGAATTCATTCTGACCAAACTAATAAACGCCGAGAATGCATGCTACAAAGCGGATAAATTCGCTAAATTAGAATTACGGACACGCACATCACTACTACAGAATTTAGTTGAGGAACTGAAGGATAAGACAAGAGACTTTTTAGGTACCGATTTATTACTATCCGCCAATGGAAGTACAGGCGGTGGAAATGGTTGTGGTCCAGTTTCGCCAACGCCAGACACACCCAAATCGGATAGTGGCAATGCTGGTTCAAGATTTATTGATACAGTGAAAAAAGCTTTAATCGCGCGAGTACGCTCCCAGAGTGTTGACGCCGGTTCAATCGGAGACAATCATCATAGTCATAAGAGTAGTAATAGTTCGGGTAAAAAATCAAAGGAGCCGAGCATATCGGAAGTTCCAACGATTGTAAGTATTTTGATTATATTTCTAAACCCTGGTACTTACATTATTTTCGTAATCCAATCTAGAATCGACCTTTATCAAAAAATAGCAATAACGGTTCATTAGGTAAAAAATCTCCATCTGATTCGGCTGCATCATCTCCGGACATAACGTCCCGTGGGCCAATGTTGCTACACAACAACATAATCCTAGCAGCCAACAACAACAATAATACCATCGCGAATAACAATAATATGACGAACAATAACAATCATACAACGTCGAATGGGAATGTTCCGATTGCGGCCATGAGTGAAACAAGCGATGATTCCAGTTTGAATAGCGTTGATTTAGATCCGCTGGGTAAATAACTAATTTTATTTTTATGATTGGCCCGAATCATCCAATCTAATGATTTATTTCTCGTTTTAGTATTTCAAAATTTAGATACTGGGGCAACATACATTGACAGCGATACGGGACTCGAATCAATGTCATCGGCTGAAGCAACAACGAAAGCATGTTCGTTGTGTTTGGACAGTGGAATTGGTAGTGTCGTGAATATGGGTACGAATTCATTGAATCCATTGGTTGGTGGTGGCACAATGACAACGGTTGGGAATGGAAATGAATCAGGTTCGCAAGTTGAAAACTTGAAGCACGAGATAACACGATTGAAATGTGATAAATTAGATTTACTGAGGCAGAATGTGGTAAGTCGCCCATTTTTTTATAATTTAATTCATGATTCGAGTGAACCTCAAACGTAGTTATTAGTTAGTCGCCTGCTACTCCTCTATGTTACGTAACTGTTATCTAACAACGTCTGTTGACCGTCTGTTAACCTGTAGATTAGCAACGTTCACTCTTATCTCAATACCTTTTTGTAATATGCCGGATCACTAGTAATTTTTCCATCATCAAATCTTGATTGCGTTGCAAAGTGTACTGTACTGCTATTCACACGGATACTCTTCTCAATTACCGTGGTTCTAAATTTTTAATCTTTGTCTGTCTGTTTCTTCCAACTCTTTCGTGGTTCGCTTACGTCCTAGTTTACGCCATTACATAGCATGGAAGATGGGATGGCCTATGAATTCGGCGCTCCAACAGAGGGCCATAGATGTGTTCATTCACACCACTGACCGTAATCAGATGGATGTAAAATCCTTTTTGCATCCTGTCTCTATCGGGATTCAAGGTAGCTCCCGCTTCAATTGTCGCAGCTTTAACCACTGCGCTCTTTGGTCAGTGGTTCTAATCTTACTCGTCCAATCGTTAGCATTTTCTAATTCCTTATAGAGATTACACTTTCCTCGATATATCCAGTTACCCTGTTACTGTAAATATTCCAGACATATTCACTACAGACTATGTATTGGGATCGAAATAATCGGATCGAATACAAATCTGGCGAAAACATACTCAATTCCCACTCCTCCCTAATTATAAACGATATGGACTATTAATGGTATTTGTGGCTGTGAGTGTATAAAGCATGGTCTTCAGGGCGTCTGACATGCTTTTGTAAGCCATTCAAATTTAGTGTGTTCGACTGAGGCCCCATTTCACATATTTTAAGCGTTTTTGAAGATTAGGAATAAAGCGGCCACCTTCCATTCCTTAGGCATAGCTTCATTGTGCCATACTAATCGAATAAGGTCGTAAAAACAGTTCGACAAAGATACCCTCCGAATATCACGAGCTCGGTATTAATTTTTTTTTTAAAGATAGCTGTAATTCTGTATAATATTACAACTAATCTCTGTGATTATCTAATCTAGTAAATGTTCTGAATTTTCAAACGGTGTAGCATCTTATGGGATGAGAAAAATCGGTTCTTCCCAGTTCGTTCAGTCCTTTAATTTCAGTAGTTCAGTGAACCACTAATTCTAAAGGCTTTGATCTTTTTAAGCGCTTTGGTCCACTGGTGTGATCTAGTTGGTTCCACAGCTCCTCGCTGTCATGCTACTGCAGTCGCATGATCGATGGAGGTTGTGATTTCTAATATACCATGGAGCATCACAATGCTACATAGTACTTTGTTTTGAAACGTTTGTATGATCTTAACTGTAGTGTTATTTGCACAGCCCCAAAGTTGAATCCCGTATGTCCAGATAGGTTTAAGAAGTTGTTTATATAACAGTAGTTTGTTTTGCGTCGTCAGTTCAGAGTTTCTTCCAATAAACCACTTGTCCTTTTTTACCATAACATGCGCTTTCCGCCTGAACTTAGTGTCGTCTAGTGCCATGCCAAGGTATTTCGCATTGTCAGTGTACATAATTTGTTGGGAACTGAGCCTAATCGGAATATGTTGTACTTTCTTGTTTGTGAAGTTGATGTGTGTTGAGTTTGATTCATTTAGCGTTACTCTCCCAAGTTTGGCATAACTTCAGTGTTATCAGGAAATGTCCCTATTCTGGCTTCTACTATATTTGGTACTATATACAAAAAGTATAACACAGGGTCGCACACAACCTTGAGAGACTCCTGCCAATGTTTTGTTTCAGTTTTGAGTACTCCTCTCTCAAAAATATTGTTTTGGTAGATCTCGTTGAAGCTTAAATTTCAGACAATGGGGCCAAACCTTAGCAAATGCTTGGGCTACGTCTAGGAACACTGCTGAACATACGTTCTTCTCCTCCAGCGCCTGTTCAATCGTATCAGTGATCCTATGTACCTGTTCTATTGTTGAATGACCTGTTATATTTTTGATGTGGTTGTTAATAAAGAGCCTGTATGATGTTTTGTCATTTAACGGTTTATTAGGTTTTTTTTTGTTGGGTGCTACCACACACTTGAACCTGCGATGGCCCGTGGTGATACCACGTAATGTACGGCTATAGGTCCGATTTTCGTGGAACAACCTGCGCATTGCATAGCTCCATGTCAGCCTATAGTACTGACATGGAAGATGGGTCGGCCCAAGGATTCTAAACGCGACAGGCGATCCAGATGTGTTCATTCACACCACCAATCGCGACGTCCAAAATGATCTATGGCGGAAAAAACCTTTTTTTACATCTTGCGCCAGATCGGGATTCGAACCCGGTACTTCCCGTGCCAACTTTAACCACTGCGCCACTTGGGTGGGTTATTATTATGATTTTCACTACTTCATATTGATTTCTTTGACAGTGACTAGTAGAACCAGTACCTCGTCTATTTTGCTAGTAATTTCTAGGTTTTCGGCAAACAGATCAGCTTTTTGTTTATCGCTGCAGTCCAGGTACCATGTTTTTTTAATGGGATTTTCAGTTTATGTCTTTTCAGCCCTCTTAGTGGCCTTCCACAACTAATAGTTCGTGTCAGGTAACCAGCTACTGACTCATTCTGGATCTCTTTTGTAAGCAGTTTTAGTTTGTTGCACAAATTGTTTAGGATTGTTTTATCTTGAGGAGCTCTAGTTCTTTGCCAACTGTCGATATAAATTCAATCAACTACAGGTGAAGGCCATTCAACCTTAGTGAATAATATTCATATTATTCGTCAATGAACATCTCTGAAATTTGAATTTTTTATTAATCAAAAAAAATTTCACGCGATGTATCGAGTACCCCATATCAATGTTAACGCATGGAGTTTCTTGGAGAGCTACGAGTTGTAGATTATACTCTTCCATAGATGTGAAAAGGCCGTCAAACGCGCCAGTATTCTAAGTAACAGCATGTTTTATGATATTTACAATCTAGGTTTTTATGAATGCGGGTTAAATTATCATTCTCTATACATAACGTTTGCTAGAGCAGAATTTTTCCATTATAACCACTAACTTTTAATGAGTTTTAATAACTTAAAACCTAACGTCTCGATCTCTAATTTTTTATTTTAGACATGTCAACGTGACATTAAACGTTTGCGCGAACGAGAGCTATCACTTCAAGGTGATCTAGCAGCAGCCGGTAAAGAAATACTTCGTTTACGCGATCTGCTCAAAGAATATATGCCGAACGCAGCAACCGGTCCACATTCAATATCACCGATTTAACTAAAAAAGTACCGGAGTCACCGGTAAACGAATGCATAAACCACCTTGAAACGTTTATTTTAAACTATCTACATCTACAAAAATCAAATCAAAATCCTAATCAAAATGTAATTAGAAATCCTAGATAATTGTGTCAATTATAAAAATAATTAGAAAATTAGACAAAAAAAAATAAATCATATTATATGCTTAAAATACAAATAAATAGGCAACAAATAGTTTTGTTGGTCAAAATAGCGTTAAAGGATTTTCAATGTTGTCAACGATTTGTAATTCTACCTCTATACAAAATCCTATCATCATCAACAAACGTCTCAGCATGCAACACGTCGTTTTCTAATTTAACAACAACAAAAAACTGTATAGTGTTAAATATATAATCTATATTTTTTAATTATCAACTATTAATTAAAAACAAACAAACAAAAAAACAACCAAATTTTAATTTTACGTATATAATTATTACCTAATAATTAATTAATTTAATTTAAAATAAAATAAAAAAAAAAACAATTTGATTTAATATAATAAAATACCAAAGTTAACACATTCCCTTCCTCTCGAAAAACACAATATACAATATAATATTTGAAATAATAATAATTAATTAATTAATTAATTTTACAGTTAAAAAATGAATTTTTATATTTTCTTAATTAAAAAACAAAAATTAATTTCGTGTATAAATTTACCAAATATTTAAATTTAATCGAATGAATTTTATTAATTTTTGTTTTGTTTAAAATTTTATTTTATACAAAAAAAAAAAGAAACAAAAATCTTTATATTTATAAAATATATTAATTAATATATTAATTAATTAATTCTTTGATTAGTAAAGAAATATAATATTTTATAATGATAATAATTATTATTATTATTATTTGTTTTTTTTTTAAGTTTATAAAACATTTAAAAAATGAATTATATTAGAGAAATATATTATTATTATTATTATTATAAACAATATAAATATACAATTTATTATTATTATTAATTATAATATTAAATTATATTAGTAGAGAATCTATAAAATAAAAATAAAATATAAAAAAACAACAAAAACTCATTTCTGTATGCACACAAAATGATTGTTTTATTTAAAAAGAAAATTGTAACGTAAAGTGTCCGGCCTCTCCAAAAGTCGTAAATAATGTATCCGGCTAGACTTGACCGTAGACTGCGGCAATAATCTGACTACATCAGTTGTAAACAATTAGTAGATCCCTCTACACCGTGGTAGAAAACAGCGACCTCTTCGCATTCCGAATGATGGCAATCCCTGTAAATGTCGCTGTACATTCGGTCCGGGTTTGAGTATGGTCACGCAGTTCGTCACCGTACTCAAAAATGCCGGATGACTAGTCAAAAACTAAGCAGCCAAGTTAATATTTTGGAGCACAATAATTTCCGTGTCATGGATTGGCCAAAACCTACACGATGTGAGAAGTTTTATTGGGCTTTGCACGTACTATCGAAGATTCGTACAGGGATTTGCTGACGTTGCGAAACGCTTACATAAATTAACGAAAAAGAATAAGCCATTCTGATGGAATAAGGAGCATGAAGAAGCGATCAACGAGCTTAAGAAGCGGTTGTGCACAGCGCCAATAGTTGCATACCCAGTACCAAATCGAAGATTCATCTTGGATACTGATGCAAGTAATAATGGTATTGGAGGGTTTTTGTCTCAAGAAATAGATGGACAAGAACGGGTTATAGCACACTTTTTGAAAGTTTTGGCAAAGCCGAAGCGAAATTATTGTATTCCAAAGAGCGAGCTCGGCGATAGTACAATGCATAGAGCATTTCCGGAAGTATCTTTATGGTCAGCCATTTCTTATAAGGACAGATCATGGTGCTCTAACATGGCTGTTATAGTTTAAGAATCCGGAAGGACAGATAGCCCGGTGGATCGAAAGATTGGGTTGCGTCGATTATACGACTCAACATTGGAAAGGAAGTGCTCACGGTAATGCGGATGCTATGTCAAGACGGCCATGTCTCGTAGAATGCAAGCATTGTGATCGAGTAGAGAGTAAGGAACATGTCATTGATGTAAGACTAATGCAAGTGTTACCATCTGATGAGTGGACTAATGAGGAAATCGATCATATTAAAATTCGTGGAAGACCCGCACAGACCATTATGGAAGGAGATTGCTGATGAGAGTCCTATAGTTAAGGCATATTGTGCTCAATGTTATAGTCTGTTGATTGACAATAGTTGTTTAAAACGGGTTTGGGAAAGTTCTGATGGTAGAAATAAACAATCACTAGTGGTGGTACCGAGGATCCGAATTCCAGAAATTTTGAGGGAATATCACACAGGAACAAGTGGTTGATCAATAAGACTTTAGCAAGAGTCTGTGATAGATTTTACTGGGCAGGATGCAGACAATCGGTCGTAGAATGGTGTCAAAAATGTGACCAGTGCATGACAATTAAAGGTCCCGCAAAACGAAGCCATAGAAAAATGCAGCAGTATAGAAAAATATATTCCATAGTCCATTTACTACTAGCGTAATCGGAAACTAGTATGTTTTAGTGGTGATGGATTATTTCAGTAAATGTCCTGAAGTCTATCCAATACCGAACCAAGAAACAACAACAATCGCTAACGCCGTGATAAATAATTGGATTAGTCGATATGGAGTGCCAGGAAATGTGTCAATTATTGAGGATGAATAAAACAAGAACAACACCTTTCCATCCTCAGTCAGACGACATGGTTAACCTATTTAATGCTACGTTAGAAGAATTTCTAAAGAAAACCGTTGATAGAAACCAACGTAGTTGTGACCAAAATAAACCACTGTTCCTAATGGCATGTCGGTCAGCAACGAATGAGACAACGGGAATAAAACCAGCTACTATCGTTTTTGGATACAATTTAAGATTGACTGGGGACTTGAAGTTTGGAGAAATTCCTACAACAGCTTTGTGTGGACAAGGGTATGTCGATAAAAGAGATATCGATGAAATACACAAATTTGTCAGAGAAAGAGGAAGACATACTGTAGAAATTTTAGAGAAGTCCTTATACCGGAGGACCCTCTTGATTCCAACAATAGGTGCATGCCATTGTACATACTTTAAGTAGTATCTGCAATTGTTGTCTTAAAGTAGCTTGTCTGATGGTACAACCAAAGCGAAGCTTAAACTAGTATTTAAGAGCACTTGAAAAACATAATATTAAGACTCTTACAAGGAGAATCATAAACTATAAAGAAAGGAGAATTGAAGAAGCAGGAAAAGAATCCTGGAATACTTCTGTGACAATATAGAAGGATTCTCCAAGACTTCTTGTTTCACGAAAATATTAGCTAAGAATTCAACCACACCGAGTTATTTAATCAGGCCGGATGGCTCATGGAATCCCTAGAACTTCTCATAGAAAAACATCCCTAAAGTTTAATGAAGGTCTCGAAAGGATCGACAGTAATAATGTGGAATATGTTAATCAATGGATAAATGTTGAAACTGGCGAGTAAATCGATAAAAGTAATCGCTTTCGCAGACGTAGGGTATAAGCTGTCTCAGGGAAATAGTATTCAAGGTTTACGGGATTTATTTTTGAGGTTTTCGTTCATAACTCTATTTTAGATTTGCGGGTTCCAAGTTATATTGATCCTTCCATCATCAATTCTTAAAAAATTCACCGGTACTAAAAAAAAAAGTTAATGTGAGCAAAGGGGTTTTTACGCTAGCACGAAACTGGCTATTTGCCGAATTTGATTTTCTCCGATGAGTATTCAGCAATATATGAACAAGCAAAACGACCGGATTTATTTGCCCGGCCGTTCTACTGAAAATTTGGATTAACGGATTGCTACTCGGAACCAAATACTGCCGATGGTGATGGTTTGGGCCACCGTAACGGTCGAAAGTCGTTTACCGCTCGTTTTTTTTGGACCGTGGCATCGAAATAAATGCCCAAAATTATCGGGATCATGTGTTGGAGGAAGTATTGAAGCCTTGGGCGCCGAATCCGTTTAATAGGATCTACACCACCGTTTAAAAGTTGAATAGGATTATGTAAATATTACCAAAGATAACCTGTTCCAATGGATTAAAGAGCATGAAAAAGCGTTCAACGATCAAACGATTCAAAAAACGGTTGAGCGCAGCGTCGATACTTGCATAGAGCAAGAACAGACAATGTCCAATAGTTAAGTCGTATTGTACCCAATGGGATATCTTTTGTTGATTGATGATGGCTGGCTTAAAATGATTAGGGAAAGTGTCTTTAGCAAAACTAAACAGTCGTTGGATTCGAAATAAAAATACATTGAAGGAACAAATGATCACCATTTGAGCATCAAGATATAAATAAGACTTTGTCATAAACCGACAAAATATTTCACTCGGCAAAATGTATTCGGTCGATATTATCCCAATACATGGCATTAAAAGCTCCAACAAAACGAAACTAAGTCATGGGAAAATGCAGCAATATAAATGCAAAGCACTATTTGGGTAGTTTGCCATGGATGTTGCAGGCTCATTTGATGTCTCTGTTGTGTTTGAAGGGATTCAATTCAAACAGCTTGTGCCTCATATGCAGCGTAAGGTAGGTCAGAATCTAAAACAGAAACCAGAACCGATATAAATATACCGATCTCTATCGTAATCCCGAATGACTCCCTTAAAGAAACCACGACAGTTCCGCTCATTACTGGTGTTGTGGATACCTAAACTTTCAAACCAGAGTTGGCGCTTCTATTATTTTATATTTTTAGCGAATAACGCGAATTTGTTTCTGTAGGAAAATTTTGTATTTTAAATTTAGTCTAAATCGAACCACCGTGATATTAATAACCAGTAAATAATAAAAATATACATATATTATATAAACAGTGATTTAATTATATAAACAGTGATTTTATTAATTGACCGGATTAATTTGGAAACGGTTTGAATACCGCATTGAGATATTTTGGACCCTTTGCCTTACACGAGAATTCATATACACTTCATTTTTGGTGCTATATTCTGGTTTGAAATTCGGAAATTTCTTCAGTGCATTGAACTCTGGATTGAACCTCATACAGTGAATCTTGCTGGTTTAACACTGCGAATCAACCAGATCAACAGAGCGTCAACAGAGTGCTTTGCCAACTGTACATTTGGTCCTTCGAGACGGATTTTTTCGTATCAGAATTTTGGCGTCAACTTGCGCTTGGGTAGTAAGAACCTAAAGTGAAATTAAATTACGAATCATCATAATGGCAGAGATTCGAGCATTAAAACGCATCTTCAAAAATCTAGAAAATTTCCTAACTGAGACAGAAGATTTCACAGCCGACGCACGAGGTAGTGAAATTAAAACTTATTTGGCGCTCCTAGAGACTGAGTGGAAAGAGTTTCAATCGCTTGAACGATCTTTAAAGGGCAAATTTGATGACGCGCATATTAAAATAGTGGATGGAATCGAAGAGGCACACTCCACGTTAATGCGAAGATTGATAAGATTGGAAAAGCAGCAGGAAGAAAGTAATGCTAACCAGGGTAATCACACAGTAGAAGAAATGATATTAAATTGGGGCCAATTTTTGCAAGAAATCGCTTCAATGAATAAACTTGAAGATGAAGTCCGCTTACCTCGAGTTAATATTCCAGATTTTAGTGGAAATTATGCTGATTTTCCGTCGTTCCGGGATCTGTTTGAGAACTCAGTTCATAGTAACGAACGGATTTCTAAGGTGCATAAGTTGCAATACCTCAAAAGCTTACTTAAAGGAGATGCATATACTTTAATTAAGCATCTCACAGTGACTGATGCTAATTATGATGAAGCTTAACAGAAGGTAAGGGCGAGATATGATAAACGAAACCATGTAGTTCAAACTTTATTAAAGCGATTTTTGGACCAACCGAGCATACAACAATGTTGCGCGAAATCAATTCGCGTTATTCGCTAAAAATATAAAATAATAGAAGCGCCAACTCTGGTTTGAAAGTTTAGGTATCCACAACAACTGGGTTGTTGTATTCGGAAGACCTTTTAGTCTTGTACCTTCACGCTTTTTTCTGTTTAAAAATTCGTTTAGCTGTCCCTCTAGCAATAATTTGAGTGAGCTTCAATATGGGCTACATTTCGTTGCTCAACAGCAATCCATTTAGTATTGACAAAAATACTATTGCTGACAAGATTTGTATATTCCTCTGTTCTCTATGACTTCAGGATGTCACTGAGAACACATTTGGTTGGAGATAAATATGATCTCACATTTTGGACAATGTGAGCCCACCCTTCTGAAATCAACACATGGTAAATTTGGATTCTGTATGTTTTACGTGGGTATGTAATGTGTTCATAGACCTTAGCGGATGTTTTGTGAAGAAAGAATCTACTTGGCACTTTGAGAATATGAGCGATCGCGAAGTCTTTTATTCTCACGATTACGACCCTGCATGTTACGTAAGTCAGTTTGTTTCGGCCAACTATATCGTTAAAGTCAACAACTTGACATCGTGAGCAGTTTTAGTCCATCATGGGCCGTAAATGTCGGACCCCTTCAGTACGTTCTTAAATGACTATTAATCACTCTGGACCAGTTTGAATTTCTACAAGACGTTGTAGAAACTAGAAACTGGCTTACGATTCAAATAAACGATCGATATTTTCTGGTGTCTTCAACAAGTTTAGTATGTTAATGAAAAGGTTTAATAGATGGGTTTGTACAGTCAAAAAAAACAACGTAATTCTATTTTGAATCCAACCAAACTTTTTATTTAGACAACCTTAAAATTTCCCTTTGTACTCCATTGCCGCATTTCCATACCGACTCAGTAGTCAGTGTCCCGTCCTTTTTAACGAATTCCTCAAACTCCCTCACACTACCACCTACTCCAAAGTAATAAACTTTAGCAGCTAGGTAGATGACTCCGTTTGGTTTTAGTTTACTTTTAAACAAATTTAACAGCTTCGCATAATTATCAGGATTGTAAATCGTCTCAGACGTTAGGATTACATCGTATGTTTGATCGGGATTATTTGCATCGAAGCTGGCCCAATCGCCTGAATAATATTTCGTAAGTTTGTGTAGTTTTGCATAACTCTCATCTATATCAAAGTTAATGGAGACATTTGGTATTGTAAAATTTTCTAGAACATCCTGGTTATAGTCCTGAAAATGAACTTCTTTGGCGCCCGATTTTAGGGCCACCAATCCCAATAATCCACTTCCACAGCCCAAGTCTAATACCCATTTGTCATTGAAACTATCCACAATCGATGTTTTACTGTCGTTGTCGAGTGGCGTGGTTAGGTAGTCAGCCAAATCTTGAGTACACTCCCAAATTTTTAGTCCTCCCTCGTATTCACCTTTGATCAAATCGGAATGCGATGATTCCGCATTTTTAACAGCGCTTGAATATCGGTCGGCTCCAACTTCTGGTTTTATATATTCCACTTCAATGTCCCCACACACGAATAAATTTAATTTTGTAATAAAATTGATTAGATCTTGTATTTTTTCGTTCGCCGGCTGGATCTCATGCGACTCGAGCCATTCGACACTGGGTTTTGATTCTTCTTTTAAATCAGACTCATCGTCGTTTTTTGTGTCCGTATTAAATGCAAATTTGAACATTTTAATAAATAAATTTTATAAAAATTACAGATTATTAAAAATTTGAAACCAAAATAAAGAAACGTCAAAAATTTACGATTTTTACCGATTCACATTACCGATTCAGGCCAACATTACAATACACAAAGTGACTGTCAATAAATTTTAAAACGTCAAAATACAAAATCAGCTAAATATTAGCAAAATAATTCTGTTGTTGAAACTGGAGTTTGTTAATATATTGAAATGCCTTCAACGTGTATAATTCGGGGATGTAAAACCAAATATGCTACAGACGTATCGTTTCACAAGTGAGTTACGCACAAACTTCCATTCAATGACCTATTTACGCAGTTTTTGAGGTTATGGATGATTGTTTTGAATTTGGATTCGATTTATTTCCAGATTTCCAGTTAAAAATATTAAGCTGCTGGGCCAGTGGATAAAATTCGCAAATCGTGGAGACAACTGGAAACCAACTCGATGGACGTCGATTTGCAGTTCACATTTTCAACGTACTGATTTTCAAGTTCGGACGAGCCAACGAAAAACATTGAAGAAATTTGCTGTCCCAACGATTAATGAAGCGATCGTTGACGATATGTATCAGACGGGAAATGATTCAGGTGGTGAGACAGGTGTCAATGAGTATACGGAAACTATGCTACCACCTCGATCACCTATGTCGTACAATACTTACATTGAACCGTTGTGCCATTTCTGTGGAGAAAAGTCTCATGTATTCAATTTTTCTAAATTGAATCTAGCACATTTCAATGCGATTCTCAGAATGTATCCATCGTACCTGAACCTAAACGAGTACAGTGATAGTCATATAAAAATCTGTGATAAGTGCTACAATACGATTGCGAATTTTGAAGTATTTCTGACGAACTTCTTAAAACTACATAGTTGTGGTGAAGATGTGGAGCATCCCGCTGAATCTCCTGAACTTGGTGACGACACATACATGGACACCAGTAAGCTGCAGAAAGTGAAAATAAAACAGGAACCAATAACGGTCATAAAGGAGGAGATTTTAGAGCCGGGACAGCGATTTATTCCATCTGAACTACTGACGGGACAATCGTTGAGCAATAATGATGTAATCGAAGTGACACCTCCTAACGACGTTATAAACATTATCGAGGAGGATAATAACGGAAATACGGGCGAAATTCACGAAGAATTCGACTTTGAACTAAAGTCGGAAGAGGTCAAAGTTGAGGTCGTCGATACGAGTGATGTACGAGATATAGAAAATGCTCGTCATGATCATACCTACACCAAATATACATGCGAAAATCGATACGAAACGAATGAGTACGATAATGATCAAAAACCAATATTTTTCGATCAGATCACATGTACCATGTGTAATTCGTACTTTGAGGATCACCAACAGTTGGAAAAGCACACCAGCATCTTTCACACGTTTCACAGTCAAACCTGTAACGAATGTTATCAAGAGTTTAAAACTCTGTACGATTACTTGATTCACAAGAACGATACTCATGGTCGAATCAAAACGAATACCGATGACACTGATGAACCCACCGTTGTTAACGATGCAACACCCACCAAAGAGCCGAATGAACAAAAATTTATCTGTGATTTATGTAACGAAACTCTGGCCACCAAAACATCATTGAATCATCACAAAAAGTATATATGCAAATTTAAGCTACAGTATTGTAAAGTGTGCAAGGTTGGTTTTAATGATATGGATGTTTTTCGAACGCATGTATGCCATAAAAAAGCAGTGCTTCGGAATGGCGGTGGCGGTGGAAATCTTATACGAAATAAAACAACAAAACTAAACTTTATGAAAAATGGCCGATATACATGTAAATTCTGTTCGCGCACCTATGGCAAATACTACAATCTGCTCAAGCACATTCGGTTGCATCGTCCGATTCACGAATGGAATTTAAAATGTGGCAATTGTGGCATGCTATTCGATCGAATCTATGATCTGAATCAACATTGTCGCCGTAGTCTATGCACCATAAATCCCAACGAACCAATAATCACGAAGCTGAACTTTAATTCGTCCGGATTGAAACGGCAAAAGTTGAAGTACGTTTGCCTTAAGTGCAACAAAATACTATCGTCGAGTAAAAGTCTTAAATTGCACGAGTACATTCACAGTACGACGCGGCCATTTGTGTGTGAAACGTGTGGTAAAAAGTTTCGTAGCCCCATCAATTTGAGGCAGCACAAGAAGTCCCACATCGATCAAAAAGCGTTTGGATGCAATTACTGTGAGAAGAAATTCAAATGGAAATCGAATTTAAGATTGCATGTGAATTCGTTTCACTTGGACATAAAACCGTATTCATGTCCCGATTGTAATTATCGGTATGCTAGACGGCGCGAGATGCTGAGATGCAAGCATTCGATACAATTGTGTAATAAAATGTGATTTAGAAAATACGTTGCCTTTTAATTTTTGATCCGTACGCATCCCTATTATAACAATCAAAACTACATTACCGACATTATTTCCTAATTGGAAGAGGTAAAGTGCTACGCAATAGGTTGCGCGCAAATCGATAAAAAATTTGCATACATAAAAAATTCTTATTTACTTTTTTGTTTTGTTTTTTTTTCTATTTGACATTTCGATACACATACGAAATAAAAAAAATTCTCGATTTGTAATTAGTTACCAAAATGGCGGAATAGTGTGTGTACGTGCTACAGAATTTTTCTAATTTTATTTTTTTTGAGTTTTGTGTTTTAATAACGATCTGATAAAAAAAATTACAAAACTTTTTCAACGTGTGTGTATTCATTTATTTAATTGATTGTGTAAACAATCAGTGAACCTAATTCATGTAAGTACAATACACATATTCAGTCGAATTAGAAAAATCGTCGTAGTATCTATATAGGTAGTGATTGAGAATATTTACTCGCCACTTTTAAAAGCCACTAACATATGTTTGATTCGAATTTGCTTTTGTTGTGCGCTTTTTGTATGCCACTGTGCGATTAGTGGTTTTTTGTGTACACTTTATATAATTTATAAGAAACAACAACAATACTACAACAACAACAAAAAACAATATTAAGAATCATAATAAATAATAAAAAACAATTTAGAAGTCTAGATTAGTGGCATTAGAGTACACGGTGTGCGAATTTTTGGTTTACACATACACGGTATAAAAATGTTTTTTTTTTTATTGTACGTAGATATTTTTAAATATGGATGTACACGAATAATTATCTGACGTATGCATGGAAATACAAAATAATAACAATAATCGATATGTCATTTATGATATGAAGAAGAAATATTATTGAGTTTTGAACAAGGGTACGATGGTGGTTTAAAATGTTTCATATTCAAAATATTCGACTCTCTTGGTTACCGTTTATTCTGTGTGATGCAATATTTGGTCGCATATGGCGCCACCATAACAATTTGACAGTGTTCAAATTTTTGTCCGTTAGTAGTAGTAGTCAAAAAAACCTCGTGTTTCGACCTTATTTAGTGATATTCCCACGTGAAAAATTATAATTGGGCGCCAAATTTGTGGGTGGGGATTTAAGTATTTATATACGAAAGATGGGTAAAATATTAAAAGGAAAAAGTTTTATTATGTTGATTGTATTGTGAATTAAAAGCAGACAAAAGACAGTAACTTTTGTATGGAATGCAGTTTGTTATTGATTTAGTCAATAGTTGGGTTTTAATTCAGTTGGTTTGTATCTTATCTTTGCAAAATGTTTGTGGGGATGTAGCATCCCGATTTGCTTTACGCCCTTACCAGACATACGTCCATGATCAACACATAGTATTGACAACAGAATAGACGGTCAAAAATTAGTAATAAATGAATAAGATGATTAAAATGTTTGTGTTATTGTGGGGACGACCTAACCCACTAAGTGTATCAAGGGCCGGGGTATATTTATAGTTTTTTTTGCCAATATAGATTCGGTTTGTCTTATTTCTTATAATCAACATGACTTGGCATCATTTGCTTTGTTATATGTCTTTAGCATTGATCGCTTTACACTACATATGTATATCAAAAAATAGGGTGTCGATTGTCGATCAAATCTATAATGAAGGTGAATATTATTATTTCGGCTCGTTAGTTGAAACTTTCATGCAGCTGCAATTATCACTTTGTATAACTAAAATTTGTTGAAACAACTAGTGGACTACTAATCGAAGTTTGTCGTTCCAATCTTGCAATAACCAGCTTCTGAAGAGTATTTTCATATGTTTCAATTAATCAAGGTTATCATTTTATTTACTAGACTTGACTTTTATTACAGGTGATTTTTCTCTTCTTTGGAGGTTCATATTCTTGACCACCACTTTTAAATATTTTTTGCCTTCAAAACATTGTTTTTCTCTTTTTATACTTTACACGTAATCTTAATATTTTTAATTGGTTTGCAATCAGTTGAAGAGGATTCTTGTAGGTTCGAAACCCGAAGCACAAAATTTTATCTATCGTGGTTTAAGCTATTTGAATAATTTTTGATTTATTGGAGGGCCAGTTTATTATTGGCATTATGAGTATTTTCATTTCTAATCATTCCTTGATAAAACTACTAGAGTCGGAGAATAGTCTTAATTGTGTGTCGATTATGTTCATTTGACAATGATTTCAAGTTTGTTTCTATTTTTGTAACCGTTTTTGGGCTCTCCCACTTCCTATGTAGTTTACTTATTTATGTCATACTTTACGCTATTACATCGAACGTACGGCAGATTATATGATAGGTCCGATTTATAAGAATCATCTGGCGGTTGGCCCATAAATTTTGTACTCCAACAGCGGTTCATAGATGTGTTAATTGACACCACCGATCGTAATTAGATGGTGAAAAATTCTTTTTACATCCTGGTTCTATTGGAATTACATTTTGGTTCTTCCCGTTTCAACCGATATCAAGTTGTTCGTTCGAGTATGAACAGCGTAAATTAACATAGTAGTTATATTCGGTAATGTAGGGTGCTATACCATACAATAACACTAAAATGTGAACCTTAAGGAAATTTTAACTATGTTAGACAGAATTAGCACCCTGAACGGTAGAAGTCATAAGTTACCAACACATCGGCGACGATGTTCTAAATTTTTTTAACTAATAGAGTTTATTTTACGTTAATGGAGTAGCAACATATCTGAATAAAAAATTTCGTGAACGTCAAGGATGGTGCTCGTCCCAATTCTTTCCCTAAATAAATTCAATTTTTAGTTGCCCATTCTTGGAAAACTTTTAGCAATATCTGCAACTGCGTTCATTTATGGAGAGATAATGGTTTAGTAAGCATTTTATGATTCTTAGCCGAAAAACCATGTTCGACAGATTAAGCTTGCCTTATATTAAAAAACACTGATTCATTTGTTACTTAACCGTTTTGATACTCACTATCAGTATTGTAATAACTGGATTGTCTTAGATTCCAATTAAAGTTTAAAGATCATGTACGCTTAATAAATATTAGCCTTGTGCCAGATTTAAGTTGTCCGTATAGCTTATACTTTTCATTAGTACAATCAAAATTTGGAATACGATCTTTGCTGCTGGGTAGGAATTTACGTACCTATTCAGCTATTAATTGTTGCACAGAAATGTTTCTAATCATCTTCAGTCACTTATATCAAACTGAAAATTTTTTGAAGTGATCTTTTCTTCTCAACAAAATTATTATGTATATTATTTAAGATATGTATATTATACATATCAAGATTTGTATCAAGGTTTGATCATTTATTTTTTTATTTTGAATTGGCAAAAGTGAACACTTTGCCATTACTTTATATTAAAATTTACGGTTGACATTTGCGAAATGGTTTACTTTATGCTTGAACGAGTTCTTTATGTTAAGAGTATTATACTCAAACTGGAAGAAATTTACTGGCAAAATTCAGTAGAGTTGAAATGTCTAGTGGGCAATTCTTTGAAGTTCGTGAGACTGGATTATTATTAAATAAACCAACACGTGCATGTCAATTTACAGCGCACACAGCCGATAACATATAACAGCTAGTCGTCAAAATGTAAATCCATCAACCCGCACTCGTACTTAAGAATTGAACATTACGCGTAGTTCTCTGATGAGAAGTTTGCACAAAGAACTCGCTATGAAGACGTTCAAAGTTTAATTAGTAAAATGGCCATCTGGAACGTTTTCGGTTCGAGCTATGGAACGGTTCGAAGAAAATGTGATTTTTTCTCGAAAAATTATCTGACTCGTAACTATCCAAGACTAAGGTTAAATCGAAGTTATGCCATTGATGAGTACGGATTCTATCAAGTGAAGTCAAATGAATGAAATTGTGTTCCAAACTTAATATAGCAATCTATACTCTTTCTAATAAAACAAGCTGCTTTGAGACAAATTAAATTGCAAACGTTAGATGGGCCACTATTTATTATTTAAATTTGTTTTACTATTTATTTTGAATTTCGTAATCACTTAAATTATGTTGTAAGCTGGAATTGTATAATATGATTCTGAATAGCTTGTTTTTTAACGTCTTGAATGGTATTCCTTGGTTTCTCGAACTCTAAGATCTCTACGATTTTGTCTGATAACAATCGTTCGAGCATCTTCGTTGTAAGCCATGAACTGGAACTAGAGTGTCTCCAATTCCTTTTTCGACCGAATAAAGCTTTGTTTCACACCGATAATATATTGAACCGTGCTAGTAGAATGACTCAATAAAAAAATTACTATGCATGCGTTCTAAGTATATATGTTTATAAACAAGGTACATATATACATATTTGTACATAAATAGATATATCATATACATACATATATGTATCCATTTTTCGTTTGTATTCAATTTAATGTTGCTATAGAAATTATATATTTCACAAAATATGTATTATTTATTTATATTAAATTATTATTATTATTATTATTTTTATCATTGTAGTAATAGTATATAGTCTTTTAAATATTTTGTACATTACTTGAAGCATATATGGTATGTGCGCTAAACACGTTAAGTACATATAGTTAATATAGTTTACTTTGTTTTGATATAGACATAATTGTATCGTCTATATACTAGCTGTGCTACACAGCAAGAAGATGACACTCTTCCGCTTTTTATTTATTTATTTATGTTTCTTATATATATATTGTCGTCTTATAAGGTGATTGCGTTACGATATAATATGTATTACAGTCTTTAACTTAAATGTATGTAAGACAATATAGTTAGCTTATGACTTTATTGACGATACTATTTTTAAGTAAATTGACAAGTATTATTATGGTTCTCTATATCGGCAAAATTGATTTTAATCGGATTAATATGGAACGTTTTTATAAATAGGTTTTAGTTACAGTTTGGTGAGGTTTTGCATTCTAACTCAAAATATAAATTATTACATTAATAATCGATTTTAAAGTGATTTGTATATACATATATGCAATTTGTACCACCAGGTATTGTAAAGCTGACTTTTGCAAACCTTAATCCGAAGATTTTCTCAAAGTCTGACATAGAATATAAATGTGATGGTATTCGGCGATTTTATACCTCATTTAGTCAATAAGAAACATTAAAAATGTAACTAAGACCTTAAATAAGAATATAATCTCAATTAGTTATTCAAGATCAGTTTTCAGTAGATACATTTTCGTATTCCTAGTTGGTAAATTTGTCCACTTCTACACTATCCGGTTTAAGGTTCTGGTGACCCCGATGAGATTCTGGATTTCAAGGCTGTTTTTTTCCATAGTTGAATGTATCAAATTAGCAATTTGAAACGTAAGACCTCGCCATTTTTACAAATTTATCCACAAAATACAAATTTAGACGCAAAATACAATAATTTAAAACATTTAAATTTTGATTCAACGATTTGTATAATAATTCGCTAGAACTGTTGCAACACGACTCACAACCTAGTCTATATGCTCGCATTATTTAATGACGTCATCAGATTAACTGGCCTAACGAAAAAATATTACAGAATACTGAGATGCCTACGTTGTTTAACGGACGGACTGATTTTACGCTTTAGCTGTTAATCAATGCCACCTGGAGTTCACAGAACACTGTGTGTCGCGTACAGCGTCTCACATAGCATACTTATTCAGATCGAATAATTTATCTTTTTATGTAGATTTTGACATAGGTTTTATGAAATTCCTTTTAAATATGTCAACAGATTCGGACAGTGGACTGTTGGTTAAATGTCTGGGTTCAAACTTATACTTTTTGAATGAGCATAATCTGCTGCTGCTCGATATTGTTACTATTTCCATCCACTGGTAGAAAATCATAACTTTCACTCATAAAATTATACAAAGTTGCTAATACAGAATATCGGTCGGTCGCTATTAATAAACTCGTAGTCTTCAAATATTCAAAAGGCATTTTTTACCATTTAATACAATCGGTGGTGTAAATGGAGACATCTATGATGCCCTGTTGGGGTGCTGAATTCATGGGCCAACAATGTGCAGATGGTTCTACATAAATCGAACTTATAGGCATCCACGAATTGTAAATAAGCGAACCGCGTTTTGTATAAGTGCATCCTTTTTTTAGCATATTGATCTCTTCTTATATGATCAACAGTTTTCGCACCTAATCAAATCGTTGTCATAAGATCTAACTTAAAATTAACTAGAATATATCATTAATTAATTCCAAACTTTGAGTTCTCAATAGTAATTTTATATTTTTAAATCTACAGTACAAACTATAAATTTAACTTGACATCGAACCGATGATCTTGTGTGAAGGCTTCACAATAAAAAATAACATTTATAATGGTTTGTGTAGCAACAGTTTTACTTCCTGATAGGGACTTGATGATATAAAGGCCAACATAGTCTTCGATTATTCTTCGGCGTTTCGTAGGACGTTTCAAGGCAACAACACAAAAAAGAACAATCGAACAGTTTTACTCTATACCTTATAAAAATGTATAGTTGGGCTAAATCGCTTTAGCCCTTATTTTGTATTAAGGACAGACTGATTAATTATGAAGCGCGCAAACTTGACACGATTTGAAGTTAACAATCGATTTGTTCGATGATGGGAAAATGTTACTCGTACACAAGGAAATAAATTTCCACTCATTTCCCGTACTGTATAAAACGCATTTTATAAATTATTTTGTGTTTTTGTATTTATAAAATAATAAAAAAAAAAAATCCAACAACAATATAAAATGAAAATAACTGATAGATAACAATAATAATAATAGTAATAATAATTATGTGATAGCGCTTTTTTCCCGCGACACAGATGACTATATATTAAATATTTGACTCGCGTCAAATGTAGACGAAAAATTATATAATTTAATTAATGGATATTAACATAATTATTTTCTAATTAATAAAACTAATAAAAATAAAATTAAATATTCGAGAGTGTTTTAGATAAATAATTATAAGTTTTAGTTTATTGTTGTGTTTATCTATATATATAGTGTCGTGTGAGCGATTAGTTGGTAGAAAATATTTATTTTTTTTTTATCTACTCGTCTATTTCATATTGTGATTTATGTGTGCTTAGAAGTTTTCTTTATTTTCTATGAAAAGTGAATTAACAATTAAAATTGTGTTATTTATTTATAAACTATTTTAAATCAAACAATTAACCATATTATAAAGTATTTGTTTAGTGGAATTTATTTTGTTTTGTATTTACTTAGATTATTTTATTTGCAATCATGATTCGTAACAATAATTTAGTAAGTTTTGCAACAATATAATTTATATATTAAGGACAGAATTAGTACATAACTCTCGCACAAGCACTCGTAATTGATTTGGCGAGATTTAATGTCAATTTGATTTTAGTAATAGCTATTAATGTGAATTAAATCGTGATTTCTATAAATTAAATTGCTTATTCACTTAATTTCGGTTTAATTTAATTTTAAATAGATTATCAATTTATCATTAATGACTCGATGGTGTCATATTCATATAAATGTTTGTTTTTTTTTTTTTTTTTTTTTTTTTTTTTTTTTTTTTTTTTTTTTTTTTTTTTTTTTTTTTTTTTTTTATTTTTTAATCTATGCTATCTTTTTTGGGGCTCAAGGCTCTCCCAGCTCTTTCGCGGTTCGCTTATTTACGTCCTACTTTACGCCTTAACGGCCAAATCGAGGACGTACGGCTATAGGTCCGATTTTCGTAGAACCATCTGCACATTGCATAGCTCCATGCCAGCCTATAGTACTGACATGGAAGATGGGTCGGCCCATGAGTTCTGCACTCCAACAGGGGGTCATAGATGTGTTCATTAACACCACCGATCGTAATCAGATGGTGAAAAATCCCTTTTGCATCCTGCCCCTATCGGGATTCGAACCCGGTACCTCCCGCTCCAACTGCCACAGCTTTAACCACTGAGCCACCTGGGATAAATGTTTGTTGATTACATTTAAATTTAAAATGTTTAATCAATCTCACTTATAAATATATAATTATATATTTATAAGTCATTGTGCTGTCGTCGATGGTGCTACAGTGAAGCGCGTTGACTAAATTATACTGAAGAACAATTTCATAGTGGTATTTTGTAAAATTATAAGATCGTTATATGTTATTTGTTTTTCTAATATATCACTGACCTTGGTTATTTCTTTGAGTCTTATCTTTTAGTGGCTGCCATCGACGGGGTATCTTGCATTAATATTTTTGTTCACATTCGATTATACTTGTAATATTTCATTTTTGGGTTTTGTGTTATGCTCGATTGGTTACAGTTTTTGATTAACTAAATTTTATTCCATTTCATTATCTGCTTAAGCTAGAAATCTGCTTGTGACAGTATAAAAACAACCAAAATATCTTAATAATAAATGGCTGATATGATTACGTATCCAGTCCACGTTACGGCCGACATGATAAAATATCTACGTTACACCTGGTCGATGAATTTCCATTTTTTCTGTCCCTATGATTAATTCGTGATCCCTTCACGTTAAACTACAATAAACCTCTGATAGCTTCTGTGCTTTCGAATGCATATAGGTGTAGGTTTGTATTATCATGCATATGGGTAATCCAGATTATTGAGTTTTCCGTTAATATCCACTGGATATTTTTGTGTGTTTACTTTATCTTCTCATGAGATTTATAATCGTCAAGTCATCCTTCCATTTTCGCTCTGTTGATGGATGGTTCTAGCTAGTTTAGCTATTTTAGTGACATTTGCTAATTCGAAGATTTGCATGTTGTTGGTGATGAAATATATCTATCACTTGTGCTCCATCTATTGTGAAAAATGAATCAGTTGCGTTCCTTATTGGTTTGGTATATTGGTGAGTTGTCCGGTTACTCAATGTACGCAATGATATAGTGTGGATGAGACCCATACCGTTTGTCTAAGCAATTCTTGCCATCACAATTTTTGTGCTCTTAATTTGCCCATAATAGACTTTTAAATATATTGGATTAATCTGATGCCTCAAACAACCGCCACGGCTGGCGAGTACAAGGCGCAATCTTGACCACCTATTTTCACAAACTTTTCGTATCATTTCCGACCTTATTTCGCCAATAGGCGAAATTCGAAGTTCGAATGTTGAATTCCAGGTGTTTAATTGTCTCCGGTTTATCGACGTAGACAAGTGACTTTACATAACCCCAAAGAAAATGATCCAATGGGGTCAAATCACACAATCTTGGTGATAAATTAATTGGACTATTACGTGCTATTATCCTTCCATCAAAAGTTTCTTTGAGTAAATCAATTAAAGCACTATAGGCAGTAACATTTTGATCATCATCGTTTTTGAAGACATATGAACCAATGGCTCGGCCAGCCCTTAAATTGCACCAAACAATAATTTTATGTGGATGTTAGGGTATTTTGACAAAAGCTTGTGAATTATCCTTACTCCAAATGCAACAATTCAGCTTATTTACGTACCCATTCAACCAAAAATGGGCTATATTGGAGAGTACAATTTTCAATGGAAATTCAACATAAATATCAATTTGTGCTTCAGCCCATTCACCGTTTGAAATGACTCAACCAATTGAATCCATAATCAAATGTGAAACCAAACTCAACAAAAAGCAATTATCAGCTGTTAAATGGGGTGTCAAGTAAGGCAGTGTTGCCAACTCAAAGTTATGAAGGGGCGCTCGAAATTTATTAGTAGCCATGTGTGCAATCATCATTTTTTTCAAAATCAGTGCTTCGTTGAGACAGAATTCGCACATTACGTCATTTTCTACAATCAATCGGTTCGATAAATAATAATAATGATAATGATCATAATAATGATTCATGAACTGGCCACAGTTGTGATGCAAGACAAATCTTGAAACTTGGTCTGCTGCTGTAAATTATTAGACTTGTAGAATTGCAAATAAAAAAAAAGTAATTTTGGATTAAACCGTGTGTGAAGGCAAGAGATTTGTTAGAATAAAAAAACCTTAAACTAAAGAAACGAGTCTAGATTTTATTCGTCTTTATGTTTTAAAGTGTCAAATGTTTTGTTTGTATTGTATATAGGGTTAAACACTTGATGCTCTATTCTCATCTGAGCAATAATTCCTTAATGACACGTTTCATTCTTCAACCATACTAATGAAGAGTCGAAAACCACATTTTATGAAGATAACTTAAAACAATCTATGGCTTACAGGCTGTAAACGGTCCTCACCGCGTCTCAACTGATACCGTACGAACCATTATAACGTATTGGTGCACATTGTAGGTGGTCAGCCCAACGAATGCTTTTACAAACAATCGCTTTTTATGTCATCCGGTGTTTGTTAACTTTTGGTGAACGTCGATAATCGAATTCGAGACCGCGGCGTGATTAGAAACTCTCTTAACCATTAAGCTACAACCGGTGACGTAAGTATCCGTCGTTGTGGAAAATTACTTTTACGTTATGGAAATTTCCATAATGCTTATGTGTTCATGTCGTTAAATATAAATTCAGGATGATTATTTTAGTGTATTTGGACACTTTCTGTATTTCCAACCTAAATTTTCTTAGAAGCTACCTGCTGCTACGTTGTAGAATAAAGTTATTCCTTACATATAGAGAATAGACCCTGATCTAAAAGCTGATTTAGCATTTGACTTTTCGAACCATTTCTTTATGCCTCAAACTAGCTTACTCGAGGAGTTCTTTCCACATGAGGCTAATAGATAGGTTGCTTGAGTTCAGGAGTAAGATTGAAAATTATGTTTGGTCGAAACTTAATGGGTTAGGCTCGACTAAATATAAATGTAATTTTAAATGTCTGAAATTTGACAACTTAACGACCAAAAGCACACTGGCATATGAAATTAAAACAAACTCGTGCATTGGATTATACATTACCTTATAATCTATGTCCATTTCTATTTCCAACCTTTTTACTTATGTGTCGTTATAGTATCATTGCATGCATTTCATTTAATTGGTGGTAATCGATGTTTTTTGATGATTACATATATCAAGCTTGAATAATTGGATTTGTGTTGTTTGTTTTTATCTTTCTAATCTTTCTAAACCTTACGCCATTACGCCAAATTGAGGACGTACGGCTATAGGTCCGATTTACGTAGAACCATTTGCTCTGCACATTGCATAGCTCCATGCCAGCCTATAGTACTGACATGGAAGATGGGTTGGCCCACGAATTCTGCACTCCAACAGGGGGCCATAGATGTGTTCATTCACATCACCGATCGTTATCAGATTTTTAAAACAAATTTCTTTTGCATCCTGCCTCTATCAGGATTAGAACCCGTACCTCCCGCTCTTAAATAATTGCTAGTGGCATTTGTTGAAACCACAAAAATCAACTTTATTGTCATCTTATTGGAAATTTTTCACTCGTGAATATTACTGGACGAAGATTCATGTCAGAATGAATTACAGTTTCGAAATAAGTTGAACTTAACTAAATAACAAAGGCAGGATTTTTGCACCGGATTATCACTATAGAGAACCCGAGCCAAGGTCAAATCAGGTAAATTAGGTTAGTTGACGTTTCGAATTAACTTCGTACATTTAAATAGTAGAATCTAAAGGTATTATCTATGGACAATCTCTCCAGCCATATTAACCAGTCATTCCTATACATCTTACAACTTGTTCCGGTTCATACAATCAACCTGATTGGTCAGGACCTCCCAGATTTGAGCACTATATAACAGCTTCGAGATCTTTAAATTAATATGTGGAAGCGTTTCGTTTAGTAAAAAAATACTAAAATATTTCACATTGACACTATATATCACACACGTATAACAATTTTTTTTTTTGTATACCTTGACATTCCATAATTTTTATTTCGGACACAAAATTATACTTAAAATTAGGTAATTCTTGGTAATTCGTAAATCCACACTGAAATAGTATCGCGATATAGATGTCATGATAGAAAACTGCACTACTCGTTAGAATGTATGTACGTACCTACTCTACGTTATAATTATAAATATTTTTGTTTGTAAATAAACAAACTACATATACTTATAGTTACTCAAGGTTAACGCTTTTTGTCACGTCAGTTTGGAAAATATTCATTTATGTTCACACACACATATGTATGTATTTAAGTGGTCTTATCTGTTTTACTTAAAGAAAATCGTATATGTGTGTTGTTTATACTATACGGTGTCTAAAAACCCAATGACGCGACAACGGTAGGAAGTTCAAATGTCAAAAATTTTTAAATAAGATTTTGGGTTTTTACTTATAATTTTAAATAGCTAATTAATTCATTTGTATATATTGTATGTACAATCTATATGTGATATTTTCAATAGCACTTATATATTTATTATATAGTTCACTGTATACAGTGTTTGAAACATTTTCAGTGTACGCACTATCACGAATAACTTTTAAGTTGATTTTGTTCTGGTTAATAACTAGCTCGTATATCAATCACTCAATGAATTTGCCATTTGACTTAAAACGATATACAGAATAATAAATAAACACAGTTAAGTACATATATACTTTTTAATTCGTATATATAAAGCTGATAAGAATTATATATTATGTACTTGTGTTTGGTAAACATACTTGGGTTGTTGGGATTTCAGAGCGTTGCATTCGCGCTAATTATACGAAATATTTTGTGTTAATGTCAACGGACTTTGTGAACGGCTGCTTAATCACCAATGTAGTGTATCAGAGATTCTAACCAAATGTCATTTATTTTACACGTAGATTATATCATTCAGGGATTTTTGAGATAAGAGCCTGATTTGTTTGTTATTATATAAGATTTAGTAAGCCTTTTGTATCAAGGATCAGTTTGCTTTATTTAAACTCATTCAGTCGCGCTACCTCTATATACATGGTCGAATTATAGTTAATTAATTCGAATTCAATTTAAGTCGTTTAATTTACTAAATATGTTATTGGTGGACATACTGATAAACACTGGCAAGTGTAAGAATTTGATGAGTGGATGTAGAGGATACAAAAGCATGAATAACTTGGTCAAGGCACACCTATTTATTTATTACTTCCATCAGGCATAAAAATCTCACACATCCCATATTTTGAGTACAAGCTCATTCACAATGGGATGAGCAGCATGGAGCATAGACAATTAAAAAAATCTTACAATTATGTATAAACTATCTATATATTGCCACTCAAGTACGCCTTTTAAGAAATATTGATTAAACGTCTTTGAGCAGGGAGCAAACGAAGGTTGGCATAATGGGACCTAGTAAAACATTTTTGAATATTTGGTTCTTTAGTTTTGAGTAGCTCATATAAACTAGTTAAACTACAGGGCAAGAACAAGCCTATAGTATACAGGGTGACTGACACGAAGTGTTACCAATTTTAGACTGTCATTGCTGTCAAACCATCAAACCAGTGTTCAAATTTACACTAATGGCAGTTTATTCCGTTGCTTACGAGCGTAGAAAAGAATTTTAGTAGGAATTATTCAGAAAAAAAATTATCCGCAATTCAAGCGTAATAGTGTTATTGCCTGGAAAATCACACCACCATAAATCGTTATAACGATATTGGTAGCATTACAAAACACCATGGTCGTGGACCGAAACGCACTGCAACATAGGTGATGGCCAAATTGGGTCGGAATCCGAGCCGTAGCGGCAGAAAATATGAGGCAAACATTTCGCTCGAACCGATGCAGCACATATTGAAAGATTATCTTGCACTAAAGGTCTTGAAATTCCATAAAACGCATGGTCTCACCATTGCTAAAAAAAATTTAGAGTGGAAAGAGCTAACGAGGTGTTATACGCTTGCACGAAAGTGGCAATTTGCCGAATTTGGTTTTTTGTCCGATGAGTCACCGTTCGTTATTGAGCAATATGTGAACAAGCAAAACGACCGGATTCACTTGCCCGGCCGTTGTAATCAAAATTTGAACGGATTGCCACTCGAAACCAAGTACTAGGGTTTTCTTCTAATAAAAACTGAGTAACCTTTTAAGATGAATACAAAAAAAAATGTCTAAGGTTTTTTTGTTTTTGTAAATTGCGATTTAGGGGAATTTAAGACGAGCCCATTGGAATGCTCATCTTATTAACTTACTAATTCTATAAATTGGACATCATCAAGTATTTTGGAAAAAGAAACGAGAGTGGTCTAAACCCGTTTTGTGTGTAAATTATATATCAAAAGGATTGTTACGACTCGTGTATCCGGTACAATTTGAATTTGTTTGAATCGTCTAATAAAGTCCAGGAATTATGAACTCTGGAACAAAGTTACTAACTTTTAGTCAAATAAGATAGTTTACTGAAGACCTTTCAGACAAATCATCAAATCATGAACTCAACTATTATGGACATGTATTTCCCGATTCATGATTTCGTCGCACCTGATGACTTTGCCAGCCAAATCGATTATTATAGACATTGCATAGCCCCAGGCTGAATATGGTTTAAAAATTGGTAATTTTTTTACTATTTCTAAACCAATCTAACGATGTTGAACAAACACTTTCCTTTTGTTTGTATCATTTAGCATATCATTAAGAGCTGTATTCGAGTTTTATGGTTTGCATCGGATTTACGTAGACTATATGGACGTTTATGTACGGATTCCGGCATCGTTCATATGTCTACCATATAGATTTAGGAGAATTTAAGATGAATTTTCGATGACTCGGCCATACATTTCGACGGAAACGGCCGCTAACTCTCGTTCAATATTATACCCGAGCTTCTCTAACGACCCCGGCTTGGTGGGATAGACAAATGATTTAAGGTAGCCAAATAAAAAACACGTTCATCGAATTTATATTTTAATAAGCCGATTGTTATAAACCCACTGTGTTCATGTCTAGGTCACGTATTTGACCAAAGAAATAATGTTGTAACTTGTGATCTCCATTGACTGTAACATGACGGCCCTCTTCGTCATAGAAACTAGACGGTCAAATGATACCACCAGCATGAAAACCACATCCATACTGTTATTTATTGTGCATGAACTGGTTGGTGTTTATTGAAGCACATGAGGGTTTTCGGTCAGGTGAAAAATAACGCATATTCTGTTTTTTGACGAAGCCCTTTAGTCAAAATTTAGGCTCTTCATACCTGAATATAATTTTGCAATGAAATTTGACATCTTTTTCCAACATTTCTAGAGCCCAAACCGAAAACGTACGTCGTCGATTTATTTGATCGAGTAGCTTTAGTTCTTCTGTTAACTGGATCTCATAAGGGTGCAAGCCAAGATTTAATCGCAAAAATCGGTAATGTGTGGTCTGACCTATGCCCAATTCCTTAGAGCGCCGTTGAATCGGCTGAATTGATTCGTTGTCTCACAAAAAATGACAAAGAATGAGGAAGAACATACAGCAGTGAATATTTAAACTAAATTTTTTCCATTAGACTATATGAATTGCTTATCTACTGGGACGTTGCCCGTTCGAGTACTTCATCATGATGAAAATGTTGTGTTTACTGAAGTTGGCAAGTCCCAAATGGAAGACCCCATTATACAGCTAATCGTCAGAATAAACAACGCCTCGTATCGGGCTTGTCGAATCCAGTGCGTTCATTTATTCAGTTTTATTGATATAAAGCATCAATATTCGGCCTACGACAACGGTTGAAAACTTGATGTTAATTTCATGTATGGCGTATAGTCGAATATTTTTTGGGACGTTTAACTTTAAATTGAATAATATTAAATAATTACACTGCCGAGTGTTTTTACATGTTCAAGTAAACTAAACAGAAAATTTATAATAGTTGTCAGTTAAACAACTCGAGGTTATATGGTATTGCACACATTTTTATATTCACTAACACAGATCTCCTCGTATGATAGACCGTTTCATATCTAGATATTAATTGGATTTATATAAGATTTTTTTTATGTACGATTTGATAGATTTAACCTGTATACACTTAAAATCTTAAGGTTATTTTAAGATGATTATCGTACATCTGTATAAGTGATATGTGTTGTTAAGATTACTTTGCTTTGCTACATCGTCTTGAATTGTGAAATTACTTATAAGAAAAGACAATTCACATAGTGAGTGTCTAGTTAAGTTGATCAAAGATAGTATAAGAAATCTTATATTGCGCTCTTTTAACCATAGTTCTAAGCTGTCGTTTTCACAAAACCTATGGCTTTGTATAGGCTTGTTAGTACAGCTACATCCTTATGATCTCGTATTATTCTATCAATAATCAATAGTATGATCTTGCAGGATCTCGCAAAAGTATCCGATGATACCTTTTGATCACAAAGTACACCAAACAGTCACTTTTTGGGGATGCAACGGCTGCTCTTGATATTCAATGGATTCTCGTTGGCCCAAATTCGACAGTTTAGTGCTTTGAATACGACTCCATGGTAGAATAACAGAAAATGTTTAATTTTCCGTTGTCTCTTTTGGACAACCCTTTATCTTATATCTATTTTGATACTAACATTTTCCTTGTAACGGGCTTTTCATTTAGGACTTGACAACTTTAAACTTTTACTACGAACACACCCGAATGACCGAACAACGTTTTACAAATAATTTAAATTGACTTCAAAAATTCCGAGTCAGTCGGTGACTGCAACTTCAAGAGCGTTTATTCCAATTCATAATCTAGTAAAAAGAAATCATTCTAAATATTCGCTCCTGGATGTTCCTGTGCCAGCAAGACAACAGGTTGGTCGAAGTGTCGTTCAATATTGCTGCCGTTCAAGCGTCTGTCGCAAACGAACCAATACAGTCGATAACACTTTGGCGAATTTTATAAAAGGATCTTGACTTGCACACTTATAACAAGAACTACAGCCACTCGTATATAAAGCGACGTAAACAGAATGTGTTATTGATCAGGTGAAAACCCTCAGGTACTTCAAAAACACCACTTCATGCTCAAAAAATAACTGTATGGTGTGATATTCATGGTCGCCGGTTGGAGCTTAATCGTTAAAAGAGTTTCTCATCACGCCGTGGTTTCGAGTTCGATTCTCACCGTTGACCAAAAATTATCATGCAACCGAATGACATAAAAATCATGTAAAAACATTTTACAATGTGCACCAATTGTAAAATGGTTCGTAAGGTCTCAGTTGAGACGCGGTAAGGGCCGTTTACGGGCCTCTAAGTCATAGATTATTTTGGTGTGGTTTTCATATACTGGTGGTGCTATTGAACCATTTTTAACGTTGATCAAAATGACCGTCGCGTAACAGTCAATGGAGATCGATACAGAGACATATTGCAACATGACAGTGCGATATGTCACACAACGGGTCTAACAATTGACTGATTAAAATCCAAATTCGATAAAAGTATTTTATCCAGAAATGGTGCCTTATTCGTGTGATTTAACACCTGTTGTATGCGGCTCTACGTTAAATCATGTGTCTTTATGCCAACAAGCCTACGTCGTTAGAGTTGCTCTGAAGATGGCGGCAGTTTACATCAAAATGTGTGGCCTAGTCATCGAAAATTGGGTTCAACGAATCGACATCTGCAAACGTGCCCATTAATACCCAATAATACAATTTTCAAGATATTTCGTATGGTTTACGTTTTATTTAAAAGAACTTGTCAAGTACTTATTGGAACACCCTTCACGTATTCTGTGCAACCTCATAATTTTATTTTACTTATTTATTTATAAGTCTACAAATACGACTTAACATTAAAATTGACTTAACTTTCATACACATAAAACAGTTGTAAATAATAATTGAAATCAGGAAGAAGCAATGTGTTGCTTCAATTTTAGTTTTAAGGTATCCTTCCTGGAAGTAAAATCGAACAGGTGATTTATCTGATTAAAGCTTTTACGCATCAGCTTTTACATCAACTATGGTTCAAATGAACCGATTAATCATTAGAAACCATAGTTCGTTCTATGTACATCATCCTGCAAGAACTCATTTCTTCTCAGGTGTCTACTGGGTACTTTAATTTGAAAATTTTCCAGTATTGATGGTGCGTCAATGTGACCCAATAAAATGTTACCAACAAACAAATACTTTAAAAGCTCACGTCTATTTTCCAGAGCTGCTATGTTGTATGATTTATAGCCATTCAGATATCGTGGTAAACGCTGCAGATTTTCATAGAAGAGTATTTCGTGATCATACTCCCAACCGCTTCTCCATGTTAAGTGACGAATAAACTTTGCTGTTTCCAATATCGATGTATAAGATGTGGTTGTTTAAGAGAGATTTAAACCATGCCACAAAGTTGTTTGAGAACCCAAATGAGTATAATCGTTCTAGTGCTTTACAATGGCTAAAATTCCAATCTTGGAAACTGCCTACAAAAAATTTCTCAAAAGGTTGAGGACTTGTCCATATACTAGTTCCTCTGAGGGGTACTTCTACGACTACTTTTTCTTTAATTGCTATTTGTACTCTCAAAAAAATGAGGGGTGACTCAGTTGTGCAATAGGTAACATCTTTGAATGAAGCTTTTAGTAGTTTATGAAAATTTCGACTGCCTTTCGATAGTAGGCAGTGGTACTATGAGCACCTAAGTTAACGCGTCAGCTCAGCGAAAAACACAAATGGGCTAATTTGATCGGTTGTAATCGCAAGGGGTATTCCAAACCTTAAGGCATATTACTCGATAAAAGATTTAGCAATAGTTTTAGAAGTGCTATCTTAGATGAGATATTTCTTAGGCCAACGAGTTAATCGATCTACAATGGTAAGTATAAAAATAAAACTTTCGAAAGGTATGGGAGCGGTCCCACTACATCCATATGAATTTGTTCGGAGCAACTACGACCCAATTTATATCATCAGTATTCATTCATCAGTATTTTGCTTAAAGTACTTTCTTAAAATAAATTTGCGAGTATAGTGCGTATGTTTGGATGAAACGGGCTATCTAGTGCTCTGAAAACTACTTATCTCTATGATGATGGAATGAGTGGTTGATGAATCTCTGTTGATGTTTCACAATATAGTTTTAGATCGAATAAGGTAAATTCCAGTTTAAACTTAGTATTTGCTAGAAAGTTCTCTCAGTTACGTTGCTATTAACAAGTTTTGTTGTTAATAGCAACGTAATCACAAGGCGTGACGAACTCTGTATATTGTGGAGTCTTATCACTCAAGAAGTTACCATGGTAAGAGGCTCTTGATCTGTGTAAATGGTAAATTTGGTGTTAAACGAAGCAGGTATTTGGTCACGACCGCAACCATCGCCGAAAGTTTTCAGAGCCTTGTTTATGACTTTCAACTGTGATTTGTGGTACCTCAAGGTTGCCTACGCTAGCGTGGTAGGGTTTTTCGTACTTATCAACGACTTAAACGTTAGGATTTTTTCGTGTTTCACTATACAATGTAAAATATTCATTTATTCCGAATATATTTATTGAATGCTGTTGTCTAATGTCTTCTATTCCAATATACAGAACGATTTAACCCAGGTGGTAGAATGGTTGCGAGAGTCACACTAGTGATTTAAGATGAGATCGCGAACTTGATAATTTTTTCTTTTATGCACCCAACGCGCGGTCCTGCAATTAAAGGGTGATAACTGCCTTAAACTTGTGCATTTTATACTCAAACGGAAACTGAAAACCGGATAACGAATTCCACTTCCTGGATGTTCGATAAATAAATTCGCGCTTTGCAGTTCGAGATATCGGCAGCTTCACCGTTAACCTATGCGCATTGACAGTCTCGCGTGTTACTCGTCCTGGAGTAACAAATGGTGGCATTTTCTCCTTTAATTCTGCAGAACATTTACCATTTGTCAATCTGTTGAACACGCAGAGTTCTGCAACATCTCTGCGGTGCTGTAGGTTGTCTAGATTTTTCGTAAGTCTAGAGTTTCGTATTATTCAGATAGCACGCCGCTGAACTCTATCCAGCAACTATGCTTCACCCCAAACTTTACAGCAATATTCTATACAAGGTCTAATAAAGGTTTTATATATCTGGAGAACCTGATGCGATATAAAAAACCGTCTAAATCGATTGAGGAACCCGAGTTTACGTGAAGCGGATTTGGCCAATGCGATAATGTGTATTCATTCCATTTTAAATTGTTGCTAATCTGAACACCAAGAAGACGAATTGAGTCACAACCCACGAGAACGTGTTTTTCTCATTAAATTTGACCTGATTTTTTACTCTCCACTCAAATATTGTACTCAAATCGGAATTTAGCGAAATCACAACTTCCAGCCATTTACCGTTTTACTCTGAAAGAGTAGGCTCGACCTCGAATGAAATAAAAGAATACAATGTTGCATCATCGGTGAAACTGTAGATAAGGGTTCACAGTGCTTCACAATGATTGCAAAGGTGTTGCTCAAGGGCAAGATTTCATTTGTTTGCAACATACGTCAAGAGATCGATTGTGGAGCGGCTTTCACGGAAGCCATATTGTTTATCTGAAATTATTTTATTAATCACAAGATAATTCACCAGTTCTGTTGTTGGTTCATGCATTTCGCAAAAACTTTAACCACGGCTGACACAATTGATATTGGCCGGTAGTTTGAGAGGCCAGTTTTATCACGTTTAAGACCATTCGGGTATTTACCTTGCTTATAAGAAAGGAGAAAAGTTTTAGTTAAAATTGGAGCCAAGTCACTGGCAAACTCTTTTATATTCGAACAGGAATTCCGTCAGGTCCAGTTGCCTTATTTATATCCATTTCCTTCAGGTTCCTGAAGACAATTTCCTCCGAAATGTTGACCGGATCCATTTTGGAACTACAATCCGCAATTGACGGAGGCGTAACTCCATGGGGGACAACTAACGTCGAATTCCAAGTGAAAACGTTTGCCAGTAAGTCGGACTGCATATGTGGAACCACTACCAAAGCACCGTCTGCACATTTCAATGCTGAAATAGATATTTTAGAAATATTGGCAACCGATGCGACCACTGGTGATCGGTGATTTTCAACTGGGAAGCGCTAGCGGCGTTCTTGTTGTCAGTTTTGTTTCGCTTCCTAAGCACAGTTTTTTTTACAAGTGTTACGTGTGGCCTTATATTCTTCAAGCGAAATTTCGTTGCGCTTATATTTCTTGTGAGCAGATTTATTTTGTCTGGCTACTTTGGCGGCTTCTTTTGAAAAGATTTTAAAATTAGAATTGGGATTGAAAGAAGTTGGTTCTCATTCATACTTTTGGCATAAACCCCAAGTGAAAAGCTTTTATTTACTCTAGAATCTATAATTCTTATAACAATTAATCACTTCGTATTTCCAATTTTATTGTAAATCAATCGGTATCGCTAGATAACAATGTTCACAGGACGAGTACAAATGTACTAGTATAAAACATCTCGGAAGAATTCTTATCATGCCCCGTGCACACACAACACACACACACACACACACAAAACAATTTAAAAGATAAAAACAATATAAAAATTCTACTTTAAGATTAAATTTTATCATTCCCAGTATTTATTTAAGAATATACTCGTACTCGTATACGAGTATGTACTTAAATATCGATGGAATTTCAAAATCGTATACAGATATTGTTGTCTACTCTCAGATGATATTTTAAGAATACATATAGTAAATTGTTTCAAAATTATAAAATATATTTTGTTAAATTGTAATTCATCCAAGGATTTAGATAAGACGTGTTGGGAATAAATAATACGCGTGACATTGTTACCTCGACTACGTTGAGGTGGCCCCTTTCATGAACTTATCAAAAACCATATATAATGACATTTCTCCATGCATCAGCACATTTTTATTACGTAAAGTATTATCCAATTGGTGTAACTCGTTAAATAATTAATTAATTAAGTTTTGAAATAATTAGTGTAATTGTAATTGCCACGGTGCCATCAATTTAATGTATCACTTAATTCAATTTTTATTATCAATATTGTTTATATATACCTTACTATTCGATCCTCGGTATGTAATTATATGTGGAGTGATTAATTGTGGAGGATAGACCACTATCGTGAGGCAAATAATGAACTCCAGCCGTCCAATTTACCTCGTTGGTGTAATGAATAAATAATTTAATTATGTTAATTATTTTGTGTACTGTATAATACAGAATGACTGCTAAATGTCTAACTTTGTAAATGTAATCTAATTACTGTGGGTTTTAATTATTTATTTTAATTTCTTATCTATCACTTCAACCAAAAAGGCACTCGCGGTTATCATCGCGTCGTATATAAGTGTTAACATTTTATATATGTGTGTGTAGCAATGTTTACAAATACGAGTATAGCGCATGAAATAATTGGGAACTGCGTTCGGTGTATTGTATGCAGCGTTTGACAGCTTTTACTTAATTCGTCCAATTTTCTTGACGAATTCACTGATTCGTTACAAAACTCAATCATAGCCACATCATACTTCACTTTAACACTTCACTGGTTGGAATAAGTTTTAGCACTGTGCGCATATAAACAAATGAGATGAATTCTCGATCATTCCATTCTGCTGCCAACAGTCAATGTAGTGTTGCATTAATTTCAGTGTACAGTATAAGCTCGGTTTACGCCGAACATCAACATAACGATCGTTAATGTTTGTGCTCCTATCGGAGACCGCATATAAATCAGTTTATTTCAAAAAATTATATTAATAGAGTTGAATCTAACCGCCAGTACCTTAATGGAAAAATATAAAACCAAGTTAACCACTTTAGAAACCCTTCTAGTGTGACTGCCGTTCGACCATGCAAAGAAGTCGACATACCGTTCGGCGATCATGTGAATACAGCCACTACTTCATCTACTTCAATTATAGAATGTGAATTGAAATATAAGTAAATGCTGTGTACTCGACCATGAATCAATTAGAAAAGATTATAGAAAAATGACTTCTGCAGCCTTTGTGTGACTGTTTAGCGGTTGCGAACAAACTGGGCCAGTCTGATTTTATGCTGCAGTTTTCTCCGTCAGGCTGCACAGGCCTAGCAGCAAATTAAAATTTGTGGATGACTTTACATTCTTACTTGCACAGAGCTGATTTCTTGACGTTCCCTAGGTACAAATTATATACGTTTAATAGAAAAATGTCAATTAATTGAAACAAAATCTCTCTAGAGAGAGAGTGAGGGTTCAATACACGGACATAGCAATGTTAAACTCTACATTCAGTATTAGCCTCCGCAGGACAAACGTTAATCGAGAAAACCCAAAACTTCGAAATAAATGATTTTACGGTTGGTGTCTTGATGACTGTCGAAACTAAACCAAAGGTGGGTGACCACATAAAAATTTGAATTAAACAAAATGTTATACCGAGAACCGGGATTGTCAATATGTATGACAATCATAATTTGTAAATCTTTTAAAAATTGAACTAACGAAGTTTCTCCTATTCGAGCTATTGGTTTTACATGAAGAGAATCTTTGTCCTATATCTCACATTGTAGAGTAAGTAGCTGAGTTTGCCACATTAGTAGGTTTCAGAATGATAAAGTTTCAACGACTCAGCAGAATTTCTTAAATATCAGAGAGTAATTGAAAGATAGCGCCCGTCAAAGATTTATTACTCCTTGGATTGAAAGTCTATAATTATGAATAAAATACTAACATCTCTTAACATTTTGGTACTGAGAGAGCAAATTTAAGAATTAACGACCATTATTTTGACTGTGTACACGATCTTACATGTCATGAATCAATTTAACATCGTCTTACGATATCCGGGTTGAAATAAAAGCCAAAATACATTAAGTACCGCCCAGGTGGCGCAGTGGTTAAAGCTGCGGCCGTTGGAGCGGGAGGTACTGGGTTCGAATCCCGATTGAGAGGCAGGATGCAAAAGGGGATTTTTCACCATACAATTACGATCGGTGGTGTAAATGAACACATCTATGACCTCCTGTTAGAGTGCAGAATTCATGGGCCCAACCCATCTTCCATGTCAGTACTATATGCTGTTATGGAGCTATGCAATATGCAGATAGTTTTGCCCACCATTTTCGACCCATTTTTTGACGTTTTCATATGAAGTGAAATGCTGATGTGCTGGGGTTGTTTCTGCAGGTGGAGCAGAATTTCCCCAGTTTTGCATCTCCAAGTAATTTTTGACAGATATAACAACATGTGGCCTAGTCATGTTGCAAACTTATCATATTGTCCCATTCCGGCCGTTTAAACTTGTCTCGTATTGGTTTCACGCTCTTCGCCGACATCCTTCATATCACACCTGGCTCCCCAGTGATGATTCGATGTCCCTTCCTTTTTTGTCGTTGAAGCAGCAATTCGCAGTTGGTTTTCCGCCGTTGAATGTCCTGTTCTTTCAATTTGTGTGGCCCGCACCCAATTTCTTAGCTTCTGAACCAATCCCATTGCATGTTTACGTTGCGAAACACATTGTTAGTAATATTCAATGCGGAGTAATATTCAAATCTTCTGCCAACTGTTTTCCAGTCTGACAAGACTCCACATCAATTCAATTCATCCAATTCTGTATCTTCAAATTATTTTGGTCTGCCTTCACGTTCTTTGTTTCTTAAGTCAAAATCTCCAACTTTCAATCGTTGAAACCACAATGATACTATTGGAAATTTATTTGCACACCCAATAATATTTTAATGACAAAAGGGTTCCAACAATATGCATCTGGAGAGGAATTGACTATGAAGTGACGATATCGAACAAGATCTGCTTGATAAAGTTTATCAAAACTAGAGGTAATGGGCAAAAAATCGTATCTTTGTGCAGGTACCTAATCCTTACATTGATTATAATAAACCCGGGAAAGACAGACCGAAAGAGAACCAGAGAGTATCTTTTGTAAAAACTAAAGGACTGTTGCAACTAACAAAATTTAGGAATTTTTAATCCTTTGTTTGTTTATATCGAAATTGACAATAACTTGTGAAAAACGACGTTTCACTGTAGTACCTTTGAGATGTTGATTCGCTCACTGTATAGCTTTATCTTTTCAAAGTTGAAAGCGTGTATTATTATCATTTAGGCGTAGAAGAGATAACATCTCTTGCAAATCTAACTCCAACATACTTAAATCGCATGGTCTCCAGTTGGATTTGAACTAGCTACTCTTTTGACCATTATTAAATATCTCGAGTATTAAAACAACTTGGCTGACTGGTGGATCAGGCTAAAGTCACCAAACGGTGTCGTATAAACATAATAACCATTAGTCTAATTCAAAAGAGAATTAGAGGTTTGTCTAAATGTTTAAAACTGGCGTTTGAGTCGAGTAGAATATTTTCCCAGCCCCGTGTAAAATTGTACTCGGCTATAGTATAAAATGTATGTTAGTCGGATACGAATTTTGATTGATCTAAGTCAGGTTTGTTTTAGTCTTGGTCTGTTGGAGTTTCAAATTTAATTCTCTTGGCCATCGTTCTATATGGAGTTTAAAATTTTAGCCATATAGGCTTTCCCTATGTTTGGTAAACACTGGTTTTGAAATTATTCGTATGGAAAAATAAAATTCTTTCGTCACCGTCTGCCGACTCTCTTATGTAACAAGAACATATGCGCTATCACTGTGATTAACTAAATCACTGTATATTCATGTATATGGCATTCTCTCTGCTCTATATAATCATTTAATGCATTACACAAAAATACGGTACTATAAGATATTGGATCTGTTGCCAGCTCATTATTTGTACTCATTATTTTTTATTTGTATTTGCAGTTTGTGATTCCAATGTATACATGGGTTGATATCTGTCAACATGGAGGCCCATGGGTATTTTCACGATGTGAATAATTATTTGCCTGTGCCGCAGCAACAGCAGCAGCAGGCGCTACAACAACAGCCGCAGCAACAACAGCCGACACAATCGTTACAACATAATGATGGTTATTTGAATCAGACACAATTTTACCAACAAAATCAAACACAGTATAATTTACAACAACAGCAGAACTCTGCATTTCATCAGCAGCAATATTTTGAAGGGCTTGGTGCCACAACCAAATTGACAGATGATACGGCCTTGCGACCACAGCAGCAACACAACAAAACTATAGATACCAGTTCTAGTACGGCTACCGTAAGTTTCAATTCATCTAATTTAAATGTTGAAATCAATTGCAATCAATATCCAAATAATAATACTATAAATAATAGTACTAGTAATAATAACATCGGTGGTTATCCGATTAGTATAAATAGTAACAACAACAACAATAATAACTCAGCAAACATGTTGAATCCGCCATATTTTTATCACTATCCTCATCAAAAAGTTCAAAACTCGTGTGACATTCCCCAAAGCAACACCAATAATAATAGTAGTCATCAAAATAGTAGTAGTAATAGTAGTACAGCCGCACCGTATTATGATGCGGCATATCATAAAAGTGGTTTACATTCGCAACAATATGCATCTGTTTATCCACCCACTCATCATTATTATCACCATCCAAATAATCAATCGGGACTTGGCCACACGTACACTGATTTATACAATCAGAGTAGTCGACAAACGTCGGCCCATCATAATACGGTTGGAAATCATCGAGGTGCATACTATTCAGCACAACAATCAGCTCAGTATCCGATGAAACCTCCTAGTATGCCTGTCGCTAATAGTACAACCAATTATGGCCATTATCCGGGACAAACTGTACGAAATACTAGTAGTCATACAGAAAATGTATATTCAGATCCGAGATACAATCAATACTATACGAATCGACAGTATCCGGCAAATTATTATCCGCCACCAATTCCACCGCCGATAAATCAGCCAACTCGATCGAATCATACAAATTTACCGAGTACTCAAGAACTAAGTCGAAATCGTGTTATACAACGGGCAATGTATAATAATAATCAACATCAAACACAGCAGTCGGTCCCAACTCAATATACAAGAAATGGTATGTATCCCGGTACCGTACCGACCAATAATTCTGTTATCAAAAGTACAGCATCGGAAATGATGCACGAAACTAATCAACATCACAACTATGACGAACGATATACGCATGGAGCCAGCAATGTCCCCAATGTTAAATACTATAATAATTGTTTGTACAATGGTGATCGCGGAGCATATGCACAACCCGGCATTGCGCAGTCCGCTTCATGCGAGCTAAATAATATTTATCAGAATTATCACAATATTATACGTAACGATAGACTACCGAGTTATAATACGACAAATAATTATATGACACCACATTCCGATATGTACTCGTTAAATTCGGCGAAAATAAGTTCGAACCAATCAAGTACATCGATACTTCGACCTCATGCCCCAGCGACTGATAAATTTAGTTTTATTGATCTCGAAGATCAAATTAATTGTTCGAAAATAATGAAATCGCGCGATAGCTATTATGGACAGTATCCCTATCATCCGGGCGATCCAGCCGATGAGAATGCAAAAAGTCAGAATCTACGTGATTTCCTTGCAACATGGAACGAGGAGGAGGATGATGAGGCAAAATTATCAAATGCAGGATATTCAACAACACATATTGAAATTGGTAATCGGGATCCGGGTAAATTTCAGGATTCGAATAAACGAGATTGTGATGAGGATGGGAATCCAACAAACACTAATAATACGAATAATACAAATGCACCGCGAATACATGTCGGAATTACAGTTGGCAATACAAACAATAATAATAATTTGCCCGATATTATTATCGATATTGAGAAGCCTAAGACACATTCGGGGGACGATGGTAGTCTGAGTATAGTGAATAATTCCGAAAAGCTGTATGTACTCGAATCGATCGATGTGCCCGTTGCAGACTTAAGCAAGTACAAGCATTTGAGTGTGGTCAACAAACTACCCGAGAATATAATACATATTTCGCGGGCGAATGGCGAATTTGGTGAGACAATCGAAACCTCGTTGAAATTTATCGAAGAGGTAGAAAAAAATCGAGAAAAGTACTATAAAAATGATTTTGAGCTGAACGTTGAATACGAATCGGGGAAAAATTCACCCTCATCCGATCGTAAACTATTGCCTCCGTCACTTGTTCAATTCGACGATGATTTTATGTACGACTATGAAGTGAATAAATTTTTGAAGGATAGTTTGGACATGATCGAAGCAGAGGAGAAAAATAAAAACCGAATTCTACCGAAATTTGAAAAGTTTGCGAAAGACGAGTGTATTGTGATCGACGATGATGAGGACGAGGTGAAAATTAAAATCGAACCGAAAGAAGAAATTGTCGATTATATACCAGCCAAACGTCGACGAGTTGAAAAGGTGGAGGCTGTAAAAGACGAGCTAAAATCTGAACCAGTCGAGACGAAACCGCAATTTCAACCGAAATTGCTTAAAACGATTTGTGACGAGTATATGAAAACGGATGAATATCATGATTTCATGACGCCCAAGTACAATCCTAAAACATTGCGTGCAATATGCGAACAGTATATGGACGAGACTGAGATCACGATTATGATTCCGGAGCCGCTTTCGTTGCGCGAAATTTGTGAAAATTATGTTATGTCGCATCGTGAATACTTTATTGTGCATGAAGCGTACTGCGACGAACCATATGTCCCAACGCTTAAAGCGTTGTGCGAACAGGTACTCGATACCAACTACTATTTTGAATTTGATACGAGCGGAGAGGAGGAGAATGATTCAAATAATAATAATGTTAACACTGTCGTTGAAATCGGCGACAATAATGACGATAATAATAATATTCAGATGGATGTTGATGATACATTTGCTGAATCTACGATGATGGCACCCGATGCTCAAGACGACGATATTAACGAAATTATTATAGATGATGATGGGACTGCTCGCAAATTGATACACGATAAGTTGTATTTGAAGTATTCAAAAAAATTTCTTTACTATCAGAGCAATTTTCAAAATATGAAGAAAATTTTAAAGAAATATTTTGTGTATTTTGTACGACGACGAAAAATATCGATTGAAAAATTCCTCGCCTCGTGTAACAAAACCGTTCAATCACTAGATACAATCAGTTCCTATAGTGCTAATAGTAGCAGTAGTAGTAGTAGTAGTAACAATAACAATGATACCGATGATGAGGATAAGAATAATTCTTCATCAGCCGATGAATCTCATATTATTGCCAAAGATGATACAAAACCAAATAATAATAATTGTAATAATAATAATAATAATAGTAATAATAGTACTAGTAATAATAATAACAATAGTAATGAAAGTAGTAGTCAAAGAAATTATAGTCCAAATATACCAAAACCTCACAAAAAACGAAAAATGAATTTTGATGAAATTTTGTTAAATATTGATAAGTATTATTCAAACAGTCATAATAGTAGTGACCCAAATAACAATATTAGCCCTAATAATCATCATCATTCGTCGCATCATCCGAATCACCAGCATACGACAAAAGCGAAACGGGACACAAGTAGTAGTCACCATTCGTCGAATAATAAAAAAGTTTCACGTTTGATAATACCGCGAAGTAAAATCCTAGATGTCGCCGAATTGAAAACAATCAAAGAAAATAATGTTAAATTGCCATATGTACGACTCGAACGGAATATTTATATTGATAAATTGGCTCGAATGCAATCGTAATAATTGTTGATCGTATATGAAGTTTCCCTCACGTTGAACATTTTCATACTTTGTAATTTTCAATTTATCAGTGACTTAAATCTAAATTGATTGTTAATGGATTTGTTATGCGCGGTTTCATACCTGAATGTAGTTTTTTTTTGTATGTTTGTATATACATATATCAAGATGCCTAATTGTAGGTAAATAATAAGAAATTTGAAGAATGTAATAGGTTTTGTGGTGATATAAACAATTAAACAGAAGTGTTAAGCATATTAAGTGTATTTGCATATAATAAATAAAAAAATACTTGCTTCAAACCTGGAATTCCCAGAACGTAGCGGATCAAAGCGGATTGATTACGTCCACAGCGAATCTGGAATGAATCGGTTAAATTTGTAAAGAAAATTGGCTTAATATAAAACAATGTAAACGTTTCGCGTTTCATTTCCTTTTCGTTACGCTTTCCTGATGTGTAATCGATCGAAGAAGCATATTTATTTTGCTCAACTGACTGTTTCGGTTCGTTTCGTCTCCGAACTAAACTTATGAGCTTTAAATCCTTTTTCATATTTAAGTGTTGCCAGGTTTTATAGTTGTGAACATGTACAGTATGTTGTCTACATATGATAGAGTGTCATGTCGTAGTGCTAGTTTCACTTAATTTGGTCGCATAGTCTGGAGTAAATTAGTTTCAAATTTTTTTGAGAACGCCAACACTACTGTTTAGTTTTTACTCGTTTTGCGTTAAGCTTTGTCCCCATACATTTTTGACTCTATACGGCCAATTCATTGTTTCAATGCCATTTTGATTTTTCCGCAGCCTGAAAATGCGACTCTGATATTCAACCTTGCTATCCTCTTGAAGGACCCAATCTCTATTTCTATTGTCAAAAAGCTTCTCAGCGGACTTCAGCAAGTCATTTTTGTATAACTGCACCATGTATTGAGCATTTAGATTTATTTTGAAAAGGACTAATTTACCAATTCTAAAGGTTGCTTTAACCATAAGCATTCGATTTTGCACATGTTTTGACATGTTCAACTTAAAGGTTGGAATGAGACTAAACTTATAAGCTTTTTGTTCCTTTTTGCATATCTACGACTCTTTTATATACTAAATTAATACTCTGGATTACAGTGGTAAACATATACAGTATGTTCCACAAAAAAGTATCTCAAACAAAAAAATTACTGTTGACTGTCATGTCCTAGTGCAACTTTCACTTAACTTGATCGCATAGTCTGGAATAAAGTCTTTTCAAAGTTTTTTAAGAAAGCAAACAGTCTGCTATTTGGTTCTTACTCCTTTTTACTTTGAGCTTTGCTTTTATAAGACCTCTGTTTCAATGCCGGATTTAACTATTTAATTGGCGTGTAAAGGTGATTCCAATTTTTACTTCTATGATCAAAATGCTTTTCAACGGACTTCAACAAACTATTTTTGTATAACTGCACCATGTATTTAGGTTTCTTTTGAAGAGGACTAATCTTCCAAATTCCTTTGGAACAAATCTAAAACTTTAGTTATTCAGACTTTCCACCAATAGTTGGATACCATCACATTGCTCTAATTAAAGTGCATAGTTTCCTTTTGCCCAAGTCAGTCATTTTTTGATGATCTCTGCCAAAGGTTTACGTATAGCACCTATTTTTGATGTCGGATTCTGATAGGTTTCATCTAATTGTGTTTATTGTAACGTTATCGGCCTACACTCAAGAACTCTAAACTTTTACAAGAGAGGTCGGTGTAAGGTTGCACCGTCTTGATATCGCTTAATTCACTTCTTCACAAATGATGCAGTTGTTTTTGTATATATTTTACGCGATTGATACAAGATACGGAGTCCTTTGTACAAAAACCATTGTTATCTATTATAGACTGTCCCGTCCCGTATCACCTAATTTGGTCGAATAGTCTGGAGTGAAATCGTTCCAAATTTTTTTGAGAACGCCTAAAATCTACTGCTTGGTTGTTACTCGTTTGCCGTTAAGCTTTGTCACTTTTCCGCAAATGTGACTCCGAAATTTAGGGTCGTTATCCTCTTGGAGGACCCAATCTCTATTTCTATTGCCAAAAAGCTTCTCAGCGGACTTTAGCAAACCATTTTTGTTTAATTGCATCATATATTGAGTGAGCATTTAGATTTCTTTTGAAGAGGGGTAGACTTTCAAATCGTTTGGAACAAATCTTATAACATTTAGTTGTCCAGACTTTCCACCAATAGTTGGATAGATGGATACCACAAAGATGACTCGTCTGTAATCATTACATTGCTCTAATTACGGCCCACATTTTTATTTGCCCAACTCAGTGCTCTTTTGATGTGCCTCACTGCCAAAGGTTTATGCACTTTGCTCTTAGTTTTAGTGACAACAATTTTTCTATTTATACCTGTTCTGCTTGTTGTTTGAAAAATGTTGTAATTATCTCCAGGATCTGATCTAAAATTTTACTTAAATATAGAAAAACATCAGATAAGATATATCTCCTCTCTATAATTCTTTCGATGAGTGCCTCTTAGTTCGATACTCAATTTTGTATTTGAATACTAATCTTATCAATAATAAACTTATAAATCTTTCTCCGGCATAATGCTTTTATTCGCTGTAGTGCAGCTATTATTCTATTTCGAGATACTCTTCGTCCTATTCTAATATAAATTCTTCTTCGTCTTCTTCATCATCTTTGTGCTCTCTTTTCTTATATAACGCTAATTGAATCCCGTGGGTACTTACTTTTTTCATCACCGGTGCCCCATCTGTTGTTATTGATGTAATATTCCGTCAACTTATTCCAAATTGTTTCAACTTCACTTCCAAAAGTTCAACGAACTGTTCGATCGAATGGACGACATTCATATATCTTCTATTGCAAGTTGTCCATTCGTTAATTGTAAGGCTCAATCCACTATTCAAATTTTTCATAATTTCAGGAATAATTTGTTTTTTTAATATTGCAACTGTATTCCATTACAATGCCTTTCACAGTGTGGATGGGAATGTTAGCAGTGTAGTTGGTTTTAAAATTATTATTTCGTTCGAATAATGAAAACATTATACATATGTAGAATCGAATCATCCAATGTAATTTTATTTGCAAGTTTAACCGATATCGCCCAGGCGGCTCAGTGGTTAAAGCTGTGGCAGTTGGTACGGGAGGTACCGGGTTCAAATTCCTTATCTATGACGCCCTGTTGGAGTGCAGAACTCATGGGCTGACCCATCTTCCATGTCATAGATGGTTCAATATATATATATATATATATATATATATATATATATATATATATATATATATATATATATATATATATATATTTATATATATATATATATATATATATATATATATATATATATATATATATATATATATATATATATATATATATATATATATATATAATATTTTACCAATAAAAAAAGTATTTATCGGTAATTCAGTAATGCTCTAAAGATACAGTTCACCAATTAACCGGTAACGGTAAAACGATAATGCATGTTCTAATGCAGTGTCGTCACCTAATCAAACGTATTAATACGCTTTTGAATCAAGAAGAATTTAAGGCCTAAAAACCATCAAATATTAATAAACTGGAATGAATTTATTGAAGAAGCTTGGAATAATATTCCTATCGATAGGCTTGGATAACTTTAAGTCTTAAAATTTTAGAGGAACTCGTATCGCTTTACATGAAGTATAAGTGATGCAATATCGATAAAAAATAAATAAACTCACAAATTTATTGAGAAACAAACCCGAAAAAACGAATACAAATATCGATAAAAATTTCGAATACGACTAACTTCCTAGTACGTGACCAACAAAACGTTTTAGACCACACAGTGAGGATCGAACCACCTATATATAGTATCTACGTTATTCTATCACATGACCTATTAGCGTTGACATTGGTATAGTAAATGAATATGTATTCCTGATTCCTGAATTCGATTAGAAAATAAAATTAAATTAGTTTTTAAAAACTAACATTTCACTGCTTCACATTAAAAATTTAACTAATTTTCAATGACACAAAAAAAAACAATATAAAAACATCCCTTTCAGTGGTGTATGTTTATGCTCGATATTTGTGTCGTTATCATTTTAAAATAATCTCAAATCATTGTAATTCCGATAAACACTAATATACATTTTCAAAATGACATTCAAAACTAATCAACTATTTACAAACGTATATATTCATGTTCACATATTGGTTTTGACCTGGTATACGATATTATGAGTAATGTAGCATGCAAACCCAACAATTATATGATATACATAATCTAGCTAGTATCTAGTGTATCTAGGCGATAGTCGATAGTTTTACACTACACGAAAACAGTATGTGTTTCGGTTTGGTGTGTGCGATATGCCACATGCAAATTACTAATTCAATTCGAAAATAAAATTAAACCACAACACACTAGCTAGCTAGCTACTCGTATAGCTATTCGATGTTGTTGCATGTAATTTATAATTTCTTGTTTTTTATTTTATTCAAAATTTTATATTATATATCGATTAGAAATAAGTAAAAATGAAAAAAAAGTAATTCGATAACCTATTTAATTTTATTATGTCTATACCTTGAAATATGTATTACACACATTTTATCAGATAATCTAAACGAAATTATCAAATTCTAATAAAATAATTATATAAAACTATTAACCGAGAACTTGAGCAATTTAATAAAATTGGTGTAGCTGTAGTACAACACAATAACCATTAGACGACTAATATTAGAAATATTTCGACAGTTTTCTCAACATTATCCATAATTTTATACAAAACAACATGTTTTGTGTATACGACATACATACTTTCTATGGTATTATGTAATCTGATATATGTACATACATACATATATTCAAATACACAAAACATAAAATATTCAGTCGTTCTTAGGTAAACTATTTATTATAAATATTGGGGTGGTTTAGTTATATTCTATTGGTGTGATGAAATTGAAGCTTTACATTATCTACTTCCTACAAGTTCATTAAACTTTTGTATATGTTCGTTCTAAATATCAATTCGGTGAGCTAATTTATTTCAGTTCGACTCTATACATATATACGAATCAATCGAAATAAAAAAATTAATAGTTGCAAATTTATATAATTTTGATTGACGCTAAATTTTATTTTTAATTTTATTTTGCTTATCCAAGTGCGTTGTATCAGATTGCAAATTGGTCAGTTTGAACTGGTTAGGATATCAATGAGCATAATAAAAATTTAAGTTGTTCCTAGATTTCGATCGGTCGATAGCAGGGCTGAACTAAACGTTTAATCAGCAAAAGTTTAATCATGGTATTGAATTATATATTTCTTTTGTGAAAGTTATTCTAATCTTAACAAAATATTTGGTAGGTTCACACTTCAATTCTAAAACTGTAAGCTGTACGTAGACAAAAATTGTACTGGTTGCATCACTCGTAAACACTTGTTTTTATCGATTTGTTGTACTTGTTCAGTTGTACTGTTCGATAAAATCCAATTACGATTCTGAATTAAATATAATGAACTGAATTTTGGTTAAGTATAGAGTCAGAATGAATATCTGTAGGGCTTGCAATCGCAAACTGTGACATTGTTGTCTGGATTGTGAGGATTGCTTTATATAAATTCTCATCGAAATGCTGGAATTACGAAGCGTTTACTTTTCAATGATATTACTTTCGATTAGGGAGTGCAAGCTTAAAAAGCAATAATGTTATTTTGGTATTCAATTTTCACAAAATCGCGACCTCGGTTTTAAAAGCTGGAACTGGGAATGGAAAGGGTATTTTAATATTTTCAATCATAACACTGATTTATTCCGTTTGCCTTGCAAATATACGTACTTCTAGTTCTGCTTTTAGTTTTTTACTTAGCGCGGTGTTTCGGTTCGTCAATTCTTTGAACATAAATTTCATTGCAGCACAGACTTGCATTTAATAGACTACAATTTTGGCTTAAATTGTTCACGATCTTCAGTCTGAATTTCTTGACGATTGCGCACTTTAATGATGGCTGATTGTATACTGTGAACTGTACAAAGTTGTTGGTTAACCTCAACTAGTCTACCAACTTTAGCCATGGCTTTCTTTTAATTTTTCTCTACAAGCTCAATACATTTCTCTGCTAGCAATTCGAGCTATTCTATTTATAACCTATTTTTGATGGACGTACATGGACGTCAAATGTTAGACTGAATTTTTGGCCCTGACTAATTCTTGACGGAAAGTCATTATGCATTTGTTCACGAATCTCCCTGCTGTAGTCCATCACAATTTTCTTATATAGTTAGATATAGATATTTTGGGAAACCGTCGAGCAATTATTCCTTTTTGACGTCTATTGAAAGTTAATCCATCTCTTGCTGTCATACGAACTAAACAGAAATAATTTGCTATTTGACATCTAGAAGACGAATTGAAATAATTAAGGTATAAGAAATAGCAGAACCATTTGGACATTTTATTTTGGACAAATAATTTAGTGTACACTTTTCAGATGAGTACTTGTACTTGTACTTCCATCATGGGTTTTTACAATATTTTTACACTGTTTACATTTTCTCATTTGGCATTTATTTTCACGCATGAAAATCATTCCTGTAAAAGCTGTGGTCAATTAACTTTTTGTTTGGTTGCGACCAGTCGTTATTACTCCTAAGCACTGTGTTTGCAAATAAATTAAGGTTTGCAATAATTTGTTGTGCCTTTGATTCATCCAGCCCTTTAATATTCTCACAGGTAAGATATTACTATTGTGATATACTACAGCACAGCATGTATGTATCAAACAATCATAATCGGAGGAGAAATTTGACTCTAATTTAGGTAAAAAAGACGCCATAGTATGGTGTCTTTTCTACTCAAATTATTGTCAAATTTCTCTTCCATTTGTGATTATTTGATGTATACTTACCCGTGTTATAGTATCAGAAGGTTTTCACGTGTTGTGCTGTAAATAGGACCGTACGGGTCAACAATGATGTGCATTATTGCGTTATTGTACATGATTCCAGTTGGTTTTGATTAATTGCTTAGGTGCTGAATCTATCAGTTAAGGCGTAGACTTTTTTCGAATTGATTGGGGCATCTGGGTATTCTGGAATCTCTTTAAATAACTGTAATCGAAAATATAGGTTTCGATCGTCGATTTGATTGCATTTGTGAATTATGAATTTATATTTTTTTGTTGTGAACGATACAAGTTGCTCCACTTTATAGCACTGCACAAGTGTCTCAACTTTTTGAGGGTCTTTTGCATGTATATGCAATCAAGCTGTTATATATGTTACATTTGGCTTCTCGGTCTACTGATTTTGAAAATTTTCGCCTGGTCT